>CM051834.1:3568103-4283766 GCA_028451465.1 Erethizon dorsatum
TCTCACTTTCTTCCTTACTGGCAAAGCAGAGTGAAAATCTCAAGCTTTGGAGTCAGACGGCCCAGTTTCAGATCTTGAATCTGCTCGCGTCCTAGCCATTTGACGTGGGGCAAGCCATTGTTGGGAAAATACTGTGGGGGTTCCCGGAGTGCCCAAGCCTTCTTCCCTCCAAGAGGTTGGAGCCATGTGAGTAGTAGGCGTTCAGCACCCTCTTTGTTACTGAGAAAGCTTGAGGGGACCTGCAGACGTCCAGCTCCGTCTGTGGGATAAATCTGAGGGGTTCAGAGCAGTAGCGATCCAAAGGCTTCCTTCCTCCTGTGGTTGCGGTTGGCTTATTCCACCGAGGAGTAGAGAATTTAGGTTCTTTAGTGGGCTAGGGGTGCAGTGGGGCAGAATACTCTGGAAAAAGTCTAGAGCTGGGAGAGAATGAAGTTCATGTGCTCTGAGTTTTCTCAGTCTCCATAATTAGATACCGCAACATTGGGGTTTACACTAAGAAATAGATATTAGATCTCCATCCCATTTCATGGCACAGCAGCTCCTAAAGCCCTTGGAGTTGTGGAAGTGGTAGGGCTTTTTGCATGCTAATGAGATGAGTAGTGGCTGGGGGCTCTTAGCCTTGGATGGGGGGCTGGTTGTCAGGGGAACCCATTCTGTGCTTAGAGGCTGAAGCCCCATCTCCCAATCCCTTCAAAGGGAGAAGGGTTGAAGGCTGAATTAATCACTGATGGCCAATGACTTAGTCAATCATGCCCACACAATGAAATTGCTATAAAAAATCAATAGGACAGGAATTTTAGGATAGCTCAGAGGAAGGGCTGGGAGGTTGGCACACCCAGAAAGGACAAGAAGGCCTCCATCTCTTCCCAGTGCTTTGTCCCATCCATCTCTTCCATCTGGCTCTTCCTGAGTTGTCCCTTTTTATAATAAACAGGTGATCTAACAAGTAAATTGTTTACCTGAGTACTCGGAGTATTCCAGTAGGTGACAATCATCCATGAAGAGAGGGTTGTGGGAGCCTCCAATTTGTAGCCAATCAATTAGAAACACAGGTGATGGCATGTACTGGCACGTGGGGCTTCACGTTGGGAGGGTGAGGCCATCTTGTGGGACTGACACTCTCTCCAGGTAGATGGTGTCAGAGTGGAGCTGAGCTGTAGGACACCAGTTGTGTCTGAGGAGAACTGGGGAGTCGTTGGCCCACACATCTGGTGTCGGAAGTGAAATATCAATAATGATAAAGAGATGTGTGAATATGGAAAGAGAAAGGTTTTTTCCTAGTCAGATACGACATCTTGAGGGAGGAAACGAAAGGTAGCAGGACAGGCGGAAGCTCCTTCCCAGGCCTTCTAAGAAGGCTGCTGTGCCTCCTGTACTCATGGCAGAAAGCCGGGGAGAAAGCCAGGGAGCTTCCCCGCATCCTCTCTGTCCTGGTTTCCTCACCTGTGGGAGTGACTGTCTTTTGGTATCTGCTTTGGTTTATATCCAGGTGTCCCCCCAAAGTGTCATGCACTCATAGGTGGGGCTTTTGGACCATGACTGGATTCTGGGGGCTTATAGCTGACTTGCTGTCTGGAGGTGGGGTCCAGTGGGAAGAGGGAGGTCACTGGGGGTGTGACCCGGAAGGGTTTTCTCCCTCCCTGGCTCCTCCCTTCACTCTCTACTTCCTGTCTGCCATGCTGTGAGCAGCTGTCTTCTGCTAGGCCCCTCTGCCATGCTGCCTTGACTTGGAGTCAGCTGACTATGGACTAAAACCTCTACAAACTGTGAACCAAAATAAACCTCCCCTCCTTTAAGCTGTCAGGTATTGTGTCTCAGTGATGAGAAAGTGATGAAAACGGTATTGTTGAGAGGGCCCCAAGAGAGATTATTCTTCATCCCTGGTTTTCTCGTAGGGCCTAGATATGTTCCAAGTCCCTCAAGTTTTCCTCCACCTCTGGTGGAGTTTCAGGGTGAAGTAAGGTAGCTCATGCTCCTCTGGTGGGAATCAAACTTTTCTGCTGTTGCCAGTGTTGGCTGCTATTGCTTCAGGCCCTCAGTGACCACCGTTTCTGTTGGTGGTAAACTGGTAGCAGTCACTAGAATGGAAGGCCTTCTCTGTCCCCACCCCGCCTGGCCCTGGGGATAGAGCTGTATTTCTAGATTCCTACGGATCAGTCTGTGTTCTCTCCTTCAGATAACAGTCTTTCCTTCCAAGGAAACTTTGAGAGATTCCTACTGGGCCAAGGTCAGAGAAGGTTTATGTGGTGCTAGTTAGTGCGCTATTGAATGCTGTTTTTCCACCCATAGTGTAATCCACACATCTCAACTTCCCCTTGACTGGGAGGAAAGTCTTGGCCGCAGTAGGGTATTCCCGGGCAATGGGAACAGTTTTTGTTCTTAGTTCAGTAATATTCATCCTGACATCCTGAGATCCCACCTCCGTCTCTAACTCATCCCGTTCCTCTTCCAGGAATAACAGCAGGTCCTCAGCCCTGAGCCTGCAGAGTTCCCCAGTGGATTAATCCCATATAGATTAAACTTGAGCCTGGTATCTAAGCCCAATGAGCAATTAAAATGGAGACCCGTGGGCTTTCAAAAAACCCACTTCTGTCTGGGCTTCTCCATTCTGTTGAGTGTGGAAGGTAACCGGCTCCTGGGGATTCCTGGGGCTCTGTCAGAGCCCAGCTCAGCTAGCGGTGGGACTTCCGGAGACCCATGCATGCGTTTTGAGCCTACATAAAACAGATCAATTAATGAGTCAGGTTGATTTGGTCAGATCGAATTGTTAGTTAAAAGCGCTTACTGCAAGTTCTTTGAAGTCCCTGGAAGTGGGAGTCTCCAGGCTGAAGTTAGAGGCCAACCTCCATCAGCAGGGTAGGAGGGTGGGTGGGTGAGCTTGCACGGTCTTGAGGCAGACTGCCTTGGATCTAACCCTAGCCCCACCATTACTAGATTTGCAATCTCGGACAATTCACAGTGGTTCTAAGTTCTACTTCCTTTTTCTGCAAAGTGGCAAGGATAGCAGTGATAATGATAGTTTCTGCCTGCTGGAGTTGGTTGGAGTGCAGCGTTTAGAACAGCACCCGGTGTGCAGGAAGCCCTCAGAAGGTGTTAGCAGTTTATATTATTTTCAATTCAGCCCCAGAAAGGCTGGGCAAAGATGATCAGAAGTGAGAGAACATCAGCTGTTCTTTAACTGTACCATGAAAAGCCAATTTTTTGGGTGTGTGTGTCAGTTTATTGTCCTTATGATATTGTGAATAATAATAGTAATAATCAGGTAATGAGAGCTAACATTTGAGTTCATCTATGTGCTACTCTTGTGACAAGTACCTCATATGAGTTTATTATTTAATTTATAACAACCCCATTAGGTAATGTATAATTATTAGCTTAGCGTAACTGGCATTGGTCATAATATTATTAATGGCAGAGCTTGGACGCAAACATGGGTCTGTCTGATGCCAAAACTTGTGATATTATTGTAATCTATGGTTGCGTCCCCAAAGGCCTCATGGACCCATAGAGGGAGTAGGTTTTCCTGGGCAAAGCAGGTGGCAAGACAGAGAGTTATTGGATATAAAAAGCCAAAGTGTAGTAAGGACACAGAAACCAAAGAATTATCTCAATTTTGGTGTGTTCAGACTCGTCACCACCTAAGGCTAAGGTACTATCTCAGCAACTGGCCTCATCCAAGTTCTCGATTGTTGCCAAGGTCTTGTTTGTGGAAAACTCTCTTCGGGCCTTCTCGAAATTTCCATTGCATCACCCAGAAATTATGACCTTCCAACCAACCATGGCCTGCAGGTTTTTCTGCAGACAACGTTGCTGTTCCATTTTCTTCTAAGCGGAATAGTCGTACTCTGAAGGTACCCAAGGACAGGACCAGCACTGGCTGCCAGGTCCAGATAGGAAGGTAGCGCGAGCACTTCATGGGTTTGGTATGTCGCTGACACGCTCCCTGTCTCTGGGTTTCTAGGTGCAATCAACTTTTGGATTGGCTAAGAGCTGCGAGAGTCCCTTTTCAAGTTCACTGTCGAGTGAGGAGTGGAGGAGCCGCAGGAAGCACCTCTTCAACCGACAAGCGCCGCATCATCTGGAGGGCTGAGACTTTCCTCTGTGGATTCTGTGAACCAGCACAGGAAGTGGCGACCACCACTGCTGAGCCCCTGGCAGGGTGCGGAGGAGGAGCGGGAGGGGCCTTGTGTTTTCAAGAGCTGTCCTAGCAGGGACTGTGCCGGTGCACTAGAGGGACAGAGCCCTTGCTGCACAATGACCTGAGGTCCTGGGTTTCAGTGTCCTGGTGAGCTCTAGGGGCTTCTGGTAGGTTGACTGTCTTTCCAAAATTCATGGCCCCCGGAGCCTCAGGATGTGACCTTGTTTGGGTATTGACTTAATTATGAAATCATCCGAGATCTAGGATGGCTCCTTAACCTGATGACTGTGTCCTCACGGGGACGGGAGAAGACACCTGAAGACACAGAGGAGACAGAGCTGTGAAGATGCAGGCTGCCAGTGGTACGATGTGCCTGCAAGCTGAGGACGGTCAGAGAGCTAGGAGAGAGGCTTGGGTTGTTTCCCCCTCTGAGTCTGCAGAGGAACCACTTTGCTGACACCTTGCCTCAAATATTTGGGCCCCTGACGGTGACAGAATGAACTTCTGCAGTGCAAGCTGCTCCGTTCTGGGATTTGTCATGGGCCCCAGGAGAGGACCACAGAACTTCAGCTGGGAGCAATGGGAATTCAGGATCTGTCCATCAGAATGCGGGGGGCAGGGCAGGGCACGGGGTAGGTCCTTGGGCCCCAGGGGACGGTAGGGGGGTTGCAGCATACCTGCCCTGTTGCTGGACAAAGCAGCAAGGCCCAGCCACTTCAAGATGGCCTTCCTGGGAGGCCAGGGTGTTCCAGGAGGAAGGGGCACAGTGCTCTGCAGCCCCAAATGAGTCTCTCCCCTCTTGGTCCTCTTTCTTCACCTAGATGCTGGAGGACCTGGGCCACGTCATGGTCCCAAGCTGTCTCCAGTGAGGCCCTGGGGGTTCCTAGAGGTGCATCAGTGTTTACCTGGTTCCCCTGAGTCCCACTTCGACCACAGGTATTTGTCTTGTACCTGGTTTATGTGTTGGGCCTCCATAGTTTTTATTGCGAGCAGTGTTTGTAAACCATTTGACCAGCCCCTCTCCAAGGTGCGTGGGTGTAGGCCTCTGGCCAGGAACATGAATGCCTGTTTGAGGCTCTGTTCTGTGTAGATGTGAGTCTCCCCCAGCCCGAGAACGTGAAAGCCATGGGGTGATTCCTGGCTCCCAGAGGGAGCCTGTAAAGCAAACTGTTGATGAGATGATGTCAAGAGCCTGCAATGTCTATGCTCATTTGAATGAGACCCTCAATTGGACAAGACCCTGTGCCTCGTGTCCAGGTAAACTGAGGCAGAAGTGATGTGGGTGGCCATCTGCCACACAGGCACACCAGACTGCAACACACAGTCACGAGTCCTGCCGCTTGACGGAAGCCTGGTGTGTGTATCAGACAGAGACCAAGCGCTCATGGCGCAGTAGGAAGCCGGTGAGTGCTTCCAAGTGCGGCGATGGCACCTCCAGGGCAGAGTGTCCCGGGGGAAAGGCAAGTGTTTGGCTCTAGACTCTGCCTGGACTCACTCCTGTCCTGGTTGAGTGGCTTGGGGACTTTGGGCAGGGAGCTCCAGCTTTCACAGCCTCCTCTCTGTGGCCCACAGGCTAGAGGTGGTGATGGTAACGATGTGTGACGCTGCATGTAAACTGTTGAGCGTGGTGCACTGTGGAGAAAAACCAGTCATTGCCATGGTCTTTAATGTGATCGTTACCTCTGGGGTGGAGGCCAGGGAGGAGTTCCGAGAGGGGCAGCACTTGAGGGGGATGGGAAGGGTGAATGCCGTTGATTTTGCAGAAGCTGGCGAGAAGGCATTGCCACATACCTCTGAGGAACACTGCTCATGTCTTCAGTTTGTGGCCAACTCTTCCTGGAGTTGCACGGTCCCAGCCACCAAGGCAATGCTCCACGGCCTTGGAGTGAGAAGCTGTCTTCTTGGGTGGGGGGACTGCTGGTCTCCCCACGCCCAGCTACAGAGAGGGGAGGCACTTGGGGCTGCCCGGGCGGACATACAGCAGCCACAGCCAACAGGTGGAGCGCACCTTGGGGTAGCGCAGCTTCGGGAGCCGCATCGCACCTCCCGGAGGACCCTGAGACACTGGTTCTGTCCTCATGACCCAGGCTTGTCACAGTGTCGGCATGTGGCCGCCATCGATTTATGCCATTGGTGTGAAGTTTAATTCGACGTTAGACAGGGCTGTGTTGACTTCCACGAGAGGGGCTGGGTCTCCTGGAGGCTCAAGAAGCTGCTCCGGTCGGTGAGCATCTCGGCTTCGGTATCTGTCCCTCTGTCCGTCCGTCTGTGGGACTGCATCGGGGTTCAGAGCTCTATGGTGCCATCACAAGGGGCAGCCATCTGCAGAAATGGGCTTTCCTGTGCCCGCTGCCTTCCAAAACCCCAGACCCTGGGACTCCCAGGCCCAAATCAGACTTGTGTGAGCTGAACTGAGTATCCCTCGGCTCCTCTCTGACTCAGTTTTGTTGGCCCTGCTGTTCTGTCTCTCTTAAATCCCTGCTCTTATTTTATTTATTTATTTATTTATTTATTTATTTATTTTTGTGGGTACCGGGGTTCGACCTCAGGACCTCGTGCGCCAGCAGGCACCCGTGCCACTGAGCGATATCACCGGCCCCTTTTTCGTATGTGGGATCCGGGAGTCGAACTCGGGCCCTCACACTTGCCAGGCAGGCGCTTATGCTGCTGAGCCATCTCACCGGCCCTAAATCCCTGCTTTTAAACCCCAGGTTTGCTGAACACAGGTGCAGGACCTTGGCTCGACCCTTCTGCCGTCTGAGCCTCAGTGTCCTTGTATCTAAAATGGAGCTAACAGCAGCGCTGGCGTCGGGAGGGTGCTGTGAAGGTCACTTGGGATGGAATGGATGCGAAGCATCAGTGTGTATAAAACAGCTGTTTCCTTGCCTTGGAGACAGGTGGGGCTTCCAAGAAATTGTTCTGCACCGATCCTCTCCTCCCCTCATCCCCACACCTGAGTCTGTGTCCTCCCTGTTGCCCAGAACATCCGGGCACCTGGCGCACTCAGGAGGTCACCCTAGAAGCAGATGCTGAGCCCGCTCGTCCCCAGTACGATGAAGTCCAAAGGTCTCTGCTGTCATTGGATTTTGTGCAAAAGGAGTTTTCTTTCACTTTTGTTGATTTCCCCCAGAACCTTTATTTTCCTTAAAGCTCTGGGTAGTTCAAGAATAAAAGCAAAATAAAAAATAACAGGAAATAGGGAGAGAGATCTTTGGAAATGGTAAGGGGCCCAAGAGATGGAGGAGGGGAGAGGAAGGGGATGAGAATGGAGATGTGTTATAGATGGGCACCGACTCCCCATGATGAGCGCGATCCTTATATACTGCACACAGGAACTGATAAAAATGAGAATTTTAAGAAAAGGTTCTAGGCGCTAAAAAGTCTGTGTCGTCACTTCTGCTTTGCTCTCTGATGTTTGCCCCTGGAGGTGGGGCTTCTGGCCCCAGTCCCTGCGCTTCCTCACCCTCGAATCAATGTCGTGTTCCCGCCGGTCTCCTGCAGTTTAGAACAGTGGAATTTAATGTTTCCAGGTCCCTGCTGGTGCTTGCAAGGGAGAGGCGGTGAGATGCACTGGTAGGAAACCCACCTCTGGCGCAGACAAGAAATATCCAGGAGACAAATCTCAGACGGCACATCCCTCGTCCTGTCCTGTGTGTTGGCTCCCGAGTGCCCTTTCTGGCCAGCTGGAGAGAGGGCTCTAAGCGCTCTGCTTTGTTCAAATCCAGCATTTTAATGTTCTTTAATAATACTGTTCCTGCAAATTGTGAATTTTGCAAAATGATTAAAACAGGTCATATAACATAGAAAAGTGCAAAGAAGAAAACTAAAGGGGATTCCTGGTCTCACCCCATGGAAGTAACTGTCTTTAACCCCTGTGACTCCATCCTGTCTCGCCTTCTTCCACGTGCAAGTTTGTGATAAGATCAAAGAACAGGTAGAAACAATAAGAATATTAGGTGCATGTCTTTAAAAAGCAGGAAGTACTAAAAATATGTGATTTCATGGAAGTGAAGGAGATGGAGGGAATTACTAGAACCTCACGTAAGTATTTATTTACAACCACTGATTAAGTTCGTAAGAGCTCACCAAAGGCAAAACACGAAGAGCATAAAAATTAACAGGTGGCGGTTGCTATATTTTTAAAACACAAATTTTAAATTTAGGCATATTTATAAATCCCCTAATAAGACACCCTAGGAAATCAGAATATTTTCATTTCATCTGCACCCTATTTCACAACTTGTATTATATGATTTTTTTAATATCATATTTTTATTTTATTTTATTTTTGGTGCTGGAGATTGAACCCAGGGACTTGTGCATGCTAAGCACCACCACCGAGCTGCATCCAACTCCCATCCTAGTTTTTTTTTTTGTTTTTTTTGTGGGTACCGGGGGGTCGACCTCAGGACCTCGCGCACCAGCAGGCGCCCGTGCCGCTGAGCAATATCACTGGCCCCTTTTTCGTATGTAGGTTCCAGGAGTCGAACTCGGGCCCTGGCGCTTGCCGGGCAGGCGCTTAAGCCGCTGAGCCATCTCACCGGCCCCCCATCCTAGTTTTAAATTGCGATTATTGTAGCTAAATAGCTTTAGTTTTTAATTTTGATATATGTTCATGACCTGTCCTTTCAGAAACATTTTAAGATTTGTTTTCCTGAGTTCTTTGTTTTGACTCATCTTTGGCTGGATTGGAGAGTCAGGTTTACTGCAGTTCTTACCAAGTCTATGGTTTTTGGGGGGATGTGTTTAAGCTTGGGTGCTGCCTTTGAATTTGAAGGGCAACTTCTTTGTATATAAAATTCTTGGCTCTCCCCTTCTTCCTTGGAATTCATGGTCCTCTGATTTATGTGGTTGAGATGTTTGATACCAGCCTGAGTTTTACCCATGTAGGGAACTTGTTTGTTTTGGTTATGTCGCTGGAGTGCATGGGAGTGAAGACGTGGTGGAGTGGGGGTAGGGGTGGAGTGGCGGAGGGAGGAGTGGGGAGGCAGCAGATGGCATGATGGAGGTAGAGGTGGGATGGTGGAGTAGGGGTGAGGTGGTGAAGGTGGAGGTGAGGTAGGTAGGCGAGGCTAGGGGTGGGTTATTGAGCTACATCAGTCCACCATTGCTGCACACTGGAATTCTCGACACTGGGTGACTCCTAAAGAGCAGAAATTCACTTTCCACAGTGTTGGAAGCAGGAAGCCCAGGACCAAGTCACTGGCAGGTTCAGCCTCTACTTCTAATTTGTCTTCCTATTGCTGCATCTCCAGAGGGGATGATCCCTGCATTTTCCCTGGTGGTGGGGACAGAAAGGCAAAAGGGACAGAAGGAGCTGGCTGGTTTCCAGGAGCTTCTCATCCAGGCACCAGCCTGCTCTGATCACCTCGGAAGGTCCCCAGCTCTTCACACCATGGTGCTGGGAATGGCGCTGCCAACACAGGAATTTGGGAGGTCACAGACATTCAGAGGCAGTGAGGTTGGAGCGGGCAGTGCAATGGGGGTGAGGAAAGAGATGGGAAGATGGGCGAGTGGTGAGGAAGCCAGAGAGGGGAAGGGAGTCGCCCTCAGGGAGAGGGGACCGAGCGACCTCTCTAATTTTGCAGCTCCATTAAGAATAGAACCAGTTTTGAGAATTTTAGTGAAAACTGAGGAAATGATTGCCTTGTCTTGCAGCAAAATGGCTTCCTTTCTAGAGCATCTCTGTGAGAAGATGGAAGGGAGGGCCACACATCCGCACAGGTGGCTTTGCCTAGAGAGACTGTGTGGCGCAGCAGTGGCAGCCCTGCCATTTCTCGCGTGTGAGTCACACATCCCTTTGCTATAGGCCTGGGCACGTCCAGTTTACTTCTGTTTGGCTTTGAGACCATTGAGCTGCAGATTTGGCCACATGCTCACCCTTCCCAGTGATGTTTTTCTTGGGCTCCTATGAAAACCAGGTGGCAATTGCCAAGGAAACACAGCAGGACCACTAAGGGGGAGGACACAAAGGGTCCAGGTGTGTGACAAATGGAAAAAGAAGTCAGCATGTGACTTAGACTGTACTGAACCCACTAAGTGGGCAGGTATCCTAAGGAGACACCTGGGAATCATTCCTTTGGAGAGTCAGACGTAGATGGAACCATGTGGCTTTGGAAGACAGCAGCACAGAGCTTGGAGGACCAGTGGATAGACAAGCCCTTGGGGACAGGGGCCCCATCCACTGGTGCCTGGCTGGGTGCTCTGGCACAGGGGGCTGCCGCAGTGTGACAAAGCCAAGTTCTCTGAGGACAGGACAGTGGAACAGAAAACACTACCAGCCACAGTGCCTGAGGAGCCACCACACCAACGTGGGAGGGACACACTGGAGTGTGAGTTGCTCTGATTTTTCCACCCTGAAAACAGGAAGCCGAGGTGCTTGAGATACGAATGTGAGCTACAGCCTCTGATTGTGCACCCCGCATCTTGCACAGCTCTGAGTGCCACACGTGCCCACAATCTTATTGGATCCTCAGGGCTGTAAAAAGCCAGCGGAGGACTGTCAGGACACTGGCCAACTTATCTCTGACACGCAGAAGTATTTTGGCTGGGGGTAGCAAGGAGGCAGCCAGAGAAATGGAGGGTGTTCTGCGTTCTCTATGGAGTATTACTCCGCCATAAGGAAGGACCTTTGGGTGTTCGCCAACCTCGGGCATTGTATAGCGCTCCTGCCCCTGCGGCCCATTCCTCCTCTGGTTCCTGCATCGCCACCCCATGTGACCTGGAAGGGTGCAGGACGCTGAGCAACCAGCTCCTTCCCTGACTGTCCAGGGGAGGTGGGGTTCTCAGTCCGCCAGGCGGCAGCGTGCTCCTCGCCCCATCCAATTCTGCTGGTTGCTATGAAAGTGGGGGAGGAAGGGCCGCTCCCTTGGCTGACAGAAGAGAGGAGAAGGCTAAAGCTGAGAGAGGGGAAAAGATTTGTTCAACAGAACACATTGGACTGGGACCCCAGAATTCAAAGTCCAAAGTCTTACCCAGCATGGCAGCAGTGGGCGTCCTCTAAGAAGCTCTTCAAGAAGCAGAGAAGTCGTCCCCTCAGCTGGTCCAAACCTGGCTTCTCTGCCAGCAAACACAAGCTGGGCTGCTGACCTCCTCCTGCCATGGCGCCTGGCAGATGGAGGCAAGTCCTCCCATCAGGGGCTGCCACACAAGGACCTGCTGGCCCAGATGGTGGCCCCTGTCTGCCCCCATGGGCCCCACTTCCCTCCCTGCCCAGGGACCCACTCCTTCCTCTCTCCTTTCCTTCTTCCTCCCCCACTCTGTGTGAGTACTCTCTCTCCTGTGGGAAGATTTGCCTTTGAAGTCAACCAGGAGATTTCTTTAGGGGAGAAAAATGTGCTTGGAGAGGTCGGTAGAGAGAAAATGATGGGGAATGGTCTGGTGTCCTTCCTCTTTTTTTTCAACTCTGCTGCTGATCAAAGCTGAGCTGGAAAGGCAGATTTGGAAAGATCTGGTTCCAAAGACAGGACGGATGTCGGTTCCTAGGATGGTATTAAATACTTGGAAAGGGATAAGAAATCAATTCATCAAGTGGATTAGAAAATAAATAAATAAGTGAGCAAACAAAGAAGCAGCAGGGAGGGGAAAACAATCTCCACCATTTCCCCAGTTTCCAAGGAGCCCTTTGATAATTCAGGGACTCTGGGGCATACACATTGGTCACATTATTTATCACTGGAGCATGAATGTCTTAACCACATCCAAGGGCTTTCACTGGGCTTCTTAAATCACACAGGACCACAATGAAATGCAAATAGTCTAGTAGAGGTTTGGGAACAAAGGAAAGGCAGTGCTGGCCCCCAGCCTTCTCCCTCAAGTCTGGAGAGGCCCCAGGGCCCAAGCGGGAACTTTATCCTTTGTTCACTCTGCCCGGCATCTTGTGTTGCTCTGTTTGGCCAGGATGACCTCATTGGTCTACAGATTGGGTTCTTGTGATTTTTCCTTTTTTGTTGCTTGTTCCGAAAATCCTTGACTCTGTTCCTGAGGAATGGAGTGCATAGGCAGGTAATTGACTTCCCCCGTGTATCTGTGGAGTGTTTCTGTCTTTGCCTCTTGAAACCTTAGAAGTAGAAAAAGACAGGATGACATCTGTCCTCGTCGGGCTGGGGGAAAGTTTACTATGCAGCGGAGAGAACAAGGCGTTTTTGGACGGTGGCTGGAGGTCTAGTTTCTCCTCCTTCCACTTAGCTCACTGAGTAATTCTGAGAGAGTGATGTAAACTTCCTGGTTTTCAGCTGCTTCATGTGTAAAACGGGGCACATACCTACTCCCACTTTCTTTGCTTACTGTACCCCAAGTTCCCCAGCCATGTGGTCTGGATGAGACAGATTCTCCCTGGTTCCCAGGGTGGATCTGGCTTGGGCCAACCAGCACGGTGGACCCTCCATTGCCTCAGTGCCTGATCCAGAAATGGGCATGGGATCCAAGCCAGTGCAATCAAAAGGAACCTTAGGAAGTTTTCTAGAAATGCTGGACACAGACTTTATTTCTGCTGGGTGTGAAGAATCATGTACCCCTCAGCACGGTTTTCAGTTATTTTGGCACCCCAAGGGGAGAAACTATTAGAGAATGGGGGCAAGGTCAAGGAAATTAGACTATCAAGTTTAAAAAGTGGACAAAAAGCAATCAAGTCCTGATCTCAAAATATGAGTGTTGAATTCAGCTTAGCCTGAATTCAGCTTTACCATCCCTGGGCCATTCAGTTACATTAGTTAGTTAATTCTTTTCATTGTTCGAATTTGATATCCTAAAGGCTAATCATCTAGGGTTAGCTTGAATGCCAGGGAATAGACCTTCTAACTTTAGAGGTTTCTTCTAGAGGGGAGTAAATAGCTTCTGGCTTCCTGATTTATTCTAGAAACTGGGCTAGGCAAGAGCTGTCAGTAGTGAAGAGGCTGTGGGTCGGTAGTTAGACAAATTTGGCTCAAATACCTCAAATCCCCAAGGTAAGTCAAGTCCCAGATTGAAAGCTGAATAGGCCCAAAGACTTCACCCTCAAAGACGGCCTTTGAAATGCTTCACTTCCCAAGCTGCACATAAACCTCAATGTTCATTTGGAGACTTTGGGTTTTGCAATATCATGAACGCTTTGGGTATTTAGCTTAATATAGATCTTCTCATACGGGGAGTATGTTCATGCGTGTTGCTAACACTCACCCTTGTACTGAGGTCCTCGGAGTGAAACTAAATACTCATCAGAAAGATAACTGGCTCGCAGCAGCCCACGCCAGTCTCCTGACCTTGGCTCGAGGCTGGGTCGGCTCTCTGAAAGCCAATCGGCGCATTAGTGTTCCCAAGTCCTGCTCCTTTGCAAATGAGATGGGATCTTGCCATGCTGGCTCCCCTGATATCCTGGGAAATGAGAGGCGGATGTATTTCTAAACCTGCTCTTTCTTGTGGGAGTAGAGAAAGGCTCATGAGCAATTATCAGTGATCTGTGGTACGGAAGGTGGGACATTTCACACCACAGTAATTTGGACTTACTTCCTCAGTTCTGTGGCATAGGTGCCAACATCCCTATCCCGACTCTGCACTTGTACCAAGGGTCGACATTTATAGTCATCTTGGTCAGCCTAGCACTCTTTCAATAAACAACAAATATATCCTCACATTCCTCAAGCCAGTGCTCTGAAAAGTTGTTCTGTATTTCTTCACATAGGATTTTTTTTTTTTTTTTTTGGCTACAAGATGGAAAATCCAACCCATTTTGATTTATGTAGAAAAGGGAACTGGAGAATTTCTATAACAGGACAGTCCAGAGGAAAGATTTAGTTGCCAAGCATGGCAAGAACCAGACTTAGATGATACGTGGCCAGAACTGTGCTTCTCTCTCTCTCAGCTCTACTTAATTCTGTATTTCCTTCATTCTCAGGCTGCTTCTTCCTGCGAGGAGCTGTTAACTCTTTCCACTACATATCCATCAGATTCACGGCCATTAGAGAAACCTGCCAGAGACCTCAGGAGCTCAGCACTAGAGTTGGGTCTTATTAATTCTGATTGGTCTAGTTCCAGGGGTGTCTATTTTCCAGCCAATCACCATCAGCAAGGCTCTCCGAACCAATCACTATTGCCAAGGGAGCAGTGTGCTGCTTGGCTTAGCCTGGTCCTGTGCCCCCTCCCTGGAGTGGGGAGGGGGGCAGTTAAGGGAGGCAGCTTTGCAGGAAACGTGCAAGTAGAGAAACGGTGTGCACTTGGTTCTTCTGGGACAATAAGGTAGCAATTGCTTTAGCAGAAGGGAAAATGGACATTGTGCAGGAAAGGCAACCATCCCCTCTGAGTGATTAAATGTAACTGATAATATTAATTTGTTTGCCAACCTCATCTTCGGCACCGTGCTTTTCTTTAAAACAACTTTCTCCAGCTGTAATTCACATTGTACACAACTCACCCTTGAAAGTGTAAAGATGAATGGTTTTTATTACACTTACAGACATGTTTTGCATAATCATCAACACAAAACATGTTAGAATACTTTCATCACACCCCCTCCCATCCCCCCACGTCAATTAGTGTCCTTTACCCTTTCTCATAAACCCCTGGAAACCATTAATCTGTTCATTAAAGATTTCCCTATTCTGAACAATTCATAGTGACTTCTTGTGACTGGTTTCCTTCACTGAACACAATGTTTTCAAAAGAAACACTGAAAATACATTGTAGTGTGTATCAGTACTTCATTCCTTTTTGTGGTGCAATGATGTCAACTGTGTGGATCACCACATTATTTATCCACTCACCAACATCAGGTCAGGTGGCTGCTCTGAATATTCCTGTTCAAGTTCCTGTGCACATATGTCGAATTTCAGAGTGGCACAATAATTCCGGGTTTGGTATTTTGAGGGATTGCCAGACTGTCTTCCAAAGTGGCTGCACTACTTTGCATTCCCACCAGCAGTGTATGTGGGTTCCAGTCCTCCTCAGTGCTTGATATGATCTGTCTTTTTAGTTACAGCTGCTCTAGTGGGTATGAAATAGAGCATACTTTTAATTCCATAAAACTGGCATTGAATAGACTGATATGTTCATCTATCATCCATGGTCAAATCCATTTTTCCATAAATGTGTGAATGAGGAGAGGAATATAAAACCCTTTTCTAACAGAAAGAATCATAAAGGTTTTTAGAGATGAAAGGGATTTGGTGTTATCTTGTTCAATGGAAACCACTTTTGTGCATGATGACCAGGTTAGAGGGGTTGTACAGGTTTATGGAGTGTGCATGTGTGTGTGTGCATACATTTATTTGAAAAGGAGACCAGTTTTCTTGGTTCTAAGAGATGATTAATGTCTTTTAACATAGATGACCAGACTTTTCATGAGAAGACTGTCAGAGAAAATATTGGCATAGTCTTTAAGTTGCTAAAATGTTCATATATGGGCTTCTTCAGGAAGGGAATCATGGAAATGTATGTCTACTAGTCCATGTTGAAGTGGACCATATGGCAGTTGTGAAGGTTTGGTGAGGCCAGGAGCTAAGGACACCGATCTAGGCCAACCTGCTCATGACCAAAGATCAGATACCCAGGTAGAGAGGGGGACTGGTTGGAGACCAGTTTGACTTGGAATGCACGGCTGTGCCTCCTGTCTTGGCATAACCTTCCAGGTCTGGCTCTTAATGCCAAGGTCCACTGATGACCTTGCAAATCTCCTTTAGTCCAGTTTTGGAGCAAACCTACAGGAGCTAAGTGAAATGTAAGATCCTAGCATAAAGTCTGTTTAGGAGTGTGTTGCCTTTGATTCCTGACAATTCTTCCCTTCATTTGGTGAAACAGTCTTTTCTCCCTTTGTGGAAACTATTCATTTAGTTTCCTTGAAACCAACACTCTCCTGTCCCCAAGGATGGCCATGACCTAAAGTTAGTGTCCCTCTGATGACAGCGATGGCTTGAAGGAAGAGCATGTTGCACAAATGGAGCCAACCAGAGACCTTAGCAGGAGTTTTACTCCATGGCTTGTGAGTGGAAAAGCCCTGTGCACCTGTGAATTCAACAAGCACAGATAAAAAGCATTTGGAAAAAATTCTGTCTGTACTGAATATGTGCAGACTCTTTTTCCTTGTCATTGTTCTGTGAACAATACAGTCTATCAATGATTTGCATAGCATTTACATTGCGTTAGGTATTATAATTACAGAAATGATTTAAAGTACACAGGAGGATAAGCGTAAGTATATACAAATACTATGGCATTTTATAGGAAGGGCTGGAGTAGCTACAGATTTTAGTGTCCATGCAGGGTCTTGGAATCAGTCCCCAAGGATACCAAGTGTCTGTATTCTCCCCCTTCCTGTTATGCGCAACCATCAGTTTGGAGCTGAGTGTCCCATGGCCAATCTGTCTACTATAAGAAGAAGCCTGGGAACACAGCTAGCGCAGAGGTGAGCGGAGGAGAGCAAGAGAGGGAGAGAGACACTCAGAGTCCCGAATCTGCTCTACCTTGAATTTCTTCAGTTGTATGACCGAATACTCCCTATGCTTTTTCACCTTGATTTGAGTGTCTGTCACTTGCAACCCTAAGAATCATGGCCACTTTGGTCATGATTTCTTGAAGGCCAACTCTGTGGCATGGTAGTGACTTTGATGGCCATGGTGGACACTAATAGCACGTGGGAGGGGATGCAGGAGGCAGGAATAAAGATAGCTCTGGCGGTGGAAGTGACGAGCAAGTGTTCTTTCTGCCACTCCTCTACTCAGGGAGTTGGTTCTCTGAGTTGGGCTCAAGGGTGGTAGAAGCCTGGTAACTGGAGGAGGGTGAAACTCTGAGCCCAGGGGAGGCGGTCCTTTCGGAAGAGAGAACTCTCAGGACGGCTTGAGGTCTTATGAGGGGGGAGGGGCTGGAATTGGAGGGATGCAGTTGAATCCTCTTGATCTGGTCCCAAGAATGGGAGGGGAGGCTTACATAATCTATTGTGTGCAGTTGCTATGGTGATTAGAGGAAATAATAGAAATACCATGCCCATGACATAGGAGGCCAGAGGGGTGGGTTATAAGGGAAACCACAGAAACTTCTGGGTTAGGATTCACTTGGAGTAGATGCACAGAGGTTTATTCAGGGCATGGGATGGCTGTAAGAGGGTGGACAGTGTCTAGAGTGTAGGTGTCATGTGTTCTCTGGTCCTGGGAAATGAGTGCTGAGGATAAAGAGGAAGGGATTGTTTCTGACACTGGTGGGAGACCATGGCTGTTGGTGACAGGGACAAGGGTCTAGAGGTGGTTTTAGGGGCATCAGGTAAGGATGGAGCACAAGTGAACAGCATGGAGGATTTGTTCTTGAGCACACTTGAGATCTCCTAGTAACTCCAGGAATGGTAAAAGGACAGTGGAGGGGGACAGAGTTCTAGAATCTTCTGTACCAGGATTGGCATGAGAAATACTGAAGGTGCTTCTCCTCATCTGCTCCTCTGATTCACTCTTTGCTTTTCCTTAGCTGTGTCCCAGCCTCCGTTTAGCACGTTCACAATGGGGCCATAATTCATTTTCTTGCTGCCAGGCAGCCTGAACCCCCAGTGGTACCTGCCTGACTGTCCCATGCATGACTGTACTACTTCTACCACCCGTGGTATGAGTCGCCCGATGGGACAATCATGCAGATACCACCAGGGGTTCAAGTTGGTGGGGATGTGTTAACCCCTTCCCTCTGGGCTGCCTCCCGTGAGCCTCTACCATGAATGCGCTATGGGCCCGCACCTTGGGAGAGAGCTGGGCTCTGAGTGGCGGCTGGTGTCCTTGGTGATGATGGTAGTGGATGCGGGTGGAGGGGTGAAATATCTTAGAGGGCAGAACCTCGGGTGTTCTCAGGTTCCCCACCGTTCCTCTCTGGCACAACACTACCTTTTGTCTTGTTCGTAGATCTGCAGAGGATGAGTCAAGTGCCCTGACATGCCCAGTTTGGAAACTTATGATTTTTATCACCCACTGGGAAACCAATTCTTCTGGAATCCATGCACAAGTTATGTCTCTCCCCTCAGGCACTGGGTGACTAAGTAGATACTGGCTTACAAGACACAGATGACACTTTAGTCTTGGGGATCTTTGATTCCTGAAACCAATCTCTTAAATAGAGAGGGAGTTCATGCCCGACTCTGAGCTCATGGGCTGCAACTGGCAAACCAGCTTTCTGAAATAGCCAGCGCTTGAGCAATTTCAGGGCAGGCTCAGGTTCAAGCTGAAATGCTGGGTGTTGGGGACATGAGGCTCCTGTTAACTCCATGGGCAGATCCATGGTGTCTTCCTATGTCCCTGCGTGGTTTCACAGGCCACTTCTGTGGGTAACAGGACACAAGCTGAAGCTGGAGCTCTCCTAAAATGTCTGCACATCAGTTGCCATAGGCTGGTGAGAATCATCAATGTGCAGTCCACACTCAACGTGCAGACGGGTGATGTAGATGTGATATTGTCATTTATTTCTGTGACCTGGCAAGAGCAGGGGAGGTGACAATACTGAGAGACATCTGCAGAATTAAGGGGATCTCATCTCTCCCCTAAATGCAAGGGGTTGGTCTGTACAGATGACCACTCAATCGGTTATATGGGTCCACGGATCTTACCTCACTCAACTATGAGTTTTGGAGACTGATAATTCTTTTGCTCTTGTCCAGAAGCGGCACAGAGAGAGACTGAACAACCTAAAGCCATTCCTATTCCTTGCTGAAATGTGTTTAATACCTTTGCAAAGACAGCAGTTTTTTACCGTGCCCAGCACATAGCGAGGCTTCGGTAAGTGTCAGATAGTGCCTTCAGTATTACAGATTTTGTAGGCTGAGGCACCAGTGGAGAAAACTTGAGCACTGGAGTCCGAAACCTGGGTCTGAACTCAGACTCCAACACTCCCTCGCTGTGTGACGCTGAGCAGTTACCTCACCATCATGACCTTCAGATCCTCGTTTTCGTATTATGGCTGTAGTAGCAGTGTCACAGAGCGGATCCTTCCCCGGAGGCAAGCTCTTAATCCACACTTCATTTAATTTAGGGAAGGAACAGGAGGGGCCCATGTTGTACTGAACCTGAGGGAGCCCCGATATCCTGTCTTAACTTCATGCATCTTTTCTGACACAAACCCTCACACTGGCAAGCTGAGGATTTCTGGGTTTCAGACTTCACGCAGATTCATATTGTCTGTACTATGTACTCTGAAAAGTAAAGCAAGGCCTTTCTGCTGATTTGCTTGCTCTGGGGATGATGGTGGGGGAAGAGGGGTGGGATTAAAAAGTAGACGGGCTGGTACCTACTTTCTGTGGGGTGGGTCATGCCTGAGTAGTGGGGGATATTTATGTACAGGGCTGTCCTGTGCCTTCTCGGTGTTGAGAATCATTTTCTTTCCTTGGTTTAGAGGTATTGCTAGAAAAAGGAGAGGAAACTGATGAAAAGGGAGAGTGGATGGGGTTGAGGGGCTGAGGGATGGAGGAGACCCCCTGATGAAAACACATGTGATGGTCAGTGGGACCTTCAGATAGAGGAACAATAAGAGGGGTGCAATTTCTGAGTTGAGCCCCTTTGGAGTTCCTTTAAGAATGTGCTCCTTATTATAATCCAATTTTATTTTTAAAAGTCCATTTTCTACCACTTTCATGTCCCATAGAAGCAAATCCCTCCTCAAAGATGTGTAATTTTGGGGAATTTGGAACACAAGCATGTCTCTCGAAGATTTTGCCTCAAATGCTTTATCCTGGTCTGGAGCCACCCACTCTGGGAGCTGCATGGTGAGGTGGAAACAATGTTATATTGGGGGCCAAGAGACCGACGTTTTCTCTACATATGCCTTTATTTTGTTCTGCATCCTTGGGCACTTACTTTCCTTCTCTGGTCCTCAGTTTCCCCTGTCTTTAATCTAAAGACCATGACAAAGCGGATGTGGTTCAAATTTGTAAAAGGTTTGTAAGGAATACAAATGGATTCTTTCCCTGAGGCGAATGTGCATTTGTGGAACCCAATGCACAGAAGGCGAAAGCTGCCCCAGGTCTGTGTCAGTATACCCCGGCCACCCTAACAAACCCCATTTCTACAGATCTCAACTTGGAAACCACAGAGGAGGACCTTCAGCATCATGCTGAGCTTTGTCACTGCATAGACAAATGCCACAAAGCCCTGGGGCAGATCAGGAGAGGTTCAGGCTTGGGGAGGGGTCTCCCCGGAGCGTGGTCAGCCCTGGCTGCTAGGTGGGAGCAGGGGTGGAAACGGCCTTAGGGAGAACAGAGGGGCCGGAGGGTCAGTGGATTCCTGTGATACAGCAGAGGAAGCTGCTCAGGGACCTTGTGGAGGAGATTAGATGCTCATACTCTGGCCGCCATCTGGCTGGAGGTGACCGGAAATGGCGGGCAAGCAGGGACCAGGGTATGGCTGGTGTTTACTCGCCAAGGACATTCCAGAGAAATGCCTTGGGCTGGTCCCACTTACTACTTCTCCTCTGAGTGCACTGATGGCGCTTTTCCATTTGGAACAAATCAGACAGCCTTTGGGGCGAGTGGAGAACATTTCTATGTCCCCCTCTGCCAGGACAAATGTCACCTGGCCTTGGAAGTCCAGCTCTAGCCCAAGGGCCTCCTGACACTGGCAGCCTCGCTTTTACCTTGGCCAACTGCAGAGTCCACTACTGGCCCCGGGCTGTCCTTGTTCCCAAGTCAGCCCAGAGAAGGGTCAAGCTCTGCTTCCTGAAGGATGTTCCAGGGCACTCTGGGTCCATAGAGGGGTAATGTGCATCATAGTAAGTCTGGGAAATCCGAGGTAAACAGATTTCTTTGTTATAGAACTCCTTGGAGTGTAGCTCTAAGAAGCTGGCACGTGTGGACTTTGTCATCTTCCTTGTTTCATGGCACCCTGCCTCCCCTTTTATTTTCATCTAATATCTGTCCCATGGGATGTCTTTGGGGGACTCTTGGGGCAGAGGGTGCGCTCATCAGTAATTTCCACTCCCCTCTTTGATGACGTTTAGAATGAACTCAGGCTTCTGTATGCAGCACTCGGTAGCCGAGGCTTGCTGAGCTTTTGTTTCACTTACTCAGTCAACATTTTTGGCCACTACAATGTGTGAGTCCCTGGGTTGGAACTGGGAAGGCAGAAAAGAGAATGTTACACACTTCCTGCTTCCTGTGTTCACAGTTTCCCAAGACAGTCAAGGAAACAAATAAATAGTTGCACACACAGCAGGACAGGCTCTTGCTAGGGATACTTAGTGTCTCCAGTGCCGAGCACCATGACTAGGACATAGCAGGTGGCGGTATCAGCTGCAAAGTGGTTTACTACTGCTTAGGCTAAATCATGATCCTCAAAGATGTCCTCGTCTTAAGCCCAGTAATGGGAGATTATGTTATTTTTCATGGTAAAAGGGACTTTTCAGATGGGATTAAGTTAAGGATCTCAAGGTGGAGAGATTATCTTGAAGGCACTGATGTATCTTAGTTTGGCTGGATGCACTCGCTAGGTCCCTAAAAAGAGGCAGAAAGGAGGTAAATGATGATGGAAGTGGAGATTGGAATGATGTGTTTGTAGTGCTCAAAAAATGTCGGTTGAGGAAATGAACACAGGAGATCAGCAACCAAGACCCAGCCACAAATCCACAAGTGCTAACTTCAGAAGCTTAGGTCCCTTCCGAGGTGGTGGAAGAGGCCACGGCTGAGGGACACAGGTGGCCACCAGAAGTTGAAAAAGCCAAGGAAACCGATTCATCTCCTTTCCTTCCTTTGCCACTCAAGGAAAGAGACCAAGCCCAGAGGCATCTGCCTCTGGTTACCCCTGTTCCAGAGAAGCCTGGGAGGATGAGATGTGTTCATGGTGCATGGTACCTTCTGAAACAAATTGGGATTCTGTTGGTAAGGAAGAGGGAGAGGAAGAATACTGGTAGTGCAAATACTCTAGCATTCGCCATAATGCCCAAAGACGTCTGCGGGGGACTGGATGAACTTGGAAGGAGGGGAGACAAGAGTCAGGTTGTAGAGCTGTTAGCCCAGGTGGGCAGGTGGGGACTGTACCTGGGCACGGTGAGGGCTGAAGGGCATCAGAGAGTGATGATACCAAGCTCACAGGAGGCTGAGTGGAGAATCGGGGGTTACACAGGCATCTGACTAGGGCACGTGGCGGATGGTGGAGCACTTTTCCAGGACGTGGACTACAGGGTGGTTTGGGATTTTCTGAGTTCAAGGAGCCTGTGGCCTAGTCCCCTCAACCTCTCTCTTCCTGCCTCCTTCTCCAGGCTGCTGTGCTGGGAAGCAGCAATGTGCCAGGGCCATTCCTGGGTGAGTACAGGCGCTGTTAGGGGGTGGTTCTGTTCTTTCCCCTCCTCACCCCCTTTCTGTCTGGGCCAACTTTCCCAGGGCCAAACCTGCTGGACGGGGCCTGCCAACCTCTAGCCTGGGCCTCTGCTCCTGACTCTCTGGCAAAGACCTTGCTGCACACAGTCAGTTTGGTTTTTTGTGGGGCAGAAGGAAAAGCTTCCATGTATGGTGCTCTTGTGTACCGAGTCATGGCCCAAGGTTCTCCGCTTCAGACGCTGTGTCCCTCTGCACAGGTGACCACGTGAGGACCCGCGGACACTTCTGAAGTCAGCACCAAAGCTGCTATCTCTCTCTGGACATGGATCCACAGCTGTCCACCTGGGGCAGTCTTGGAGCTGAGGGTCTGGAAGAAAGGTCTAGGTCTTGCGTCATTTAGCAGAGGCTGTGAGTGTCACTGGTCACCAGGATCCTTGTTCTCGTGGAGCCCAGCTGGACCCCACCTGCCAGCCTCCCTTGCTCTCAGGAATGGCTGTGACTGAGTAATGAATGGGAATAGGAATGAGGGGCTGCACTCCAGGTGTGGCCTTAAGAAACCCACTGACCCTCCAGGCAACATGTGGAAAAGGGCTCCGTGGCCCCGGGCAGCCGTGGGATCCACAATAGAAAGGGCCTGGGTTTCCGAATCGCCACGCAGAAGGATGTCTGCGGGTCACTCGCATGCGTGACGGTAGTGACCTCCACTGTGTCCTGCTGTGGGGAGCGGGGTTGTCTCTCCAGCACGTGCTGTCGTTTACACTGCGCTGGCACCGTCTGCTTTCCTCCCTTCAGACAGGAAGTACGGCGTCGTGGTTTACAGAAGCCTTTGCAATAAGACTAAGTTCACAGCTTGGTTCTTCCACTCACCGGCTGTGTGACTTGGGTAAGTTACTTCACCTCACTGTTCCCTGAAGACAGAATAATATCAGACGATCAACGGAACCAGCTGCACGCTGCATACTGTCGTGTGGACTGAAGTGAAAACCTGCGCAGTGAGCTGGGGTAGCCGCGTCTGGTCCGCAGTAAACACAGTGCAGGAATCGCCCATTACTCTTCCTCGTCAAGGGGCCTCAGCCCAGCCCAAGGCATCGATTCCATTCCTCCTGGCTCTTTCTGTTCTTGGAGTTTTCTCAAGGGTCATGGTCACGGCCGCCCACACTAGCATTTCTCAGAGCTAACTTAGGCTGCCTGTACTCTTGTATAACTTTTCTTTCTTTTTTTTTTTTTTTTTTTTTGTGGGTACCAGGGGTCGAACTCAGGACATCGCGTGCCAGCAGGTGCCCATGCCGCTGAGCGATATCACCAGCCCTTTTTTTGTATGTGGGTACCGGGAGTCGAACTCAGGACCTCACGCTTGCCAGGCAGGTGCTTATGCCGCTGAGCCATCTCACCGGCCCTAACTTTTATTTCAGTTGATGCTGTTTCTCTATTGGGAGTGGAAAACTTTTGAAAGCGAGACCAACACATAGTTTTATTTGTTCATCACTTGGCGGTGTTGGGTGGAGAGTGAGCGGTGATAAGACTTGTACTTTAGGAAGTAGAAATATTTGTATCACAAAATAACACCACACCTGCCCATCTTAACACCACAGGGGCATAAGTAAAAGCAATAAAGAACATAAAACAGCCACAACCCAGCACTCCCCCTAGCACAGAACGGCACCTGACTGATAGCTCATTAGCTTTGGTCGCCACCATGTGCGTGTCCTAGATGCTAATGTGATTACCATAGCTAATATTTATTAAGCACTACACTTAAATTATCTCCTTTAATACTCACACCACCTGTGGGCACTATTATTTTTCCCACTTTGCAGATGAGAAAAATAGGATTTAAGATGCTGAGTAAAGTACTTTTTTTTTATATGCGGGTACCAGGAGTCAAACTCAGGACCTCGCGCTTACCAGGCAGGCGCTTATGCCACTGAGCTATATCACTGGCTCTGAGTAATGTACTTTGAGTCACACAATTAATAAGCCTGAGATCCGGCGTTCACATAGGGCTCTGGTTCCAAAGACCCAGCTTTCTACAACAATTTCCTGTGCCATTCTCTTCCCACAGTAAACCTCTGATGGTCCCCAGCATCGTGAGAGCCTGCCAGGCCTGCCCTGCCAGGGGAGGTGTCTAGCCCTGCCAGGGGAGGTGTCCAGCCCTGCCAGTCTTCATCACCCCGGGACCCCCCCCACCTGCTCAGAGCTGCCACTGACTGTACCGTTGATCCTGTGTGCGTGCGTGTGTGCGCTGGCCAAGACAGAGGCGAAACCTTCAGTTGGGCAGATTAGCATCTCAGATTCAAATCCACCCCCGCACCTCGCCTCAGACTCCCAGGCTGTTCCCAATGATGAGGTGGGGCGGGCAGGGAGCCAGGCAGCTGGAGCATAGTGTCTCCGCCCATGGGGCTTTGTCTGACACCTGTGTGGGATTAAGGGGCGTGACTTCGGGCTCTAAGGGTTGCTCCTGCAGCCTTGAGTGACAATGAATTCGGTGATTAGGGGAACTTTGAGTGTGGATGAGAAATCACAGAGGCATTTCTGAGACCCATGGGCATCTGTGCTCCAAAGGGATGCCAAGGGCTGCGGCAGTGGTAGGCAAGGGAGGTCTCCAACGTGAGGTCCCCCCGTGCCCCATGTTCCAGCAGCAGCCTGCCCCAGCACCTCATCTGGAGCTTTCTATTCAGGGGCAGCCACTGCTGTCCTAGATTCTTGCAGGGGTTTTGGGGGTGATGATGGTAAGGCTGCTGCTGATATTTTCGAGCTGCTAACCACTTAATATATGCATGGCACCTTTAACGTAGCCTTGAAGGAAGGTGCTACTGCTGTCCTTTATACAAACAGGGAAACCAAGACATCGGGGAAAGGATTATCCAGCTCACAGAGCCTGAGTTGTGGGGCTCGTGTCCAACTGCAGTTTCTCCCTTCTTCCTTTAGCCCAGGTCCAAGTGCCCAGAGAGTGGTTGATTGCGACAGCAGCTTGGTCTAAGAAACAGACTTCAACATCACCCAGGCCTGGCTTCAGATCCTAGCCCCACTAGGAGAGGTTGCCACTCTCTGGGCCGCATGGACCTCCAGTTTTTCACCTGTGACATGGGAATGACAATTCTAACCTCTGATGATTACTGAGAGAATAGAGGGCACGGAGAAAGTGCTGAGCTAGTGAGTGGTAGCCACGGTGACTTTACTTCCCCCGGCAACTGCCCGCCTGCTGTTGTCGGCACGTTCGTCCACTCATTGGCTCACTTGTCACACGTGCCCTGAGCACCTGTCACACTCTAGAAGCCGAGTTTTCTGGGGAGGGTGGGTCCTGATGCTGACCAGGTCTTTCGGTTAGGACTGCTTAAGTCCACATGCATCAGAAAACCAAACCGCACTGGTTTAACCCAAAGGGATGGTTTTCCCGCGTAACCAGCAGTTCGGGGCAGGGGCATGAAGTAAGCTGTGGAGCCTCCCTGCCTCCCTCTGGTCTGGGCTCCTTCTATTTTCCTGCCCCCCCAGTTCTGGTGAAGAATTTTCATCCTCGTGGTTGCCAGATGGCTGCTCTAGTTCCAATTCTTCGGCCACATTCCAAAAAGAAAGAAGGAGGAGGAGAGGGAAGAGGAAAAAGGCGAAGAAGAGAAAGAGAAGGAGGAGGAGGAATAAGAGGAGGAGGAGAAGGAGGAGAAAGCAACCAAGGAAAAGATGCACTTATTTGTGTTAGAAAAACAGAACCTTCCTCGCTACCCCAGCGGACTTCTCTGGATGTTCCTGATCAGGATCGCATCGCACGGCCACCTCCAGCTGACGCTTCCAGCTCAAATCAGGTTCTGCTAGTGAAGAGGAAGGAGAGTGCAGTTGTCTCAAGTAGCTCCAATACCAGCTCAGGTGTGCTGAATAATGAAAGCATCTGTAAACAAGTCTAGGCGGTCTGCCAGGCACTGCTGGTACTTTCCCCTCAGTTACTGTGTTTAATCTCCCTGGAAATTGGCGTGGAACATGAGCGCTGAGCCCCCCGCCCCCACCCCGAGTTCCTGAGCTGGACAGTTCTTTCCTGTGACCTCCACTTCCCATCCCCGCCGACAGTGTAGGACGCTGCAATCCAGGGCTGTGGCAGTGGGCACTGTGGGTCCCAGAGCAGACGGGTCACCGAAGAAGTACAGTACGTTGGGGGAGGAAAGGAACTGGGGATGGAGGGAAAACGGTGGGATGTATGGTCAGGGGACATGAGAAGGTCCTGTGGTCAGTGGGTCAAATGATGGCTTTGGACTTCTTGACCGCACAACTTTGAATCCTGGCTCTGTCACTATTCCTGTGATCTTGGCAAGGTGGTGACCTCTGAAATACGGGTAGTAGTAGTGAGAATGCCAATCAATGAGCACATGAACAGGTCCCAACATGAAGTGAACTCACCGTGAGTGTCGGTCGTTATCACAGCCTGGAGCGTGGTTCAGCCCCTGCAGTTAATGCTGGAGGGTGGCGTTGGTAAACCGTGACCAGAGGGACGCGTGTGACCTGCAGTCTGTTGTTTTGGATAAAGGCCTAGTGGAACAGGTCCACGCCCTCCTTTTGCCTTCCGTCTGTCCTGTTTTTGCACGACTGTGGCAGAGTTGAGTCATCGGCACAGAGAGCACAGGTGCCCAGAACCCGCGAGAGTTACTCTCCGGCCCTTTACAAAGGGCATTTGCCAAGCGCTGTGTGCCAGCTCAACTTTGAGAATCAAGGAGACCAAGAATAAAATCTAATATTTCTGCTGACTACCTAAGCGGACTTGGGTCAGTGACTTAGCCTGTTAGAAGATTTTTTTCCAGCTGCTAAATGAGGAATGGTAATGCCTTCTTCGACGGGACGTTGAGAGGATTAGAAGCAGAGCTGGTGCTCCTGGCCCTCAGTCGGTGGTCAGTACACAGCATGAGTGTGGAGGGATTTCAGGTAGAGATTAGTGTGGGCAGATGTGCACGGTAAGCTTAGTAGCCGGTTGGTTTGCTGGGGCTCCCCTAACAGTACCAGGGCTGGCTCGTAACGAGGCTTGTTCAGTGTCTCTCTCCGACTTCTGCTGGTTTGATGGTAGTCTGTGGCTTTCCTTAGCGTGTAGGCAAAATACCCCAGTCTCCTCCTGCATGCGCACATGGCGGAGATGTGCTTGGCTGTCTGCATCCAAGGATAAGAATGCATTCATGTTGGATTAGGACCCATCCTCATGACTGCGTCTCAACTAGATCGTCTGCAGAGACCTATTTCTAAGTAAGGTCACAACAATAGCTAAGGACTTTATTGCCTTTGGGACACACAGTGCAACCCATCACAGAGGCTTAGCATGGACAGGACTGGAGGCTGGGCGACCGGCCATAAGGAGTTTCCGGAAGAGGTGGTCGGATGAGAAGAGAGCAGGAGTTGAAGGGGTCAGAAATACAGTCCTGAAAGTCTTGATGACCAAGTGTGGAGAAGGAGAAGAGCAAGAACTGAGTGGCATTGAGACTTTTCCTTTGTTAACAGGTGGATAGATGAGACCGTTACTGGAATTGGAAGAAGGCACTGCTTGGAAAGAAAGCATGGGTTCATTAAATTAGAGAGGGGCTATACGGAGACGAGGGGATGGAATTCCAGGGAAGAGGGGAGTGGGAGAAGGAAAATAACACTGTACATGTAGTGCGCCCAGTATCATGCCAGGTGTTAACCGGAAGGGAGAGGCAATATTGACAACTCTTTATGGGGAGATGAAGTCACCGTGGCCGGAGTGGACAGGACTTTGGGAGGATGGATGTCAGGTGCCTGGGCAGATGTCTTCTGCCTTCACTCTGCCAAGTTACTCTTCAGTAACCGTATTTGGGCATTAACCCCACTTTCCTCTAACAAATGTCATTCGCACTTGTCAGGAACTGCCCTCATTCCTGCCCAACGCTCCTGTTCTGCCAGGTGATCACACCTGCTGGTGCGAGGCCAGCCGTGTGCCGATAGCTCCTGCCCAGGCCGAAGGCACACAGGCCGCTTCACGGGGCGTGGGCGCCTGCCTCCTCGCACGAGCCCAGCCTCCGCTCCCCAGCGTCCTCGTCTGCGCACTCAGTACAGCTTCCCGCCTCTCGGCACGGTATTCAGGAAGAAGAGGCAGCGCAGCCAAAGCCTGGCACGGAGCTGTGTAGGACGCATTAGCTTCTCCGATTGTTATAGTACTGTTCTGTTACTATTCTTGCTCCTGGTGACTCACACCCACCCCCTTTGCGTTCTAGGTACTTCTTCCAGTGTGACCCTATGGTCTTCCTTCAAATCAAGCCCCCAGTCCCCAAAAGGTAAGACAGAAGGAACTTCTAGTTAAGTTCTGGATAATACGCAGAACTTACCGAGTGGGTGGACCTTGGTGTCTCTCCCCCGTCCAGTCTCACGGCCCGTGGCACACCTCCCACAGGTCCACTCCTTCACCAATATGTCTGACTGCCTCTGATACACATCAGGGCCTGTGTCCTCTTCCGCGCTCTTCCTTCTATTTCCTTCACCTCACAAACTCTCAGTCATCCTTGAAGACTCTGAAAGACCTTGACTGCTCAACCCTCAAGGCCCTTAGTTACTGCCAGCTGGAGCCAGGCTGTCCATCTTCTACGGTCCACGTATTTTATTTCCTGTGACTGAAATCTGCTGACACCATGGCACTATGGTCAGCATCCGGTCACCCGTCTGAAGCTGGCCACTTGTGCAACTCGAGTGCAGAAAGGACATGATTTTACTCTCTGAGCCTTCAGGATTCTTTGTGATCGAGGCAAGTGTGCTTGGTGCTCTTCCTGTTGTTCTGTGGTACGGGGCATTGAACCGAGGGACTTTGCACTGAGTTATCTCTCCAGCTCTTTTTAATTGTTTGAGACAAGATGTCACTAAGTTGCTAAGATGTCCAGACTGGGCTTGAAATTTTGATTCTCCTGCCTCAGCCTACCTGAGTGCTGGGATTACAGGCATGTGGCGCCATGCCCAGGCCTGGCTGCTTTTTCTATTGTGAGTTCTTCTATTCAATCCTTCTTTCATTTAGTATTTCATAAAATATGGATTTAATTGAAGAATAAAACAGATACTGAATCTGCCCTCATGGAACCCAGAATCAAGTATCATGTCTGTTTCTGACTCAACAACAAATAGGATTTTCCATTTCCTGGAGAGAGGGAAAAACAAAACACAACACCATAAATACCAAGCATTCTTCAGCCATTCCACTCAAAGCCTCTCAGTACAATACTTCAATACTTCTGACACAAAACGTACAGGGTTTTTCCCCTGTACACCAACCAGTAGGTACTGGATGGGTCCTTGCAATTCAGTTTAACCCCGACGCTATCTACTTGGAGGTAGAATCAGATCCCAGAAGTTGAGGGTTCAGTCCCACAAAACTGCCTCCCTTTCTGATACCAGGCACAAGTAGTAGGTTGTTACCCGTACTTCTGACCCACTGGCTGAGAACTGGGTTCCTGTGACCTCTACTGAAGGTTTGATAAGTTTGTTAGAGAAGCCCTTGTGACTCAGGGAACCACTCGCCTTACGTTTATCCATTCATCATAAAGGCCGCTATGAAGGGTAGAGATGAACAATCGAGGAGAAGCAATGCTTGCTGCAAGGCACGCAGTAGGGAGCTTCACCATCCGGGGACCTCCACGGATCAGCTGTCCGGAGGCTCATCTGAACTTAGGCCTTTTGGATTTTTATTGAAAGTTTCATGACATAAATATGATTGATTAAATTGCTTGTTATTGGCACACTACATAGCCTTAAGGTCTGCTTTCTTACCTGGGAAGTAGGAGCAGGCCTGGAGAGTCTTCCCTGTGACCAGCCATCATCCTGAAGTCACCCAGGGTCCCCAGGCATCAGTCATCTCATTAGTGTGCCAAAGACAGCATCACGCTGGAGATTCCGAAGGTGTCAGGAAACAGGGACAAAGACCAAATGTATACGTATTTCACACTCTTCTTGCTTTGGGGACTTTTTATTGTTAAAATGATAGTTTTTCTTTTCACTTTCCACCTGAGAAATTGCCTTATAATATTGAATTTATCTTTCCAAGCTACAAATACCACCTTAGAGTCTGTCTTTTTCTCTTTACTGGCATGCTTTCATTTAACTTATAAAAAATGTAGGTCAAATATATGGCCATAGTTTAAACAGTAATACAGCTTTAAAGCCTCTCTATGAAGCCACGCAAATGCCTTCACCTATCTTCTCTCTTCTTTCTCCCTTCGGCTGTTTCGTTGTGTTTCTCCTAAGTATTAGAACCATACTGCCACTTCTGACCTCGCACCGTTGGATGGTGTCTTGGCTTCCTATTAAGAACTGTGGAGAGGCAGTGGTCTCGTCCATGCCTATGTCTTTATTTGCTCTTGCTCTTTCCCCCTGGTGGAGTTGTAGGGTGAGGTGTGCTGACTAAACTAATGTTCAGTGTTTCACATTTGTGGCCCCCTTAAGCTCTGCTCCAAGCCCACCTTAGTGCAGTCTCCATCGTCATGTTGGTGCTGGGACTTTGCGTATCCTGTAGACCAGGGGTCCTCAGCCCCAGGAGGAGTACCAGTCCATAGCCTGTTAGGACCTGGCCCGCGCAGCGGGAGGTGAAGGAGGGACAGCCACTCTCCATCCTTCACATTACAGCCTGAGCTCCGCCTCCTGTCAGATCAGCAATGGCCTTAGATGCTCATAGGAACGTGAACCCTACTGTGAACTGTGCAAGCAAGGGATCCAGGTGTGCACTCTTTCGAATCATCCTGAAACCATTCCCCACCTTCTGTCCGTGGAAAAACTGTCTTCCACAAGACTTCCTGTCCCTGGTGCAGAAAAGGTGGAGGACTGACTGCTGCTTTAGATCATTGCCAGGCTGCTTCTAATACTTAACACAATGTAAATGCTATGCAAATAGTTGCTATCTGTATTGTTTAAAGAATGATTAAAAATCTGTACACATTCAGTACAATTTTTTTCAAATATTTTTAACTCATAGTTGGTTGACTTGGAGAATGCAGAACCAGTAGATGTGGAAGGCCAAATGTCCTTGAGCATGTTTCTTGATTTCCTATTCTATTCTGTTGGTCTATTTGCTGATTCTTATGTTAATTCTGTATTGCTTCCTTATATTGACTTTATAGGCTATTGCAATGTCTGTTAGTTCCTCTTGAAAAAAATTTTTTTTTTGTAGTGTGTCTCTAGCCATACTTCCATATTGTTTTCCCTGCGAACTTTTCCAGTTCTATGTGTATGGACAATTCATGGCCCACAGTGAAAGTCCCTCTCCACGAGGAAGGTGGCTCCTCAATGAGTCTGCACAGCTAGTGACCCTCACTGGCCTGTCCCAGTGTGCAGGGTCTGTGGTGAGTAACTCACGAATGCAAATTGTGACTTTTAACTACAAATCACAACCAGTTGACATGAAAAGGTGTGAATGGTTCTAAATGGCTATTGGAATCTCTAAATAGGGTAAATCTTTAGCTGAAGTGTTATTTGGAGTAGCCTTCATTGTTATGAGTAGCATAACATATTGCCTCCTGGTGGAAGAATAAGTCTTTTAGTGGTTGAAAACCCAATAATGCTAGTAAAATTCCAGTGAGTGAAATGGTCAGGGGAGACATAAGAGGCGAAACTGGAAAGATTCTGCTTTCAAGCCATGGGAATAGGCAACTTACCGATGAGATGATCTGTGGTGGGGAAGAGGTTTGTGTAATAATCTGAAAGACAATGGCCACTCTATCCATCCCCTCGAGTCAACAGATTCACCATGTGTGTCACTCTACGGTGTTTGTAAGATTTGTTAAGTGGTGGTGAAATTAAATATAAACTTCTCTGCTGCAAAAAAAAAAAAAAAAAAAAATTGCCAGAAACAAAGAAAAGCCGTCTATGTTTATGTTTTGTCTTTCTGTTTAGAAACAAATCCTGTCTTGGAGGAAATATATTGGCATTGGCAGCGATAGTAGCTCATTGGTGTTTACTCCAGGAGAGATTTAACCTTTCTTAAAAACACCCTGCTGTTATCATAATATACTGCTTTGTTCAGAAAGTTGCTGATGCCAACAACTTGGGAGGATGATGTGAATCCTGATGATGCTACAAAATATCAACACCAATTTCCTGGAGAATGCTTAAAAACCACGAAAGCTGAACAAAGATCACATAAAATCTCTGGCTGCATAAATAAATTACGTGGCACAGGCGAAGAGAGTCCTCGACAGGTGTCTGAGCAGAGAGGTGAAGGGCAGGGCTACTTTGAAGAAAACAGTGAGACCTTCAAAGGTTTGGCATGGTCTCTAGAAGACATCTGTTACCACAGGGACCGGGGATGCAATTTCTGCAAGGCCTTGCAAAGAATGTTTTGACTTCAGTGACAAAATTCTTGGAAAAGGAAACCCTGACACGGTTCCACCCCTGCTTAGTCTTGGGAGAACAGGGGAGCCTGAAGTCTTCTGGTAAACTGCTTAGAATCTGCAGGACCACATCCCTTCCTTCTTGGTGCATGTTAATGACAGAGCGAATAATCCCTTTTCTCAGGCTTCTGCTTGCCCTGAGAACTTGACCTTGAGAGAAGGGGAAGAATTTGGTGAGGTGCAGTCGTGTTATACACTCAGCACCTTTAGGATGAGGTTTAGGGCTCAGCACCTTTAGGTTCTGTGCTCCATATAGAAGAGTCTCCTGCATTTTGCTGCGGGGTTCACCTTCCTACATATGTGGTCAGACATTCTCTTGTTTAACATCTGTCAGAGGCAAGGGCAGGAATGGTCTCACTTCAGTTGGAAATAAAAACCTATATATAATGGAATACTACTCATCCATAAAGAAGGATAAACTTGAGACATTTGTAGGAAAATGGATGCACCCTGAAAATAAAATGTTGAGTAAAATAAATCTGACACACAAGTTTAAATACCATATGGTAGTTCTCATTTGAGTGAGGCAAAGTACAAACAAAAAGCAAAATAAAGGATGAGTAGAAGAAAAGGGGATCGATCGCTTGCAAATGGGAAAAGGTCCAGGAGACCAACAGCAAAGGGAGAGGGGGAGGGGCAGGGGAAGAAAGATTTAAGATATGTCATGTACAGGTACCTGATTCTGTCAGTAAGAAACTTATTTTTCAAAGTCTTGTATAACTTGCTATAGGCTACATTTTTGTTTTTCTCGCATTGGTTGATTTCAGCATCAACATTTCAGCATTTCAGCCATTCAACAGCATCAATACATTTTCATGCTCTAAAGAGCACCAAAAAGTATAATTTATGACCTTTATTTAATTGAAATATATCAAGCCTACCTTTAGAAAAATTAAATTTCATTTTGTCTTGAGGTCAATGCTTAACAGAAATGTATTGTGATTTCCATAAGAGTTTTAAAAAGTAATGGAGAATTAGTGCCAAAATGTTAGTGTAATTGCTTGCATTTTTCAATAAAGTTTGGCTAAAAATATAAGTTTTAGCTTTAAATGAGGAAAATTAAATTCCTACTCTTGTACATGTCATTACCACATGCTATTAACATCTTGGATAGTAGAAATTTAAGAATTTTAATATTGCTTAAATAAAATTAAGAATAGAAAGTTAAAGAGGAGAGATTAGAATTTCTTTTAACTATACCCCTGGCCTTCATTAGAATTGATATTCTGTATGAAGAGGGAGGAACTTCAGAAAAAAGCTTAATAGTGTTCTGGTTTGTGTCTAGATGTCTCCCCAAAGCCTCATGCAGTCAGAGGTGGGTTTCTAGAGGTGGCTGGATCCAGAGTGTGTGATACTGGGATTGATTCATGGTACAATGCTAGGATTAAGGGTGTGGGTCCTACCTGCCCCAAGCAGCCTGGGTAGGATATAAAGGATAGAAAGAGCTATGGTCCTCCCTTGTTGCTTTGCTGCCTTCTGCCCGCCATGGACTGTTTCCTCCTCTGTGATGCCACCCTGCCTTGGAGCCAGCCAATTATGGACTGAAACCTCTACAAATTGTGAGCTCAGTAAACCTTTCCTGCTTTAACTTTAAGTGTCGAGTATTTTGTCTCAGCAGTGAGAGAAAAGTAAGACAAATAGGTAGGCCAAACATAAATGGAATAAAAACAACAGTAACAGAGTCACAGAAAATATTCTGTCTCCAAGGAGCATTGACAACAAATTATTATTGGACTCTGAGATCTACAAGTTACTAACGATGCAAATATACCAGGGATTGCAGACATAATACTTCTTAGGTTCTTTGAGACCTGAAAATTATTTCAAGGGTTAGAAAAGCCGTCTAGAAGCTCCACGGTTCAGTTTCACAGGAGCTGGCGTGCACTGCTCCGACTCACAGGACCGAGGGTAGATAGAGACCCTGGTATCCGGAGCTCCAAGTCCATGGATGCTCTGCCAGCCCCATTTCCGGTCTCAGCTCACTTCCTGCCTCCTCCAGTTTCTGCTTCTGGGGAACCTTCCAGGATGTGGGCATGATCTGGCTTGCCTCTCATTGGCTCCTGTCTCTGCTAATACACCCTCTGATGCTTCTTATTGGCTGCTGTTTCTGCAATTGGTCCAACTTCCCATCAGCAGGGCAGGTGGGATCCCCCCACCCCGAAAACCACTGAGATGGATGATGCTGCCTTTCTCAGTTGCCTCTCACTCACTTTGAGCCAATGCTGGCCATCAGTGCTCTCTTCTCTTTCCCTCTTTTTTTCAGGCTTGCCCTCTCCCAGCTTCCTGGGTCCATGCCAGTTCCTCATCCCCAACCCTTCCCCCAACTCACCAGTACCCTGGTGCTTACTTATGGAATGGCTTGTCTTATTTGAGGATAATCCAGGTCCCCTGCATCTCAGAGGCCTTATTTGCCACTTGTCCTGTTACAAGTCCTGGGTGGATTATACCATCTTAGTAGTCGGTGACTCACACAGTGTCATACAATCATACAACTCCAGAGCCACTTGGGGAGGGAGGTGGGAATGCGCTGACTCCGGCTGGTGTGGGCCCCTAATCAGCAAATCACGACAGCTACATTCAGGTGGTGGCACTGGCAACAGTGCCTGGTGGTGACAGGCAATCTATTATTTGCAGTCCCTGCATACAGATTGCTTGTTCAAGCTCCCACATCTATGCCAAGTGGGTATCTCCTGTTTCGCAGGTGAAGAAATGGAAGCTTGGAAGTGTGAGGTGACATCTCATGTCACAGTTGGTGCAACCAAGACTGGAAGGGAAGCCTGTTCCTTGCCCAAACCCATGTTTTTCCTACTGCCCATTGCCTGGACTTGGTTTCAAGCAAGAAGGGGGCTTTTTTTGTCCTCCTGTCCATTGTATTTCTATTAGAGTTTCTGAACAACTATTTCTACTTAGAGCTTTCAAATGTCATCCTAGGGGTGTTCCAAATGCACTCAGTTGCTGCATCCCTTTATAGACGCAGCACGTTGGCTTAGGGATGGATTGACCTTGGCTTTGCGCCTCTTTGCCAAACTCTTCTTTGTTACCACAGTACGTGAGAGCTGCCAGCGTTTGTACCAGGCATGGACCTAATTAGCAGCTTTAACTGATCAGTACATCGAGTGCCCTCCCTTTGCTGCTCTTGAGACTTCCAGACACGCTGCTGCGTGGTTCTCTGGGAGGCTGGCAAGTGGTGCCCACCTCTGTGGATTCCAGCTTGTGCTCCCCTGCAGTGCACGTGCCCAGACCACGTGGGCGCGGGTTCTGGCTGGGAATTCTGTGTCCCTTGGAGGAGTCCAGGCATCCTTTTTTTTTTTTTTTTTTTATCTCTGGGCCATGTGATTCCAGAGTGTTTGTCCCAATGTGTTCTGTTGTGAAAGGGAAAGGACAGATGTTATTTGAGTGGGATTCTCAAGCAAACATTGTACCAGCTGTTTTACATACATTGTCTCATTTAATCCTTATGGCAATCCCAGAGAGGGCAATCCAATAGAAAGCCATTTGTGCTTCAACAATGAATATCATTAAAGACAGAGTATGTGCCTGAGTATGTGCCGTTGGGGTTAGGTTGCCAAATGAAAAAAAGAAAGACAGTTTCTTTCCTCAGGGAACATGTAGTTCAAGGAAATCACAAGCATTAACAAATAATTACGAGCACCATGGTGCTGTGTTGCTAATGACATGATCAGTATTACCACTGAATGAGGGGTGTTACCATGGCCACCACTGCTCAGGTACTCTGTTAATTCCATCACTTGTATTTCTCATTTCTTCCCCATGACATCCTTAATAACGATAACAAAACCATTTCTCCTGAGGCAACTGTGGTTTAGGGAATTAAGTAACTAAGTTCCCATTAGCAGAGAACTAAAGAAGAAATTCTGGATAAGTATTGCAGGCTCATAGTGGTTATGAGCAGAAAGGGAGCAGATTTCACGGGTTCAAATTTAAACTCTGCTGTTTACTGGTTGCTTGATCTAGAATCAACTGCATGACTCTTCATGCCTCAGCTTTCTCCATCTGTAAAATGAAGATTATGGTAGTGCCTGTCGGAATCATCACTCCTGGGTTACAGATGAGAAACACAGCAGAGAGATTAAGTCTCAGGTCCTTGGTCAGTGGCAGAGGTGGGGCTCGCGCCAAGTCTAGCTAATTGCTGGGTTGATGCTTGCTCTGTCCTTGGTGTGAAGATTTCTAGAAGTTGGGTTACTTTCCAGGTCATCAGTACATTGAGGGGGTCCCTTGCTCCTTTTACAATGGTGTCTGCTGTGGTTTAGGTGTGTTTAACACCTAAAGGGAAGGCCTTAGTTCTTGGATGAGTAGCTCGTTATAAGGCACTGGACCCCTGTGTCTCCTCTTGACTGCGTGCTCCTGCTGTGTGACCTTATCCACTGTTATGACACCGAGCCTGAGGCCCTTGCCAAATGCGACCACCTGACCTCGAGCTTCCCTGCCTCCAGAACCACCGGAGAAACAAACTTCCTCCCTTTGTAAGCTACCCAGTGTCTGGCCTTCTGTTATCCCAACAGAACATGAACTGGGAATATCAAGTGAGTAAGATACCTCTGAGACACGTCTCCGGGTCACCATCATTTGCTATCTTGCTCTGGACTATTTATGGGAATAGTCCATTCAAGAGGAATGCGCTTAAATACGGGCCCAGGTGTGTAAATATATTTGTTTATTGCTTGCGGTGCTGAGGTTCAAACACAGCCCCTCATGCATGCCAAGCAGGTGCCGCAGAATGTAAATACGGACCAGCAAGTCAGTGGTCAGGGAAGAGTGGAGCCCCAGTCTCTTTAAGGTGGAGAAGAGCCCTGGGGCCACCCTCAGGCCTGCCTGAGTGTGCATTTGTTTAGGTTGGGTCATTTCTTTTGCACAAGGGGGCTTCCCTTCGGGATGAAATGTGCCTCTTTCTGCCAGAGATGAAAAAGAGGAAGACAGCTCTAGAAATGCCGAACTCCATCAGAGGGCTCTGTCTGTGCAGTTGGTGCTCACAAGTCGCAGGGCCAAATGTTTGTTCTGTGAGGCTGTGTGCAGACAGTGAGCCTGGTATTTCTTCTGGGGCACGTACACCCACACACATGTGCGCACACATGCGTGGGGCTGTGCTGGGTCTCCTTGCCAACATGTTCCTGCCTCTGCTCCGGGGCCAGCTGGTAACCTCCACTAACACCTCCCAGCAGACCAGGGCTCCGGCAGCCTCACGAGCCAGTCCTCACCTCGGGCAGATCGCTCCAGAACAGTTCCTCCCCTCCCCACCCCCCACCACAACCCATTAGGATCAAACATGTTTTTCCTTTTACCTCAGACGTGCATCTTCTTGCCTGGCCTCTTGTTTTCTCCTGTACAGATTTATGAGGCAGATTCGTGGAAAACCCCTGCCCCTCAGCTGCCCCTAGCACTAAGACCTGCTTGTACGAGGCATCTAATTGCGTACATTCTGGCCCCTCCCCACGCTGTATGTCACACTCACGCTTGCACACCCATGGAAACCCAGTGTTCATCCCTTTAAGCCAAGCCACCGAGTTTGGATTTTTCTTCCTCCTGAAAATCTCTCCGGTTTGACCATTTCCTTTCACCTGTCTCAGTATCATCCTGACCCAGACCTCCAGGGGATTTCACCTGGGTTTCTTCAATAAAACTCCGCATTCCCGTCTCCTTGCCTTCCCTCCTTCCCCACTAAATCCATCCTCACAGTGCCTCCCTCAAAAGCAGATCTGATCTTCTAGTTTCTTTCAAGCCTATAAATGCTCCCCTGGTATCTCCGTGCCTAAGAATAGAGTGTGGCTCGTGGTGGATATTTAGTAGAAATTTCTGGAATTAAATTAGCCTTGAACTCTCATATCAAACCTATGAAATATCTGTTTTCTTTTCTTTTCTTTTTTTTTTAATGTGGGTACCGGCAGTCGACCTCAGGATCTTGCACTTGCCAGCAAGCGCTTGTGCCACTGAGCGATATCACAGGCCCTTTTTTTCTTTATGTGGGTACTGGGAGTTGAACTCAGGACCTTGCACCTGCCAGGCAGGCGCTTATGCTGCTGAGCTATCTCACCAGCCTGAACTATCTGTTTTGACAACTCTTAAAATTGGCTTTGTCTTGAGGACTCTATTAGCTTTCAGACTCACATGAAGTGCTTTATTTCATTTTGGAAGACACTTTCACCTGTAATTTTGTTTCTAGTGACTTGGAGGTCATCTGGAAAAATATTTGTTTCCCCATAAAACATGGAATGTAGTTACAGGAAGAAACCTTGGAAGCTTAGCTTCAGTAGGCTCTACACCATCTCTGGCTTCCCAATAATTTGACTCAAGGGTATGGATTCAGAGGTACAAATGGCTTTCACCAGTGTGTGGACCAAATCTCAAGAAGGAGCCTGGATCCACACCCACACACGAGCATTCCCACAAACACAAGCAACTTTGACTTGCTTTTGAGAGGGTTTCCTCATAGGACCATAGGAAGACGTTTAGGAGAAAGAAAAACTGAGGCACAGAGGAGAGAGGTGGGTGTTCCTAGGTCACACAGACAGCAAGTGACCAGGATTGGTACCTTGTCTCCAGATCCGCAGAGCAGGAGCGCACAGCCCCTCCCCCAAAATCGTCCTCCAGGAAGGCCGTCTTTACCTGAGAGAACCAAGTGCAAGAGATCACATCTAGCAAAGCAGCAATCCTATCAGTCCAGCACTTTCCCATTTCCCTGGAGGATAGGATCGGTTTTCTCGGTATCTAAAGTAGCAATGTAAGCATGCTCTCAGGGTTTCTGTGTAGTGTCGAGTATTATCATCATTGTTTTTTACATAGAAGGGAAGTGAAACACCAAAAAAGTAAGTCATTGGCTTAGCTCTAACTGCTACATTGGATTTGAACCCAGATCTTACTGATTCAAAAGTAATGAGTTTTTTCTTTTTTCTCTCTTTACCAATGTCCCTTCCCCTCCAATATCATAAAGACCACAAAAACTGCAAGGAAATTAAAACAGAGGAATGTAGGAGCAATAATGTCAGTGCTTAAATGTTTATGCACGTACTCATAAGCTACTCTGTCCGTCATAAACAGTGTTCTCGGTATGCAAGGATGCAGAGCATTTGTCTGGTTTCTTACTTGACACGAGCAACACCCTTGGGTGTAGTGCGTAAAGTGAGCACTGGAAGCCATGGCCCCACAGCAATTCTTCAAAAGAAGGAGCCGTGAGTAGACACAGTGCAGATGCAGGGGAAATGCCACTAGCTTGGCTTTACCCCAGATGTTACCTCAATGAAGATTCTCTGCCTGTTTTTCCTTCACCAATTTGTTCATTTTTATCTGCATTTTTCATCCTCATTCTCTTCCCCCATAAACTACCTTTGGCTTTGTTATGTTTCTTTTTAAATGTGTTATTTTTAATGTGTCATCTTTATTTATCTGCATGCACATTTTGGTTTCATTTCTTTAATTTGATTTTATTTTAGAACAGTTTTAGATTTACAGAAAAATTGTAAATTCCCACATCTACAGCACTAACCCTTGTTTCCCTATCACAAACCTTTTACATTATTATGAAACTTTTGCCACAATTAGTGGACCAATTTTGAAACCTTGTTATTAACTAAAGCACATAATCTACTAGGATTTCCTTAAATTTTAACTAATGTCTTTTTTTTTTTCCTGCTGCAGAATCTCATCTAAGATACCAAATTAATTTAGTTGTAGGCCTCCTCATGCTCTGCTTAGCCATAACAAATTTCTCAGGTCTCTCTGTTTTTGATGACCTTGACAGATTTGAGGAGTGCTAGTAAGTTATGTTGTAGAATGTGCCTCAATTTGATATGTCTCATGCTTAGACTATGGTAAAGTGTTTTTTGGGAAAAATCCCCATTCTCACATCATATTAAGGGCCCTGCTATCAACATGACTTTTTGTACTTGGCTTTGCTGTTTCTATGGCCCCGCAGCCAGAGCAAGGAAAAATATGTTTTCACGCTAACCTGTGTATACATAGATATCTATAAATACTTTTACAGATAATAATCTTTTTACTATAGTAAGGTAAATATGAGTCAGTACTGATGTGTGCAACTCTAACCTGTTAGCACATGGCTCATTCCAGGCTACTTTCTTTGCCCATCTGTCACCTCCACGCCAAAAGAGAGCATGCTACATCCCACCATCTCCCATCCATTTGCTCCATGGCTAATTCTAGTGTAAAGGACAGTGAATTTTAGAACTGTAAACCTGCACTCCCATGGGAAACTACTTTATCAACAAGAGTCCAGTGCTCATATACAGTTCCTTTTGCCTTTAGTCATAGATTCCACCAATTTCCAAAGTTACTTTGGTCAGATCCAATATATTGTTCCACCTCCTTCAACGAGGTTCTCTATATATTGAAATACATAGAGATTATTTTATCACATTCTGCATTCTATCTTAATCTGATTATTTTTAAAGTATGTATGTATTAAGATTTACTCTGTGAGCTAAAATATTCTATGGACTGTAAGACATGGGTAATACCATCTTTCTACTACCAGAGTATCATATAGGAGAATTACCACCCTGAGAAAAACTTGTTCCTCCCCTATTCAACTTTTCTCCACCCCTGAACTCCTGGCAACCATTTGCTGGTTTACTGACTCTATTGTTTTGCTTTTTCCAGAAGGTCTGATACAGGGAATCATGCAGCCTGTAGTCACTTCAGACTGGATTCTTTCACTTAGCCATACGAATATTAAATTCCTACAAGTCTGTATGATCTGATGGTTCACTCCTTTTTCATAGTCCAATAAAATCGCATTGTACAGATGTGCCAGTTGATTTACCCGTTCATCCCTTGAAGGACTTTTGGCTTCTCCCAGATTGGCTCATTATGGTTAAATCTCCTGTAAACATTCATTTGCAGGTGCTTTAATGGATGAATATTTTTAAATCTGTTGGATGTGTGATTGTCGAATCATACAGCAAAACTATGTTTGTCTTGATTAGTCATTCCACAATATATACATATAGCAAAACATTATTTATACACTATAAATATACATAATTTTTATTTTTAAATTTTCAATAAAAAACAGAAACTTCCAAACTCTCACAAAGTTGCTGTATCATTTTGAATTCCTGCCAGTCATCAATGGAGTTCCTATTGCTTTGGATCCTTACCAGCAGTTGGTATCATTGGGTTTGTTTTTGTTTTAATTTTTGTTTGTTGTTTTGGTTTTGTGAAATTAAACCATTCTAATAAGAATGTGATAATTTATTGTTTTTGTGCACACATTTTTTATTTTCTTAAAAAACATGTGTTGTGTCACTTTGTTTCCTTTGTTCATTAAATGTTAAATGTTTATGACAAGTCACATTACTGAATAGATATTGAACTCAGTGTTTCTTATTGCTGCATAATATTTCTGCTTCTAAGGGTAGTGGCAGGGGAATTAAAGTTCTTTCATCATCAGCACCATCCCTCTAAATTACGTGAAAACATCCTTGTAATCTAAGTAAAAAGAAGGCAGTTTTTATGCAAATGTGGTTTCAGAACAAATTACCAAACTTCTAGTCGAAACAGGTGATGAAAATGCTGATGTGTCTGGGAGCGCCTGAGTGAACATCTGGATCGAATGCGAGATGTGTCTGCCTCACTCTCCACCACTCCCAGCTCCCTGGTCATGGGCCAATCAATCAATCAATCAATCACCATGTTTAAAAACAAATATGTTGTCACTATTCCGAATTCAGAGTCCATGGTGGCCTCTACCAACTGGTGAAGTTGACATGGAGAGAGAGACTTACTTTGGGATGAGATGAAATTCTGTGTCCTGTGGGCAGCTCACTCTGCTGGGAAATTTGGGTTGATGCAGGAGAGAGCTGCACAAGACGGGGCGAGGTGAGAGGGAGGCTTATGATGCATGAAACAGCTGCCTTTTATAGCATCGACTGTGTTGGACATGGTGTCGGGTGCCCTCCATACGTCAAGGCTGATTTTCATTTTCAGTCAAGGCAGCTAAGACCCACGGAGGTGAACCACTTCCCCAAGAAGGCCAAGCAGGGAATGGGAGCGTGGGCTGAGGTCTGCGTGACTCGGAAGTTTGTAATATCCTCACTCCGTCTGGGGTCTCCTCGCATGGGTCTATAGCAATGGTTTTATGGGTGGTAGCACCCTATATTGCTGGCGATTTTTGAACAAGAAGTGCCAGAAGAGGTGCAAAGGAGAGCGTCACTGACAAGCGAGTTGGTTAGGTGACTAATTAAGAGTCTCTTGCAGCAGTCTGACGAAAAGTCTGCTTTGGGGTAACAGTGAGACTGGAAAGGAAGCAGTTGGCCCTTCCAAGTGTGAGTCAGGGTGCCCAGCGAGCAAGGGCTGGAGGCAGAGTGAAAGAGATGTCTTCGAGGGAACACAGTAGACATTGTTTCTGAGGCGTCTGAACAACACAAGCCCGAGGCAGGAAACATCAGCTATTGAAGAATGAATGTCTTTCTTTTGGAACGAATGCTGATGTTGGATTTATTCCCTTTCTAATTTGCCTACTGATTGAAGGGAGTTTACCTACCATGGCGGTTGGAGCCTTTCTGTTGATACACCCTGCAGGTGGTTGGACCTAAGGGACAAAGCTTGTTGTGTGCTGTTGACTATATCATGCCCAGCTTAAATCATGGCTGCGCATAACCTTGACAATAGTGTCATGCGCTTGAAAGAACTGTTTATTGCTCTTTATCTTCTGGAAGGCTAAACAAATCACAAGGACTTATTGCTGTGACAAATATAAGGTAAAATAAGTTCTACGCTGTGTTCTTGGCCCAGGCTGTATGAATTACAGACCAGTTTCATTATTGACTTTTTTCTTTTTCTGTACATTGTTGCATTCTCCTTCATTTTTCTTGCTGCGCTGCTTTGTAAGCACTGTTGGTGTGGGAATGTGAGTCACCAGTGCTAACTGCCCTGAGCTGGGTTTGAGGTTCGGCCTTCCATTCGCTGATGTTCTCATTCGTAGACCAATGCTTTCCTCGTTTTCCCCTAGGAGGAAAGCAACAGAATCATACTTTCAGCCTCTGGATAGCCCAATGAGTATATGGAGTTTTACTAAGGAACAAGTCATACATCAATATATCCATAAATATTCTGGACAATGAAGTATGTGACATCACTATACTATAAAACATTAATCTCACAGGGGTTCTTAAAAAACAGAAGTTTCCTGGCCAATGAGTTTGTGACCCACGTCTTAGAGGGTCACAGCACATCTGAGCCTATCAAGGTATTTAAACAATGTCACAATAAAAGAATCCATTTAAAATTTTAAAAACTTCTTCGAACATGTGTATTAGTCAACTTCTTGCTATAGTAACAATCCTTGAAAATCTCAGGAGTTCAGAACAATCCACATATTTTTCTTCATCGTAGATCTGTCTGTCAGCTGTGGATTTTGAGGCTCTGCTTGGTTCAGGAGGGCTCCGCACTGCTCCAGGAGTCCTTGCAGGAGGCGCCGCTGTGTAGGGGACACTGTGCTCATAGTGGACGCTAGAATATAAAATCCTGAGCTGGCCCTCACACTCACGTGCAAAGTTCTCTGCTCTGATGCTGCAAGTGACACATCTGTTCCCTATCCATTGGCCACCTCATGTCCCCTGGCCAAGACCAAAGTTAACAAGGGAGGACAGTTACTCCTCACAAATGATGCATGGCCAGGTCACAGGAATACAGGTAAGAAGGTGCAATATCCTTACTGGGGAGAATACATAGTCGGGAACAGAACATGGTCTCTCACATCATGGGAATTTTCCCCCATGCCTTAGGCAGAGACCAAGATGGATAGATTCCTAGCAAGTGACTTATTGAAGGTCAACTCTCAAGAGAAACCTATAAAGAAGAAAGGGAGAAGGGCTAGGGGAGGAGAAAAAGTAAAAGCAAAGGTGGACATTTCACCTGAAATGTAGCCTCAGCCAGATCCTGGGGTTGGGTGGGGGAGCGGGGTATAAATAGTACCACGATATTGTCTGTCCTTGAGGCAGGGGATTTGGGCTTTTGTATGCATTTATCAGGCAGTTTTTGGTTCCAAGCCACTTCCCAGGTGTCAGGGAGGAGAAGGTTCTTTTCATTTAAGAGCAATACTCTGGAGATGAGCATAATTGTGAGTTCTCAGCAGCCAACTCATGCAGTAGCCAGAGGCGGGTACATTCGCCTGGAAGAGGGAATTTTGCAGGGCGCCAACACAGGCAACTTTCACACTACACCTGTCTATCCAAGCACAGCTTCTCTAAGGTTCTATTTGGCTACAAATACCCACAAAGGAAGTAATAGAGAGAGGTAAAGCCATGACTGATGCTCATGAAGTCCCTTCCCTACCACTCAGTATAAATTCCCCTCCTTCACTTGCCATTTTGTAGTGGGATGACCGAGACTTCGTCTATGAGGGGTCTTAGTGTATGGCTAGCTTGCTTTTATCAGGGCAGGACTACTTTCCTCTTTCCGCTCAAAACTGAACACAGGAATACCAAAGAACACATCTGAGCACAAAACATATTCTCCCTTCTGTTATGTAGCAGCAACCCTGTCTCCTCCTTGTGATCAGAATCATATTCCTGCTGGACTACTCACACGAAGCCCCAAAGTTATCAGAAGGTTGAAGTTTAATGGGACTTTGATTGTATCCCCTGGGGGAACCAGAATGTCCAGATCCACAGAGCCTAACATGGCTGGAATGAGAAGCATAAATTCCCAGAGCTTCCTAGGATCGTTCTTGCTTCCATCTCCTCTCTAGGACCCATGGATTTAACCATGAAGGACAGCACCATAGAACCGCTGTGGGTCAATGGAGCTCCCCGAGTTTTCCTCCATGGCTGAATAAGGCTAGAAGTGCTGGGAAAGTGCAGCGTGTGGTTGAATCAGGAGAGCCCAAGGCTACGTGCTCACTACCACACCTCTTCTGTTGTGAAAGGGTCCCTTGTTCCGAGGCAAAGTCAGTACAGGATCTCGTGTCAGTAAATCAACCTTCGAGCCCTTGTACAGCGATGTTATCTGAGACTCTGCTGGCAGGGAAGGCAACCCCACAGCTAGGACACAGTCAGAGAACGATCGCTCTATGGTTCTGGGAGGAGTGAGGACGTAGCCCGGGCCATTCCAGAATATTCCTCATCACCTCAGAACATTGCGTTCTCGGTACGGTCTGTAGTCATTCTGAGAACTACAAGCACGGGAGGGGTGTGCTGGTTGGCCAGGGCCCCAGAGAATCTGTCCTTGCGCACTCTTGCTTGCAGCTCTGGAATCCAGCATGGAAGTAGCAGATCAGCTTTCGGGAGCAGGAGGCTGTGCTTCTGAATCTCTGCACAGCCTTCATCTCTGCCACCAAAGCTACTCTTCTCATGACCTGCTAGGTAACCTCTGAATGACTGGGGACAAAGACGGGCTGGCCTCCTCTGGTTGAGTCATTCTGTCCAACTGCTTGTTAGCACTTCTTTAATCAATGGTAGAAGCTTCCCGCTACTCATGGGACACGGTGACCCTCCCAATTGTGAGCACTCCCACAGACACACACAAACGCACCTTCTGCAGGCTTCTTTGTCCCCTGTCTTTCAATTGTTCTCCTCCTAGGCTTCTCACCAGTCAGCTAAGGCATCTGCACTGCCCACGAGTCTGCACATATTGTAATCCTGGGCCACTTCTCTCTCCACACAAAATGAATGTCCAAGGGGAACGACTTCGCCTCTCTCTCGGGGGCATCTGTGAGCGGGGCCAGAATGTAGGAACAGCAGCACTGCACCAACGTGCTGAGTGGATCTGCCCACAACCCAGCTGGGGTGTTTTCCTCTCCTGCACTAGAGGGTCTTAAAGAATGTCCACGAGGCCACGTGTCTGAACTGAAAGAGAAGGAAGAGAGCAACAGTGGCTACCAGCCAAACCCGCCGTTTGTGTGCGCAGGGCAGTTCTGCCCTCTGGACCTGTTGAGATCTTAATGAGCTCAACTGTGGAGAGCTCTGCACCCACGTGACCTTGTGACTTGGACTTGACGGTGCCTGGCTTGTGATGATCAGCTTCGATCACATGGTCACTTGCTGTCCCAGGATCGGAGGCTCTTGCACTCTCAGGGCCTGGAATTGGTGCCAGGAAATACCTCTGGCATGTGCACAGTTTTCTGCCACGGGTGCCATGGCTTTGCCGTAGAACCCTGCAGCCCGTGGTGCATCTTTGCTATCAGGCCTCACTTTGCTCCATCTGGCCTCTTTGTCTACCAAAATAACTGCAGCGTCTGGGGACTTAGTGATCACATGGCCACTCATTAAGGCTGTTTATTTTGAAGGCTGTTGCAGATACGTTTCCTGCAGCATCTCATCTGGTGAATGGGACCAGAAAATATTCTAATACAACAACAACAACAATAACAACAACAATAACAATAACAATAACAATAACAACAACAACTATGCTGCCTTTAAAACCCAAAGGGCCAACCAAGTGTGCTTTGTCCTTAGTGGCAGAAGGTACAAGATGCAGTTAGTTGGTCTGTACTTCGGGAGGGAGTCAAAGGATGTCCGAGAGCGGTGAAGGCCTTGAAACCTTACGACAGTTTTATAGGGTTCTTTCCCACTCTCTGGAGCACATGCGCGTTACCAAGGCATCCACAGCTCTTGCCACATCTGGTCCATCAGAAGCAGTTAGTGTGATGTGACCAAGACAGCACACCCGTCTGCTCTTCTGCACAATGTCCAGATGATTCACACTGTACTGTGACAGATGTAGGGTAATTAACGATCCCGGGGGAAAGTCCTGCAAACACGCCATGAACCACCCCATGGAAATAAGAGCTGCTTCGGAGTCTCTTTCTTCATGGGTATTGAAAAGAATGCATTGGGCAGTTCAATAGTCACGAACTGCAGCAGAGACCAATTCTGGTCTAGCAAAGATACCACATCTGACACAACAGCTGCAGTTGGGCAATGACTTGGCTCAGCTCTGTGGTAGGCGGCCGGTGTGATGTATCAGGACCCACCCGGGCCGTGCAGGAACCAAGCTGGCGGATTCAATAGAGATAAGCCGCGGCCATCAGCATGAGATGTAGGCTTTCCTTTCCTTTATTCACCAGGGGTTAGTGATAATTCAGGATTTTCTATTTGCCCCCATTATACTAGATAATACTCTATAAGGCCAAGAGTAAATGTGTGGGTTTTTCAACCTGCTAAGTATGTCCATTGAGCAAATATCCTGGAGTTGGGGTTTGTGGTCTGCGGACCTAGTGAATCCCTGTGAGAAGGATGCTCTGGCTTCGACCCCATTCATCTGAGTCTCATAAGCCCCCGTCTCATCCTTCTCACATGACAGCCCTTGAGTTTCCATGGATGAGGAAAAACTCAGTCTTCAGATGCAAGAACTTTCAGAAAATCTGGATATTTCTGTTTCTCTGCTCTACCTTTCCCCGGGTACATGGCTGTAGGTCACTCTGGGGAAGAGTTTAGGGGAAGCATTATTGCATGTCCTTGCTCTGGTATTGCAAGTGTTCTTCCTGGGGATTCAGTCTTGCTTTCAGTTGATAGACTGTAGTTCAGAGAGATGTCGCAGGTCTGGAAACCGGCGTGGAATTGCGGCTTTTCGCTGGGCTTGCTGCCTTCGGAATTCTGATTACTCAGTTTGATGTTTCTGAACTACTGCAAATATTGCACAATCCCTTTGTTGGTTTTCCATCTATCTTGCCCTTAGATTTGTCATGTTCCTCAAGATATCTCTGTGTATCCTTGAAGCTCAGGCCTCCCTGCTTCTGTTTCAACCTCGCTGAACATTTCTGTAGTTAGGTTTGCGTGGTTTCTGGAGTTCAGTTCCACTGGCTCATCTTCGCCATCCCATTGCTACTGTGAGACTCCTACCAGCAGCCTGCAGAGGATCGCCGCCATTATACTCCTGAACAGTGTTGGCGCCCTTCTCACCAGCCTACAGTCAGCCTCGGGGTACACAGGAGATGAGTTCCACAACTCCTGCAAATACCAAAATCTGTAGATGCTAGAGTCCCTTACATGAAATGGTGTAGCGTTTCCTCCTCAGCAACATTTATCCAATATCAATATCTTCATAATTATGATTTCCCATCTATCTTTAAATAACAGACAGAGGTATTACATGCACAAGGGCAACTCCCTACACTTGTATTCTATCCAAGCCCAGGGAAAATCTTAGCCCTTGCTATGCCACAGCAGGCTAAGGAAAGACCTAATGGGCCACCCAACAAGCCTGTGATAGCAGTGACCCTTACTGATGTCATATGGAGCCAGAGTTCCCTGAAACACATTAGGAAACATGCTATTATGGCTTGAATGTGTCTCCCAAAAGGTCCCATGTAGGACACTTAGTCCTTAAATACATGTCAATGGTATTTGGAGTGGGGCCCTTGGGAGATAATTAGAATTGGATGAGATGATGAGGGTGGGGCCCCAAGAATGACATTAGCGGCTTTATAAAGAGGAAGAGACAACATGCCTGCTCTGTCATGCCATGTAATCATACAGGAAGAAGGCCCTCACTGGGCATGCTGGTAACGTACTTCCCCACATCCCCAAATATAGAAAATAAACTTCTTTATAAATTGTCCAGTCTCAGGTGTTCAGTTACAGCAACAGAAAATGGGCCCTGACACTTGCCGTACATCACTAGAGTGGAATGGACGCAAAGAAATGATTGGAACACAACCAGCTCCATCTAACATCTATTTATTGTGCCTTTGCAGATGACAGGTGCTGCGCTAGCTGTGCAGTGACTGTCTTTTGGGTTGCCCAGGACTGAGAGGCCTCCCTGGATGCAGGTCACTTAATTTTGAAACTAGGACAGCACCCACTAAAGCTGGATGAGTTGGCCATTCTCACTAGCTGCTGGGAAAGTGAAGAGGAGTAAGAGTGAGTGACAGCATTGTCTGCTGCAAGAACCAAAAACCTGCTAAACTCAAGAAATGAAAAACCAGAGACTCCTGGACGAGATGGCTGCTATCTTTCTTAGCGGGGGAAAGCAAGTCTTCATGGCAGAGGTGGAGCCACTGTGCCAATGTTGTTTTTCTGACAGCAGCGGGGGCGCCATCTCCACTGAGCCCAGGAATGCAGCCTGCGGTCTTCCGAGATCTCCCCTTCTCGCTTGGAGCCAGCCCCAGCTCCTGCAAATGTGATCAAACCCAAAAGGAACGAAGGCCACAGAAGGGCTCACAGCCTGGTAAGCCTGCTCTTTGATTTCTTTCGGGGTGGAAGGGGCTATTCTAAATTTCACCAGATCAATGGAAGATAGTGCCCACATTGCTTTCTTCATTTATTCCGAGGAGATTCTATATGTACTACTGGGCAAGAACATCTGTTGCCAATTATCAAGAGCAGAAGTTCAATTGCTTCTGCCCACTGTTTCTTGGTTTTGGAGTTGCCAAGGAAAACAACATAGCCAAGAACCAGAGGGATAATACATTCCTCACACAGAGAAGGAAAGAGCACCGCCAGCCTCCGCGGTAGGTGTGGGGCCTCCTGGCCAGTAGGTTCCTCCTGGCAGCTGATGCGAAACAAACAGTTGCGCCCCTCTTGTGTTGCAGCTGAGGGACCTTGGTCCCTCTTCACAGGGGACAGATGAAGCGGTGGAGTGGACAAGTGTTCTATACTACACACACTTAAGCAGGACCAAGGAGTATGCATTGAGTCTGAAACAGGAAATGTATTTCTACATGAGGTGAGACGTCCAGTCCAGGCTGCCAGGGCTGCCAGGGCTCTCTGCTGCTAAGGAGGTGGGTGTCCCATGCCCATGGGCCTGCATGGCTTAGTAGGGTCAAGAAACTGCATGTAGAAGTCTGCTTTTCCCTGCACCTACTAAGTGTCAGACAGTGTTCTAGCTATGGGGATACAACAGTGGAGATAAGTGTTTGCTTACTGCTTCCATTCTAGTTACAGAGACAGTGTGTGTGTGTGTGCGTGTGTGTGTGTGTGTGTGTGTGTTTATAATGATGACAGTGGTGATCAGTGGCAGAGTAAAGAGACGGGGACAAGTAGGAAGCTCAATCCAATGAGATATGAAGGTAGATTAAACAGGACCATGCTAGTGGACATGGTTAGAAGTATTTGGATTCTGAATGTATTTTGAAGGTGGTGTCGATAGTGTTAACAAGTGGATTGAATGTGGTATGAAAAAGGCCTAGAAGATTACAGAGCTCATAGGTCTCTCAGGGCAGAAGTTGAGTAGACAATTGGATTTGTGATTCTGGAGCTCAGGAGAGGCCAGAGTAGAACGTGCAATTTGGGGAATCTTTGTTTATAGGTGATACTGAAAGACATAAGCCAGGACAAGATTGCTTTGGGAGAAGATGTACACAGGAAGAGATACGGTGAGTGAGCCCTGGGACACTCCAATATAAAGGAGAAGGAGGGATGAAGAACTAGTACCAGAGATGAAGAAGTAACAACCAATGAAGCGAAAGCTCACCCAGGACAGTGTGTTGTCCTGGAATCCATGCGAAGAAGCTCTTTCAAGGATGAGGTCACAAGCAGCTGCAAGTCAAGTAGGATAAGGACTGAGAATCAACCACCAGGTGAAGCCATACGGAGGTGATCGACAACCTGGACCAATCCGAGATTCCACCATTCGAATGGAAAATTATTTCAGATTATTTTAATCTCTGGGATATCTCTCAACTTTCCTTTGGAAACTGGCCCAAAGCATTCAAAGGAATGACAAAGTTGGTTTTTGATTTTCAGCCAGACTGTGATACTTCAAGCACAGGGACTTTATGTCCTTCATCTCCGTATCTGCATCTTTAACACACGGCCTGGAACATAGTAGCCATTCAGAAACTATGTGGTATGTAAGCGAGGCAGATGTAATGTTCGGTGTGTAGCTCTCCTCCTTCTCCGTACTGTTATTTATTCTTTCAGTTCCTTCCTGGAAAGATGAAAAATTTGATTTTTTTCAGTGGATATCTAGTTTTCGTACAATAAACTAAGGATGGAAAAGAAAAACATAATAATAATAATAATAATAATAATAACTAACAACAATCATTCCCTCAGGGTGTATGGCGTGCCTGGCACCAAGTCACGCACTTTGTGAATGTAATCCTCTCCTTAACACCGCGAGACGAGCAGCACTGTTCCAATTTAGCCATCTCACAGGTTAAAACACGGAAGCTTTGGTGGTAAAGTAATACGAGAGGGTCCTGAAAGGGGCAAACGCTGTGATCACCAGAGCCTATTTCCGTTTCCTCCCAGGGGCGCAGCTCTACATACTTCCTGGACTTCTTTGCAACTAGATATGGCTATGTTACCATTCCGTTCCTAAGGCAGTACTGTCATAGTGACATGTGTCACTGTCAGGGTTGGCTCATCCATATGTCACACACAGTCCTCCCTCTTTCTCCATGTAGGAGATAAACAGAGCAATTCCGACTCCTGGTGGAGCCACAAGATGGAAGGAGCCCTCCATGCCACCTAAGTAGGAACATCTAAGCGGTGTGACCAGAAACCGCAGTGAATGTTCAAGTTAAAAAAAATACAGTGAAAGGCACGTCGCCATGAATCCCCCTCAGCATCCTCCCTCTCACTTTGAACGCACTTGTCCCAGCATTCTTGCCACTTTCTGAAGCAGTTCCAGAAGTCTTTTTTTAAATTTCTGGTCGTACTGTTGTGGCTGCCTTGATGTCCTGAATGATTCAAAATGTTTCCCTTTCCTGGTCATTCTGACCTTGGGGAAGAGCCCGAAGTCACATGGTGCCGATCTGGTGAGTAAGGTAGGTGAGGACGGAGCATAATGTTTTTATTTGACAGAAATTACCACACACATTTTGAACCAGTTCAGAACATCAAGGCAGCATGAAAAGACACTCAGGAAAGAGGACTCCAGAGCTGCTTCAGAAAGTGGCAACATCAATGGCATAAGTGTGCTTGAACTGAGGGGTATTTTAAGGGGATTAATGGCTATTGGTCCTTTACCGTAATAAATTTAAATTTTTTTATTTAAACATTCACCGTAGTTTCTTTTTAAAATCACATCAAGCCGCTGAGATTTGGGAATTTGTTTTACTGCATGTAGTGTTACTTATTTTAGGTGGTTATACACCTTGTAAGTCTGCAGGCTTATTTTGTGGAGTGGGTCACTGGTTTCCAGTGTGGACGTCATTTCAAACACGATGACCCAGGTGACAGTGTGCGCAGCGCTTGGCTGTGTGCTGAGATCTCCAGGCCGCTTCTCCGACTTGACCGTGGAATCTGTCAAGATTTTCGTCTTCTAGGCCAGAGGTGGGAAGAGTCTTCTCCCGGACGCTAACCTCCAGCGAAGAAGAAAGACAAAAAGATGCTGCCGGTGGGGTCTCTGATGAAGTCCATTCTAATTGAGTTTTCTGCTTCCTCGTTTTTATTAATAACAAACAACAGTGGTTACCAGACAGTAAGCAGAATTCTAATATGACCTACAAAGACCGCAACAGACAAATGGAAGGCATGTAACGCAGAGGAAACCCGAATTTGTGGGAGAATTGTTGAAACAGCTTTCATTAATCTTCTTAAGAGAGATAAGAGAATGAATGAAAATTAGGAATGGATGCCTAAAACAATGAGAGGAGAAAAGATTTCAGGAATTAAAAATGTGAGAGCAGAAATGAAAATCTCTATATGAGGACTGGAAGATAAATTTGAAAAAGAGTCACCAAATGTTGATCGCAAAGTTAGAAATAAAAAACAAGAAAGATGTTTAAGGGCTGGTGAGATAGCTCAGCGGCATAAGCGCCTGCCTGGCAAGCGCAAGGTCCTGAGTTCGACTTCCAGTACCCACATTAAAAAAAAAAAAGGATGTTTAAACAGTATTACAGGGCTGGTATAAGAAATTTCCCAAGACAGGACAGTGGTTGACTAAGAGTCGCCTCCTTTGTACAGTGGGTGGATAAAAGGACCCACTCTAAGGACTATCACGAGATTTCTGAACACTGAAGACAAAAACAAAAAGATTCTAGGAGTTACTAGGGGAGAAAAAAATAGGACATGTACAGAGACCAATATAGTAATGGTTTCAGGTTTTTCAACAGCCGCATCTTCAAAAATTCTACTGGTCAATAATATGCAGCCAGCAATGTAAAATTATTCAAAGTAAAATTATTCACCATACTTCAGGTAGCCCAATGGCATTTTCTACACTCAAGTCCCCGAAATTTTATCAAAAACCTACTGGAGGACGTAAAAGGGAAGTGTCAATTGAGAGAGACAAAGACAGGGTGCAGCGGAGCTCCGGGCTCACGGAGGAGAGGGGGGGCAGGCATCCCCGGAAGGCCAGGAAGGGTTGTCACAGGCCCGTGGCTGTGTCTGCAACCGAAAGGCAACCGGATCTCAGCAGACATGGACCCTCTGTGGGCTGTTGGCACCGGGCTCCTAGCTAAGCCCAGGGCCGGACGTCCAGGAGAGCCCAGTCTGGACCCGGCACCATACGGCTGGCTTGATGCTGAGGAAGCTCCGCTTCTTCCACCCCCTGCTGCCTAGGAAAGCTGAGGACACTCACTGCATCCCTGGAAATGTCCCGCTCTGACCTAGTCCTGAGAGATGGACTCAGATCATGTAAATTCAGAGCAGCCCACTCTCCCCATATATCCCTTCTGTCCATCTAGTTCTTGGCGCACACACCATCCTTGCCAGACGAGCATGGTGTTTCCTGAGTGGGTCCAGGCATCTGAGGCCTCACTTGTGATCTTGTTGGGTGACTTTCCCTGTAGAGCTCCTGGAAACCGTCAAGGAAGCTAGGGCCAGACCAGGACCTAGTGACTCCACTCGGCCTCTAGCACGGGGGTTTGTGCTGCTACCTCATTTCCCAAAACCCAGCATTGCTTAGCTCCTTATGTGCAGGAGGGAGACCCACAAGGACAAGTTGGGGTGTGTTTTACATAAGAAGTGGGATGACAGTGCAAAAATGGGCATCTGAGATGAATAAACACTTCTCAGATGAAGAAATACAAATGGCAAATAAATATATGAAAAAATGTTCAACATCACTGGTCATTCGAGAGATGCAAATTAAAACAACACTGAGATTCCATCTCACCCCAGAAAGAATGGCTATTATCAAGAAGTCAACTAATAACAAATGCTGGAGGGGCTGTGGGGAGAAAGGAACCCTTCTCCACTGTTGGTGGTAGTGTCGACTGGTGCAGCCACTGTGGAAATCCGTGTGGAGATTCCTCAAAAAACTAGGATTGGAGGTCCCATTTGACCCAGCTGTTCCCCTTCTGGGCATCTTCCCAGAAGAATTAAAAACATTGTACCACGGCGATATATGTGCACCCATGTTTATAGCAACACAATTTGTAATAGCCAGATCTTGGAAACAACCCAAATGCCCATTAACCGAGGAATGGATAAAAAAGATGTGGTATTTCTACACAATGGAGTACTACTCAGCCATAAAGAAGGATAAACTGGAAACTTGTATAGGTAAATGGATGCAACTCGAGACCATACTCACAAGTGAAATAAACCGGACGCACATTTGTAAACATCGTATTGTCTCCCTAGTATGAAAATGCAATTCCACTGTGACTATTCCATTCCTTAGTCTTCTATTTTTGCCTAGCTTTTACATGGCTTAATCTTATACTGAGTAATATTTTTCTCCAAAAGGTATTTGTACATTCTCTAATGCTTGAGTTTGTTAATACTTGTTGTCTTTAAAAATAAATAAATAAATAAATTACAAAAAAAAAAAAGAAGTGGGGTGAAAGCTATTTGGGGTGGGGTAGAGGTGTAGACTGGGGAGGGACGTGTGGCTCTCTAAGGGACCGTGATTACCCTGGACACAGGTACACAAGTACTTGCCCTATAGTTAGTATTAAATTGTCCTGTGTATGTGATCAAGTTTTCAAAATGAGCAGTTAGGTCAGGTCATCATCGTCTAGATCCTTTCCAACAATGACGATCTCTGACTTCACGGGGTTGGGGTGGAACTGGGTGGGTGGCATGAGGCTGCTGTCGCAGCTGACTGCAGTCTATATGAGGCCCCTCGTGAGGAGAACACAGATGTCTTAGTCACTCACATTGCTAGGATGCAACACCTGACACCCACAACTTAGAAGGGGACAGGTTTAGTCTGGCTGTTGGGAGCGGCTGAGCTGGAGATCTTCACATGCGTGGAGCCCAGAGCATGGAGCGCCCGAGACGAACAGGTGTTCCAGCCCCGAGGATACGGGCGTGAGAGGCCAGCTAGTTGTTAGTTAGAGGGGTTTCACCTGACATCAACCTGCTGTGTGTATAAATAAACGCACCACAGTCGTTGAGCAGTTCTTTTCGCCAACAGGAGACAGAGCTCCACCTGACCCCAGCTTCTGTATCTCGTCTTCATTTCTTCCCCTTCTCAGCACCCTTCATGGTCCTCACCCCTGGAAGTTTTGAGAGCCACGCTGACCATGCATTTGGTTCACAGTTTCAGTCCATGGTTCACTGGCTCCAAGGCAGGACAGCATGGCAGAGGGGCCTGGCAGAGGAGAGCTGCTCAGGGCATGGCAGACAGGAAGCAGAGCGTAGGGAGGAGCTGGGAAGGGAACTAAACCCTTCCAGGGCATGCCCCCAGTGACCACCTCTTCTGACCAAGCCCCACTGCCTAACAGCAAGTCAGCTAGGAGCTCTTATGGCTCAATTTCCTTTTAAAAGCCCTGCCTCTGAGCATGAGGCCTCACGGGGACACCTAGATATAAACCATAACAACAGAAGTGGTGGTACAAATGTTTAGAGGTGTCAGAAGGAAGGTGGTGGGAAGAACTGATAAAGAACTGGGGCCAGGGGAAGCCTGATATGTGAGGGACCATAGCCTGCTTTCATTCTTGCTTTTCTTTTTCCTTTCCTGGTCTACTCTCAATCTTTCACAGAGTGTCCAGAAAGATTCTTGAACAACCAAAGTCCGAGTGTCTCTTCTCTGCTCAAAACCCTCTAAAGAGTCCCTGTCCCATGCCACCTCTGTGATCTCATCTCCCACTGCTGTACTGTTCTCCGCACTCACTCTACCTCTACTAGAGTAATCTCTAGTAAGCGGCTGTTTATCAAAGGCACATGTCGGCCCCAGGGCCTTTGCACTTGCCAGTTTTCTCTACCCCAGGAGCACTTTCTTGGGGCTTGCATATTTCAGCAGGTTCCTGCTGAAATGTCACTCAGTGAGGCCTTTCTGTCCACTCTTGAGAAATATCAGCATCTCTCTTATCTCCAGCATTCCTACCCATTGCCTGCATTCTGTTGGTTCATTGTTATTTCCTGTCTCCCTCTCTTCTCTCCTCTCTCTACTAGAATGTCAGCTCCCCGAGGGCAGAATGTGTGCCTGCTTGGCTTTCAGTAGCAGCCCTGACATGGATACTCAGCAACAAGGCAGTGCCCAAGCCTTCAGTTTCCGGTCTACAGAGTCAAGGCTGAGTAGCCCCACCAGACAAATACAGGGTCTCCGAGAGGCCGGGAACCGGCGCGGCCTCCCCAGGCTGTGGACCCTCTGGATGGCGCTCGTGCCCCGCTGGTGTGCGCAGAGTCCTCTCAGGCATAATTCAGCCCAGTGCTTGACACGTGTCCTCTCACTGCCGTATGATGCTTTCATCGAGTTACAACTTACAACAGATAGGGACGAGCCTAAGTAAAAGCAGAGGTTTGCTCCTCCGGTGGACTTGGCCCAAGCTGACGGCAGAGTTGACACCAAAGACTACTTGGGGCTTAACAGGAACCATTCCTTCTGTTTGATTTGGAAAACACAATGTAAGAAAAATTCAGACTCTCTCAAGTTCAGACATTGAGTTTGCTATAACATTCCATCAGAGTTCAGGATCTGTGTTGGTTTTTTTGGAAGAAAAAAATGCAAAATAAAAGCGAGAACTTCTTAAGAGGGCAAATGGAAAATTTGTGAGCTGCAAAATTCTTTTACTGGACCAATGGTTTTACTAGACAAGCAGTAGATACTTTGGTTAGAAAGAGGAAAATGATGTCCGTAAAATGTCCTCATCTCAAAGTTATTTACCCTGAGCAATATTGATCAATTCGGGGGGAAAAAGGCTCCAGACAAAAGCTTCCTGTTTTTCTTGGCAATAAAGCGAGGTTGATCATCTTTGGGAGAGAGAATGATTCGGGCTCTTTTCATAGTCCTTACATTTGCACACTGCTTTATAGCTTTACACAACAAGCCCCGCATTAGTTCACTTTCCCAGTAATTCTAGGAAGGAGATGAGTAAAGAAATGTGGTTCCCATTTGACACTGAAGAAATGAGGGTACAGATAAATTAGGTGTTGTTGTTGTCTACATCACAATCTGTACAGTGTGGCCCAATTAAACCTTCCGCAGTGATGAGGCCATTCTGCATTTCCTCTTTTGACCGGGTGCTGGTCCGTAGCCTCATGGGGGCACTGAGAATCGGAGATGTGGTTAGTGCAACTGAGACGCTGACTTTTAAATTTTTATAACATTGTAATTAACTTAATTTGTGTGTGTTTGTGTGTGTGTGTGTGTGTGTGTGTGTGTGCGTGCGCGCACTGAGGAATGAAGCTCGGGCCTTGCATATATTGGGCACATCCTTTACTACTGAGCTGTGTTCCCAGCCTGTAATCACTTAAATTTTAGCAGCTGTTTGTGGCTAACGACTACCCCATTGGACAGTGCAGGATGGAGTGCTACACGGAGATGCTAATCAGGAGTGGCTGAGTCTGTGTCTCGAGTTTCCTGGTCTGGACAGGTTCTAATTCTTGATGCACCAGGAGGTGAAATTGGCTGAGGGCACACTAGCTTTAGGAATGAGCGGTGTGGGACTGGACCCAGAGCCCCTTAAGCCCAGCATACCTGGGCTCGGTCCTGTCAGCACTCTTCACATGGACAAAGCCTGCAGTGTGGTCTTCACGGCAGCATGGGATGAAATCTGGTTACCATTATGCTTCGCTATGTGATCTTTCTGTGTCTTCCATCTTCTTAAAACAAGAAAAAAAGCCTCAGCCTCCCCCCATATGCTGGGATGTTAGGCACCTATTTAATCTCTGTCATTGCAAGAACAGAATGTTTCCTTTGAAGTGAGAAAAGTTGCTTTGTGAATTTAGGAGAATCCTTGGGGAGAGGAGGTGAGCCCGGGCCTCATGTTTCCCAGCAGAATCCTCGCCTGAGACTTTGGGTTCTCTGGACCACAGGAGGAGGAGGGCAGGGGGCTCAGATGTGGTCTAAGGGTTTTCGAACTTGCCTCACATGTTTCTACCTCAGCCTTGTGAGTTTGGCATTGTTACTACAAGGCAGAGTTTCTCAACCACAGCTCTACTGATATTTTAGGCAAATAGTTCTATGGTACGGCGGGCAGGCCCAGGAATGGCAGAGGCTTAGCAGCACCCTTGGTATCTTAGTCACTTTCCTGGTCACTGGCACACAATACTTGGCACCCAAAATTTAAGGAAGGAGAGGTTTATTTTGGCTCATGTGTTTGGTCTATAGTCAGCAGGCTCCAAGATAGGAAGGCATGGCAGAGGGGCCTGGTGGAAGAGAGCACTCATGTCATGGTGAACAGGAAGCAGAGAGCATAGCGAGGAGCCACGCAGGAGATAAATGCTTCCGGATTAACCCCCAGTGACCTGCTTCCTCTGGTCAGGGCTAACTTCCTAACAGCAAGTCAGCTACGGTGCCCTCAGGGTCCAATCACCTTCTACAAGCCCTGCCTCTGAGCACATGAGGCTTTGCGGGGACATCTTGATATAAACCATAATACTTCTACCCACTGGAGTGAGACCTCATTCCCCAGTTGAAATAACCAAAATGTGCTTCTAGATGTTGTCTAACGTCTCCTGGATACATCTGGGTTGAAAATCACTGTGGTAGAGTCACCTGACACAAATCTATCCAATAGCACAGTATTTGGCTTGGAGAATTTTTAAACTCAGTTTCCTCCTGTATCTTCCAAAGCTTGTTGTTTTTCTGTTATATATTTTTTGTTTTGTTTTGTTTTTGTTTAATAGTGTGAGGCTTGAACCCAGGGCCTTGAGTATGCTCAGTGAGGGCTCTGTCACTGAGTTATGTGCCCAGCTATATTATACTGCTTTTAACTATTGGTAGAGTTTGGGAACAGGAAGTAAAAAGAAAATTAAAGTCAGAAAAGAGAGTAAGAACCTTCGATAACCATGTATCTCTAGTGTTTCAAATGGTCTCGTGTAGAGAATGCATTTGGTATTTACACACCATGTGCATGAATGAATGAAGTTCTAAGATATCAAGTTTTCCATTTGGGGACATTGAGTGGCATAGGTTGGGCTAAGCATGAGGTTATAAATCATCAGAGGGTAGGAATCAAGAAACTTAGGGGAGTTTGAACTGGACAAGTTCCCAGGGGTGGATCCAAATTAGAGTTCTGAGCAATATTCTAGAGTCAGGATCCCAGAAGTCAGCTACTTTGCAGACTTAAAGGGTAAGGCATTCTAAGGATTACGAGTGTGAACTTAGAAAGACCTGGTTTGGAGTCTGACTTTTATTAGTAGTAAATATGTGGCTCCTCTTCCTCCTCCTCTTTCTCTTCCTCCTTTTCTTGCTCCTCCTCTTTCTGCTCCTCTTCCTTCTTTTTTTTTTAACGTGGGTTCTGGGAGTCGAACTCAGGACCTCGCACTTGCCAGCAGGTGCTTGTGCCACTTAGCTATCTCACCGGCCCTCTCTTCCTTCTTCTTTGTCACAAAGAAGCAACAAACATAAAGGTAGAGAATGAGGAGAGGACAGGGAGGAGCTGGAACCAGTCAGGAATGGAAGGGGAGGACCAGCATGAGCGCCTTCATCAGATTCACGGGAGAGGCGAGGGTGCAGAATCACAAGGAGTAACCTGCAGGCCGTGTTCTTGGGATGGGTTCTTCAGAAGCTGACCCTGAAATGACAACCCCTGTGTCGAGCACTGGATGAAGGCCGTGCTCCCAGGAGAAACTGTAAAGAGAAGAGGAAAGCAGGTCAGGGGAGGGAAAGAGGTTGATGAAGCTCGGGCTGAGTTCCAGCCTCTGCCTGGTCCGTGGGGAGCTCGAGAGTGGGAGTTGCATCTCCAGAGTTTGTCCCACCTTAAGTTAAGGGAGCTGGGCTTTCCTGGGCCTGTGCCAGTCAACCATGGGCTGTAGGCTTCTCTGGGAGGATTTAACCCCCAGCCTTCAGTGCACAGGGACAAGCTGGCTCAGTGGCCCAAGACTGTTTCTCTGAAGGAGGTTGTAGGCAAAAAAAGTAGTTAGAAGTCAAGCCCATGGAAGCTGGGAGAGAGACATACAAAATCAAAACAAAGCTGATTTGAGAAGCATGTTAGTGTATTTTCTGTAGCAAAAACAAAATTCCTGAGGCTGGATTATACATAAAGAAAAGAGGTTTATTCAACTCAGAGATTGGGAGGCTGAAAGTTCAGATCGGGCGGCCCCATGTGAAGGCTGCTGGCGAGTGTGCCATGGCCGTGGGTTTCCAGCGGTGGGAGGGTGTGGCAGGGACCACAGGGCGAGGCTGCGGCCGAGAGGGTCAGGGAGCAGGCTGCCCTCTGCGTGGCAGTTGGCTCCATGAGAGCAGTTTTCTAACAGCAGTGCTCTTAATGACTGGGTCACTTCCCACCAGGCCCCAGGTCTTAGGTTTCATGGCCTCTCATCATGGCCACACCAGGGAACCAAGCATGAAGTCTTGGGGACACCTTCAAACCACGTCCAAGCCATAGCAGGAGGGCAGGGTATAGGACCAGCAGTGTCCAGGACCAATTAGAGCTGCTTCTTGATCAATCTAATTGATATCCTTACAAGTAACTGTAGAGCTGTTGAGAACGAGGCTCTGACGGGTCAGGGCTGACTTCCCAGCTAGAATTGAGGTCCAGGTCCAGCTTCAGAGGCAGCGAGACCTGGGCTCTGAACTCCGTCCCCCTCTTCCTGTCTGGCTGTGGCTTTAGCATTTCCTGGCTCTGTACTCTTGAGTCGTCTCTGTCTCCGTCTCTCTCAGTCTCTCTCTCTCTCCCCGCCTCTCTCTCTGGAACTCTGCCTTCTGGGCTCTGGCATGAGCTCACTGGGCTGCTGAGAGGCCGGGGGCCCACGGAGAGATGATCACTTGGATATTAGGAAACCGTTCCGACTGGTGCAGCGAGAACCATGACACCACCAACAACCGAAATGTATGGGCTCACTTCCTCCCTGCAGCGAGTGTTCAGAGGACTCGATTTGCACACCCCCTCCTTCCTCCTAAGTGTAAAGAGAGTTTCCATTCCCATCCCCACTTTGTAGCAAGAAAGGAACCGGAGAGGCTGCTGCCCCGCGGGGCGACTGAGCCTGAAGGATGGCGTCATCCCGCTCAAAGGCAGCTCGGGCTCCCAAGCTCCTGCGTCAGAACCGCATCTTGGCGAGGGTGCTGGGCGCTTCGTCAGTGCAGGGCATCAGCAGACCGAGGCTGAGGCCGCAAAGCCGGACAGCTGAACGGCTCAGCAGCACACATGAGGCAGGGTGGGGTGGGGACACGGAGGAGATCAGGCCTGGGGACGGATGCCGGGCTAGGAGGGAATTCGAGGACAGCTCCCTTTCCTGTCTGGTACTGGCTTCTGGGGACAAAGAACATCTGGTCTGGGGTAGAAGGAAGCGAGGTCGCTACAGGGAAGGCGGCAGCCCTGTCCCTGCCTTGCCTCCTGTGGTGCAATCAGGACAGGGACAGTCTCCACCCTCGGCCATGGGCTAAACAGAGAGAGTGCTGGGCCTGGGCTGGCCGTTCTGAAGAGCTGTGGGTTAGAGTCCGCTGGCTTGAGTGACATGCTGACTCGTCACTGGCCCACTGAGCATCCTTGTGCAAGTCCCTTAACCTTCCTGATCCTCAGCTGTGTCACCCTTGGTAACGACAGGGCAGGCAACATCACTCGGTGCCCACTACATTCCGGGCGGGGCTCCAAGAGCTGCACATGCTCACCTGAGCCTCACGGCCATCCTCTCCAGTGGTCACTGTCATTATCACATGGTGTAGGCGGAGAAATGGGGGTGTGGGGAGCTTAGGCAGAGGGGACCCTGTGTCCTGGATTGCCCAAGACTGTCATCCCAGCCTGTCATCTGGCCTAGCATCTGTGTCATCACCCTGCATGCTTGTGCTCTACCATGTGCTGGCTTGGATATGATGTTACATGGTCACTTAGGTTACAAAACTCGTCCAGACTGCAGAATTCACAAGCGATGACACAGGTATTTCAGCCTGGGAAGTCCGACTCCAAGGGTGATCTTCTTAACCACCACACTGGCCATGTCTGTCCCTTTTGTCCCTCCCTGGGTCCCACCCTTCCACCTTCCATCCCTCCCTTTGTTCCTGCCTCCTTTCCTTGCTTCTTTTCCCCTCTCTCCCCTTTCTCTTCTTTTCTCCCACATTTCACGGCATTCCTGCTGCAGGTTCAGGACGAGGAACATGGCTGCCGGCCGCTGGGGAGACAACAGCATCAGAACTTGAACCCAAGGTGACAAGGGAGGCAGACAAACACCAAGTGCCGTGGGAGTACGAGACAGAGAACCCAGGCGCGGGCGAAGAGGCCTCAAGGTCAGCTGAAGGATGGACTGACCTCTAAGCTGTGTCTTAAGGATGTGTGGCCATGTCTAGGAGTTTGTGAGGGATGTCCGAGTAGGGGTGACTCATGGGGACATTTCCAAAGCAGGGGATCATTCGCGCCCGCCCAGAGGCACCATATCGACCGGGGATGCGTCCAGCTGCGAGCAGCAGTACACACAACTCCGCGTACTTTGTAAACGCAGCGTTGCCTTTCGCGCATACCAAGAAGCGTGGATGGAGGCGGAGGTTGTTCTGTTCGGTCTTCTGTCGAGGATCAGGCCCTTTGCACCTTGCTGCTTTGGAACAGGTCAGCTCTCTGTCCTTGTATTTGTCACCTTGGGATCCCAGTGTGGCCTCGGAGTAAGACACGCCTGCACACACGCTCGTGTGAGCCACGCATCTCTGGAGCGTCCGACGAGTTGCTCAGCCTCCCAGTTTTCTTGTTAGTAAAATAAATGAGGAGGACAGATGCCTGAGCTACTGCCTGAAAGCACCAAGCAAGCAACAAAGAAAGGCGCAAATAGGATTTGCTTTCTTCCTTCACCCGGAGAATTTTCCACGAATGCATTGCTTTGAGGAAAGGGCAGCATGCAGCATCCAAAAAAAAAAAAAAAGGAAGACTCCACACACTGAGTTATTTTGAAGAATTAAATTCATACATAGCAGCCTGAAAGGACCCACACTTTCCAGGTAAGAATAGCTCATGTAATTAGTAGCACCAGAGGCCAAGCTGGCCACAGCTGACCACTGCAAAGCCTGCCCTGTGGTCACAGCTCTGAACCGGGAGCCAGCAGCAGGCACTGTAGACCGTGCTGGGGGCGTGCAGGAGGCAGAGGACGGGGCCCTCCTGGACTTTTCCCTGGGGTGTTCGGTAGCGGCAGCCCAACATTCCACAATTTGACATCCAAGTTTACTGGATTTTTTTTTTTTTTTTTATCCAGGGCCAGAATTTGAGATACGCGTCAGCTAATAGTTGCGAGATTAACTGTTCCATTAGGGAAGGGTCACTCTTCATTGAGCCAGAGGCTGTCGGGATGAGTTCCTGCCCAACCCGTGGGGGGCTGGGTCCTGTTCTTGAAGGAGATGGAGGTGGCTTTTTGGATGTGTCCTCTATGCTTTGATTTAGAAGAGATTTATTTTTTCTTGGAAAGTTTTTATTTGCCAAGTCTATAAAGGCAAGAAGATTTATTATTGTTGAGCCATGATGGTGAGCCCTATGCCAGTGAGTGAGTTGCTTTTGGTATTTTGAAAAATCTGATACAAAAGGACCACTGTCTTGCTCCATGGCGCTCTCTCCAAGTAGGCAGTTTACACCTGAGGTCATGAACTGAATGGGACACTAGAAGGAGTTTACTGAAAACAAAGGAAAGCCTGGGACCCCAGTGCCGAAGATGCTACAGCCACTTCAGTCTCTATGGCTGGCAAAGCGGTTGTCACCAAGATCATGGCGCGGATGTGGTCTTCATTAGAAATATCCCAACCAGTCCCAAGGATCTCGGAGAGAATGTCGAGACTCTGCAGGATGACCTGGCTTGGCCCAGGGCAGGTCCTGGCCATCAGGGGTTGGCAACCACTTTCTACAAAGGGCCAGAGAATAAATACCTTAGGCAAGAAGGTCAGATGGTCTCTGTAGCAGCCTCTTAATTGTGCTGAAGGAGCCCCAAAGCAGGCGTGGACACAGCAAGTGAAAAGGCACGGCTGTGTCCCAGTGAAGCTGACAGTAGCCGGTGGGCTGATTTGGTGTGTGGCCATAGTTTGCCAGCCGCCATTGGAAGGAAGATTATAAGTGAATGGCATTTATTTAAACATTGGGTTAGAAGAAATGACTTTAATCATCATTGAGTTATCATAACAATAGATTTTCAAAATTATTCTATTTTCATAATACAAGAAATACCGTTATTGTTGACACTAGAACACATAAAAATAGAACTACAAAAATGCATACAGCCTGCTGTGTAGACAAATTGGGTTGGCTAATCTGACACCCCTCCACCCCTTTTTTCTTTGTCACCCTGTAGTGTAGTGGTTGAAAAGCTAACACATTCACTTCCCCAGGTTTCTTACTGCTGACCGTTGGGAAACCATGTATGCACGAAAGTCCAGCAGGAGAGCGTGCAAACTAAAGAAGTGTGCGTGGGGTGTGTGGGCTTTGGGAGGCCTCCAGCGTAGTTCTCCTCGATAAAAGGAAAAAGTCATTTTAGGAAATTTTCTTTAGTCCCCTTCTTCTTGCTTGGAATACGCATGTGAGGCTCGGAGCTCCAGCAGCTGAATCATCACATTAAAGTGGAAAACCAACAGGCTAAGTGTGGCTAAGAGGAAAGAAGGATCCTGGATCCATGGTGGCTCTGCTAAATGGAGGCACATTTCCTGTGTTCCTGCCACCTTGGGATCCTTGTCCTAAGGAACAGAAATGAAGGCCACATTTAAGCTACTGAGAGTTGGCAGTTTGTGGAATGCAGTAAGAACATCACACTGCTCCTCCACAGAGTACTGAGGTCTTGCAAAACGTGTCCTGGTGGGAAAACCCAGCCTGCAGTCTCGTTTTGGGTGTGTCTCAATCTAAACTTGAGAGTCAGTGCGTGGGGAGATGTTCTTTGCTTTTGGATGACAGAAAGTAGATGTCTGTTCGGTGCACTTTTAGCCTAGCGTGGAGTTTCCTTTGCCTCTGGGAAGGCTCTAGTCCTAAACTGCACACAGGAGGGGGCTTGACATTTAGAATACACTTGGAGTAGACACTTAGCCAACTGTTGCTTTTCCATGCCGCTTATATCACTATACCTGGCAAAAGGCTGGGGGTGGCCATGAGGAACTGAGAGGAAAGTGCCGGGTGCTGTGTCCCTTTGAGAAGCAGGAGGCTGTGGGGCAGCTGTTTCCTGGCAGAGGGGGCGTTGCAGCCTGGTTTCCACCTTGATCACCCTGGCTCTGATAGAGGAAGGCGGCCCCATGTTTCCTGAGACGGGAGCGTGGCAGACTCCTTCTGGGGAGGAAGCTTCCAGCAAGGAGAGCTATCAGTGACCGCACTGAGGCTGACTTGTGAAGTTGCTCTTCTCCCCTGAGCAAGGAAGTGCAGACATCAAGTTGCCACGTATGGCCTTCTCTGTCCCTTTCCAGGACACTCCCTAAAACAGCCCTCACCAATGCTGGCCATGTGCGTTTGGACTCTGTAATTGTGGCTTTCCTGAATTCAGGCATTCAAAGCGCAGTGTCTAAGAACAAAGCCCAGTTACTTGCACGCCAAATTGCAGCCCAGCAAAGGGTCGGAGTTCAGGGAGGCCCTCCGAGGCTAACTTCTGGTTGTACGCATTCCTTTGCGAGTTGGTTGAGGTCAACTCAGTACACTTCTGTGTCAAAAGAAACTTCTAAAGGCAAGTGGTCATCTGAAAATGTGAAAGTCTGAAGCATGTGCCTGTCATAAAACATTGGACCTACTTCGAAAACTAAATTATTTTTATTTTATTTTGGACAAGCTTGTTTTGAAGTTTTTGGATCATCTTGTCTATTTTGGATAAATAGAAATTGTCACATATTTCCTGACTGTTCAGGACAGGGGCCAGCAAACTACAACCCATAGGCAAAATTTGGTCCAATATCTTTTTTTAAAAAACACATAAATTTTATTTGAATACAGCCCTTCCCACTTTTTTCTGTGTTTCCTATGGCTGTGCTTGTGCTGGGACAGCAGAACTGTGTGGATAACCAAAGACTCCATGGGCTGCAAAGCCCCAAACATTTATTTTCCAGCCCTTTGCAGAATAAATTTGCCAACTCTTGGTTTAGAAGAACTAGAAGTAAACATCCTTATGAGATCATGTACAGATGGCAGGATGTGGTCATGAGTAGGTGCTCAATAAACGCCTGCTGAAAGAATGAGTGAGAAAGAAATGATATAAAGCAGGTTATACTTCCTGATGCTCTTCTACTCTAGCGCCCTTTGGGCAAGGGCCACCAGTAAGAGAAGGCCACCTACCAGTCACTGAGAACTTAGCTCGAGTGGCGATAGGCCTGTTACATTCATGATGTTAGACTCTACATCACCCAGTGTGGGTATTTTCATTGCTTGGGGTGGTCAGTGCTAATTTTCTAGCCTGCAGGGGCTTCTTCCTTTTGACTCAGGACATTTTCTCTGTTCCATGTGGACTGATTACTTGAAAGTAGTATAGTTTTTAAAAACTTTTTATGGAGAAATTCCTTTTGTTTTAGACAAAATTTGCAAAACTAATATGGACTCCCTATATACCTCCTTCCAATTTCTGCTACTTAACATCTTATATCTATAGTGCAATGATCAAAAGCAAGAAATTAGCACTGAAGCAACATGACTAAGATACAGATCTAGTTCAGATTTGACCAGTTTTCCCACAATGCTTTTTTTTCTCTTTTAGGATCAAAGTCATGGTCCCCTAATACACTCGGTCATTGGATGTCCTTAATCTGCTCTAGCACGTGACAGTCTCAGTTCTTCCTCATCCCCCATGATGCTAGGTCAGTGCCAGTCCAGTCTGCCTTTCAATTTGAGTTCGTCTGACACTTTCTCATAATTATATGGAAGTTACGCATTTTGGTGAGAGTTTCAAGGAAATAATGTGCTTTTCTCCCTGCGTTACGTCGGGTGGTGCATGAGGTCATCGTGTCTTATTACTGGTTATGCTAATCTCCATCACTCGCTTCTCCACTAAAAGATATGCAACTACTTAGGTTCGTTTAGATCCTCCCCTTAGTATAACTGCTCTAAATTACTGCTTACATCACATCCAACTTTATCTGCAGTCTTGAGTAGAACACTTTTCTTTTTAGTTTATTTACGAATTTAAGACCTCAGGTTAGGTGTGCCCACAAAACTCCTTGCAAGCTGCTGACAGTATTTTTGGAACTTGAATCCAGAAAGGAAGATCTGACTACATTCTGCTTTTTCTACCCCTCCTTTCCTCCTACCTCATGATCCAAGAAAAAGAAGAGAGCAATTTCTCTTGCAACTTATTACTACCTGCATATCTCCTGGTTGTTCCTCCCTCATGATGTCAGCTCCTCACTCAGGTCTTGCACGTCCTCAGCTGTAATGGTGGTGGCCACTTAGGATGGAGAGCTCTGCTGTGGACGGATATTCATCTGTAGAAGATTGCCAACCTGGGAAACTGTCCATAGTCTATTTCCACGTAGTTCCCACCTCTAGCGCTTTGCATTCCTTTGTGTACGTACATATTTCTGTCTGAGCTCATTTTCCTTCCATCTGAAAAGTACTTCCTTTAACATTCTTGTAGTGCAACTCTGTTGGTAATAATTTTTTCATCTTTTAAAAGGTTTATTTTGCTTTTTAAAATAAAAAGCAGTTTGTTGAGATATCAGTCATATATCATACACTACACTGACAATGTTACAGTTCAGGAGCTTTTTAGTATTTTCAGAGTTGTTCAGCCACAATCTAATTTGGAACACATTCTTATTGCCCATAAAGAGAGCCGTACCAAGTAGCTATCATTCTCAATTTCTTCCTCCCCTGGATATTCCCAGACCAAGGCAACCACTATATCTACTTTTTTTTTTTTTTTTTATGTGGGTACCGGGAGTCAACCTCAGGACCTCGCACTTGCCAGCAGGCGCTTGTGCCACTGAGCAATATCACTGGTCCTTTTTTCTCCTTTATGTGGGTACCGGGAGTCGAACTCAGGACCTCATGCTTGCCAGGCAGGCGCTTATGCCATTGAGCTATCTCACCGGCCCTATATCTACTTTTTGTGTCAACAGATTACCCTAACGTGGACATTTCGTATAAATGAAACCATACAATATGTGATCTTTTGTAATGGACATTTTAAACTTAGAATAACGTTTTCAAGATTTATCCATGTTGTAGTATGTATCCGTACTCTATTATGTGTGTGTGTGTATGTGTGATGCTGGAGACTGAATGCAGGGCTTTGCACACAGGAAGTATAGTATAGTATAGGACTCTCCCACTGAGCTATATCCCCAACCTTTTACTACTTTTCATCATCTAATAATATTCCTTTATGCTCATCTTTGTTTTTGAAAGATATTCATGGTAGGAATTCCAAAACTTTAAATATGTTGCTCTATTGTCTTCTCGCTCATATTGTTTCTGAAACTAGAGCTGATGTTATCCTTTTCTTTGTTGCTCTGTACATTACATGTCATTTTCTCTGCCCACTGTTAATGTTTTTATCTTTTCCTTTGGTTTTGACAATTTGAATATGATGTGCCTTGATGTATTTTAAATATATATTTCTTGTGTTTGGGGTGCATTGAACTCTTTGGATCGGTAATTTTCATCATATTTGGAGTATTTTTTGCTATTATTTCTTCAAATATTATGTCCTGTTCCTCCCCTCCTTTCCTTGGATCTATCTCTATCTCTGTCTCTATCATCTCTATCATCTTTATCTCTATTGTTCAAGGCACTTTTAAAGTTGTTCCACAGATTATTAATGTTCTTTAATTTTTTTTCTTTGCATTGGAATGTTTTTATTGCTGTACCTTCAAATTCACTACTCTTTTTTTCTGATTTATCTGATCTACTATTCATCTTATCCAGTATATTTTTTCACTTCAAGCATTGCAGTTTTCACCTGGCAAAGTTTGGTTTGGATCATTTGTATAATCTCTATGCCTCTGTTTAATTGGGAATATAGTTGCAATTCATAATATAGAATATAATATAAATAAGTAATTTTAATATTCTTATCTGCTACTTCTAGTATCAGGGTCAGTTCCAGATTGATGCCAATGAATTGATTATTTTGCTCATTCTGTATCAAATTTTCCTTCTTCTTGGCATGCCTGATAATTTTTGATTAAATGCCAGGCATTGTGAATTTTGCAATTGCTCGATATTTTCGTGTCCTTGAGTCTAAATATTCCTGAGCTTTGTTGTGGGACACAGTTAGGGCACTTGGAAATAGTCTGGTCCCTTGAGAGCTTACTTTTGAAGAACTTTCCAAGCACTCTACAGAGCGCCCTACGGTTTGACATTTTCCAGGCTGACTCTCAGGAATACGTGCCAATCCCAGTGCCCTGCGCTCTGCTCCCTAACCGCTTCAGGCGGCCTGGCCTCAGCGAGTTTTCTCACAGGCTTACACAGATCGACACGCTGTTGAGTACTTACTGATGGAGAGCACTCTGGGGTTCTTTTTCAGGGTAACTGTTCTGTGAGCTCTAGGTTCCTTGGGGCCACTGGATTCTTAGCTGTCTATTCAACTGAGGAAACTGGCTGGGTTTCCCTGTCCTGCGCCAGGTCTGGACATGGCAGCCGGGGGAATCACTGCCTCACCTTCGTTATCCATTTATTCTTCATGGATTGATACCTGTTGTCTTGAAGAGTACTGTTCCATGCATTTTGCCTGGCCATTTTGTTTTTCTCTGCTGGGAGAGTGGATTGGTTCCTGTTACTGCATCTTAGTGTTGCAAAGAAGCCCCCAAACTCAAATTGCTGGTGCCAGAAAGAATGCACTCAGACAGCAATACCACTTCTGCAGAAGGGTGGAGCGCGCTCAGTTACAAGGCAGCAGGCTCTCCCCGTGGCTGGGAAGCGGTGCTTTAAACCTCAGCGTGGGAAGCAGCTGACCTTTTCCCATTGGCTGGGTTGAAGGTTCAGTCTATCCTGATTGGCCAGTTTAAGAGGTGCGAAGGGCGGGCCTGAGTTGTTGCCTGGCAGGTTGCTAAGGGAGGGGAGAGGTGGGGAACGCGAGGCTGCGGCGGTGGATGAGCGCGCTTGGTCGCGAGCTCTGCGCGCAGGATGTGAACCGAGCGGGCGTCCCATAACCTCGGCGTGTTCGACAGGGGCCTCGCAGGTGGACGAGGGTCTAAGATGGAGGCGCTCCCGTGTGTGTCCCGTGATGGAAAAGACAGGGCCGCAGTTTCTCACAGTGGCTAGAAGTAAAAATTTTCCACCATAGACATTCGCCCCGTGTATGTCTGAAGCTAGAAAGAACACAGATCGTTTAGGGAAATTCTTCTTTTTATGGATGAACTCTGAGACTAATGAGACTAAACTGATTTCTTTTTCTTTTCTTCTTTTCTTTTCTTTTCTTTTCTCTCAGTACTGGAGATTGAACCCAAGGCCTTCACATGGAACTACATCCCCAGCCCTTTTTTTAAAAGAAAAGTTTTTTTTGTTTTGTTTTTTTGTTTTAATTTTGAGGCAAGGTCTCACTCAGTCACTAAGCTGTTCAGGCTGGACTCGAACTGGAAATCCTCCTGCCTGGGCCTCCCGGAATGTTGGGGTTGTAGTCATGATTCACTGTGCCCAGCTAAGACTGCGCAAATTCTTGTGGTCTATACTAGAAAAGCCCTGAATTTGGTTGAGATGATGTGTTCTAGAATTGGTTTTGTTACTAACTAGTTGTATGCTCTTAATTAATTTGCTCAAGAAATAAAGGATTTGCTACTGCTGCTTCCCCTCCATCTCATCCTCCTTCCCCAGAGGAGCGATTGAAAACAGTTTTAGCCAAGACTTTAATGCATCAGCAGTTCCTTCTTCCTAGGCCACAGCTCAGGGTGAATTAGAAAGACGAGGGTAGCTCTACTCATGCTGTTTTATTGAGAAATAAGAGTTGACAGACAAAAAAAAAAAGATAAACCATCATTTAATATGACCATGAAGCTCGGGACTGATAGCCTTCTCCACGTCACTGACATTCTTAAGAAAGTGGGGAGAACGTACCTTCTTTATTAAAAATTTCCATCCAAGGAGTATTTTAACAGTAAACTAAGTCCTCTAAAAGTGCTCTTAAACTGAAGCTAATAACAACCAGAAATGCTAGTTAATAGGACGCTGCTGTAGGCACGATCACCACACTCAACAGCGACTCCTCAAAGCCTCATGCGTTACCCCCGCACGCCGTGGCCTAGTTACTCCCCGACTTTTCACTCTGATTATTCTTGAGGGCATGTGTCACAATCTGAAATGATCTCTGTCCTTGTTGGTGCTCACACGGGGCCTGGCGCAGTGGGGTCTCCCTGAAGTTTCACAGAATTGAGGAGCAAAAGCAGGACACTCCTTCCAGAACCCAGCACAGCTAGATGCAGCAGAACAGCCGGAAACTGAGCCCGGGCTGGGAAACTCTAAGTTCAAGGTCAGTTCTGGCGCGATCTGTGTTCATTCATTTAACAAGCACTGACAAAAACTGGCTCTGTTGGAGGTTTGGTGCCTCTTGGATGAGTCAAACGGTTTGACTTTATTATATTCCCCCTGGTCTCTTCCCCAAAATAATGTCTGCAAGCTGTAGCACTCTAATAAAATGTGAGATATCACTGGGAGACTTACATGGTCTTCTAGATTATTACATACTTTGCTGACAGAAGTAAGTTGGGATTTTTTTTTTTTTTTTTTTTTTTGGTATTGCGTTCTTTTCTCTGGTGGGAGCGTCCTAATCCTTTCGGATTTTCACAGGGAGTGGTCAGCTGTCCTCCTCCTCTCTTGACACCTCTCCCCCAGACATGCAAGTGTAGGAGGGCTGTTTGGAAATGGGCCACTGGGGAGGAGAAAGGAAAAGTTAGTGTTTGCATGTTGCTATGGCTACAAGCATCACCTCCCTTCTGACTGGGGACCTGCCCTCCCAGAAAGCCTGGTTTTAATTTCCCCTTTGAAATGAGGACTGGGCCATGTTGCCAATTTAGATTTCACTGGTCAGCTGTTTGGCAGATTCTGGACCCCTGAGGCCATTTCTTCTGCTCAGGCTTCTCGCTGACCTTTCATAGAGCCACGTCCCCTTGGTGCGATGGTTCTGATTTGGGTTAGAATGAATGGCCATGTTACGGCTGCTCTCCTGATCAGCCTGAAAAGAACGTGTCGGCCATGATTGGCAGATAGGGTGGGGCACCACCCCAGGAGATAAGAACGAACGTGGGAAACCCTCTTCTGCTAAGTGAGAGAGTGCCTGTTCTGATCAGTGGATCACATGGCTGGAATGTGGCTAACGTCCTTATCCATGACAGTGGTGCAAAGAGAAAAGGTGACAGAGTAGGAGGGCTCAAGAGCTGAGCCGTGGGGCAGCACAGATTGGCTGGTTGAGTGTTCATCCTTTGTTAAATCGAGTTAATGTTCCCGAAGGTGTCAGAGCTGCTTGGGAAGCAGTGGTCCTCAGAGAGGTTTAGAAGGCCAGCATGAGTTGTCAGGTTGGCAGATTCTGGAACATGGGCACCATGTGATGGTACAGTCATCAGGTTAAAGGGGAGATGAAGGTAGCTTCCAGGAAGCAGACCAGGACGTCACAAGCTAGGAGAACAGTGACCCTAAAGTTGATGGGACCCAGGCAGGATTACAACTGAGGGCAGAGAATGAGCAGACGTTGAGGACAAAGGGTGAGGAAATGAATCAAGGGCAAGATGTAGGGCGGGAGCCTGGTGAGCTCACATCCGAACCCCTGGGTGTTTCTTGTGTGGGATCCCAGGAAACTTCTGAGGTGTCCTAGCGGGGTGGGGGGGAGCAAAGGTATTCCTCATCTGGGAAACAGGTCAAACCCTGGAGCTGTAAAGACTATGCTATCTTCTGTGAGGATGCCTGGCAGGTCGTGAAGCAGTCCCTGTGTTAGTACCTGTTGGTGTTTACGATAGTAATGCACACATGTATTTCCCTTTCCTGGGCCCCAGAAAGATCCTTTGTCAAGTGACTGAGTGACCTCAGTCAAGCCCACTCCAACCATAGAGAGGTTCTGGCAGTGCGGAGTCTGCAGAAGTGGTCCCAGCCACTCCAGTCTTCTCCTTCTAGCGGTCTCCTTTGCCCTTGTGCAGAATTGGAAGAGAAGAAGAATTTTCCAAGCCAAAAAACTGTCCTACTGAGCCTTTCCTCCAGAGCAATGGGGCTTTTCTCATGCTCCATCTACATTACTAAAGGCCTCTTTGAAAACTTCTTCCAAGAATGAAATGATTTCCTGGAACATGAGTTGCTATCTTCCCCGTTAGAGATAGAGGCTATTGGCAATGAGCTAGCAACCTCCCCTGCTAAAATGAAGATTGTAATGTTCTGCACACTAATAAACATGCAAAGCTCCAGGCACTCTTATTAATGAAAATAAGGTGTAGACATTTGGGCCCAGAGCAATTGAGTAACTTGTCCAAGACCACACAACTAGTACAAGGCGGAACCGGGTTTAGAAACCAGGCTATGCACTTCAGATCTGATATTTCTTTGTCCCCTCTGTGGCGTACTAGCTTTGGGATGCTACCTTGACTACGCCCAAATCCTCCCTCCATCTCTGGAAGAAGAAAGAGCATATCCTTTTTGAACCGTGCTGTTCAGCATTATATAAAACATCTTCCGTCTGGGGCATATGGTGAGTGGTGTTTAACATTCCTGAACTTGAGGTCTGGCCTCCTTGGCCTGCTCCCTTTGATGATAAGTTAAACATCAAGGCTGTAATAATAGACTCTGCATGTCTTAATAGAGAATAAAAGCTGGGCATTTTGCACGTGCACAGGAAATTCTTTTAAAATAACCAAATATTAGGAGTTTATTTTTCATTCTTAAAATAAGAAATTGATTTATCTTCAAAAGTTGCTCTCTGGAGCTCTTCTTAAACAGTCTTTTTCAGATGACTTTCAGGCTAATGTCTGTCCTCTCCGCATGTGGGAGACACAAAACCCTGTGTACACCCTCTGTCCTCCCTTTTGTTGGTCTTTTCTTTACCTGCTGGCTAGAATGAGCCTTTAAAATAAATGGAAAAAGCACTTCACTCCTTCCCTGCTTTACTTCTGTGTCTAGGTTTTTTCTTCCTTCAAGAACTGTTTACTGAGCCCTTGCTGCATGTGGGGCTGTGTTCTAGGTGCTGAGGGTGCATCAGGGAACTAAGGAGGGGCGCAGCCCTCATGCCAGCAGTGGGGCCAGGGGATAATGAAGATAACAGATGAGGGGCAAGAAGCAGAGGCTAGGAACAACATAGAGCAAGCGAAGGAATGAAGTGCACGTTAGGAGGTGGGGAGGCGCCATTCCAACTTTCAGATGTCGAAGTCAAGTTAGACCACACTAAAAAAGTGTCATTTGACCTCAGATCCTCAAATGGTTTCCCATTTCATTCAGGGGAAAAGCCAAAGGCCTTACAATTGTCTGTAAGACCATACAGGCTCTAGATCTCCCCCCGCCACTTCCCTGACATCACCCCCTCATACTACCTCCCTGGGCCAGGGGTCCTCACACTTCAGAAGGTGTCATATCAATCCATGCGCTTGTTCAAGCAGGCTGCTGGCACTGTGAGAATCAAAAGAGTTTGCAGGCTGGTTGGCTGGATTGTATGAAGGTTCATCCCTGAGGTATGAAAAAAGAGCCGTGATTAGGTAAAAGGCTAACATCAGGGGAAGCTGGGTATGATGGACCTCTCTGTACTATCTTTACAACTCTTTTGTCAACCTGAAATCATTTCCGAATAAAGCACACAAACATGCACACTGCCAAGCTCCACCCCAGAGCTTCCTATTTGCAGGGGGCCTGAGACCCCTATGTGCAGGGGGCCTGAGCTTGTGCACAGCCACCTGGTCTCAGGGGACGTTGACATTGTTGGTCCTGTACAAGGACTGTACAGGACCCTGCTGAGAGATCCACAGCCCAGATTACCGAGCTCCAGCCCCAGCGACCTTGTTGGGACTCCTGGAACCAAGCAGCAGCTCTCACGCCCCAGGTCTGTACTCCGGGAGTGTTCTACCATCCGGGGCTGCGATTCCCTAAAACGAGGTGAGCGGGGCACATGCTCTCCCTTCCCCTAAGCTCCCCAATCACAATGGCCATTCATTTTCCTGTCCATCTTCCCTAGGTTGTGCTTTTCCGCGGCACTAAGGAGAGACGCACTATGCGCTCACCAGCTATACTTTTCTGTTTCCTGCCAACTCCCACCCCAGAACAGTGAACTCCACGAGGGTGGTTTCTGTCTCACTCTAGGCCGTGTCCCCAGCGCTTAAAATAATGTCACTCACAGTGCAAGCGGGGACAGCGCAGTGCCCTCGAGGAGCTGGGGAGCACCGTGTCCAGAGCCCGGAGAGGCAGACCATCCGGGCTGCAACCGCACGCTCCTCGTTTAACCGTGCGCAAATTACTTTCCTCCCCTGCACTTGGTGCTCCACTTCTGCCACTCAGAGGGGAGGACGTGAGATTGCCATGCGATAACCCAGATAAAGGGCACAAGGCCATCTCTAAGCGAATGTCAGCTAATACTATTTTTGCTCTAGACACTTGGTCTCCGTGCTATTTCAAGCAGGGCTTTGTTTAAAATTCAGCTTCGTGTAAGAAATCATTGCTTTAGGGTTGGTGAAAGCTGAAGAATGCTGCTGGGAATATTTAAGCTACTAAGGGAAGAAACTATTTTCAAACACTCTCAAATTCTTTCAGTGTTTTTTGGTGTTCAGATTTTCTCTGCATTAGCTGGTAAATCCTCTGCGTGGCCACGAGAGCAAAACCTCTAAGGATGTCTCCAAACTGGAGTTGGAAATGCTTTAAATGAGCTTTGCTAACCTAGCTTGTGTAAAATCCTAAAAATGTATTCCTTCATACTTTATTTACAAATACAGTATAGTTAACATATTTTAACTTTATATTTAATTAATATTTGTATTAATTATATTATAACAGTATATTAATATAGTGTATTGGTATGAATGTGTTACATTTCTTTTATATATTAATATTTATTAATATAAACATTAATTTTCTTTTTTCATTTTTCTTTTGGAACCGGGAATCGAACTCAGGACTTGGTGCTTGCCAGGCAGGGCCCGTGCCGCTGAGCTATACCCCCAACCCCTCTAAAGATTAATTTTAAGATATTTGTATATTTTTGTTAAAATATATATACATATATTTTTATATATAAACATTTATGTATATAGGAGTAAATTGTGTTCTCTGACGGAAATTCATGCGGAGCTCATTGGCAGAGCCCTAGTTACCACAGGTTTGGTGTAGCGCCTGCCCTTGTGGCTCCAGCTCCTTTCATAAGAGCAAACCCAACTTTCCACATTATTTGCCGATCTAGAAGATGATCTGTCTTTGTTTTGGGGCAGAGGAACCAGGCCGGAAGTTTCTTTATCTTCCCGTATTATGCTCCTCTCAACACCCCCCTCCTTTAATGAAAGTCCCATTTATGGGTAGCATCTTGGCCAACAAGCTGAGCCGTGGAGAAGGCGAATGTCAAACCACTTGCAATTGGCCTCACACTGTCAAAGGAAGACTCAGACATGAAAGGATGTCGGAAAGAAAAGAAGTCGACTTGAACGAGTGCAAAGGAGGCAGACTTCGAAACGACCCATTAGCTGAATAAAAAATACAGATGATATTTAAAGAGTGAAACCACAAGATCCCTAAAGCTACCAGAGTCATACCTGTCTTTTCCTCATGTTCTTCCGTGGTTATCGTAAGCTCAAGGTTGTACCATACCTTCAGCACTGGGCGTGGCAAACATCAGGAGCACAGCTGTTCTTGCTTATGGGGCACACATGTTCCATTTCTTTGGGGGACAGACCTGGGCAGAGCACCCGACCGCTTTCATTAATCTCCAGGTGCAGCGTGTGTGTGTTTCTGCAGAAGGTGTTGTGCACGTTTAGTCGCATTGGTCACTGGGGAAAAGTCAGGCTGCTCTGCCAAATTTCCTTGAGCTTCTGCTCGGAGCACCGCCCTCACTGCTGGGGCTGCTGTTCTCAGTGGGTTCCCGTTCCCTTCCATTGGCCCCACTTAACCAAAACTCGCTGTCTTTCACTGAGTGCCGATGGTTTGCCCGGCATGGAGCTTGGCCCTCTGTGTGATACCCGCTGATGGTTCTGAGTGTGCCCAGCACACTGTCATCCAGTCTTCCAGCACCCAAGAGGTAGGTGCTGTTGGGGTCCCCATCGTGCAGATGAGGGCACCGAGGCTCAGGAAGTAGCCTCATATCACACACGATCAACGATTCCAAGACTCTCCACAGCTGGGATTTGAACCTGACTCCAGAGTCCTGGCTATGCTGTCCTCCTCCGACTGGCTTTCCATATTTCCATCGACTCTTCCCAACCCCGTAAGGAGGGCATTACCCACCTTAGTAAGCGTAGAGATTTTAACTCAACTTAGTAAAATCACACAGACAATGGCAGAGATTTACATTTTATCTCCGAGATTTTCCAGTACACTATCATGGTGCCTGTCAGACATCCTGGTTCCCTCTGGCCATCAAGTGACCTTGGCACAGCCAATGTGACTCATCCACCTGGTCCCTCACCTGCTGGTGCTTGGAAGAACCAATCCCTAGCTTCCAGCTGTACCTGTGTAGTCTATGATTATGGGGCCCTCCAGGGGACATCTAACCAGTGGAAAGGTCACTCACACAATCAAGGAGTGACGCTTTGGTTTGCCATTCACTCCTGAACAATGCAAGACAGCAAACGAGATGTACATTGCAGAAAGAGTCCTCTTAGGTTATTGCTCTTATTCTTATATTGAAATTCTACCAGTCTGTGGGAGCAAAATGAATAACAGTTATTGCAAAATGCTGTCATAATTAGTTATAGCAACAAAAATTATTATTTCAAAGTATAAAATAATTCTAAGACCTTCAGATAGTTAATAAGGAAATAGTGTGTTGTTAAAGTAGATATTTTAAAGGCAGCAGTTTAGCCAAATAACTTTAAAAGCAAATTAAACTTCTTTGAGCCAAAAAAATGCTTATAAAGTTTGAATAATAATACATGAGGGGATAAGGCAGATTAGTTTAGATTAGAAGGCTGATACTGGTAGAATTAGCTGGTATAGTATTATTTGTATCACCACCCAAATAACCTCAAGGAATTGTATTCGAATTTTAGACATTTATTTTCCCTCTGGGCCGTAAGTCTTTCTGACACAGTTTTATTTGGAATGCTTCACTTCTGTGAGGATAAATTACAAAAATAAAACTGTGTCATCAAAGGGAAAAAATCTGCCAATCACGTGAAATGGCCATGATAAATCCTCTTTAATCTGGACAAGAAGGATGTGTGAAGCAGGAAGGAAACACAGCATGTGAGAGAAAGGGTGACACTCAATCTACGTGTGGTTCTGGGGGACCAGACTGTGAGAAAGAGGCTTTGCACGAACCCATGTGGGCTGTGATCTGGCGGAGACCTCGCTGGGGTCAATGTCCTTTCAGAGAAACAACAGCTCCCAGATGCTATCCCAGCATCGTGCCAGTGGGCCTGCAGGGCCCTGATGCCCCTAATCTCTGGGCTGGTAATAGTGCCTCCTTGTAGGGCTGCCATGGGCATCCATGCCAAGCACATACTTACGTTGCTCTCAGTGGAGCCTGGCTTATGATAGATGTAGCGATGATGTGCTAGACACAAAGGAGGACGTCCGCAAGGTGTAATCTGTGTCTCCAAGAAGCTAATGAGCATGGGGGCACATGCATGAGCTGGTCCATCTGTCTTCAGGTCTGGCTGGAGTGCGGGGGACGCTTGATGAAGGAAAGAGGCAGGAGGCCCCAGAACCGGTAGTGGGAGGCTGAGTAATGGCTCCAGAGGTGCCACACTGAAAACCTGGGAACCTGCCCAAGGTGAAAGAGACCATGTAGATGTGATCAAGTGAAGGATCTTGGGGCTGGAGATTCTTCTGGATTATCTGAGTGGTTCTAATACAGTTCAGGACTTTTTACAAGAGGGAGGCAGGAGGATCAGAGTTACAGGATGTGGGCAGTGGAGGCAGAGACTGGAGCTGCTGAACGCACAGTGTCTAGAAGCTGGAAAAGTGACCGATGCATTTTCTCCCGGAGCTCCCAGAAGGAACCAGCCCTGGAAGACTCATTTTGGACTTCTGGCCTCCAGAACTGTTAGGAATAATTTGTATCATTTTAAGCCAATAAATCTATGGTGATTTATTATAGCAGCAACAAGAAAAGTAATACCCAAGCCTTGAGCTCTTTTGGGAGTAAATGATGAGAGGCCTAAGTAGGTGTATCAGTCAGCTTTTCTGTTGCTGGGACAAATTACCTGACTTCCATGACTTGATGGTTCACTGCCCGGGAGACCTCTGGCTAATCCCATATCCTCTCCAAGCCTCATTCTCCTCATCTGTAAAATGAGGCTAATAAAGATCATAGTGTAGCCGTAGTAACACTATTACCAATAACACTTAGTAAGCACCTACTCCACGCTAGGACTATTCTTAGCACACTCCAGATACTATTTTATTGAGATTCTAAGGACAACCCCCTGGGGTAGGTTCTAGCATTGTCCCTTTTTAAAATCTACAGGTCTAGTCTCAGAGGGTTGAATCAGGGGGACTCGATGAGTTAGAATGGATAAATATCTTACTGGCATACAGTAAGAGTCATAGTAAATGGGATCTATTATTGTCACTGTCATATTATTATTGATCTCTTCTCACATTGAGAGTTAGCTTCCCCCAGACTCTTTCATTTTCTCTGGGAGGAGTCAGAGTCCCCCAAGGCTGCCACAAGTGCACCGTGAGTTTCCTGGTGTTTTGTGGTCTTGGTTTCTTTCTCGTCCTGCTAAGTGCTGGACCCACGCTGGGAGCTAGAGCAGTAGTGAGCTGGAGACACAGGGTGCAGGGGCTATGGGCCTGCAGCTCTTTCTCAGACATGCCTTGCTTTTTGGGCCCTCAGATTGGCCATAAGCCCCAAGGGCTCTTCTGAGGCCCAAGGCAGCGATCGGCTCTGTTTTCACTCCTGAGCTCAGCAATGGCTTTTCAGTGTGTCTCTTCCAAGAGGCTTAGAAATCAGAAGCCAGGTGGCTGTGACAGAGAGGACAGAAGTTCCTTAAGGCAGGCTGGTGTTCCAGCTGCAAGCATCATTCCCCTGGGAGAACAGCTCGGCCATCTCTCAGGGATGCCTGCCTTCTGGGCAATGCTTGGTTCCAGTAACTTGAATCTCAAGATTTTTTGATGAGACAGCAGTAGAACTTGCCCTTAGAGGCATCATGTGCAAACCACTGATTGATTTGAATTAATATAATGGCTTGGTAAACTTTCTGAGGGTGGTAGAATGTTGGCTTCCTATAAATACCTTGGCATTTGCTAGTCTTCTCTAATTGGATCCTGGATGGACCCCCAAAGATGACCACCAAAATTGGTAGGGCAGGCAGGTCTTACCCTCTGAGATTGGGTTATACTTCAAGCAACTGTTCCCCTAGGTTTCTAGGTAAAATAATTTAAAGACTGAATTCTTACCCATTGACAAACCAAGTACTGTCATCCTGATGGATGGGGTGGTGGGAGAAAAGCTACCAACTCATTAAGGGTAGGGGTTGACTGAGGGTGATGGATTTTCCATAGCTCTGAGAAAGTCTATGAGTCCTTTATGTAAACACTGGTTTTGACAGTGAAAACAGTTTTACCTTCTTCCGTGGAGGGCAGCAGACAGAGTAAATATTGACAAGTGGGCAGGCTTACTTTCCTAAGAGCCCAGGGCAGATAAACAGGACAGAAGAGGAATGCTTTGGTTGAATCATTATCGACACAGGGAAAGACATTCTCACTGGGCGCCATGTTTGGTGTGACTGGGATTTTGTGAGACTCAAGAGGCTGGATGGAACCTTGTAGGATTGAGGGGCTCCATGTGGACTGGGGAGCAAAGCCTGCGGCTTGACTAGAACCCTCCATACCCCCCTGGGCTTCTGATAGAGAAGGCCTGAGGTGGAGCCCAGGCTTCAATCCATTGGTTTCCAGAACTCCCAGTGACGTCGATGTTAGCCAACACAGTGGGTGGTGAGGCTCTCTCAAGAGAAAGCTGCTTGAGGTTGGCTTAACCCTCACCCCAGGCACCTCTCAACTATGCTCTCTGGTCCTGAGAGCTCAGGGACAGCACAGACGATGCTAAAACGTCGCCTTAACCTTTTGGAGTGTGACACTTGGACATTGCAGGGAAGGGAACCTCATTAGGTGCACAGGTGGATGCAAAGTTGACTCTAAAGATCCTCAAAATAGAATCCAAACCTTGCCAGTCTGCCTGGCCCTGGACAGCCCACTCCTCTAAGGATCCCATCAGGGCCCCCTGTCCCTTGCTGCTTGTGGCACTTGAAGCTTGTGTGCTAAGGGTCCTATATGCCCATCTCCTTCGTCAGACTGCAAATTCCACCGAAGCAGGGGCATCATCTGTCTCCATCACTACGGTGTGCTCAGAGCCCAGGGAACTTTGGGGTACATCATATGCATTTGATATAGGATTACTTGATAAAGGTTTGATATAGGATTTATGATATAGGATTTGATATAGGATTGATTAATGAGTCGACACAGCACAGAATGAACTCACCACTCGAGAGGTTCTAGAGATCACAGCCTGGTGTTTGAAGAGTTGAAGGTGCTTTTATAAGAAAGACACATTTGGGATAAAAAAAAAAAAATGAGGCAACTGTCCTTGCTTCCCCACTAAATGCCCCTCGGAATCTCCCGGCCTTTCCTTTCCCATCAAGTCAGTGCTCTCCTAGTCCATTTGAAGTTCCCGCCCACCTCCTGCCTTGGGAAGTGCCCTTCTTCCTTTCTTAGGGAAAAAGTCACAAGCCATTGGGAAAACTCCCACAATCCTCCTTTCCTCTTTCCCATCAGACACATCTTCATGTCTGCCCCTCCCTTCCCTACCCCATAATCACTCAGAGGATACGGTCTGGGCAGGGGCTAGAGGACGTGTTGGGGTTTGAGGAAGCTGATGACCAGGATTTCCAGGCCTTCACAGGAGACCAGGGGCTCACTGCAGGCAGGGGCCACCAAAACCATCTGTGTCAGATTTTAGCACATTTTCTCCACTTCAAATCCCCCTTTCTCTCTCTCTCTCTCCCTCCCTCTCTCTCTCTCACACACACACACACCTGGAATAATCAAATAGGGCAAAAGGCAGGGTTCATTCTATTGTATTGTTAGATTGAAAATTTTAAATTTAATCCTAGTTGAATTAATACTATATACAAATAGCTTTTCACTGGTGAATTAATTTAGCGCCTATGGGTTACTAAGAGGGCAAGGCAAGATGACAAGGAATTTGGAATCATACTTGTGTTTTGTCCTGCCTCTACTGTTAACTAGACTTTGTTCAGTCCCGTCCTTAACCTTTGGTCTGAAAACTAGGAATAATTCTTTTTTCTTGAGAAATACATAAGATTCTTGAAGTGAAAGTTTCTGGTACATGAATACACATGGAACAATAGTGGTCACATTTAGCGACTGTTTACTGTGTATCAAAGACTTTTTTAAATGCTTTGCCTTTATGGACTCATTTCATCTCCACGGGAGCCCTGTGGTTCTTCCACTACTTTGCAGATATAGAAACTGAGGCACAGCGAGATGGAGGGACACGCTGGCGAATGGGGACCAGGATTTGAGCACAGAGGCCGGACCTTCATTACCATTCTGTGGAGACTGTCTGCTGCCAAAATGCTCCTTTATGCACTGGTGAGTCAAGAAGCTTTTCCAGGGTGGAGATGATGGAAGGAATGAAAGTAGTTTCACTTTAAATCCTTCCGTAGGAAACCTCCAGGGAAAAGTCCATTCCAGGGCTGCAAAGACACATGGCGCATAGCTTAAGAATATTTGCGTTAGCGAAGGAGACCATGTTTGAATGTCAGTTCATGCAAGGGATCATTCGCTTCTGCCAAGCAACCTCCTCTCTGCAGAGTTTGACCGCGATGCCCTGGGAGCTCCTACCTGGGCGGAGCACCCCACACACTTGCGTCTCCTTGTCCTCCTGACATGTGGCATGCTGGTCCCATGCCCTCTGTGCTCGGGGGCTGCACCAGCAATGTGCTTTCTCATCAACACATGACTGCAAGTTCAGACTTACATAAGTCAGCATTTCCGAGCATTTATAGCTCCAGACTTTGCCATGTATGCTGTCTTTATTGCCGTATTTTCTGCAAGTGCCTACGTCCAGGAATGACATCTCTGCGTAGGCAACAGAACTGACCTCAGCTCAGCGTTTCCTGTCTCAGCCTAGTGTTTCGTTGCTCAGTGCTAATTGTGGCCGTGTGGAAGATTTTAGCACCCAGATGATGCCTCAGAGAAAGAATGTCTGCCCCTGCTGCCGTCCCACCCCCAGGCCCTGAAGTCACTGACATTTTTGACAACATGCCTCATCATTTGTGACTGTAAAACAAGTCCTTCTTACTCCAAATGGTTGGTCTACTTCGCATATTTCTCTATCCATCCATTCATCCACCCACCCATCCAACCATCCTTCCATCTGTCCACCCTTCCATCCATCCATCACCTATTCATACCTCTCTCAATCATCCATCCATCCATCCACTCATCCATCCATCATCATCCATTGATCCACCCATATATATGTGCATCCATGCATCCATCCATTGATCATCTCTCCATCTATCAGTCCATCTGTCCATCCATCCATCCACCCATCCATCCATCCATCATCTATTCATACCTCTCTCGATCATCCATCCATCCATCCATCCACTCATCCATCCATCATCATCCATTGATCCACCCATATATATGTGCATCCATGCATCCATCCATTGATCATCTCTCCATCCATCAGTCCATCTGTCTATCCATCCATCCACCCATCCATCCATCCATCATTTATCTGTCAATCCACCCTTTACCCATTCATCCCTCTGTCCATCATAAGCACATATTGAGCTCCTGTTTTGAACAAATACCCTTCTAAGTGGTGGGGAATTGGCAGTAATTCAGACATTCAGCTCAGATGCCCAAGGGGTCACCATGACATAAACAACATCTTCAGGTTGCACTTGCTCATACATCACGTCCAGGCTTCCCAAATTTCACTTCCTCACCATGTGCATAAATTTTGCCACATTCATGTGTAACTCATGCTGTTATTTGCTCAATATTTGTCCATTGTAAGAACTAACCTGTGTTCTCCAATAGATGTATTTGTAAAGGAAGCTTTATATGACATGAACATACATTTGATATAATTTGCATAGTTTCATAAGGAATTAAGTATATATAATGTCCACCTGTGCATTACCTAAAACCATCTCAGGCACCACCAAGGTAACTGTATGGCAATTTGTGGGCCTGAATTAGTTCACATTTCTTCTATAAGTATGACTGTGATCCCCACTTCTGATGTAAGTTCTCATATCATATCATATCATATGATTTGTGTAAGGATAAGTTGCTGGAAAAGCTGAAACAAAGACCGAAACTCAAATCTCCTGCCTCTAAGTCCAGGAAATTCATCAGAAGATGGTGAAGTCCATTGTATTAGTTGCCACCGGTATTTAAAAAGAATCGGCTAGGATATAAGGAAGTGTAGTAGATGACAGAGTGTATCATGCTCTGTGAGGTTGATTCTGGTTTTGTGAAGCTTAATCATGGTATCAGATGCGCATGATACTGCGGGTGGGGCTTAGGGCCAAACGTGTTGCAAAGCTGCTCCTCGCCCTATCGTGGGTTAGACGGGGCTGCCCCATTGGTACGGCAAGCTGGCAAGGATGATACTTGCAAAATCCAAGAGGTTGCCATTCCTAGCACCATCAATCTGGCCCACTGCCTGCTTTTGGAAACGGAATTTCACTGGAGCTCAGCCATGCCCATTCGTTTATATGTTGTCCATGGCTGCTTTCAGTCCACACACAGGGTTGCCAGAATTAGCAAATAAATATACATAATGCCCTGTATTTTTATCTGACAAATCTAGTTATAATTGCAGAATCCAGTAGTTTTTACAGAGACCACAAAACCAGAAATATTTGTTACCTGGCCAGTGCAGAATAAGCCTGCTCATCCCCACTCTGCACCAATGGTGGCCTTTGGAACCGTGTGGTGTGTGGACCACACAGTCGTCCATGGTAGCGCTGTGGCCAGCCAGTGGCCTCCTAGAATCTGTTCCTCCTTCCAAATTCATGTTCTTCCATCACAGATCAGTGTTTGCTTTTCCTCAGGGCTCTGAACCAAGGTTGTGTGAGCAGAAAGAGCTGAGCCTTCCCTCCCAGGAGCTGTCTTGCTAATTTTCCCAGAACTGCCTGCCTGTTGTCCGAGCTTTTTCCCTAGCCTCTGGCCCTCAAGGACATCCGAATGGAGTTTTGAACCTTTCTGTCACAAACCTTGATTGACACCCTTAAGCGGGGGAGCAGGGTTTGGGAACAATGTGAAGAATGCTGAAATTCTCCCAATACAAGAACCCAGCCCTGTTTTGGACAGTGAACTGCGGCCTTGGCCAACATGTTCTCACTGCAATCTCTGCTGACCTCCTTGGAGCCGCAAAAGCTGTTGCCTGCAAAAACAGGCAGCTTCGAAGCCTCCTCCTCCTCCATGGCCCTGCCTCACTCTCCGGAGGTCTTATCCTTCAGGTCCTTTCCCCTCTCAGTCCAGCTTCCTCCTGCCTTATCTCAGTTGCTGGGGACGGGGGCCTGGGCTGAGGTTGGCCCATGTACAATAACTAGAATAATAGAAGTGACAGCTCAACTCTTTTCCATTTGAATTCCCTTGTCATTTCTTTTATTGTATGTTTTTGAGTTCATATCTTGCCTGGAGAGACGTATTTGACTCTTAGGCCTCACCTCAAGGTGAGAACCAGCATTTGGAAGAGTCTAGAAGAAAGCCAGCAGTGTGGCCAACTGCTGGGATGCTGGTTTTTCTGAGTCATGTTTGAGTAAATTGGGGTTCATGGAGCATTACAGTTGGATGGAATGTGTAGTTATCATGATGTTTAGGACCTTCATTTTATACTCAAGACCAAGGAATGTGAAGAAAGACCACCCAAAGCCATCGTGCTGCATGTGAGCTGTGAACTTGGACATGACGGTAATCAGTCTTTCAGTGTCTCTGTGTGATGAAATTCATGAACTTTGTCTCCTATGTCTAGCTGTATTGTTGTTGTTTTTAATATCATTGTTGTCATCACCATGATCTGGTCTTCATAACCAACATTTACCCAGTACCCTAGCCACTAAGGTAAGCACTTTGCATATGTTACTGCTGTAGTTGTTATTTAAAATGTCTCCTCCAAGGGTTATTGTGTTGAAGGCTTGATTGCTGATGGGACTTCAGGGAGTGGCTGGATCTTAAGGACTCCAGCTTCCCCCATGGATCAATCCACAAATGAGATCATAATTTGATGGCATTATTGGGAAGTGATGGAGAGGGAGTAGACCGTAGGGGTGTGCCCTTGGGGACTATGTCTGCTTTCTCTCTGCTCCTCCTCCCCTCCTGTCTCCCTCCTTCCCTCCCTCCCTCTGTCTTTGCTTCCTCCCCCATGCCCTTCCACTTTGATATTCTGCTCACCACAAGCCTGAAAGCAATGAAGCCAGCTGACCATAGACCGAAACTTCTGACACTGTGAGACAAAATAAACCTTTCCTTCCTTTAAGTTGTTTTTCTCAGGTATTTTGTCACAGTGATGGAAAGCTGACTCCCACAGATTCTTATTTAAATATCACCGTAGCCCTAGGAGGTAGGGTAGAATGTTAAGTCATCGGGAAGCAAAGTCACAAAACTGGTGCTATCCGACAGAGCCTAGGGCTTGAGTTTGTTTGACTTTTATGCCTTCGTATGTACATACGTGTGTGTGTGTGCTGTTGATTCTCCTGTGCCTACTCTGTGTCTAGTACATAACATATGTTCAATACATATTTTTGGAGTGACTGAATGTGTGGCACAAAAGGTGACCTCTTAGACACTTTGCTGATGGGTCCCAAACTTGTCTTACCGTAGGAAATCCTTCCAGAGCTTTCCAGAAGGCAAATGCTACAGGCTTCTTTTGAGATTGTGAGGTGAGGCTAAGGAATTTGATATTTAATGCATTTCCCGGAAGGTTGGACGTAACCAGCTCTGCCCAGGCTGCAGACCAAAATGTGGCATCTACCAGCACTCAGCTATACTGCTTCATGAAAAATTTGTACTTAAATGCTTCTGCAGAATGAATAAAACCACAGTTTGTGCTTCACAATTCATGTGGCTCATCTCATGTCCTTCTGCAGACCTTTCACATTTCTAAATGTTTCAAATTGCTTTTTATTCTCAGTTATCAGAACACAACATTGGACCCTGGATGCAATTGGCTGTCTCTAACAATCCCCAAGGTCATACAGATATGACTTAGTCTCAGTCCCATTCTCTTTCCACAATGGAAAGCAGCCTTCTGTTTGTTCTAGAGGGTGACAATTCAAGTGCCTTCACATCTGAAGGAAGGGGACCAGTACCCTTCCTGTTAGCCCCAAGTAAACCCAAGTCTTCAATCCTAAGTCTTGTTTTGCCAGGAAGGTTCCAGGTCACCCCTATTGTCCTGGTGTAATTGGTTACAGTGTCCCATTTAGTTCCAAACTTGAAGCTGGGTTTGGACAGTGACGTGGACATCCTACCTAAGACCAGAAAAAAAGAGCTCCCAGGAGATGAATTCTGTTCATGACAAGGAAGGAATTTCCAAGAGACATAAAGAAAATGCAACCCAGCAGCCAAGTGAGGGAGGGTGTTTCCTGCACCAGAAATGTTGAGATGGGAGGCAGGTGGCTTTGCTGAGGTGACAGAAAGAAGTCAAGCACCCAGTGGGTGACACTAGAGGGACCTTCTAAGCATCCAAAATTTCCAGGGGGCAGCAGATTCGTTGGTGCCTGCCCTAGATCAGGAGCATGCTTCGGTCACACCTATATCCATAGGGAAAGAAACTGGAAACAACTGAGCCCGTCCTCTCCCTCTCGGGTGGGAAGCAACCCAGGAATCAACTGCACCCTGTGTTTTCCCACAACTGTGGAACTGGAGAGGGCTCAGTGCACTTAGGATCTGGCTCCTAACATCACACCCACAGTCCAGCGGTCTCCCCTGAGCAGGCCGGGCAAGTCCTCAGGATGTGAGTATACTGGGCTAACCCTCCTTTCCTGGGAGCCAGAGCCACATCTGGTCCAACGCTGCTTGTGAAAAGTTCCCTAAGTGTAGGCCACGCCTCTTCTTCCCACCCTGTGCACTCCCGGGTCACTGGCAAATGTCCACTTGGTCTTGGGTGGAGCGTGACCCCCACCCCCAGGATCTCAGAGCCATGCAAAGTGCTGGGGAGTTTCCCAGCGTTCCTCAGGGAAGTTATCGCTTCCAGCCCTGCCTGACTTGGTGTTTCCTTGCCTCATTGGAAGTTAAGGAACTAACTGGTCTCTGAATTTCCCAAGGTCATGCAGAGCCAGAGGTCCACACTCAAGATGGACCCAAGTGGAACCAGAAGGGCAGAAGAGAACCATGCACATCCCTAGACTGGGGCTACTTCATGCTAGGGCTGAGTGGCCGCTTCCAGTCCCCTTGGCTACACTGCCTTAGGACAGGAAGTGAATCAGAGCGTGTCTGTCTGAGTCTGGTTTGATTTTCGGATGTGAGCAGAAATGATATGATCAAAGGTGTTCATCGCATACACTGTTTGGAGGTGCCTTTCCTGTCCTTGCTCCTCAACGGAGAGAAACTTGAATAGGCAAAAAGATAATGTACGAAAGACTTGCACTTTTAGCTTTGGAGAGATTTTGTAGTCCCCAAGTCTGACATTCCCCCTAATTTAGAAAAAAGTCTTTTACTATGTTCATAATGGGAGACAGAATTACATGATTTTGTTATGTTATGGATGACATTTTGTATTTTTCATATATTATTACTTTCTGCCTCAAAGCAGCCAGGAAGCAGAGAGAAAAGGAGCCCAAGAGGAAAGGGCCAGGGAGGGGAGAAGATACAGTCCCCAAGGGCACATGCCCGGTGACCTACTTTCTCCAACTGGGGTCCACCTCCTAATAACACAGTCAGCCATGAACTCGATTAACCCACTGATGAGATCAGTGCCCCCCAAACCAATGCCCACTCTAGGCCCTGTCTTTGAACTTTGCTGCATCGAAACTCAAGGCTTCAGTACTTAGGTCTTCGGAGGACACTTTTTATTTAAACCTTAGCAGGTTAATAGGTAAATTTCAGTTCACATGTTCATTAATTAATTGGCTGCAGCAACTGAAACACTTAGGAAAAACTCAGAGTCCTTACCTGAACTCAGGAGGAAAGAATGCTGCGATAGGTTAGCCATGCCTTCCACGAGCTTGGGCGGGAGAAGAAGTGGTACTTACATTGTACGCTTTTCATCTCCAGCTCAGACTTCACATCCCTGCCATGAATATAAAGTCATGGGATGGACAAAGGGTCATCATATACATTTTTATGTAGACATGGTGTTTGGGATGTTACTAAGTATCTGTTGTCCAATCACATTGGTCTGAACACATGAAAGATGTAGGAGGGGGCATCCTAGACCTAAACCATAAGAGGTGCCATAGTGTTAATCCAGGTGAAGGGGACTGGTATATTAAGAAAGAAGCAAATGGATTCAAGAAAGTTGGGGAATGAAACGGAAGTGGGCAATGGAGAGGGATAGGACGTGTTACAGGCACCTATAGACAAGGAGGAATTTTCAAGGCATTCTGCTTAGAATGCATCTTATCTCATTCAACATGGCGAGAATCCAATTTAAAATAGATGCGTCTTCCAAAGACCTAAGTACTGAAGCCTTGAGTTTCAATGCAGCAAAGTTCAAGAAGAAAATCATGAAGTGTCTCAGCCAAGAGTACCTTTGCTCATTTGTCAGTTCACAAACTCTCTTGAACACTAATGGAGACAAAAGCCATTGGGAAAAACTAGTGATTGTAGTAGAAAGTAGAGTCAATACAGGTGGTTTTCTGACCCTGTTGGTTCAGTCAGTTTACACAGGATGTATGGTGCTGGACAGAGTTTTCACGGTCAGCAAGAGCCCTCCGGTATAAAAGGTTGTTGTGTCATACTGGCATGGCCCTTCCTAGGTATGTTAAATGTTATCAGATTACACTTGTAGCAGAAAATGCCCCCCCACCAGTGTACTTCAGTTTCTTAGTTGCCCAGGTAATAGTTCCTATTCCAGATCCATCTCCTGTCTCTTAGAAACGGCTGGTCACTGTGATGCATAGCTGGTCACTATGATGCACATTGTATAAACCAATCCCCAATTGACAAGCCATTCTGCCTCTGTGCTTCCTGTTTGCTTATCTCATATAAGCCCTAGAGCACCAGAGAGCAGGGCCTGATATTTTGGGCATGATCCCGATCAGTGCCATCGACGTAAATAACTCTGCCTCCGAATCCTGGGTGTCGTTTCGGTGTTTCTGCTTGCCGTTGCAAGCTATCACTGTCCTATATGGCAGGGTTGTGTTGATACATTCCATAATACAGATGATGAAATTGGGCTTTGGAAAGCTGAGATTCAAACTTGAGTTTATCTTCCTTTTATAATAACTGTTTTTCAAGTATGGAATTAAAGCTAGGTTTAGTCATATAAAAATGCTATACTATCTTATAATACCCAGGCATTTTCTATGATTCTCATAATATTGAGTAACAGTTTTCCAGAACTTATGAGATGCATAAAGGCATAGATAAATAAATCCGAACCAGGCTACATAAATATTAAGAAGCCCACGTCTAAATGTACCACAGTGAACAGTGGGATATCGAAGACCAGAACAAGACTGTGGAAAAACCTGATCCTTCATGACATTATTGAGCTACTGACCAATGCTTTAGTCTTCCATGTCTCTAGGCTTCCTGTTATATGAAGAAAATATTGTGAAGGAACATCTGAAATATGATTTTTTGTGATGTGCAACCCACAGCATTCTGGCTGATCTAGAGGAACCGGTCTGCGCTGAACTTCTTCAAAATGCTGACACAGGAGTTTCCACTTCCTTGCTGCTTGCCTCTCCTCCACCTGTCTCTCTCCACCTCGACCCATCGCAGTCCAGCTTTTGAAGATGTTTCCTCTAAATGTCTGTGGTGCACTTCATGGTGCTCAACCCAGTGCGCATTTTTTGATCTCCATTTGACCCACCCTCCTAACATATTCAAGTTTACTCTATGTGCCCTTGTGCAAGTTATTTAACTTTTCTAAACCTTGGCTCTCCATGCACGGGGTCAGACAGAGTTGAACAGAAAGCATTGAGCAGAGTGCCTGGCACATGGTAAATGTCCAGCAGCTGTTAGCTATCGTTACTAGGGTAAATTCTTCTATTTTTGGGTGCAAATATTGGAAAGCTCCACCCACAGTGGCCTAAGTAATAAAGAAGGTTTGTCAGCCCACCGAGCAGAAGAGGCCCTAGGTGGTGCCGTGGCTTCAGCAGTGCGTGCAGGGCTCAGCAGGAGCGCCAAGCCCTCTGCGGTGTTCTCTCCAAGGCTCCTCTCACCATGAAACAAAGACTTCCTGGGGAACACAGCCACCCGGCAGGAAGGAGGGCTTTCTCAGTAGTTCTCTTAAAGGAGCAATGGCCTCTCTGTCCTTTAAGTCTCCAGCAACACTGGCTGGGTCACACTGACTTGAGTTGAACTACACGCCTTGCCCCGTCTCTGATCTGAGGGACTCGAGATGTGATAGTTGACTTAATTGAATCAGCACCCACCCCTGAGCTCGGGATGCAGCCATCTGGGTGTGAAGGAATAAAAACCGAAATAACGTATCAAGAGGAAAGCAAAACGAGTCTTAGTTGGCTCAAGGCGGCACGTGTCCAGTGCTCTCAGCGTGTGGATCTCCGTCCTCCCCAGATCCTGTGTACCTTTCCCTAGACATGCTTGCTTCTTCTCTTTCTCTTCCTTGAAGGAAGAACCGCGCCTGTGCATCCTGAACTCTCAGCCCCTAATGCACACAGCCTTTGGCGTTTGGCGAGTGTGTACTCACAGCGTAAACACCGAGTTGAACGGGAGTGGCCTGCTCCTGGCTCAGTGGAAGCCTCTATCTCCCCAGCAGTGGGAATGGAATCCCCACGAGAGACTGGAATTCAATCTGTCTCTGTAAATTCCGACCCCTGTGCCCGGGTTTTCCACCCAACAGATGTTTTTTGCATTGTGAAACACCCAGGCACGCTGGCCGCCTGAGTTCACGTGTCCGTGCCGCCCCTCCTCACTCCATTTCCTGGGAAGGAGCAGAGCTTGGGGGGGCCCTGAGCTCCCCGCACATGTTTTCCGTTTCATGTTTCAGCCAACAAGTGAGAGGGCTCTCTCACAGGCCACTTAACATGTATTGCAGACGTTTCCTTGGACAAGTGGACCCCTCCTCCTCTGGGAGCCCAAAGCCTGAATGATCCGCAGACCTGATAGGGCTGCGCTTAAAATGTTCACTGCCAAATCAAAAGTCTTATTTTGCAGTGTGACCTGAAGGTGGGCAGCCTGACTTCTCACACATCAGTGTCTCAGGTGAGGTGGCACAGGTGAGGTGGAGGAAGGACGCACATATGGAGGCACTAACATCTGGATGACCACTCCCGATGACGATGCTGCTGTCAGCTGGGACTGAGGCATTGGGTCGTTGCTTTCCTCTCTTCATTCTATTTTTTAAAATTTAGTTCTTGCTGAAAATGAACAGGGGCAATTTTTTTTTTTTTTTGTGGGTACCGGGGGTCGACCTCAGGACCTCGCGCGCCAGCAGGCACCCATGCCGCTGAGCGATATCACCGGCCCTTTTTTCGTATGTGGGATCCGGGACTCGAACTCGGGCCCTCATGCTTGCCAGGCAGGCGCTTACGCCACTGAGGCATCTCACCAGCCCCAAACAGGGGCAATTTTAACAGGAATGGAAGGGAGTACTGCTCCTGAATCCGGTTTCATCTTCCAGACTCATCATTACCAGCCAAAACAATATGAAATTAAAATGGAGGCTTGGCTGTGCGCTGCAACAAGCAGAAATCTAAGACTATAATACATAAAACACAACCTCTTATAAAAATAAAATTCTCTGCAAAGCCCCAGAGCTCAGAAATAGCTTTTAGTTCTGCAAAAATACTGTGTTTCCCTCTGCCAGATCCAACCCCAGAGAGAACTCACTGTCTTCTCGCTACCGTTCCCTCTGAGCGGAGAAAGAAGGAAGTCATAAAACAGGGAAAGTGAGGCTGATGTTCTAAAAGTGGAAGATACAAAAAAGTTAAGATTGGGGTGGGGAAGGATTCAGGAGGGGAACAGTTTCCCAATGGCCGTGGCACCGGGCTCCTCAGGCAGCATCTCAGAAGACACTCGCTGCTAGACCTCAAAACTGGCCACATTTTGCCCAGGAAATTCTTCCTTTTACTCTAAAATAGAACTTATTAAGAGACTGTGGCTGTTTTCACATGTGGCTGTTTTCTAAAATCTCTTTTATTCTAACAGATGAATCTCAAACACTTTGCTCCATGCAGCAAAAGGCCCCACTGTGACCGATGGTTTATTACAGCCAATAACCTCCCAAGCCCCCAGTGTTTGTACCAGTGAATTGGGAATATCCAAGAACAGTTTATCTGCCTGCTGGAATTTCAACTTTTCCATTTTTGCTTAATTTTGGAGCTAAATGTTGGAGATGTTACAGCATCAATAAAGCAAGATTTAGTCGGAGCTCACGTCTCCGGATAAATCTATTTTGGTGAGAAAGATTGGGTTTCTTATACTTACAGTACTTGGGGTAGGGTTGGGTTTCAGAAATTTTTGTTCAGTGTTTATTGGACATAGTGATCAATCAGAGCACATTTGTTAAGCAGTATATGTAAATCACTTATCACAGTACCTGGCAAATGATAGAAATTCAATAACCATTGACTACCATTTTAATAATACAATTATAGGTTGAGTACCCCTAGTTTCAAAACCTGAAATGCTCCAAAATGCAAAGCTTTCTGAGCACCAACATGAGAATTCCACACCTGATCTCAGGTGACAGTCAGTCAGGACGCAGGTGCACTAACTACTGTACAAAATTACCCTCAGGTGCAGTGTATAAACATAAATGAATTTTTATTTAGACTTGGGTTCCTGCCCCAAAACATTTCATTATGTATCTGCAACTATTCAAAAATCCAAAAAAAAAAAAAAATCTGAAACTGGAAACATTTCAGTTCCCAAGCATTTCAAATAAGAGATACTCAATCCATTTAATATCACTGACTAAAAACACATGCAGGTCCTTAAGTATTCTCATAACAGATACTGCTTTCTAGTTTATATTTAGTCTCTGGCTTGTCTAACAATTCAGCCATCCTTGTAGCTGCCCAAATTGGTAATAATGATAATACTACTTATAATTTTTAAGATTATCATCATAAATAGGTAGATATTATAAGGGATAGTGAGTGACATTAGGCATGGTCACTCATGAAAGAGGGATTAAAATACAGTGTGTGAAAAGTGTTCATTCTCACTGGTAATCAGTGGAGTAGAAATTAAAACATGCAATACTTCCTGCTTACCAACATTTCCAAGATTCAAAATAATAACTTTTCATGTTCTCAGGCACTACTAACAGGAAGCATAATGGAATTTTGGCAAGCAAAGTGGCAGCATAAATAAAGCGCTGTAAACATGGTTGTTTTGTTTTGTTTTGTTTTGTTTTAACCTGTTGATCCATTGTTAACATTTGTCTGGAACATCTAAGGTAAATTGAATAGAGTCAAATATTGAGGTGCAAAGTGCCAACTGCGACATGCACCTGTCAGGATCCTGTTAAGGTACTGCACGCTCAAACAGAGTAATTTGAGGACAGTCCCATTAAAACAAACCAATGCTGACTTATGGGGCATAGTCAGGGTATGGAGAGGGTGCAGAGACAATGCAGGACTCTGGGGACAACTAGAGAAAGTGTCCAGTAACACCTCACTGCTTGGAGGGTAGGGAGCAGTGGCTTCCAGAACCTGGAGAGAGGCCTGTGGAGAGGGCTTCCTGTCTCCCTCAGTGCCCACGTTTCCAACCCAGGGGAGGAAATTCCCGTCTTCATCCCAGCGCTGGCCTTACCAGAACATTCTGTTCTGAGTCCAACCAAAACCAGCGGCCAGGGGCCTCTGACACAGTCCAGATGGGCCCGGAGTAGACGGTGGCTCTAGAGAGACAAATGAAAACTATCCAGCACACTTCATTGTTTTTAAAAGCAGAAATAAAAATGGGAGATAATACTGATGTCCAAGTATTGAGAAATGAGCCAAGAAAGTATGGTAAGTTTTCTAGTGAGATGTTACACAGCCATTTAATAGCAGACTTATGAAGAAACAATACTATAGAAACATGTTTTCAATTTAATCTCAACTGAAGACAAGTAGGGTAGAAAATTATATATGACTTCAATTATGAAAAAAATACACACGTGACCCATTGGAAAAGAAGATTAGAGGAAACCTGCCCGACTTGAACTATGGGTGTTTATGATTTGGAGAAATTCGGATTTCCTTCTTTTCTTATTTATTGACATTTTTCAAATATACATGATCATATATAACTTTTCTAATAAGAAAATATTTTTTAAAAAACCGCTCTTTTACCTTCTGCAGGTTACAGAAAGATTAATTTTGAACTGTTTCCAGCAAAATTCAGTGGAAGAATAAAGGAATAACTCAAGGCTTTCACCTGGTAGGTAGAGTCAGGGAAATATGGTGGAGTTGGTGGCATTTAACCTGGGCCTTGGGAGGTGGGAAATATTCCCTAGGCAGAGAAATGGCAGAGTGAGAAGACAAAAGTGTAGTGCTCTCAAAGGCACAAAATAGTCCGGGCGTAACAATACCTGGATGATTCTAGAACAGCCCCTGGCAAAGCCAAAGGCACTTTTGTAGCACGTAGATTTCTGTGTCCCTCACCGCTGGGGCGGCCACGACAGGTATATTGAATGTGCTTCCTGGCATTTCCTGTATTCTAAGACATAGTCAGAGTTTAGAAGCACAAGCAAGCCAAGCATGTTAGAGATCAGCTGACTCCTTGTAGAGTGGCTGTCCAGGATCTAGCTGTTCATTTCCCTGAGGGACAAAGAGGCCCGGAAACCACTTCCGGGTGTGACCCTGCCCCATGTCCATGGATGGCTGGGTCAGGCTGGGCATGACTCCTGTGCTGAAGGGTGGATGGAGGTTTGGTAGTAGGCAGTACGAGACCTGCTCTGTGATCTGGAGCATCAAAGGGAGATGAAGTACAGACGGAAGCAGACAAAATAAGAAGGATGGGGATGGGAGACTGGGAGTATCCTGCCCCTTCGAATCCCTGGTCCAGTGCTTCTGAGGTCCCAGTGCACCCCTGGCCCAGTTCACTGAGATGTCCTTTGTCCTTCTCAGACTGCCCAGGTGTTTCACTAGCCTGGCTGGAGGTGGCCTCAGTGACCTGCAGATAGGCCGGACAACTTATCTGAGAGACAGGGACACTGGGCATTGCATAGTCTCAGCTGAAGCCTGGAATGGCTTTGCCACTAACTCACAAGCTAGTGCACTCTTCCCAGTTTCTCCGAGTGATGGGCTTTGTGGAATTAGTGGGTGTTGTAGCACCAACAAGCAAATAAGTACATAGGTGAGCTACCCTTGGTCAAGTCGGTCCAGACTTCTCTAGGTTAAAAAAGCAAACCTGCTCTCTACCAGAAAGGTCCTCAGCCCCCCTGTATGCTCTTGTGCATTGTGAATCTCCTCCTGTGATTACTGAAAGCCGTGTTCCCAAATGGATTTGAGTGATCCACTCTTGAATTTTTTTTTTTTAAACCATGCTTTAGAGCTACTGCTTGGCCCAGAAAGAGCTAACTTGTTCATTCTTCTATTTCTTCTTTCAATAAACATTTATTGGAGTAGCAGAAATGAAGACTGTTTCTGAAAATGCATCCTATCTTTATAAAGAGGTCTGCTAGCCTCCCAGGAAGTGTGCCTCTGTGCGTGTAAGTGTGCACAGCCATATGTGCGGGTGTTGGCATGTATACGTGCGTGGCACACACATGTGCCTATGCCTGTGTGTGCGAAGAGGAGAATAAAGAGGAGAACAAGACTAAAGGAAGGACAGGTCCTTGCTTGGATGCCCCCATATGTGGCGTCCAGGTGCCCGTTGACAATGATCGCATCTCAGTGCCCAGTGGAATTACTCTCAGTGGACTCAGGCTACTTGCTCTGGTTAATTTTGACCTCACTTAAAAGAAACCTCCAAATTCGTTTAATCTCAGGTCCACCTGCCACAGCTGAATGCTAAGCCCAACCAGTTTTTAATTTGTGAAAAATAAATGGCCTTTTTTTTGTAATCATCATCAATATTTTTTCTTGAAAGGTCTTGACTAAAGGAAATTTCTCATACGAATGATGGTCATTTTGTTTTTGGTTGGGGAATTAACTTTTCCTGAGCCTCCCTTATACACTGTTACTCAACTAAGCATTACAAATATTTAAACTTATTTAATTCTTGCACAGCACTCCTGTAGAGTAGATGATCCATTTTCTCCTAACAGATGAAAAGGTTCTGTGAGGGCAAACTCACATCTGCCTTGAGTACCTGACTCACACTTGAACCTCTGTGATAAACGTATTAAATGAATGAATGAGTGAGTGACTGACTGAATGAATGTATGAGGAAACCGAGGCTGAGTGATTTGACCCAGGATCCCCCAACATGTCAGGATCTGAAACTGCATTGAACCCAGGTCTCTCTGACTGCAAGGCCCAAGCACTTTCTTCCTCATCATTTCAGAAACTGGCAAAATCCTCTTACAGCTTTGCACTGGTTTAATGGGGAGGATGTGCAGTGAACAACTCTCATTAGTCAAAAGAGGTGAGAACCAGAAAGAGACGATCACTAAGGTAGCGGAGGGCAGATTCAAGATCCCTCCCAGGTCTCCCAGCCCCACTCCGGTGCCCTTCCGGTTACATCAGAGATGTTTGAGAAGCAGCAGGAGCGTCCCTGTGAACTGTCGCCTGAGCTGATGTTCACACAGCAGGCAGATACTCACCACCACCCTCTTCCTAAATTCTAGTCCTCTGTCCCCTGACTCGGGCAGCTGCACTCCTGCTGGAGGGGTGTCCCCTGGTATCCAAGCAGGAAGTAGCCAGCCCAAAGGCGCAGGGAGAGTTCTGCTTGGGAGACATGCACAGCCTTGTCCCTGCCTCCTCCACTTCCCCGCTGACTTCCTGAGCATCACCTGCTCCTGCCCATGGGCTCTTTCTGGAGTAGAAATCTTCGTACTGGAGGTAGTGAGCTTTACCTGCAGGAAGGAGGAGGGAGCCAGGTGGCAGCCTGGAGTCGCAGCACCAGAAGGAGAAGGAGATGTCTCTGAGCTGACAGCTCCCACGCGATGCAGGTCAGCTCTTCCCAGATTCTGCCTTCAGTGAAAGCCAGGCTGTCGGCTTCTCTGTGCATCCGGAGTGGGAGAGGACGGAATGGAACCAGATGGAAACTGCTCAGCACGGAGAGCTTTGATTTACCTCCTACGCCACTCCTTACTCCCGACACCCATGTGCCTGCTGACTCCAAGCCTGGGCCTTCGTGGGTTTCAGCTGAACGATGGCTCACAGCATCATGCCCTCCTTGGTGGCATAGTCTGAGCAGTGACTACTTCCTTCTTGGCTTCATCCACCAACACGTCATTTTCTTCAGATTGGTTGGAAGCGCCAGGTCACAGAGACACCTTCTCATTATGACATGGCTGACTGGGTGAGCTCGCTGGAGGCTGAGCGAGCTCCTTCCATCCTCCTGACAAAGAAGCTGTTTCTCTGGTTTGAGGGATTTGGCCCGAGTTCACTGCCCGCACCAAGTCCCTTCCCGCTGCTCTTACAAGTCAATCAGCCAGTTGTCCAGGGAGCCCTTGCCAATCCCACATGAGAGGTGTTTATTTTTAAGTACTTTCCCCAATTTACACATCAGGAAGTGAATATGTCTTTGGAAAAATGCAAATGAGTGAAAGATGTAACAAACACCATTACCTTAGGATCATTGGGCACATTCAATGTCCCTGTGCTATGTGGGTCTCCTTTCATAGATGTGATCTCTATTAATTTCTTCCTCTCCATAGGTAATGGCCCCTTCATCTCCCCTCCTTTGGCTAGAAGAGGGATGGTCAGAGAAGTCACAGACATGCCAGGGTATATATTATATATATTATATCCAGAACGTGACAGGATGGGAACTGGAGACCAAGTTTTCTTACTCCAAGATCAATGTTCTGTCCACCATCGAATTAGTGTCACTTCTTTCTCTTTGCAAGAGTGGGTATTTAACTGTACACATGCTTCCTGACCTACCAGATACAGCCAACTACACATTTGATTTATTCAAATTTCATTACAATACATATATTGTTGCATAAAAATATCAAACACTACATAATAATTATAGATACCATTTATTGATCATTCGCCATGTACTAATCGCTGTTCCTAGTTCTTTATGTGTTTTGACTAAGCACATAATTCAATCCTCACCATCCTGTTATCCTCTCCATATAACAGGTGGACAAATGGAGGTGCAGAGAGGTTAAGTACCTCATCCTACATCACACAGCCAGCGTGAAGCGGGACTCTGAGCGCAGACTGTCAGCCTACAGGCCATAGTCAGTGTTACAGAACTGTAAGACTAGGGGTCCAGGGCCCCTGGCACTCAAAGCCTGGAGCCGCCAGCAGTTCTGCACTTCAGAGTCATGATTTCTATCTGCGTTGAGTGAAAGAACCCTCAACTACTTGGCAACAAGTCCTTCCTCTTAAGTACTTTCTCTTTGTGTTTTGTTACATACGATAAAAGCAAATCACTTATAGGTGATCTATTTAAAATGATCTGGTAGTGTGTGAACCTCTACTACCTTAAGTCACTAACAGTGTCACTCTTCGATTCGAAAAACAAGTTAAAGAAGCCGAATGCCCAGCACTTGTTTAGGCATCGGATAAATGTTAGTTCCCTACTTCCCTCTGCTGCATAAGCCATGGAGATCATTTTTCACCTACTTTTCCCTAGAATGCTTGGTGAGTACCGACTGCGCTGATGAGGCGGCTGTGTGGCTCGATTAAGGCCACATCGCTGCGCTGGAACAGCTCCTGGTTTAGATGAAAGGGCGGTGAACCAGTGCAGCAGATTGTGCAGGGGTGCTACGGGGGCCTGGAGTTAAGGGGAATGATGCTGCTCGTGAGCTCAGGGGCCCTTCCCATGGCAGGGTCTTGAGGACTTATCTAGAGATCTGTGGTGTAAGAACGAAGATCTTCAGATGGAACAGCTTGTAAGATTCAGTGGTGATCGGGGTTAGTAGTTGGGACCTGCTGTGTTTCAAATGCTGCTCTGAGTAATGTGTGTCCCTATCCACAAATCTACTGAGTGCGGAGCACCTACTAAGCTCCTTACCCAGAGTCACGAAGCTAGGAAGTGGCAGGGCTGGATTTGAACCTGGTGCAGTCTGGCATGATTGTCCATCTGTTTCACCTCTGAAGAGAGGGACAAGCAGGGGACCTGGGTCATTTGGGACCAAGCGGGTCTGTGTACTTCTGGTCAACACTTAACCACCCGCTAAGTGGCCCCCAGTGCGGGACTGAACAGGAGGAGAGCAGTGGAGCGCCGAGGCTCACGAGCACAGCTGTGCTGGGAGCAGCAGGGTCCACAGAGCCCAGAGCCCAGACTTTCCCTAAGGAAATTGCTAGAAAAAGAAAATGCAGGAGAAACCACCTTAGGGTCGGTACTTTGTAACCCATATTCCTTGGACAACTTTCTCATGATGTTAGGCCTGGGTATCCAGCAATGCCTGCACTTGAGATTCTTGGGGTGCCCTCTGTAAATCACCCCTCATTCACCCATCCCGTGTCTAACCCTGTGAGTCGGAAGAGATTTCAGTAAGTTGGAGATAAATAATAAATGCCACAGAAAGGACAAACATAAATGTGTTTGGCTCCATTTTCCGCTGTCACCAGTTATCCAGTGATTCTTGGTTTTCATGTGATTCATAAAATGTGTTCAAGGACCAACAAAGTAGGGAGACGACCAAGCTGGTCCTAGGTGACAAAGGATTCTCACTAAGGAAGCAGAGAGTCGCCGGGGCAGGAGGGGCTGGGAAGGTTCTTCTCACCCCAGTCCCAGCATTCTCTGCTAGCACACGATGCCGATCTCAGCCTCTTTCTTCTGTCCCTGTAGTCCTCAGGCAGCGCTGGGCTACTCCTTAGCGTTCATGTGGGAAATGAGCCTGTGCCTTCCCCGGGAGAGGTTGAGTCAGGCAAGACAAGAGTTGAATTGGGCTTGAGTTTTGTGGTCACTGTAGTGACCCTCTGTGTGTCACGGGCTTCTAGTTCCTCCTCCATACACTGGGGCTTCTTTTGGGGAAGGAGGGAAGAAGGTTTTCCTGCTTGCTCCTGGTCCATCTCAGCTAGGATTGATACTAAATAGAAATGAAAGTAGTTTCTCAGGGGCTCCTGGGCTTGACTCTCAGCTTTAAAGTGCACTAGCTGTAGGGCCACGGGAAAAAACACAGCTTCTGATGTCTGAAAAGAAAGGTTGACAGCATTGTCCCAAAGGTCCTCCTCAGTTCTAAAGGCCCATTATTTGAAAGAGGGCTTGGAAGCAAAGCACAGACTGGAAGATCCCCAGTTCTGACTTACTTTAATGTCAGATTTTGGGAGCCTCTTTGTTCAGTTGGATAAATGGGAGTTTGTTTCCAGGATGGGAAGAGGTGGAGGGGTAAATAGATCCCCCGTGCCTTGCTGACTGTGAGCTGCCCTTGTCCCAGGTGAGGGGGTGTCTCAGAAGCAGACAGATCATGGGCTATGAGCATTTCTCAAGCCCACTGTAATAGGAAATTTCTTTAAAATTCTTATTTATCTTACTTTTATCATTCAGGGAAAGTCATGTTGATGTTGGGTAAGGTGACATTTGCCACCTGGGTGTTTTCCATTTTCTGCGATCCTGAGACTGCTGTCACAGCACTGGTCACTCTGGGCTCCGGCAGGTAAGCTGGGAATGGAAGACGCTTCTCTAGGCAGATGCTGCAGCCTTCTGCCTCTGCCTCACACAATTTTGAAGAGATTTCTGTCTTAAGGACATGCGACTGCTAGCTCCTCCCTTAAAGGAGGCAGCACTTTGAGCTGGGGCTGTTTGCAGAATGTCTACACTTTCTGGCCTTCTAGAACTTTCTAGTTGGGAGGAGAAGAGGCCTGTCAGGAGCCCTTGTGAGCTTTATTATAAGGGACTGCAGGAGAGAGGCCCAGAAATAGGAAAGACATACAAGAAGGTAAAATAGGAGCTGGGTGTGGTGGCACATGCCTGTAATCCCAGCAGTTGGGAGACTGAGGCAGGAGGATTGCTATGAGTTTAAGGCCAGCTTGGGCTACAGAGTGAGTTCAAGGCCAGCCTGAACTATATAGAAAGACTCTGTCTTAAAAAAGAAAGAAAAAAAAAAGAAAGAAGGAAGGAAGGAAGGAAGGAAGAGAGAGAGAGAGAGAGAGAGAGAGAGAGAGAGAGAAAGAAAGAAAGAAAGAAAGAAAGAAAGAAAGAAAGAAAAAAAAGAAAGAAAAAAAAAAGAAAGAAGGAAGGAAGGAAGGAAGAGAGAGAGAGAGAGAGAGAGAGAGAGAGAAAGAAAGAAAGAAAGAAAGAAAGAAAGAAAGAAAAAAAAGAAAGAAAAAAAAAAGAAAGAAGGAAGGAAGGAAGGAAGAGAGAGAGAGAGAGAGAGAGAGAAAGAAAGAAAGAAAGAAAGAAAGAAAGAAAAAAAGAAAGAGAGAGAGAGAGAAAGAAAGAAAGAAAGAAGAAAGAAAGAAAGAAAGAAAGAGAAAGAAAGAAAGAAAAGAAAGAAAAAAAAGAAAGAAAAAATAGGTCTTGGGTGGTTTTGTTTTCTCAATGATGACACTTAAAATGTGTGGATATTAGAAGATTATTTCAGTTATACATTCATTTATTTAACATAATATGAACATACTCATTAAAAGATAGAGATTATTGTAGTCAATTAAAAAAGACACAACTCTTTGTCAATCTGCTGTCTATTGTGAAATCCACTTTAAGTATAGAGATTTTGGTAAGTTAGTAATGACAGGATGGAGAAAGAAATACCATGTTATTCATGAAAACTGCAACAGCTATATTAATCTCATAGAAAGTAGAACCAAGAGAAGGGAAAATATCTGATGTTTAGGAGCACTACATAATGATTAAGTAGCCACGAAGACACAAGGATTGTAAATGTGTATGCCCTTAGCAACATAGTCTCAACACATACCGGTCAACAACTATAGAACTGAAGGAGACAAAAGAAAACCCGCTATTATAGCTGGAGGCATCAACACCCCACTGTCAGTAAGAACTGACCAAGCAACACTACCAATGAAATTGGTTTAACTGACATTTATAGAATATTCTACCCAATAACAGCAAAGCACACATTTCCTCAAGTTTGCAGACTGTTCATGCCAAAATTCTGGGCCATAAAACACATATTAACAAAAGAAAAAGAATATAAATCACTTAATGGATAATCTCAAAATACGATGGAATTAAATTAGAAATGAGCAAGTGTCTTAGTGACTTTTCTCATTGCTGAGACAAAATACCCAACACCCAAAGTTAAAGGAGGAAAGATTTATTTTGGCTCACAGTTGCTGGAGGTTTCAGTTCACAGTCAGCTGGCTGCAAGGCAGGGTGGCATGGCAGAGGGACATCACCAAGGAGAAACAGTCCGTGGCAGGCAGAAGGCAGCAAAGCAGCAAGCAGCAGGCACCAAGCGACCACAGCAACCTCTGTCCCTTATATTCTATTCAGGCTACACTCCCTTAGGGCAGGTAGCACTCACACCCAGGGTGGGACAGCCATAATCTTAGCATTGCACCGTGAATCAATCCCAGCATCACATCCTTAATCCCAGCAGCACACAACCTAGATCCAGCACCTCCGAAAAGCCCCACTATGACCGCATGAGGCTTTGCAAGGACATTTAGATACAAGCCATGACATTCTGCCTCTAGCCCCCGAAAGGCTCATGTGCGTCCCTTTTATACCATTCTGGCTAAGGGGAGGTGACATCTAACTATAGAATGGGAACCTGAAAAGAAAAAGTACATTAGAAAAAACCTGACCAAATCTGAATCAATATGGACTTGGTTAACAATGTATCAATATTGGTTCATTAGTGGTTAAAAATATATCATACTGATGAAAGACATAAGGAATAGAGGACACTGGGTATGACGATTTACTGTAAAATCTTCACAATTTTGTAAATTTAAAACTCTTTGTAAAAATTATTTGAAAAGACAATATTATAACCTATCAGGTATATTATAGTAGTAAAGTGAACTACTATTTCCTAAATTTTTGTTTTGTTTCACTTAAACACATGCACCTACACATTTGGCATTGACGAATGCATCAATGGCATGGATAAGAGAATGAAAAATACTGGATTGTGGCTGTAAAGTTCCTAAAATCAATTCTCTGTCAACTATTTAATGACAATTGTCCCCCATCCATTCATCCACTGGACAACCATCTAGTGATTACCCACCATGCCCTGAGGCTATGTCTACCCTGAGGAAGGAGGTGAAGACATCACTGGTGAGAGACAGAAGTAGGGGAACACACACGGTTATCCGGAAGGCTGTGGGACAAGTGCCAACGAGAGGGTTATGAGGTGCCAGGAAAGGACAAAGGAGGGACTGTGGGCTCAGAGTGTCTGGCAAAAAGCTGGCACTTTAGTTACACCTGAGAACGAGCAGCAAAGAAAGAATCACCAACACTCGCCTAGCACCTCCCGTGTGGCCAGAGCTCTGCAAGAGGATTACGGGTCACCTCATTGCACCTTCTCCATCTGAGGGGCTGGTAGCTGGGGGACTTCCACTGTAAGAAGAGCAGCAGAAGCCTACCCAGCATGCAGAGGGAGTGGAGGTCTGGCCCTGCTGTGTCCTTGGGCTGCTTAGCTCACTCCTTCCCCCTCCAGCCATTCCCTCCTCTGGGTTCCAGCCTGCTCCTTCTTCCTCTGGCTATGGGGTGTAACTCAGGCCTGACACTCCCTCAACATATGGTCCTCTCCATGCCTCTGCTCCTGCTACCCCTCTGCCTTCTCCCTTCTTGGAAGACTCCTATGTAACCCTCACAGCCCAGCTCAGCTGGGCAGAGTAATTCTCCACACGCATCTCTCCCAGCAGACCTTGGGTTTCCCTTGTTTGCATCTAGGTTTTCTTTGCAAAGTCTGCCTCCCCCACCTCCACTGCAACCACCCACTCAGATCAGGGCAGGGGCCTTTGTGTCTGTGTCTTTACCTCCTGCCACAGTGCCTGGAGGCCCTGTGGCTGCCCCAAGATGAGAAGCAGAGGTGAGCAGAGCTGCAGGGTTTCCACGAGTGGCCAAGCAGAGAGAGGAACATGAGCAAAAGCAGGGAGGAAAGAGTCAGGACAGTCGGGTGGTGATGGGCGGGAGGCGACCACGTGCGTGGGGAAGGGGAGCTGCCTCCTTATGCCAGGCTGGGCCAGGCCCGGCAGAGCGGGGCTTAGGACTTTATTCTGCAGACAACGGTGAAGTGTGGAGGAGACTCGGAGTCTAAGGACAAGAATTAAATTGGGCGGCACACTCTTCATTCTGCTTTCTTCCATTTGAAGGAGTTACAGGGCAAGAGGGGATAGGAAAACATTTTATTAGGTACCCGTTATATTTCAGAGACTGTCCTAAGATTAAGACCTATCGTTAATTCTCATGACAACCCGATGTGTCACATATTTTGTTCTTGTTTTACACATGAGACGCTGAAGCTCAGACAGGTTAAGTAACTGATCCAAGATTAGACCACTGAGAAATGGATACAGGATTTGAACCCAAATTTGTTTGGATCCAAAGCTCATGTGTTCTCACCACATCATGCTCCCTCCTAAAAAACATCTGAAGCTGGGTGTGGTAGCACACAGCTATAATCCCAGCACTCTGGGAGGCTGAGGCATGAGGATTACAAATTTCAGTCCAGCCTGGGCAACATAATGACTTACCAAGACACTGTCTCAAAATAAAAAATGAAAACGGCCAGGGATGCAGCTCAGTACAAATGCCCTGGATTCAATCCCCATTTCGCCAAACAAACAAAAACCCCACACAAAACCCTCTTGATAGCTCCTTCTCCTGCTTTTGCACCTTCCCCACCCCTCCACTCTTCTCTCTACCTCTGGTGCCCCTGGAGCTCAGAGGTAGCTGGGGAGGGGGTGCCCTGCACCCTGGCAGTAGGGTCCACACACTGCTTCATATCTCTCCCTCTGCAGATGACAGCGGGAGGCCATGTGTCTGTCCCCTGAAACGTCCTGGTCTTCTGCAGATGTCCCTGCTTGCTGGGAATCCTTCTGACCCTTGGAAAGAGACCGTCCTGAGTCATGCAAGACCATGAGGTGTTTGAACCCTCATTTTGCATACACTTTTGTTATCTTCTTTCTAAAACACTTTCCTTCCAAGTCTACCAAAGTAACCAAGAGTACAGAAGGAGTTACAGACTGAAAAGAGGAAGAAAAAAAAGCCAGTCCTGCTTTGTTGATAATCATATTATAATTCTGACATTCCAATTCAAGCTTCTCCAAAGTATTTGAATGATGTATGCTTTATGTGTGTCTGTGATTAAAAATATGAAGTACCTTAAAAGCCATTCCAGGCTCCTGTGATGTGGTCATAAAAATTATTCCAGCATTAAATACCTTATTCCTATCCTGTCAGCTTTGAGCCCACTGCTAGATGAATCACTGGAGAAATGAAATGCTTAGCAAAATGTTTTTCTTTCTGATTGCAGGGCTGAGCCTTATTCGATTAAAGGATAAAAGTAAATTAATCAAATATGTGGACCCTCGGAGTTTATTTTTATCACTGCTGAGCAAATTTCAAAATGCAGCCATCTGATTAGATTTCTCCCTAGTGGCTCCCTGAGAAAAAGGAAGGGCCAACAAGGAAGGCTGCTGGCCAGGCCACGGGGTGAATGCTTGGCCACTTTCCATTTTTAGCAGTCCTGAAGCTTCTGCAGGCTGCAGAACCGGAACTAGCACCAGGAAAGCCCCGTCTGACAGCCGTCCAGTGATTCTCTGACACGCTGACTTCGCAGCTTTTGTGGAGTTCATTAAAACACGCTCTGTCTGCAGGCCCAACCTCAGAGCCCCTTTTCCATTAACATTCCTCCTTTCAACTTGGAGTCCCTGCACGCCCCTCCCCCACCTCTGTCTCCTTCCCGTTCCCATTATTTCAGCTGTCAAGGTTTTAGGGAAATGAGAAGAGATGGAGAGAAAGTGAGGCAGAGAAGTGGCGGTCGGGGTCTGTTTCAGCTGGGTTTTTAATCCCCAGCCCCAGCCAGCGGTGGGGGGCTCCGGTGACCAGCGCCTTCCTGCCCTGAAAGACCAACCCCCATTACTGTTTTAAAATGTCACTAACCACAGCAGTGATAGTAAATAGTCAAATTGGTTATGTGTTTCCTAGGTGACTAAGTGTACCGGGCCTTACGTCCCTCCCTCGGTGAGTCCTTGTCACCCATCACAGGCTCACTGGGGGACACTGAGGCACATACAGCAAGTGTAACTAACTAGGACCAGCGCTAGAGCTGGACTTGATGCTGGGCCCTTCTAGATGAGCCCTGGCTGTGGAATCCCCTCATCGAATGTAATATTGTGTTGCTAAAATGCGTGTAACAGGGAAAGTTAATGTTTACTCCCTGTCCCATTCTGACCTTCTAGTAAGTTCCAGCCCACATGGCTCAGGCCGTTGCGTCTCCTCTGAGTCTCTGCTGCACAGCAGTCCCAGGAAGCGACCCACCTCACATCTGCAGGAGTACAACAACTGGAAAAGGGACATCACCAGGGGACAGGCAGAGCTCACAGTGGAAAGGAGGCAACGTGTTTGGTCCTTTCAGTGTGTGGCAGCCTCTTTCACAAGCCACGCCTGCAGAAGCTGGGGCAGCCAGCCTGGAGGGACTTGTAGAGGGCAGCAGCCTCCCAGGGCCTTCACCTGCTCTGTGGCCCAGCCAGAGCCAGGGGACCGCTGAACCCTAGGCTGAGTGTCAGTTCCTGGAGAGGGACGGGTAGAACCTTAAAAAATTAAACTTCATTCTGCTCTCAGGATCCCAGATCCCACATGCCCAACTTCTACCACTGGGACACACACACACACACACACACACACACACACACACACATACACACACATGCATCTTCATTTCTTCCCCCGGTCTCTCCTGGGTGGGGAGCTGATAAAATAGAGTGGCAGAGAGCATGGGCTTGGAGTCAATTCACTTCCATTCGAATCTGGCTGCCACTTGTTAACTGTGTGGCCTGGGTCCTGCTTCTCCCCTCTGAGCCTCAGTTTGCAACATGATGCTGGGCCACCTCGGGTCGTGCTGTGTGTGGCCTGTAGCGGCCATCAGAGCAGGGCGTCAGCTGGATGATCACTGAGCCGCTAGTACAGGTGCAGTGGGGGCTCCCTGCCTGGAAGGAGGTAGGAAGCTCTTGGTGGGGCCCCACTTCCACCCATGGAACTGGATTTCATCACACCCTCTTGCACCCCAGGTGCCTGGCAGGGCGCCCAGCCCACAGAGGGAGTCTCTGAAACATTCGTTGACTTCTACTTGCAGTGGAACTAAGCAATAAAGTGGCTGGAATTCGCAATGCTCTCTGGGAAGTTAAGAGACTCGGGGGAGCTAGGAAAATACTGCTGAACATCCCGAAAATATTGTAGCAGAGTGGATGAACGTCACCAGAGGAAATTCCACGTTGGCACAAGTGACAAGTTGCAGGGGGGTGTGGGCTTCTTTTGAGAACTTCCTTCTGCAAACAGCTTGCAAGTTAAGGGGGGCAGTGGACACGGGGGAGAAATACCAGGTTAAACACAGAAGAGGCCAAACGACTCAGAAAGATAAAAGATTTCTTGCACAGGCCACTCTGAAAATGCAACAGCCAGGGACACGGCAGGGCAGCTCATTCCATTAAGTGACCGGGTCCGGTCGGTCGGCAAAGCCTCTGAGGGAGCCTTGAGAGGTGGCCCGAAGTGCACCGGAACTCATCCTGTCCCCAGCACAAGGATGCGGAGGGCCGGGCCAGAAGTGTTATTAGACTGGAGTTTCTTCAGACCTTAAGTTTCACCAGCTGGAGTTCTTTTTTTTTTTTGTGGGTACCGGGGGGCGACCTCAGGACCTCGTGTGACAGCAGGCGCCCGTGCCGCTGAGCGATATCACCGGCCCCTTTTTGCGTATGTGGGATCCGGGAGTCGATCTTGGGCCCTCACGCTTGCCAGGCCGGTGCTTATGCCGCTGAGCCATCTCACCGGCCCTGGAGTTCTTTTTAAAGAACCATCCCATTCAAACTTTTGAATTGAAGAATTGGCCACGTAGTGGGACTTTATTATAGACAGGACGCGATGTCCTTGGCGGGGCTCCCTGTCTGTACTGTGTGCCATCCACCGCAGGGCGCCCCCTCTGCAGGCCGTGTCAGCTCTGGGGCTGCAGGCGGAAGCGCTGGCATGACCAGGCTCTCCTCAGAGTTGACCTCCTTTTGAGGTGACGCTGCTGATGTCCTTATAAGTCTTCAGGGGCTGTGAAAGAGGAAAGGGAGAAGGACGGGAGGGAGAGGGAGAAACAGATTCGCGCGAGCTAGGATGCAAGAGCAACGGTGTTTGCAACGGAGCCACCCCTGGATTCTCTCTGCACACGAGCTCTGACTCCTGCTAATACAAGTTTTAGCCAGGAATTCAAGTCACTTAAACACGAACACCCTTGGCTTCACTTTAATTCTTCTTTCTATTTGATAAACAAATAAAAACCAAGGAAATCCCAAGTGGAAATGACAACGTTGAAAGACAAATTGGTATTACTGCATACAATAATCCTATTTGGGGCACTCATCATATCCCTCCACATATTCTATAAAAAACCTACATGCATTTATATCAAAGCACCAGCAACAAGTACTCTAGGTGGTAAAATTAGAAATGTGTTCAATGCGATGCATCTCCTTCTTGCTTCTTTTTATTACAACATTTTTGGAAGTGGACATGAATTAATGGCTGTGATGATTGGAAAATATTTCTTTAATATTAGAAGTGACAAGCTGATCTATGAAACTGTTTGAACTATCTACTCCTCAAAAATGCAGAAAAGGCAAGGCTGATTGATGCCCGGAGTGAGGTTGAGACGATGTATTCACTAAGCGAGGGAAGGAAATGGAAACCCTCCTGGGGACGATTCCTTTGAACTTCTCAGTGTACTGATCCAGTGTTTGACAATGCCACACGCTCAGTAGCCTTTCCCATGCAACATTTTTCAGATGTCTAAACTGAGTCTGATGCAACCTCACACATAGATCGCCTGCAAAGGGTCTTTTTAAAAAATTAAGCATTTGGTATTCATCATTTCTAGCAAGGGCTCAAGCCCGTAATATCAGCTATGGGCAAACTATGTGATAAATGAGTGAATGAAAATATCAGGACAATGGAAGATGTAGCCCTGGCCCCAGAGGAAATCAGAAACTTCATGAGGCAGCAGGAGGAATGAATTAAGAATTAAGGAGGGAGTTACAGAACAGTAGAAGGTCAGGTTTCTGTCTCTATGACAAAATACCTGAGATGATTGACTTATGAAGAGAAAAGGGTTGTTCTGGCTCACAGCTCACGAGGTTCCTGGCCATGATCAATTGGCCCTGGGTTCTGGGTGTGTGGTGAGGCCAGGCAACATGATGGGAGCAAAGCCACTCATTTCATCACCAGGAAGCAACAAAGAAAAGAAAAAGATCAAGGTCCCACAATCCCTTTGAGAACATGCCCCCAAAGACCTAAAGAAGTTCCATCAGGCTCCACCTCTTAAAGGGCCCCCGACCTCCCTGTTGTGCCAACCTGGAGATTAAACCTTTAATGCATGAACACTTGAAGACATTTAACATCCAAACTATAGCAGATGGAAAGTGAGATTAATATTCATAAGTGCCTACTATGTGCACGTTAGGCTAATCGTTTCCTGTATGTTACTGCAATTAGTCCCTCTACTGACATGTGATATCATTTTCTCCATGGAAAACTAAAGAAACTAGGGTTCAATTAGTTTCCAAAGATGGCACAGCTGGTAGGAGATGGGATCAAGGCAGGGACTTGGGGTCTTCCAGACCCCAGTTATGTTGGACCTGCCTCCCCTGCACTTTCTCATGTGGGGGACTAAAGTACAGTGAAAGTATGCAGGGTCCATCAAGCCCTGAAAAGAGAGTGGGCAGCCTGGCCCTTTGAACGAATTCATTTCTTCCATACAAACCGCTAACACGGGAGGCAAGTTCTGATATCTTGGAATCTTCGTCTTCCCCACTCCAAACTACCATGCTGATCCATTCTCTGCCTCAGTTCCCAGCCTATTCCAAGCCCTCTCAGGCTCTGGCTCTACAGTTTACCTCCCTCTGGTGGCCCAAGTTGTCCCCTGGCATGTGACACTCAGCCTCATCTCTCCAGCATCCCCCTTTGGCTGCCTCCTGAACCGCAATTCCGCCCCTTTCCTAGGTGCTTCTTTGGAGGTTCAGTGAAATCCCACGAGCCTGAGGCACCGTGTCTGGGATGTACCGAGCATCCAGTGTCAGTGCCCGTTCTGAGGAAGGTCATGCGAGTGGATGAGGACAATGTCAGTGCTGGCGTCATTCAGATTTGTGTTCAAATTTTTGCTCCAGCATTGCTTAGCCTTTCCCCCCTTTTGACCTTGAGCCAATCTATGAGTGGCTTAGCTTCCTTCTCTGGGAAATAGAGTAGTGTTTGTGCTTGTAGAATAGATAGAAAATTAAATGAACAGATACATTTGAAGTACCTAATGCAATGCTGGTCATAAAGCCATGGATTCAATAAACATTATGATAAGATAAATGATTCAGTAATTGCACAGTTGCTGTGGTTATAGAAATGGCATGCCGAATTACAGGTCCAGTGCTCTCTAATTTGGGAGAGGTTCTTGGGAGTTGCGTTGCTCCTGGGCTCACCATCAGTATCTAAGAACCCTGGACTGAGAACATCAGGTGGATTCAGAAAGTTGGAAACAAGAAGGTCCGACACGGCTGGAGGAGCAGACAGGATGTGCTTGCAGAGCAATGTATAAAACAGACATAGAAAGGCTTTCTGGAAGAGGAACTTCAGAAGATAGACAGGGATTCATTCATTCATTCATTCATTCATTCATTCATTCATTCATTCAACATACACAACCAGTTGATGAGAATTGAAAGATAAAGAAGCTCATGGCTTCCCATCTACTGGGGAGAGGCATTCCTAGCAAGATCAACTAATACAACATAAAATGAGCTACTCTGCTGTGGTAGGAGAATAAGGAAAGGGCGGGCTTGATATTTTTGGGAAGAGTAACTTTTAATCAGGGTCTTCAGGATAAGAAGAAATTCGTGGTGCACTGATGAATTCCCTGGGCAGGGGAAGAAATGTACCAGAGCTACACAGAGCGGGAAGAGGTGGAGTCAGGAGATGGGTGGGATATTGATGGCCCCCTAATGGCAGGCTAAAGCATTCAATTCAAAATAAAAATCTGATGATACATTCCCAGGTAGATACTGTACTTGCATGCTAGATCGTAATGCTTTTCCTCACATGGTCTTATCCACAAAATCATCAAAAGCTCCTAGTTGATTGCAAGATAAATTCCTAGCAAAGGGGATTCCATCAGGAACATCTCCTGTGGCCTGGTCCTCTGGTCCCCCAGCACCCAGCTCCTTTGGTCTGCAGAGCCCTGTGTGTGTGTCCATGGCTTCGCCGGCACGCGACCCACGGGTCCTGAAAACTCTCCTCTCCTCTCCCCTTTACTCTCTGCCTCAGTGAATATCAACAGACCCTTAGTCGGGGGCCCTGGAAGAGACCATCTACTGATGGCTGGAAACGTCAGATCAGATTCGCGGGATTTTCTTCTTGCACGCTTTGAAAGTAATATCGCTCCCTTCTCTCCATGTAGACGGTGTGGCTGCTCTCACATTCCTGGTGAGGCAGTAGCAGGCTTTGGGGTGACAGTCTTTAGAAGACTCTGAGCTCAGGTCACGCATAAGTGAGGTCACTTGGGCAGGGCAGAGGCCCAGCCCCTCAGGCCACCTCCTCCTCAGGGGAGCTGTGTCCACCTCTTAACCTGAGCCGAGGGCGCCTCACTGCTCTGTTGGGGCTGTCTGTGCAGGGTTCCTGGTAAGATGACATCATATCACACGCAGGGGCAAGGGAAATGGCTGAGAATGACAAAGAGTCAGTACAGAGAGCAAAGCCAGCCCTGAATGTGGCCTATCCATTAGGCCAAGGTCAGCATTGTGTGGACAAGTGGAGAAATGGGAGAGGGGCAGCAGTGCTGTGAGTGGTGTCCCCCAGGCCCACGTTCACAAGAGTTGCCAACTTAGGGTCAGTTTCCGGGGCACGCTATCCAGGGTACTAAGACAGTCACCAACAGGACCAAATCCAGGGGCAAAGCAGGATATCAATTTTTGGGAAAATAATTCAATTGCCTGGTACCATATGTGACACAGAGGGAACATTGTCGAGGGAGGAGCTGCCATCACATGCCCCTGGTTTTGACCACAGATGGCATCTAGGGCCACCCCTCCCAGGTATGCGCCCAGAGTGTCCACATAAAAGCGATACTCCATAGTTTCATGGCATTAAGATAAATTTTTTATAGTGGACCTTTTTTTTAAGGAAATGTAGATGGAACAAAAAACTGAAAAGAGGTTATAAAGCAGTTCATATTTGCATTGTGCAAAGCCAGTAGACTTTTGCATTAATAAACTCAAGCATGAAGGTGTTCTTTCAAGATTTTTATTGTATGTAATTTACATTACATTGTATAAACAGTTTGGTGGCCTTAATTTTTTACTTAACACTCAGTGTCTGCATCTTTTTGTTAAGTTATTGAAATGCCTTATGCTTTCTTTTTTTTTTTTTTTGTGGGTACCGGGGGTCGACCTCAGGACCTCGTGCGCCAACAGGCACCCGTGCCGCTGAGCGATATCACCGGCCCCTTTTTTCGTATGTGGGTTCCGGGAGTCGAACTTGGGCCCTCGTGCTTGCCGCGCAGGCGCTTAAGCCGCTGATCCATCTCACCGGCCCTTATGCTTTCTATTTTAGTAGCTGCATACTATTCTCATTTGTGAATATCATATTCTACTTAAAATTCTCTTACTCTTGAACAATTGTGCAAATTGCTTTTTTTGTACTTTTGGAGTACTGCATGTTTTCAAATGGAACCCAAAAATGAAATTACTGGGTCAACTGTACGCATATTTTAAGGGTGATAAGTCAAATTGCCATTCTAAGGGGTGCATATCTACCATTTTACCAGTTGTGTAAGTGTTTACCCTACCCTGCCACTTTCTACCTTCAACACCATTGTTCGATTATAACGTTGGCCATTTCCCCACGTGATGTTTATGAGTCATACGTCTCTTTTGCCCATGTTTTGTACTCATATGTTGGCAACCTAGATTTCAGCATCATACATTCTTCTTACCCATGTGTATGAATTCTTTATGCTCCAAAGGTGTGAACACTTTTATCATATATGATGCAAATGTATTCTCCCACTTTTCTTGTTCTTTGTTTTGTAATATTCTCTTTAAACATGCAGGCATATAACATTTTGTTTCCTCTAATCTATTAATATTAAAGAAATCTATTGATATTTTCCTTTGTGATTTATTGCTATTATTTTTAAGCTTAGGAGTTATGAACACCTTCAGTTTTTCAAACAATATAAATATCAAAATATTTGTGGATATTAATTTCTCAGAAAAGAGATAAAGGCTGATTTTTCCTCTTTTTTAAAGATTTTTATGTGTTCTGTAGTTTTCTATAATAAAAAGCATTAATGCATTTCTTAAAATTGTTTTTCTTTTTTCAAAATAAATTTATTTTTAATTTTATTTTAGTTTATTAGTACATGTGTGTAGTACATAATTATTTTTCTTTTTTAAGATTAATTTTATTTCCATCTTTACTGACAGAGATGTCCATGCATGCCTTTTTGTGTTATTAACGAGGAGCCATCTATTCTATTATGAACGTTCTGTTACAAATTGGTAGAGGGTCCTGCCTAAATATTTCACAGAAGGACACACCCAATTCCAGCCAAGCAATTAAATTAAATAGTGATGACACAGTCCGGTTCAGATGTCAGGAGGACGTCTTGGAGGAGGCGTGAGATGGAAGGATGAGCTGGGATTCTGAAATGGCCCATTTATGGAGAACCAGCCCCTGGGGACACCTCAGTGCAGAAGCAAATGGCCCCAGGGACAGGCTTTCTTCTGTGCCTTCCTGTTGGGAGCAGCATCAAGAGCCACGGGCTCTGATCACAGCAAGCAGCCGGACCGTGCAGGTGCGCTGATAAAAGCGATCCCAGGAGAGGCTTATTTACACGAATGCCTGACACCTGAGACACAGGTGTTTGAGGACAAAAGGCAGTGTGCAGGATGCTGTCCCCTAGGCCTCATAGCCTGGCCCTGCCTCCAGGGGCTGGTTTAGGACAGATCAACTGAGACTGTCTCTGCCCCTTAGGCATCAGCCAAGCTAGAAGACATTTACTAAGAGTGGCTCAGGTGGCTATGTCAGTATTCCTGTGCATTCACAAACATGCCACATCTTGCAAAGGCTTTTCTTAGCTTACATTTTGTGTGAGTCTCACCATAACTACTCAAATATACAGTAACATCTCTTCCCTTTTATGCTGAAGGAAGAGGAAACTTAGGTAACTGTGGAACTGATATAGACCAGTGGAAAGCGTGGTTTGGGTCACAGTAGTTTAAACTCTTTACCTTGTCCCTTTCATGGGGGGAAAAAGAAGCAAGGAATTTATGTTCCAAGAATTACAGCCTAGTAAATGCAACTTCCTGAGCCATTGCCAGCAATGAACTTTGGGATGTGAAATGGGATGATAACAGAGAGTGAAAAGGATCCCAAGAGAACCTCTTTCTATGGCTAGGGCTGGGGCCTGAATGCACCCAGCTGGGCAGCGAGCTGCATAGGCTAGCTGCCTTCAAGGCCTGGTCCTTCTCTGCTCTTCCAGCCAATGCTCAGATCTGAAGTCCACGGTCTGATCGTATTTCTTGCTGATCGTTTCACAAGGCTAATGGGCTACTTGAAGAGCTCACTTGCTAAAATCCCTACTGCTTTTGGAAAGAGGAGATTTGAAAGAAAGGGGTTTGTGAAGTGCTCTACTCAGGAATGCTCCACTTATATGAAAAGGGTGTTTGATACTCAAGAGGGTTTTTGTCAACTGGGGAAAAGGTTAAGTCAATTCTTTTGTTTGGAGGTGAAAAGGATGGAGAGTTGGCTTAATGACAGTGGATCTTCAGATGCACGAGAGGCCATTCTGGGAAAGATGTTGAGCACCTGTCCAGCCTCTAAATCACAAGAAGAATCAGGCTTTTGTTGGGGAAAGAAGACCCAAGAGAGGAGATGGAAAGATCGCTGGACTCTGGCATTGCCTGGTCCTGCATGGTAGACACAGAGGACGTCGGTGATGGGTGGGCACTGGGAATGGAGTGTGTGGCTGATGGCACCCTGGGGGTTTTCTTTAGCTTTATGACTATAATTTGCTGCCTTGAGATAAAGTTGGAAGAGTAAGAAAAAGGGAATGCAGAGACCTGGATGTAGAGGTCCTGACAGCTGCTTATTTGCTGGGTGTTAGTGACTTCACTTCCCTGGACCTCAGTCTCCTCACCTATACAAATGTGTTACTGATGCCCACGTGGCTTTTCTATCACAGTCATGAAGAAGGACCATGATAATGCGGTGAAGGCGTGCTTCAGACCACACAGCACCGAGCAAATGAAAGAAATCATTTTCTCTGGAATAAGTGCACATTACTTTTCAAGTCCTGTGTGCACTAAGTTTTCTTCCTGCTTTGGACCGAGTCACCAGATTGCTTTGGATCCAACCTTGAAATCATGTGCCAGTTGTTTTCTTTGAGCTCCCAAACCTCTTCCTGCACGCTCCCCCTTGAACAAGTCCTGCTTTGCTCTTGCTACCAGTTGTTCACAGATTCGTGCACTTCAGGGATGGAGGGAGGGGCCCTCAGAGAGTATAAGCTAAACCCAAGCCCTATCCATGTTGGTTTCCTCTTTCATGGTTTCCACTTCTTGAACACCCCTGGTACTGGGGAAACTCACTACCTCATTTGTAAAGCTATTCTACTTTTTGAAACATTCCCATAGCTAACGATTCATTTTTCCTTATGTGAAGTCCAAATCTATCTCGCTGTAGTGTAGCTCAAAAACTGAGACATACAGAGGCAGATAACCTAAGCAAAAGGTGTGGGCCAGGTAAAGAAAGAAGTCAGAGGTGCTTCCAAAGCAGGCAGTTGCTTCCCACGTCAGCAGAGCATTGCCCTACAGGATGTGGTCCTGGAATACGGTACTAATTATGTGTATCTGGGCAACAATTCCAGTGCCCAAGCTTCATCCAGAACACCCGATGTGGAACTGGGTGGGCCTCATGATAAATGGAGGCCACTTTCCTTACTATTGTATGAGGGAAATAAGAGCCACACGGGAACAAGTGATCCATAATCGCCAGCAAAGTTTTAAGACCTCTATGGCCTCTAGGAAAAATGAATTGCTAAGTATGGGAAAAATTTAAGGAGGTAGTATGGGCTCCATGACTGTATGGGTCATGAGTGAATTCTAAAAAAGAAAAATCACTGAATAAGAGCACCAGGAAGAGTTTCTTGGGAAAAGCCCATAAAAAGAGAAGAGTAATGCCTTGCATTTTTTATGAGAATGATTTTTCAAAACTAATGTATTTGTTCTATACAATTTTTCATCCTTAAATATTATTATTCATTCTATAAACACTCATGGAGTATGCTCGCAGGTAGTGGAGGAAGGATTTCAGATACAAAATGACTAAGATACAATCGCTTGTTTCCAAATGCTCTGAGAACAAGGAGAGACAGAGCCACCAAGATTTCTCTGCTTGCTAAAACCCTAGGAGCAGAGAGTGTGGGGTGGAGGGCAGGGAACGTGGCAGGCTGGGCCTTGAAGGCTGTTTAGGAGTTCTTCAAAGTGTAAAGGATAGAAGGAATTTCAGGGGAAAGGAAATGGGATTAACAAAGGCACAACAGAGCATGCTGCCTGGCAAACTCAGGGAACAGGGAGTAACCCACATCTGGTGTGAACAGCACAGAGCAACAAGAGGGGAGAGCAGGCTGGAAAGGCCGAGGTTTGGGGCCATCTAATGTGAGGTCTTGAGTGCAGCATTCATCAGGAATGCTGCCAGCTTCAAGTCATACAACACGGAGGCAGCCAGCTAGAAAGCTGAGACAGGCAGCCTCGGGGATGGTGCAGCCGCTCAGCGGCGGTCCTCAGGGTGCAGACCGTTTTGCTTGCTCATGCTGAGTCCCAGCAATGTCGCTGTTAGTCTGCCTCTCGTTACTGAACACATGCCTGAAATTGTTCCTGACGAAGGGATAGGCCTCTTTTGGCTCACGGGCATGGAGGGTTCAGTCACACTTGGTCGGCTCTATGACTTTGGAACTCTGGCAACATCATGGAGGGAAAACATGAAGGGGCAAAGTTGGTCAGCTCAGGTTGGAAGTAAGAAGAGAAAAGGAAGAGGCTGGCACCCCACAGCCCCTCTAAGAGCACACCCCAGAGACCCAGCACCTCCCATGAGACTCCACTCTTGAGGCCTCCACCACCTTTCAAATGCCCCAAGCTGAGGAACAAGCCTCTAACATAGGGGCCACTGGGGGCCACTCAGATCCAAGTCACAGCAGTCTCCTTGCGCAGTCAGTCTTCCCAGTTATCCTGGGACGAAGAGACTTCCCACAATGCAGAGCTCTTAGTGTTCAAAGTGCGGAAGTCCGAGGCAAACTGGAATGATTCAGCCTCCTTCAAGTCTCCCCACACAGCTGCAAAATGGCTGCCACAGCCCCAAGCACCACACAGAAAACAATCCTTTCTACAAACTTTCCTCTTTTTTTTTATTAGTGAGATACTGTGGATTAAACCCCAGGCCTACACACTGAGCTACACCCCAACTCCCCCTTTTTACAGTTTTTTTTGAGACAGTCTCAATAAGTCACTAAATTGCCCAGGCTAGGCTTAAACTTGCAATCCTCCTTCCTCAGCCTCCCAGGGTGCTGGGATTACAGGTGTGCACCACTATGTCTGGCTTCACATTTTTCTCTTATCAAGAAGAAAAAAGTCTGTCCTTGAAGCCCCACTAGACTTCCAGTGCCTGAAATTAGGTCATGGGCTCACCCTTAATCCAAAGAAAATGGGACCATTATGGTTGGATTCAAACAATCATAGCTTAGCCCTTTGGTTTGGGCACGTTGGGTCCCACTGGTATGGAAGAGGAGAGGAGAAGCTATGGGTGGGCATCTCACCATACATGCCAAGCTAGAGACTTTGGACTTCATCCTGAAGGCCACCGATGTCATCAAACATCTTTGATAAAAGACTTTCACTGATATTTACAACTCGAAAGATATATAACTGGATTAGAAAGAATTTAGGAATAAGACTGAAAGAAGAGAGATTCATAGCAGGTTCTTGCAATAATCTGGACCTAGAGATAAGATTTGAACTAGGACCATGGATACTGATGGATTTGAAAGAAGTGAAAGGATATTTATGCCACACACTGTGGATGAAAACTGTGCGCCATGCATTGGTTAAACTCTGGTTATTCTCATTTGTGAATGAGAAAATAATGATGCAGACCTCAGAGGAGTCCTGACCAAGTCCTCTCAGTTGCCAAACATTGCCCGCCCAGCCGAGGTAAAATCTCACTCTCCTGGAGTGAGATTTCTCCCACTCTTGGCTCCTCGACATGCTCGGTGCTAGTTGGCTGGCTCTCCCGGGGCCCCCGCATCTACCTGGCGCCAGGTGGGTGTCAGATCGGGCAGAAAGCTCTCATTCTTTGTAGTTAGCTCTGGGGTTATGACCGTGGCAGGATGTGTTGGGCAGCGAAATCTACATTCAGCAGAAATGAGCAATCACGAGGTTGGCAGCATCCATTCAAAGACCTGCCTCCCACTCCCAGACCAGTCGTGAATCACTGCAAGCATGGTTTGCAAGAGAAATAAGCTAATCTCCCTGAGCCTGTGGAACAGGACAATGGACCCGGCGGGAAGTGTAGTCTGGGGTGACGAACTCTTTCTAGTGACGTGTGATGGGAGGAGCATCTGACGAGCGGTGGCTTTGGTGGCATTGTTGAGGGAGGGACCGAGGAAGGAAACAGCACTTCTCCTGTCTATGTCGCCGCAGCCCATCACCGTCCATGATAGATCTGCTCTCCTATGACAGTTACACCTTTGTAAGTGTGATTCTAAGGCTTCCCGTCTACTCCATGAGGGTAGAGGTGGTGCTTTGTTTGTCCACAGCTTTATTTCTGGAAGCTGGCATAGTATGTGACACATAGTATATGCTCAATAAATGCTTGTTGAATTAATGTTTTTTCTTAATGACTATTCGGTGCCAGTTCTTTTGCCTATATCAACTCATTGAACCCTTCCAAAATTCCCTTAACATAGGTTCCATTTGCTCTGTTTTATAGATAATGAAATAAATTCAGAACTGGATGGTGTGTTAACTGAGGTTGTACATTTAGTGAGTGGTAGAGCTGGGACTCAAAGCCAAAGTTGTTCCCATATACCAGGTTTTAAAAAATTTTCCTCTCCCTCAGTGCTATTGGAATTTTCTTTCCATGTAACAATACTTCTTAATCCAAAGGGCGATGTTGCTTTGGTTCTATCCTTAACATTACAGATGAAGGGCTGTAGGCCCAGACAGGCCAAGCAAATGCATGCCCGGCCAAGAGAAATGAGTGCTCAAGTTAAATCTGGCCCAGTGTTTTTTTCAACTGGACCTTGAAGCTCCTTAAGGATAAAGCAGCAGCTAATTCAGAATGAGCCAGGCTCCCCAAGGGTTGGATTTGATTTATCTCTACAGCACTGCTGGGTGTCTGCTTAGCAGAAAGGCATGAAAAATCTCATCCAGTACAAGTTTCAAAATCTCCATGCTTGTTTTCTGGTTCTCAGCTTTAACTGGCACGGCTGCCTTCTGACAGCAGCAGTGGCAAGCCTCAGGCTTTTGGAGAGCCACTGCACGTCGGCTGTTGAAAACTTCCACGTTTGGATGTAATGGAGACTCTGGTAAAGTACTTAAGCTAATAAAGGTCTAATGCTTCCCCCAGATTCCCTGCCAGCGCCTCCCTGGCTGGGCGTGCACAGCCTGCGGGGGAAACCTGAGTCTGTGGCTGGGACAGTGGCCGGCACGTGACTCTTCTGGGAGCCCTGCACCGAGGAGCCAGGCCCCGCTGCGTTCACACCTCTGCCTTCCTTCCCCGTGTGCTCCCAAATTTCTTCATCAAAATGTTGTGGTCTATGTCCTTGAATTTCAGCCTGGGAAGCAGATGACCCGCACCAGGTTAAACTGGCCGACCAGCCAGGGGCAGCTGTCATCTGTCATGTCTTCTCTTCCTCTTCGCAGTGGCAGGTTCTGTGCCACACACACCGTGCCACCCAGGCCCAAGGAGCCCCTGCCCTCACAGGCAGCCTCTCCCTTGGTGGGGGGATGGTCCCATCTCAAGGACTCTTGTGGGCTTGGCTCATTTCTTTGCAGCTCACTGGACTTTGTCACCCTCGGTGGCCCGACAACGAGAATGACTCCCTTGATCCACACGCAGCCACCTCAGGGACCCAGGAGCTTTCTGGAGCTGCCTTAGCAGCAAAGCGTTCACTTCCGCGGGGGTCCCAGCAGCATCTCCCTTCAGCTCCCATCCACCTGATCTGGACTTGTGCCTGTTTCTGAGCCAATCCCAAGGACTGGAGATGGCAACAATGACGGACTCAGACTCAACTTTAAAAGTAAAAAAAATATTCATTTTTCCTCACAACCTAAAAAACCAGAGATTCCTGGTAAAAGCTGTTTTCATGCCAGGGCAGTGTTGCTTTATTGAATTGCTTTTTTTCTTTCATTTTTGTCATCATCATCATCATTTTTAGGAAGATAGATATTTTCAACCAATCATAAACTGTGACACTCAAGCAGTAGACTTCCTACTACATTTAAATTTCAAAAATTCCCATTTCCATTCTATTTTGATCTCTATCCTGGTGGCAATGGGACACGGTCAGGCTGCCCTGTGTATCCTGATGAGTCACCGTAGGGACATCTGACAGGAAGTCCCAGGAATTAAGATGCCCGCATAGGACACCGATTGTGTCCCTGTGAAGATCTTTTGAATGGGCCTGTCCACTGGACAAGGGGGCGGGCCACTTCTGCGGGCAGTGACCTTCCCCCAGGCCTGGTGGCCACCTCTGAGGGCCACATCGAGGACTCACCTGTGTGATGGAGGTGACATCCACAGGTTCTCTACCAAAAGGAAAGGGGCCCTTTTCTTTCACACTCCTGGCTTGGGGTTGGAGTTTTCCAGTAGCCAAAAGGGGTGACCATCCTTGTCCAAAAAAGAGCTTGGCACCCAGTCTGTACCCAGTAAAGCACGAGACCCTTCCCCACGTGGACGGGCAGCCTGCAATCCACCGAGGGCCAGGATGGAGCAAACACGCACAGGAAGGGTGAGCGGGCGGTTTCTGAGCTGGGACACCGCCTGCTCCTGCCCTTGGATGTCAGAGTACCAGGTCCTCTGACCTTGGAACCCCGGGACTCACACCATCAGCTCCTGGGGTCCCCAGCTTCCAGTCTCGGACTGAGAGTCACGCCATGGGCTCTCCTGGGTCTGCAGCTTGTCGAGGGCACACGGGGACTCCTCAGGCTCCAAGCCCCCACGAGACAATCCCCACGGTAAATCTATGTTGCCCTACGACTTCTGTTTCTCTGGGAAATCCTGGCTAATACATTGCGATAAATCATTTTTAACCAAGCATCATTTTTAAATGTCCGCTTTTCTAGAGCCGACCACTAGAAATATGTACTTGTCTCTGACCCGTGGGGTGGCGCTGGGCTGTGGTTTGGCGTGATAGTTCCCCTACCTCCTAACTTACTGACTCTGGATTAGTTATTTTTACATTCAAGGCCTCACTTCCCTCAACTGTGAAATGAAAACATGACTGCTTCTCACTTCAAGAACTTAGATAACACATCTAAAAGTCCCACGGTTCACCATCTGTATTCATTTGAGGCTCAGGTTGCTTCCAGGAAAGTCTCAGCTTTCTCACCTGTGAAATGGAGCAATACAATCTTCCATGCTTGCTAGGAATGGAATGCATTTCGTAGACTTTCGTCTGCTGTGCTCTCAATCACTTGGTTACTGGGACCATACTCCGAGGGTTCCAGTCCAAGGCACCGCAGTGGGCAGGGATGCAGTGTCCCCAAGGACCAGCCTATCCAAGAAGCTCTGCTTCATCCTAAAGCCAATGCATATGGCAAAATCTCTCTGTCTAAAGCAGAATCCTGGGGCCACTGTCTTCTCTGTTTATTCGTCTGTAGCTGGGGAGCTCTACAGTGGGCCCTTCCTCCAAAGAGCTCTTCTCGTGCAGGGGCTTTTGGACCTCTGAAGTCAGCTGAGTTGCCATTAATAGTGTTGCTTTTCCTTTTCTAAGGAACAAAAATAAAAGAACACATTTTTTAAAAAATTCAAGTCAATATTTCCCCCTTCAAGACTTCCTGTTCATAGCCAAATCCATCTTCTAAAATTAGCAGAATATTCCTTTCACCACAAAACAACAGCCCTTTAAAAAGAATAAAAAAGACTATTTCCTTTTTGGACAGGGATGTATGTAAGAGAATAAGACCGGGGGAAAAGTGGGTCTCCAGCCAACTGCAGCAATAACTTCCCCGTTAGTTGAAATCCTGCTCATTGCTGGGATTGTACCTCTGTCGCCACAGATGAGGGGTGCTCAGAGGGAAAAATGTAGAGCCTTTGAAACTAAATGGTTTAATTGAGGGATTTTCAAACTTGAGTGCGTATCAGAGTCTTCTGGAAGACTTCTTCTCGTACAGATTGCTGTGCTCTCACCCCAGACTCTCTGATCAGGAGGTCTGGGATGGCACCTGAGAATGTGTGCTTCTAACAAGTCCCAGTGATGCGGACACAGTGATCCAGGAACCACATTCAGGGGCCACTGTTCTAACTCAATGGTTTTTAGTCCGCAGTGAACTTTTGGCAGACGAAACTACCCTGGCCAGAATCTCTGTGACTCGTGGCTGACCGCTGGTCTTGGACAGCCTGGCTGCACGATCTAGGCTTTGCTTTGGATTCTGATGTGGCCATCTCAGCCCATAGTGTGGATACTTGGGTCACTCCTCTGAATGGGTTCCCTGTGTCACTATTTTAATTTTTCTCCATAGAATGTTCTGGTCTTTCTTCCAAAGAGGATTTAGGATTGAGGGGGGAAACAACAGTTTTAATATCGACCAGTTGGACTTGGGTATGAAACTGAGCTCCTTGGCTCACTAGATGTGTGATCTTGAGAGAACAAAATAACCCGAGTCTGTCCACTTGTTAGCAAATATGAAAACAATAATAATACCCTCCTATAATCTTAGTAAATCATGCCTCCACCCAACCAGCTGTCCAAAGACTTCTGGCAGCCATTTTTTCCACTGCCCTCTCTCTCGTTTCCTGTCGCCCACTTCCTGTCACCAGTCAATCACCATATCCTGTTCAGAACCATCTGGGATAATACTTAACAACCATGTCATGTGGCTCATGAGCCAGCTATGGCTGACTTCACCCAAAGGTAGCCAGAATGTGGAGTCACCAAAAGACCAGGGATAAGGTTGGCCAATCATTTTCTCCTTTTGGGGAGTTCGAATTTGAAAACACAGAGAAAATCAGGTTGCCACCAGAGCTGGAGTTGGTGAAATAATAGTGTTATGGTTTGTGTCTAGATGTCCCCTCAAAGACTCATGTGGTCATAGGTGGGGCTTTTCCAGAGGCGGCTGGATCTAGAGTGTGTGATGCTGGGATTATGGGTGGGTGATTACTAAATGAGTCCACTGACTGGTTTGGTATCACTCTAATCTTGGCAACCCAGATACCACAAAAAAGGGGCAGAAAGATGCTGTTAAGGTCCCTGTTGCTCTGCTACATTCTGCCTGTCATGGACTGTTCTCCTCTGCCATGTGCCACTCTGCCTTGAAGCCAGCCAGCTAAGGACTGAAACCTCCACAAACTGTGAGCTAAATAAACCTTTCCTCCCTTAACTTTGGGCATTGGGTATTTTGTTACAGGAATAAGAAAAGCAACTAAAACAAATAGCATCTAGATAGTAGACTAGAAAGGATGAGGAATCCTAATCAAGCTGGACCTAAGCAGCATCCATAGTAGAATTAAACTTGGGAAGTACAGGGCGGAGAAGAGGAGGAGGTGCTAGTTCATCATGGGCGATGTGAAGATGTCAGATAGAAGCAAAGGAGAGTTAGCTGGGCCACGTTAGCTGAGGAGCCCCGGGAGGAAGATCTAGAAGGCCCCACTCCTGAGGTCTGTCTCCGATGCTCAGCTACTTAGGAATGACTCACAGATCCCCAGGTCTCCAGTCTTCCCAGCACCAGGCTTGCTGTCCTCTCACTTATGTCCACAGAGGGTCCTGGCTACTCCTCATGGTGCTGGCTGCCCTCCAAAAGACACTGAAGCTCGGCACTGTCCTGTCACCCAGGGGGCTGTCTTAGGGCAGGACCCCAGAAGCAGAGAGTGAGATGTGAAAATGTGTGAAAATGAGGTGTCCAGGAATTCTGTCTGGAGAAGGGGGAACATAGGGAAACAAGGCGAGACAGAGAAAGTGAATGAAGACATGCTTTGGCCAATGAAATGTGAACGTACAAACATCCTTTGATGGTGCCTGGTCCTTCACCTGCTCCTCCATGCAATTGTGACACCTCTTACCAGGACGCTGCAGCCTCCTCCAGGTGCTGTTACTATGTTCACATTTCATTGGCCAAAGCATGTCCTGTGGCCACATCTAACCTCTCAGGATGAAAAGTACAGAGCACGATCTACCTCAAGTCCCTGGAAGAAGAAGAACCAGCAATACGAAGTGCAGCTCTATCCTCCACCACAGAGCCATCCTGAATCCCCGCTGGTCTCTCTCGGCCCCCACTATACCATTTGTCTCGCTTCCACCTGACTTCTGATTCTGTTATCCATGCTCACCTGATAGCTCCCAGACTTGAGTTCCTTGTGGTTGGAGGAGCTTAGAGAAAGTCTAGAATGTTCTTCCCTTGGATGCTATCTAAAGATTCAACAATGGAATACATAAAGGTATTTTCATAGATGTAACATAATGCATATATTAAAAAAAATCAAAATTTGGAGGCCATTTCTTTACACAGGGTCATACTATGTTAAACATACAAAATGGACACAAGACTGAGATACAAAAGGCTATATAGAACTGGTCCATGTGTTTGAAAGTAAATGAGACCGGAAGGAAATAATTAAAAATGCTAATGATGGTTATGTCTTAGATAAGAGCAGTTTTTGTACCATTATTTTGATACACTTTTGTCTCTATATTTTCACAATGAGTTTGTTCACTGTTCTCAGAAAAGAATATAATAAAAATGTTTTTTAAATGGCAAAGATTTTTATTATTATTTTTATTTTTTTAAATTTTTTATTTTTTGAAACTTGCCCAGATTTATAGCCCAGGGGAAACAGGAGAAAAGCTTTAAATTGTGTTTCTCAGGGCAGGAAACTTCAGGACAAGAAAGTTGATTCTGAGCAGTGGTGTGAGTTGGGCTTCCAAACTTTAGTTACAGCTCAGCTCATCACTAAAACTGAAAAGAGTAGAGGGCTGGGCAAAGGGCTGTCAAACAGTGATGGCTTCTCTGTCACTTCTGGGCACCAGGTGGCTCACAATGGACAACTGAAGTCCAAGCACCGGCTTCTGCTGGTAAGATCCACTCATGGTTAATTCATCTCTGTAACTTTGTCCTTCATTCCCACCCCACATGTTCCCCACCTCCTCTGCCTTTCCACCCTGTCTTTTCTTGTTTTCTATCTGTGCCTCCATCTCTTTCTACTTGTGCCCTCCCTGCTTTTCTTTTCCTTTTATAACAAACACTTGGTGGCCAACTCCCACGAGACAGAGAAGCACTAAGGTCGTACTAAGGTCGTCCTCTCTTTCATTCCACTGCCCAGTGCACAGCGAACAGTACCGGCAGTTGTTAAAATATCATATTTTATTTAATATTTGATACCTTCATCCTCTGTCTCCTTCCAGAGAGAATTTTGGGCCTGGATGCATTAAATACACCAGGGCGAGGTAAAAATCACTGCATGTTGGAATAGCAATATATTTATGGGATACATCTGCTTTGTCTGTAGTCAATAAAATAAGCAGTATTAAATTTGGTTGGTTTCATTTCTGATCCCTGATGGTTTACTAGCATTCATAAATAAGGAGAAAGTGTGAAATTAGTAGAAAAGAAAGAAAGAGGGAAAGAGTTGGTGTGAATAAGTGAAAACAAGCCACAGGGATACTGGAAAAGCCCCTAATAAAGAGACTTCTCCACTGCTAGTAGTGGCTCCAAAGTAGTGTTTCAGTGGTTGAAACAAAGTGGAATGAAGGCAATCACACAAGTATATGAGATTAAAATGAGATTTCTCAAAACTATGCTTCCTCTTGAAACCTGACAGTCTCCAGCTCTGTACGTAACAAACAGTCACCCACTGCAGCCTGTCGGGACAGGCTGGCCAATGTCACCAGATGCAGCTCCCGGGGGTAGCTCACGCCAGCCCAGCAGAGCCCTGATCCATCAAAGCCATCGCTGGGGCCTTCGATGAGTGTGACACAGATCAGCAGCATCCCGCTAGTCTCACTTAATTAGGGACAGATTCAGAACTTGAGGATCAAATTATGTTCAAGGTATATTTGGGTATGTATATTGCTGTTCAAACCAAATGATGTCTTTTCTGTTTTCATTCAGTGAAACATTTTGTGCACCACCTATGCATCCGACATGGTGCTAAGGGCCACAGCACCTCATGCACTTTTGGGTGTTCAAGAACCTGAGATGAAGGCGAGGCTTCAGCTTGGGAGAGGGAGGTCATCGGACAGGGGACGGCCTGTCCGCCATCTGAACGCCCACTGAGATCCTGCTGTGTGGCATGTACTGTGCTAAGGGGGAGGGGGAGCTGTGAGTACGCAGTAGTTCTTACCTTCCTAGAGGTGAGGCCTGGGTGTGGAGAGAGTCCTTCTTCAGCTCCTGCTACGAGAAGCTATGTACTAAGAGCTGCGGGTGCTCGCAGAGAGGAAAACGAGCACATGAGCCATGGTTCCCAGTACATAAATCCTCGGATGTATGTACTAGGATGGAGGGATTAATAGCGGAGCCTTGGAGGCAGGCGAAGCTGGGCTGCAGGACTCCTCTGCCACCCGAAGACCAGGGACCTAAGGGTGACTCAGTGCTAGTGCGTGAACCAGGAGGATCGAGGCAGAGGGTGCGAGCGCACCTGCCCCTCAGCACCAACTCCACGTTGTCCTCCCATCGTGTCCGTGCTGCGTGGGGCCGCGTCCTGCACACATCTGAAAGGGAATCGGAGCCTAGCTGCTGCGTGAGGACAGAAGGAGCTCTGCCTGTCAAAGGATTGGTGCCCCTGTGGAGTGATCAGTGCAGTGGGGCTGTGCTGGGCGGGCCACCTAGCCTTTGCATGTCCTGGCACAGACGTCGTCGGCTGAGCTGACCTCCACTGGCCTCTGTGGGGAGTGTCGGTCACCGCCGTGCTCAAAGCGGCACCTCTGGCAGCGTGGGCGCCGAGATCTGCAGCCTTGCGCTCAGGGGCGTTTCCCAGGGGCAGCCTCATCAATCGACTTGGGTGCTCTAAGTCTAAAATGCTGGTCTCCGCCGGGAAGTGGTCAGCTCTTAAGCTGTTTCTTCATCTTTGACCTTAAATTTTATGGAGAAGGCTGTTCTTCTTTATCAAGTTGTATGAGTTGTTTTAGAAAGTGGACCCTGTATGCCTATGTCATAGTAATAACGATAATATAATATGACATCACATTATGTAATGTAGCACACTCCATATCACTACTAATAATAGCAAGGTCTGATTTATGGGGCACCTGTCTTGTGGCAGGAACCACATGCACCTTGCCTGGATTATTCCATTTAATCCTCACTGAAATCCCATGCGGGAGGAGGGTGATTTTGGATGAGAAGACTGAGGGCCAGGGATGCTAGGTTATTTGTTTAAGGTCACGCAGATGATATGGAGCTGAGATTGAATTTAGGCACTCTGATTGGAGGCTGGCTGCACTCATTAGGCTGCTATGTGTGCACGGAGTTACCCATATCCATATCCGCCCATATAAGATGAGGTGCTTCGTAAAGTTCGGTCTGGTGGCTGGCACGGGGCAGGGCTCAGTTAGTGGTCGCTGTGGTGGCAGTGGTTTGAATGAGAACAGTGTGCACGTGCAAGCCACCTCACACCGAGCACTAGCATCACCAGCAGTAGTGACAAGCTTTCTAAAGCGAGGGACGCATGGGTGCCACGCAAGCTGGCACTGAGCATCTGAATGTGTGGGTCTCGCACACACCCTGGCTCTCAAGTCTGAGAAATGAAGATTGGAAAGCTCATTGGGCCGACCCTGCGACCCTCACTGTCGCATGGGAAAGAGATGTGCCAAGCAGGCCACACAGGTCACCGGGCGCAGACGCCCTCAGCCTTTGAAGCTGAGGAGGATCGAGGGCCCTGGCATCCGCTGGGCCACAGTTCACATCGCTGCACTTTTGAGAACTTCCGGAGCAGCCGCCCCCTGTCACCGGGGCCAAGCCTCCCTGGTCTCCAGCCGGACACGGAGCTGTGAGCAAAGGCCTGCTTTCACTTCCAGAGGCAGTGCCTGCATCAATGGGCTGATTATGCGGAGACAGCTGAAGACAAAGCCACGCGGAACTTCAAAAGGCTGAGGAAGGCCTAGGATCTCCTTTCACAAGACAGCAAATTCCACTGTTGATAAAATTCCTGCACTGGGCTCACATTTGGCCTTTGAAATCTCAGCTCAGAGGGCAAATGAACTCCTTGAATATCATTTAAAATTTTGGTAAAACTTTCACCCTCTCACTCTTGCTGTGAAAGATCTCTTTTTCACCGAGGTTTCCCTGTTGAATGCTGCATCTACATTTATGCAGAAACACTAGCGCTGCCTTCATCAAACATCTGGGTGTGTATATTTATACACCAACTCCTCTCCTCCAAAATGGAAGGAGAGAATACATCCTTTTTATTATGTACATCTTTTTTATTATGTGTAAGATGGCATGTTCCTTGGATTTTGAAAAGGAAATACTTTTTAGTTATTTGACTTGGCAAGTCAAGGACAAAGGTGTACAGAATCTTCTGAAAGAATTTTGTAAGGAGGTAAAAAGATTTTCTAAACTGAGGTTTAATAGAAGCGCTCAGGGAAGTACAGCTAAATCTACAATATGTTTGTTCTTTCGGATTATTCTTTTTTTTTTTTTTTTTGTGGGTACCGGGGATCGACCTCAGGACCTCACGTGCCAGCAGGCACCTGTGACGCTGAGCGATATCACCGGCTCTTTTTTCGTATGTGGGATCCGGGAGTCGAACTCGGGCCCTCACGCTTGCCAGGCAGGCGCTTACGCCACTGAGCCATCTCATCAGCCCCGGATTATTCTTTTTTAAAAATTTTATGTTGTGTTTACTTTTCATTCATAGAAATATGCAATTCACTGTTTGGAAGTTGGGGTCCAGATGCTGGTTTGAATGCAGACAATTTTTAAAAAAACTTTTACTGTGAAATAAAACATGGATAAAGACAATCATACGAAACATCACTGTAGATTATAAATAAGGCTTACACCCTCTAACTTCAAGAAGTTGAAATTGGCCGTGTACCCCATAACATACGTTCCATTCTCTCCAAATATAACCATTATCTTGACTGTTACAGCCATCACTTCGTTATGTCTTTTATGATTTTCTTATCTAGGTGTACATCCTTAGCACTATAGTGTATTCTTGCTTACTTTTTAAAAATCATTGGTTTTTAATTCTCTTTTAATTTACTAGTTTTCCTTCCTCCCTTGGTGTTGCTTATAATTTATGTGTTGAAGATTCCTGGCAGTTTGACCCGATTGGGTTCTCACGGTGTGGTACCGCGGTTCCTGTGTGCTCTGTGTTATCTGCGGATTGGCAGCTGGATCGTCACCTGAAGGGGACCATCGAAAGGGGCATACTGGTTCATCAGACTGCACGTGTTTGGGTGTGGTGTCAACAGCCACTGAGGCTTACAAATGGTACATTTGAATTCTACACCGCATCTCATTGTTTAGCTACAAAAATGTGCAAAGGCAGGCATTCCTGGTCTACCATTTGGTTACTCGGTTAGGTGGAACAAATGTTTGATTTCTTCCCTTTATTTGCTTGTTTTCAAGACAATGAACTGGTTTCCTATCATTCTGTAAAAGTTACCAATTAGATTTTAAAAATAAAATCATTATCAACCCATATTCATTCATAAACCTATTTAATGAATTTAAATTCTTTGAATTTCTTGCCTTTATTGAATTCAAGGTGTTTCATCTTTGGCCAGTGGATGGCTCTAAAGGTTGGCAACAGAGGCCTCTAGACATGACCCTAGTAGTGGCTGATGGCATTATTCTACTTGGTAGGACAAAATGTTCTACACTTATCTTGCATCTCCTGCTCTACTGGTAGAATCAATTATTTCTCTGATAAAGTGTGGTTTCTTATGGTAAGAAACGATATTTAGGGGCTGGTGAGATGGCTCAGCGGCATAAGCGCCTGCCTTGCAAGCGCGAGGGCCCGAGTTCAACTCCCAGATCCCACATACGAAAAAGGGGCCGGTGATATCGCTCAGCGGCACGGGTGCCTGCTGGCGCGCGAGGTCCTGAGGTCGTCCCCCCCGGTACCCACAAAAAACAAACAAAAAAAAAAGAAATGATATTTAAAAGGTCACAACGTGGGAATTGCAGATTCTTATCGTGACCAGATTAGTCATTGAATCTGAACATTTTTATTAAATAGAATTAATAAGTTTGAGGTACTGTTCCCAACTCCAATTCAGAGCTGCAGGAGAATATATGTATAGTGATACCTCAGTTGTCCAACAACTCCACGCTTGAACTTTCCGCTACTCGAATAGCAAAGTTTGGAAAAAGTATGATTGGTGTTCATAACTTTGCTCAGTAGTCGAACTGAAAATCTGACTTGAAAAAATCTGTACTGGCTTACAGTCTTGCCTCGGACACAAAGGGTGACACTTCAGTCTGAGTGCTGCTTTCGCCCAAACAACATACGATGCTTGTGTTAGTGCGTTCAAACCTTTGTCATTGTGCTTTTTTGAGTGTGTGCTTTATTTTCATAAAATGTTATAACCATGGCTCTAAAGTTAGTGACATCAGCAGTAAAGCTAAGAGGAAAACTGTGAGAACCACGATAGAGTTAAAGAAAAAATCATTGTGAAATTCATTAAAGACCTGGAAAAATGAATTTATAAGTGTAATTTTGGGACCTCAAAACCAATTATTTGGTTTCCCACTATTTCTTATGGGAAAAATACATTCAGTTCTTGAAACTTTTGGTGTTCAAACACAAATTTGTAATGAATTGAGTTTGACAACCGAGATATATATTCTATCCCAAATACTATGGTTGTCAAGGACACAGTGAATGAGAGGATCAAATAGTTCATTATTGCATATTTATGTTATCCCACACTACACACACACACACACACACACACACACACACACTAGTTAGAATAATACCAACACTGCCTCTACCAATTATAACCACTAAAAATAGCTTTAAAAAATTGGAGTTTCCTCTTCACTTTCGATGTAGAAAGCCGTAAGAGAATATGGCTTACAACAACAAAGCCATGTAATACACAAAGTCTTACAGTTTTCAGTCCATTGGAGATCTGTGGTCTCAACACAACCAGGCAGACTGAGTTCCAGAGTTTGACAAGCTCCTCTGAGAAGATGTGGGACACAGGACGTGGCCTACCTTTGGCAGAGTACGGAGGGAAGAAGCCAACGAAGTTGGTAAGAACAACTGAGGAGTTAGCATCAGAAATGTCAGTGTGGGCTAACGGGGCCACGCAGAACTTCTGGGAGCCCCGGGAAGAGGCGGAGTCAGCATGTTCTCACCTGTGCTTTCCCTTGTGTGCCCGAGAGAGGGACTCGGGGCTGACAGGGGCAGAGGGCTCAATCCTCCACAGGGCAAGTGGGCAGGTGTCTGGGGCAACGCCTCACACTCTGGTCCTGCAGGAGCAGACAGGGGTGATAAGCTGGTGCTCAAATGTCATTTGATTTCAGGGAAGTTTTCTTGAATTACAGTTTTAGAATTTGTTCTCTTCCTCCCTGGTTTTGCTTTTCCTCTTGGGACTCTTTCTGTTGGTACATTTGTTCTTACCTGTCTTCAACACTGCTGCTTTCTCTGACATTCTGTCATGTCTTCTTTTTTTTTTTTTTTAACGTGGGTACCGTGAGTCAAACTCAGGACTTTGGGCTTGCCAGCAGGCACTTGTGCCACTAAGCGATATCACCGGCCTTTTTTTTCTTTTATTTGGATACTGGGAGTCGAACTCAGTACCTTGTGCTTGCCAAGCAGGCACTTATGCCGCTGAGCCATATCACCGGCCCTTCATTTATTTTGATTTTAAAAAAGTTTTCTCATTTGCCTTCTATCTCTTTGAAGGCATCATCTGTTAGTTTTACTTGTCATCTGTTACACATAGTTTAGTGTCTTCATTTCTAAAATATTTTGTTCTGTTATTCTGAATTATTTCTTGGGTTGTAGTTCTGAATTTTTCTAATTCTCGTGTATTTTATGCTTGTGTGTCTTATACAGTGACTTTTAGTTGCTTTAAAATAATAGTTGTGGGGGCCGGGTGGATGGCTCAGCGGCTTAAGCGCCTGCCCGGCAAGTGCGAGGGCCCGAGTTCGACTCCCGGAACCCACATACGAAAAATGGGCCGGTGATATCGCTCAGCGGCACGGGCGCCTGCTGGCGCGCGAAGTCCTGAGGTCGACCCCCTGGTACCCACAAAAAAAAAATAAAAAAATAAAAAATAAATAAATAAAATAAAATAATAGTTGTGGTCTGTTTGGAGCAAGGTCTTCCTGGCATTTCCAGCGTCAGTAGGAACGTGGTATCCACTTGCTCTTTATTTCCTAACATAACTTTTTGTGGGATTAATACCATTGCTCTTCCGTTGTCCTTTTTAATGCCAGTTTTAGGGGGTTGATCTCCTCAGACAACAAGTAACTTCACAGAGCTCACTCTCCTGTTGTTTCCTCGGTGTTTAAAAAGCATGAAGGATTTCCTTCTGGAATTTCCTGGGGTTTCCTCCCCTCCTCTATTTCTGTCTGAACGGTCGCCTTCCTTCCTTGTCACCATCGTCTTGGTCCTGCTAAAGTCGATTCCTCTCCCAGAAAGTTTTCCTCAGCGTGGGGCCCTGTCCAGCAGGGAAGACCTGGCTGTCACTTCCACGATCTCCTCGTGGCTACACGGCCCCTGGATTTCCAGTCTTTGCTGTAGACCCTACCATCTGTCACCCCTGCTCCGGCGGACAAGACCCGTGTCATTCCAGCTGCTGATCCCAGATTGTCCTCTGTCCTCCTCCACCAAAGCCTCAAGGTTGTCCAGAATCCTGCAGGCCTCAGGGCTTTTGTTTTCCTATCCCTTCCTCCACTCCTTCAGCACAAACGCTGAGCCCATTTGGGGCTTGTGGTTACTGGCGTTTTCCCTTCACCCACTCCTTTCAGGCCTGGTCCTTTACTCCGATACTGTCACGGCAGAGGGATCAGCAGCCCGAGAAGAGCTTTCATATTCTTCCATGTGCTCTTTGCAATCAGCTCCGAGACAGTAGCATGTGGGTGAGGAAAGAGAGACTCAAACAGAAGTGACATTTCCACGGCTGACACACATAGAGCCAGGACATAAGCTTTGGTGAGTCCGAGCCCAAAGTTCCCTTCCTTCCTCCGCTGCCTGCTGCCTCGCTCATTTTCTCACTTTAGTTCAGAGAGATTTGGAACAGGCCTCATTCGCTGGCTTTTACAGGACTTGTGGTGGCAGCCACAAGAGACCGGCTGCCCCAGCACCACCCTGTGCCTCTTCCTCTCTGGTCTGCCTCTGCCATAGGGCCCAGGCAGGTGAGATCTCACCCCCCCCCAGGCTCCCCGAAGTGGACCGAGGTGGAGGTTGGTCTGCTACTTCTGAGAAGTGTCTTGCTTTCTTGATAAACAAGGACACAGGCGGCAGGTGGTGGGCAGCTGTCCTACCTCCCTCCACCTTGGATGTGCACTTGATGTCCAGTGCCAGCACAGCTTTCTACAGCCATGAGAAAAAGACCAAAAGAGTCACAAAGAAGGTGGCTCCACTTGGAAGTTTCTTTCTGAGACAATGGGAAAACAACAGAATACAGTGGTGCCTCGGTTCACGAACTCAATTACTTCCACAATTCTGGTCGAAAACTGAATCAAAGGTTTCATGTTGACCTTATGGGGAAATTTGATTTGCATCTCATCCAATTCATTTTACCACCAGAATCATGGAAAAAACCAAGTTCATGAACTGAGGCACCACTGTACCTGTTTAATCCACTACTGGGTAAGCGCATTATTAGTCAGACGTGTTCCTGACTCGTAAACCTGACTTCTGCATAAACAAGAGCATAGTGAACTTTTTTTTTTTTTTTTGTGGGTACCAGGGGGTCGACCTCAGGACCTCGCGCGCCAGCAGTCGCCCGTGCCGCTGAGCGATATCACCAGCCCCTTTTTCGTATGTGGGTTTCGGGAGTCGAACTCGGGCCCTCGCGCTTGCAGGGCTGGCGCTTAAGCCGCTGAGCCATCTCACCGGCCCCATAGTGAACTTTTAAAACTGTCCTTATTCTAAGAAGTAGAAAGTGGTATGAAGCATTATTTTAATTCTGGAAATTCTGATGGACTCACTTTTTTAAACTCCTGCGACGTTGAACTTGGGGCAGCCTAGCGGCTACTGTATTTGAACAGTCAACATTCATGTGGTTTCTGTTTACTAAAGCATTAACAGAAACATCTACTGAAATATATACCACCATATAACAGATCCCAGATGTGCGATTTTATTTTCAGAGGAAAAAAAATGATATTTGGAGGAATAAGTAGCCAAAGAGCATTTTCTGTCAATCTGATTGAGCTTGGTGGCAATTCAGCAAAGTGAAAACAAACCAGCTTGCAGTTAAAATGTGCTGGGATTGAGATCTGATTCACTTCGTATAAATCCAACAAATGATCCTCGAGTCTTGCTCAGGTCCAGATTACCTGCATCTCCTCCTGACAGCTCTTTCCCTCTGGTTATCCTCAAAAGACAGAGGACGATTAACGATGGCCTCAGGGGCTTCAGACCCAGGACAGTGAAACTGGGATTCAATCTGGGCCCGCCTCATTCTATAGTCCACACGCTTGCTGCTTTCAAATATTTCAAAAGCAATTAAGATGTCTATAAACAGAGGCAAAAAAGCATTACTTTGCAAAAGCAAAAGCTATTCTGGGAAAGAGAAAAGGCTTCTCCCAAATGGGTCCCCTGAGTGAATCAATGATGTCGATAAATGGACACAGCCAATAGATGGGTTTAAACTCTGCTGACATCTTTCAGAAAGACCTCTGCTTCCTGCCAGCTCTGCACTGGGCAGCATGGTCAATGGGTCTCTAGATGAAATAAATAAAAATAAGATTCTTATGCACTTAGGGAGGGAAAACACTCACTGGGAAAATAGACTTTACAGGTATGAAGCGATGGTGGTTGCCCTTGGCTTGGGGTTCCGTTCTGAATGTTTGAGAACACCCATGAGTCCACTGCTACATGATCGAGTGAGCAGGGACAGAAGCCAGCGTCCAGCACAGCTGTCCCATCAACTCATCCTTCAAACCCTGCAGGATGGCTCCAGTGGATCTGTGAGCCTTCAGGGCCTGCTGGAGGGGCAGCCAGGGTGGGGAAGTAACTCAAACTTCCAGGTGGACTCCCACAAGCTTACGCCCTGGATAGACTATTTCCTCTTTGCCATATTCCTGCAGGACTCTGGGTTTAGGGGGTGAGTGTTGCCATTTCCAGGGACTTCACTCCTGAGTCCTTTAAAAGGACTCGTTGAACAGGTAGAGTAATAAGCACTCCAGAGGTGCTGCCCATTTTAGGGAAAGAGATTCACTGCTGGCAACATCCAGAGTGGAGACATTGCTTAAAACCTACTGCAAGTGGACGGCCATACACCCCTCGTGGGGGTAGCTGGTCTCCCAGAAGGAAGCCCGGGCAGTCAGACCTTTACTCTCCATGAAATATTTAAAACACCCTCCAGCTCCCAGGGAAGGAAACCATAAAGGACTTTCATCTGCATGGGCCTGGGCCCGGGCCCGACACAGCCTAAATTTAATTTTTAGCAACATGGGGATGAAGGAGAATGGGAGAAAAATCTACTCCATAAATCTAGTGTGGAAGATATTAGCTCTAGACCAAAGGTCAGCCCTCAGGAGGGTCCTGTGTCCTTGTGGATTACAGTACGGCCACGTTATCCATGCTAGGGGCTGTCAGCGTGGAGACTGCCCAGAGGAAGGGGGAGGGAAGGGGGAACCTCGGTCTTCACTCGGGAGCCAGAAAGAGGAAGCCCAAGGCTCAACCCAAAACCATACACACTGCATCCAGGGTTGGGGAAAGGACAAGAAGGCAGGGTCCTGTGGAGGCTGGCAGGGATAGCTGGGTGTCAACGGCACCCATCTGAGAACTAGAGGGGGTGTTTACACTGAAGATAATCCTGTGGGGCTGCGCAGGGACTGGGAGAGTGAAGATTTAGATATCAGGGCTCCCTTCAAGAAAATCCCTGTTCTCCTTGGCAACCAGGAGAACCACAGGGTCTTCCCAGGAGCTGAGCTCACAGTCACACTCCTAAGTGTGGGGCAGGGAGGCTGACTCCACCCTAGCCCCACCGGGGAGAGACACCTCTCACCAGAGGAATTAGCTTACCTACCGCCTGTCGCAGCCCACCCGCTTGGGGTTCTGAATCCTTCAAGTCCGCCTGAATCAGTAGTCTGGCTAGCAGCGCTCTCTACTGGTAGCAGAACTACTCCCCGACCGCAAGGCAGAGCGTCACATAAACATGATCCCACTGTCCCATGGAGCTCTGGGAAGTAACCAGAGGTCTTTATTCTCATTTTCAAATAAGGAAAAAAGACTCAAGCAACCCACTCAAGAGTTTGTGGTTATTAATGGCAGAGCCAGAATGTAAGCTCATCCTTGGGTTGGAAGTGCAGTAGCATGCTGCCTCCCATCTCGGGAAAGAGTGGGCTTCGGGAACTAGCTTCTGTTAGACTCTCCAGAGAGACGGAACCAAATCTCACTGTCTCTCTCTCTCCATATGTATATGAAATATCTACCAGGTTGATTGATCAATGTCTACAGAGATTTATTATAAGGAGCTGGCTCGCATGGTGGTTATGAAGGTGAAAATATCCCAGTATCTGCAGTCAGCAAGCCGAACCCAGCAGAGATGGGAGACATGATGGGGTGACCCCATTCCATTCTGAGTCCACTTCCAAAGCTGGAGAACACTGATGTCCCAACTCGAGACAGGCAGGCGGGGAGAGAATGAGCCCTCTCACGCAGCCTGTTTGATAACTCGGGAGTCAGGGCGTTAAACGAGGCCCACTGACATTATGGAGGGCAACGTGCCTATTCAGATGTAAACCTCAACAGCCCACAGGTGCACCCAGGATAGTTTAGCCAAATGCTTGGCACCCCAGGCCAGTCAGATTGACACATAAAATTAGCCATGCCTTACTCCAATGAAGACAACCCTCTTCGTCATAAAGATAGACCTTCCTTCTGCTGATTATTAAAGAATAGAGACCAGAGCAAAGTACTGGTGCTCTCTTCTGGCTCTGTGTAGAAGTCTGTAATAGACTTGGGCCCTCATTCTCTAGCCTTCCCTTCCTAGGCCAAAGGAAATGAAGGCAGCTGGCATTCTGGGGTCAGTCCTAGATAATCCATTTTGACGCAGGAACAAAGTTAGGCCAAAATTGGAACAAAATGTCCTCAGACAAAATAAGCCATCTCTCTCCCATGACACACATCCCTCTTGACGCAATTGCTGGCTACAGCTGCACGTGGGACATCAACCTTGTCACTCTGAGGACACGGAAGTCCCACTGGGCTTCCTTCCTGAGCTGCAGGTGTGCCTGCCTGGAGAGTGGCAGAGGGGGCTGAGGCTTCCCCGATGGGCTGTCCCTAGACCCCAGGCTCATCCATGCAAAGTGGAGCCTGGGAATGTCCACACAGCAGATGGCCCAACTTAGGAGAAACATCCCTCCCCACACTCCCAAAATATGCCCCTTAAGGTGCTTCAGAGAAATGAACCCGATGGCTCCGAAGGATCTCTGTGGACCTTCACATCTCCCCGCTCCTTTCTGGAAATTCTAGGGCAGCTCCAAAGCAGAACGAGTTCCCTCTGAAGACTGCTGAGGCCGGCAGCATCCATCTCCAGCCTGGGAGGGAAACCACTGGGTTATTTTTATAGCTTTCAGTTCTGCCGCTGGGACCAAGGCTTGCAATCCTTAATAAGGATGAGATGAATTTGCAAGTCGCAACCGAAATGCTGGATCAGGTGATCTAACATCTGGAGAACCTAACCACTCCGGCGAAGTAAGGGCTTTCTCACCCTTCTAAAACCCATCTTGTCATTTTAAAAGAGGAAGAGGAAACCAACAGAGTTTCGATGATGCTTACAATTCCATTTCCTGCCTTCATTCTCAAACAGTTTCACCGAACTCTTGGGCTGCTAGTTTCATACTCTGTACGTATGCGCAGTGATAATACTGCTTGTATTTACATCAGTGACTTCCGGGGGCTCCCTAGGTGGTTTTGTTTGTCCAAGCCGTGCTTGGGTCAGCCCAGAAGTCCGCTGTCCTACAGGCCTTTCTTCAGCGGCTTGAATTCTTACATCTAACAGAGAACCACTCCTCACAAATTCTCTTTCAACTTCCCCCCGCTTTGTACTCGCTTTAAACCTCTGCCCTCCTCCCTCACTCCTTCCTCCTCCAACCAAACCTGAACTGGGGGAGAGGCAGGCGTAGGGTAGGAGATGTGGGGGTCGGTGCTAAAGGAAGGATGCAATGGATTGAAGGATCTTGACCCCGGCAACATCCTCACGTAGGACCCCAGCCCATGCTGTGATGGCACTAGGAGCTAGGCCTTTGGGAGGGGATTGAGTCAGGAGGATGGAGCATCATCACTGGGATTAGCGCCCTTATGAAAAGGACCCCAGAGAGCTCTCTCTCCTTGTCTTGCTGTCTTGCCAACTTGTATTAAACCAAAACATGGCCCCCTGAGACCCAGAACGGCCCTTGCAAGGACTCAACCATGTTGGCACTCTGATCTCAGACTGTCAGCTTCTAGAACTGAGAAATAAATTTCTGTCATTCATAAGTCACCCAATTTATTCTATTGCAGCCCACGCTAAGACAGAGGATGGTGTAATTAAGGTAATGGAGAAAGGAGTGCCTTTATTTTTTCCCTGCCTGAGGTCCTGAATAAAAATATAGTAATTAGGTCCCAATTATTTGCCTGAAAAATAAGCCACTTGAGTGTGTGGTTTTCTGAGGTTCCCAGCAGCTCTGAGGACGACCTTGCTGTGAACATTCCATGACTCACTTTGGGGTCATCAAGATAGAAACTCACTGTCTTTCCTTTGTCCCCAAATGCTTCCCCCACCACAGCTGCTGAAAAATGAATGCTTGTCTCCAAAACTAGCATTTTTTTCTCTACCATTAAAGTCAACAAAAAAGATATTTCTGCAATAATTTTACCTGCTTTAGACTAGACCTCTGTGATGCTGTTTTTGTAATCACACTGATTGAATGATTCTACTGGCATTGAGGTGTGGGAGGTCAGGGCAGTTGCTACTCCTGACACATTCCTAGGTGCTTAACAGACATTTGTTTATTGGATACGGAGAAGCATGGCAATAGTTTCTATGATGGTTAAACTTGACTATATCAACTAGATTTGCTTGGGAGATGCCCAGGCAGTTGTCAGAGCATGCTTCTGGGTGTGTCTGGGTGGGTCACAGAGGTGTGACCTTGGAGTCTCTATCTAGTTCCTGGCCACCGACCTCTTCCTCTCTGATGTTGTTTTCTGCTCTGCTTCCAAGATGCATGATCTGAGCATCTTTGCTCTACCATGCTCTTCTGCCATGTTGTTCCTGTCTTGGAGCCAGCTGACCATGGACTGAATCCCCTAAAACCATGACCCAAATTAAATCTCTCCTCCTTTAAGTTATGGGTGTTGGGTAGTGTGTCCCACAGATAGGAAGCTGACTAATAAAATTTTCTTTTCTCAAGTCCCCATTTCTTAAGAGAATGACTGGCTCTTCTGAGGACCTTCATGTGGGTCTGGGTATCACACACATACACACATGCACACGAATATTTCCAGTTCTCTTCCTTCTGGACAAAGGAGAGGGGTACTTTCCTACCTGGTTTGCTTGGCCAATGAAATGTGGTTGGAGCGATGTGTGTCATTGCTGGGGGAGGCATAAGAGACAGTGCGCCATTCAGTCACCACTTTGCGTTCCCACCATTGTGATGGGAACAAGACACAAATAGGAAAAGCCACCTTGGGAATCCCCTGGAAGTCACTGATGTAAATACCAGGTCACCACCTTGCATTCCCACTGCTGTGGCAATTATACTTCCCAGTAATCTGAGGACAAGTGGCCAGGATGAGCAGGGTCTCTGCTGTGCTGTGGTAATGTGTAGAACCCAAGTTCCACTGCCAACAGGACGTGAGCAAGAAATACTTACTGGTTATTGGGCCACTGAGATGTGGGCCAACTACAGAACTTGCCTGGCAGCAAGTTACCTTCTCACAGCACCCTAGGCCAGCAATCTGAAGCCCAGGCATCTGCGGGGTTCTTCTGAGGTCCGTTTCCTTGGCTGTAGACGGCAGACCGCTAATTCTGTCTCCACATGGTCTTCCCGTGTGGGTGTCTGCATCCTAATCTCCTCTTCTTTGAAGGACGCAGCCACATTGGGTTAGGGGCCACCCCCATGGCCTTATTTAACATTGATCACCTCTTTAGAGACCTCTCTTCTAACACAATCCCATTCTAAGGTCGTGGGTCTTAATATTTCAACAAAGAAACTGGGGGGACACAGTTCAGCTCTCAACAGTGGCTCCTTAGTGGGCAATGACTGCAAAGAGCAAGACAGGTGGCGCCAAGCCAAGCACGGCTCCCAGTCTTTGCTGGTGGATTATGCACGTGTCGCCCTGTCCAAGCTGACTCTTCACCTGTCCCTCAGCCTCGGCAAGGTTGGAGTGGGTGAAGGGGTGAGGAGAAGCAGCCGTTTCATGCCAGCTGGACTTCCACAGAGAGGAAAGGCAGGGAGTGTGGGAGACGCGGGTGCCGGCCAGCAATCCAGATCCGATTCATACCCGTCCCCTCTGCCAGATGCAGAACTTGGATCACAGAAAGCTCTCAGCAAGATATGGTGGTCTCTTTGGTGACACCTCACACATTGTCCAGTTGGGTTTAGCTCTGCCGCGTGGTGCCACATTACTCCACCCCACCCAACGCCGGCTCCGTGGGAAGAGGGATTTGGATTTCCTGCTTCTGGGCTCCACCCTGCAGGGCACCAGGCTCATAGCAGCTGCCCAATGCAGTGATAGCAAATTCAGTTCTGAGTCTATTTTCACCTGGTGCAGTTCTCACACTGCACACAGGCCCGAGAAGATTGGGAAAGCAGAGCCTGGCTCGGTGCATGGGAAAAGAATCTTCTAGCGCAGGGCTGACCACTCACTCCCTGGTACAGCCAGGCCATTGTGGTGACAGCCTTTGGTCCCTGCAGTCCTCAAGGGTGGCTGGGATGAGCTGCTGGCCCCACTTCCTGTGGAAGGACAGCGACTGTGCCAAAGCACCATGTGTGCCTCTGCCCTAGACACCAAGTGGCCTCTTGAAAGACTCTGGGGCATCCAGCTTTCAGTTTCTTAACAGAGGGGAGGGGGCTTTCAGAAAGGTAGCAGCAGCTTCCGGCTCATTCTCAGGAGGGATGGGGCTGCAGGTAGATGGCCCTTGGGACCCTTTTTCCCAAACTTTGCTTTACTCTCCTGAAGTCTCTCCCTGTCTGTGCCTCTTGCTTCCTCTCCTCTCTTCTTGGTGTCTTGACCTCCCAGCGTGATTTCTGCCTCTCCCGTCCCTTGCAGCGTCACATCACCATCTTCCTCCTGTCCTCAGCCATCAGTGTGCAGGAAGCTCCTTTGCCCGGCCCAGTGACGCAGGCTTTGGGACACAGCCCACACTTACGCTTAATTCGGCAGAATGTTAACTGGCATCAGGACGTGGGGTTATGTTCCTCCTCTTCTTTGGGGATGGTGCCCATAGATCCTGTGTGCGAATATCCCTGCCCACTAATGGTGATTCTGGTGGGAATGTCAGACTTGTGGGGACATTGCCCTCCTCACAGTGGGGCGCGTGGGATCAGAACTCGTGACCCTGCAGTGATCAGCCCAAGTCCACAGAGCAAGGCTGATCTGCACCCCTCTGGGGTTGCTGTGGCCTCAAGATGAAAAGGCCCCGCCACCTTCTTCCCTGCCTGGAGGAGAGCTTTCCACGAGGGAAGCAGCGTTACGGAGCAAAGCAGCGGGAGAAAGCCTGCTCAACCCTGCGCCCAGTCGTTTCCCACCACATGAGCCACTACGGTTGGTGTGCGGTACTTAGGCTTGACCCGGGGCCTTCATACTGAGCTACATCTCCAGCCCTTTTAGTTTTCATTTTGAGACAGGGTCTCCCTATATCACTGAATTGCCCAGGCTGGGCTTGAACTTTTGATCCTCCTGCCTTAGCCTCCCAGAGTGCTGGGTCTATAGGTGTGCGCCACCACAGTCACTCACAGACCACATATACAGTGTTCATTCCGTAAGATGACAATGAAAACCCCTATCGCCTCTGTGGTGCTCCTGCGATGTGAAAGTGCGGTACACTTCATTCTGTACAGTGCGGGACACCGGACTGGGATAATAAGCAACCACGCTGCTGGTTCGTGTGCATCTCATTTTGTACTTCTTGTTACTGAAACACTGATCACAAATAAGAAATAAAACCCTCACACATCCTGTGTTCCCTGCATCTCTGTGGCATCAAAAGACCTGTGGGGTGATTGGCCTGCAGCCCTGAGTGTGACAGTGCTCTGCGGTGCTCTCAGAACAACAAACTCAGCTAACGACATACTTTTCAGAAACTTTCCCTGCCATCAAGCAACACATGACTGGAGTTTGACGTGTTTCTGAAATGTGCACCCAGGCGAGTCCTAAGGATCACACGATTAGCCTCTCAGAGCCTCATTTAACCTCAGTTTTTGCCTGAAAATGGACTGCCTGACCGTGGGCTGCACCCGTGAGTAGAGCGCATCCGCACCATAATGCGCCCCATGACGTGACCCTCGCGGGGCCCCTGCGCTTGGGTCTGTGCCTGGTTCTTCCTCCTGCATCGACAGCTGAGACCCGGTTATTTTCACCCCAGTGTTACCAGCGTTTACCCCAGGACATAGACAGGGTACGGTCTTTGTTCACTCAGGTCTCTTTTCCCTTCTTTCACGAAGCTGATCACACTTGCTCATCCCTCTTACTTCTACTTCCTTTCCTTCTGGGGCCGAGTTTCCAGCGAGCATCTCCCCTGTCCTCCTGCAGATAAGCTTACTTGCCTAAGCCCTCATGCATGTGGAAACTTTACAGTCAGTCGTAACCGGGTGCCACGAAGCGCTGGGAAGCAGGTGTCCTCCAGCCGTCCTCAGCAGCAACCCGACAACCAGCCAGCTGCGCCCGCAGTGGGGAGGAGCCGTGAGTACTGCAAAGCTCCAACGCCCAGAGTGGTTGTGGATGCAATGATTATGTCCCGCCAAAGAGAATTTCAGCTTGGTGTTAAAGCAGCAACTCGTGAAATTAGTCCCACCCAGACGCTATTCCTTCCCCTCCCCCCAAGCCAGGGTGGTCCCTTCCTCCTCACAAGGGACATTTTTAAAAAAGAAAATTTATTTTATTAGTACATGTTTGCAATTCATGCAATTCACGTCATCTTGGGGAGTGGTTACGTGTATATATTATAGCTTGTTTCTTTTTTTTTTTAATCCCCTTCCCCCCTCCTCTTTCAGTTCCCCCATTCTCCCTTTTCATACTTGTTGATATGTTTTTGTCTTAGCTCATGTTATGGCATATAGAGTTTTCATTAATTGGGACAAAGGACATTCTTGACATTGCAGCTTTGCTGGGACATCCCATACAAACTCAAGGTGATCCCAAGCTGGGTGTGTTGCCAAGCGAATCCCTTTATCCGCCCTGTCCCCAGGCTGGTTCCTCCTCCAGGCTTTCCAGTTTGGGTGAACAGTGACAACACTCTCCCGGTTCTGGGTCCCAGCCTCGGTGATCATGGTAAATTCTTTCACTTTGCTTCCAAGGTGTGAAGAGTCCATCTCAGATCTCTCTTTTTCGCTGCCTTCGCCCTAATTCAGGACCACTTACCTTTCACCCGTATCCTTCCAGAAGCCTTCTATCGGCTTACAGAAGCCAGCTTTCTTGCTCTTGGAGGTGTTGCTAACACTGGGCAGTCAGTTCCAGAGTGCATGCTTCCCACCTGCTATGGACTAAATTGTATCCTTCCTCCTACTCCAAATGCGTAATTCCTGTGCTGAGGCGCTGACTCCCAATGTGAGGCTATTTGGAGACAGGGCCTTTGGGAGATAACCAAGGTTAGATGATGCAGTGAGGGTGGGTCCCCATGATGGGATTAGCATGCTTGTAAGAGGAGAGGCCAGAGAAATCTCCCTTCCCTTCCCTTCCCTTCCCTTCCCTTCTGTTCCCTTCCTTCCCCTCCCGTCCTCCTCTTCTTCCTCTCTCTCCCTCCCTCTCTCCTCCTCTCCTCTCCTCCTTTTCCTCCTGCTCCTCTTCCTCCTCCTCCCCTTTCTCCTCCTCCTCCTTTCTTCCTCCCTCTGTCTTTCTCTCTTTGCACAGAGAAGAGGTTGTGTAAGCACGGATGGCAGCCATCTACAAAGAGAAAGCTCTCTCCATGTTGACTTCCTAATCATGCACTTACAGCCTCCAAAACCGTAAGAAAATAATCTCAGTGGTTTGAACCACTCAGCTGGTGGTATTTTGTTATGGCAAACTGCACACATATTGACATACAGATGAAGGGATGCGAATGGTTGTCACAGAGGCCAACTGTTGGGGAGAACATCTTTGGCCTGAGCTCTTAGCCTTTGAGAAGGACCACTTCCCTGGGAAAAATTCATCCCTTCTGTATGTTGTCAACTTCAGGACTTAGGAGATAATCACACTTTATCTTGTTTTTTAAAATAACTGCTTTATTTTGCTATTTAAATGTTAGATTTATGGTTATGCTTGGGAGTCTCAGTTTTTCCTGTACATCAATGGCTAAAGAAAATAAGTAGCTAAAACATTTTTCCTTTTAAAATTTCCCCACAAACAAGTGCCTGGGTTAGTAAGATAGAAAACCACCTGCTTATCACTAATGTTCAGCCACTTTTTTCCTAAATTATTTTACCTGAGAAAGATCTAGTGATTATCAAAGCTCCTGCTGGTTGTTAATTCTTCAGGATTTGGGTTCAGGCCTGTCTGTCTTTAAAGTAAAATCAAATGGAGGTGAAAATAGAATTTGGCCAGCAGTCAGAAGCTTTCAGGAGAAACAAAAAGCAGCAGGAAGAACTTTGAAAGGCTTCCTATGTATTAATCACATTACCACTCCCAAGGGTCAGAAGACAGCAGAGGACCAGGCGTGAATGAGAGGGGATGCGTATGCGGAGTCGATTAGTTGGGGTGGTCTTAGGTTCTGCTGCAGTGGCCAGCACCCAGATCCCAGCGCCTTTCCCGTGAAAGCCCATGTCGCTCAAGTCCACTGGGAATCCCATTTCTCTCCAGGGAAACTCCCCTCTTAGAGACTCGGGGGGTCAGTAGGCTTCAACCTTGTGATTCCAGCGTCCAGCACGAGGCTTCTGAGGTCACTAGGTGGGGGACAGTGCGTGCATAGTCAGTGAGCAGTAAGGATCCCTGCCACGGCGCGGGGCTCAGGCCAGTCAGTTTACTTTTAACTCAGTTACTAGACAGCCCTCTAATAATATGAAACTTCTACCTCTATACTTCTACGCGCTCCACCCCAGAAACTGAACTAGAGGAGACAAAAGAGAGAGTAGGACAGGAAGGATAGTGACTTAGTGCCTTACTCGTCAACTTGCCTTTCATTTACTTGACAGACAATTTGAAATTTACATCTGTGTCTCATTTCGTAGACAATAATATTTTTCGAAAGAGCGTCACAAGCCAGGTGAGGTGCCGCACACTTGCAATCCCAGCGTTCTGCGAGGCTGCAGCAGGAGGACGTCAGGACTGAGCCCAGCCTGGGTAACTCAGCAATTTAGCAAGATCCTGTCTCAAAATAAAAAATGATAATAATAAAAGGCTAGGGACATAGCTCAGTGAGAAGGCCAGGGGTTCAATATCCAGTACTACCAAGTCATTCCATCCATCAGTAATAAGCGTCGCCACCCAGCCTGGCTTGAGCGTCTGCCTTCCCTTCTCGGATTCTCAGTGTGCTGACGGGGACACTGGGAATGGCGATTCACATCCTTCACAGGGTTATTGAGACTCACGTAGACCTCCGAAATGCGCACCTAAGTGCTCAGCTTGTAGGAATTGCTAATGAGTCTGCTAAATGAAAATCCATGAGCAAATTAGCCAAGTGCTACCTAATCTAGTAGATTAATCAAGTGCCATGATAGTAAACAGAAATGATGCAAAGCGTCATTTTACTCTGTCAGAGTGTCATGGCTGATAAACTCATCCCCATGTGGAAATGTTTTAAAATAAAGACCACATTTATGCTACTCCGCTGGGATATTGTGAAACTCAAATTCGATTATCTGCGAAGAGGCTATGTACACTGTACACTGTGGATAAATGTGAAATGTTGGTGCGGGGAAGGCTTCAGAGGTGTATGACCTGTGCAGTCCCATTAAGCCCTGTGCTTAGAAACATCCCATATTTGGATCAGTGCTCTGCTCTTTCCATCTTGAAATTCTCGATAGTATTTGGACAGGGAGTCCCCAGGTTTAACTTTGCACCAAGCCCAATGAATTATATAGCTGATACTGCTTGTGACTCAAAATATTGTTTCTTTTTATAAAAAAGTGGGGGGGTAGGTACTTTTCCTGGTCCATTGTAGTCCTAAAATTATATGATTCAGAAAAGTATTCTAAATGTGTTACTATTTTTATTAATTTTTAAAACTCTTCTACACCCACCACTCCTCTCTTCCTAATCAAACACTTGAAGTAAAGTATCTGTTATTTCTCACAGGCTCTCAATCTTCCAGTTTCCTCTCCTGGGAAATCCTGGGAAAAGATTTCACTTCCTCCCTGGATTCAGTCTACTTAGCTCAGAGTCCTTAGAGACAATTTCAACGGTGTTTTTCTGAGGCCTCTTTCAAAGTCTGCCCTGTTGCACACTTAATGGTATGGGTTCTAGAGCGAAGATTTGCATTGGTATTGAGTCATGTGTTTTACCTGTTTTTGTTTTGTTTTTCAAAACAAACAGATTTTTTAGCATCTACCCTGTAAAGAGTAGTGTGAGGTTATCCTGCTCTGCTTCTGAGGCAGAGAAGCTCCGACTTAGGAGAAAAATGAAGACTTGGCATGAGCAGATTTATGCTTCAATCCTTGTGCCACGTGTCAGCCTCGTGCAGCGCCTACATTTCTTTGGCACTAATTTCTCATCAGTCAAGCGGGGTTGCAGATGTAGGGAGCATTTACGTCTAGGGTTCTGGGGAGAAGACATGAAAATAATGCTCTTGAAATTCCTTTGAAGGTGTGAGGTGTCCATTAAAAGGTACTAACACGCCATGGAGATTTTTAATTCTAAACAATTTCATCCTATGAATGAATTTGTCAACCATGAGAACCTAAAGAAATAAACTGGCCTGGAACCCTGTGTTATTTCTCAGGACAGTGAGCTCCAGAGATCCCATGAAGGAAAAACCTTCAGGAAATCAATGGCAAACCACCAGGATGGGCCATTTCCATCAAGGAAGGGTAAATTTGGACCCAGGTGGGATGTGTAGGAAAGAGAAGCAGGAAATGCAAAGTTCTGTGTAATGGAGTAAGATTATAAACCTCTCCAAGGAATCTTAAAAGGAAGGAAATAAAAGGACAGGAACAGAAGGAAACTGAGAGAGGGTAATGGAGGAAAGTGACAGGAATGACAAAGACTCTGACATTAAGATCAAGGAAGGCTGAGCACTAGGGAAAGAGATGACCAGGGAGAAGCTCTCAGTAGTAAGATTGGCTGCCACTTCCTGTTGTGCCTGTCATATACTGAACAACTCCAGGGAGAGCTAGCAAGGCCTTATTCACAGAGTTATTCAAACAACTTCTCAGCAGATGATAATAGGGATCTCCAGAAAGGTGTGCTCTTTTCTGAGTCACACAGAATCATCACTTGAACTAGCAGGACCGTGTTGGCCAGGGGGATTTTAAGAATAACCATTCACTCTTTTTTTTTTTTTTTGTGGGTACCGGGGGGTCGACCTCAGGACCTCGCGCGCCAGCAGGCGCCCGTGTCGCTGAGCGATATCACCGGCCCTTTTTTCGTATGTGGGTTCCGGAGTCGAACTCGGGCCCTCGTGCTTGCAAGGCAGGCGCTTATGCCGCTGAGCCATCTCACCGGCCCCAACCATTCACTTTTATGCCACTTTCAGCAGGGAGCCCCGCCAGCCCATGGACCTCACCCCCAAATCTTCGCCTGAAACATACTCCCTGTGATCTCCTGGTGGAGGCGGGACTCTGGCAAATGCAGGAAAGGTCACCTTGGTGCACATGGAATAGTAAGAAAGAAGTAGCTCTAGGAGAAGACTCAGCAAGAGGTCAGGCATGCGGTCGAAACCCGCAGCCAGGAGAATCCTAAGTACCAGAGAATCCCTGGGCATCAGAGGCGTTGGAGGAAGCTCCAGGGGGTTCTCATGGTATGTGGAATGGTATGTGGAATGGTGTTCCGGGAGAGAGGTTTTACTTACATTTCTCAGGAGAGGGCAACTCCTGTGGGCTGGAGAACTTGGAGTCTATTAAAAGCCAACATCTGCACTCCAGGTGTGTATTGGAGGCGTCTTCAAATAAAATCTCTCGCCCACAGATACTGTGGGGCTTCTGATGCTCCTCCATCCTGCAGGTGTGTATGCAAAGGGGGCTCCCGGCTTGTAGCCCCGTGGGCATCACTGCAAATTTTTTGAAAGGCACATTATGGGAGGCGTATAACATCCCATTTACTTTTTAGGAGTATTTCTACTCATGAATTATTAATTTTAATTTCATGAGTTTTATTACATTAAACAATGTGTACTTAACAGGAAAATAAAATATCAATAAAATAAAATACTAAATTTTAATAAGTAATGAGTGTTTAGAATAAACATCAACATAACAACTTCTGCTACACCACCAGCTTATGAATGGATAAATGGATGAATGTTCTATCTTAGTTACTTTCTCATTGCTGGCACTACATACCTAACATACACAAGTTAAAGTAGGAAAGGTTTATTTTAGCTCACAGTTTAATAGAGGTTTCAGTCCATAGTTGGCTGGTTCCAAGGAAGGGTGGCATGGCAGAGGAGAAACAGTCCATGGCATAGCAGGCAGGAAGAAATGAGCCTCCCTTCTTCTTTCCCTTTTTATTTCACCCAGGCTTAAAGCCTTTTTGCTGGTGCTATCCACACCCACAGTGGGCCTTCCCTCTTCAGTAAATCCATCATCTACATCCAGAACAATGCTAAACCAATCAGTGGACTAATCCAGTATCACACACCCATGATCCACTCACTCCCAAAAGCCCCATCTATGAATGCATGAGGCTTTGGGGGAACATATAGATACAAGACATAACAATTTCCATACAATGAAATGTTCTTCAGTCACAAAAAGAATGAAGTACTTGTCATGCTCTGGCATAAAAGTACCTGAAAGCATGCTACAGCATGGGTAAAGCAGGTGACAATATAGTGCTTATTACATGACTGCATTTACACAAAATGAAAGTATTACAACACAAATGTCTAGAGTTGGGAAATCTATAGAGGTATAAAGTAGGTTGGGTAGGAATAAGAGAGATGGGTGAGATTAGAGGTGATAGGTAAAGGGTAAGTAAGGGGGTTCCTTTGGGGATGTTGACATTAGTATGAAATTGATGGTGGTGATGATGACAGAATTCCGTGAATGTACCAAAAACCATTTCACAATGCACTTTAAATGAATTGGACGGTAGGTGGATTATATATCAATGAAGCTGTTTGCAAAAAAGTAAAAGTGAAGAAGATTGCACATTTACCTCACTGAAGGTTTGAAGAATATTTATGAGTACTTGGTAGCTGATAAATATTGATAACAGCACACTTTTTAGTTATGCTCAGAGTTCCTTGCATTGCAAGAAGCAGGCATCTTCATAGAGAAGCAGTGTGAGATTCTAATTCATAGGATTCAAGGGCTGGAAGCAAAGTTCCATGCATTCTTTCACCTGTATTCAGCACTCCTGCCTAATAAGAGTACTGTAATTGAACAGAGGCATTACTGGCTTGAGCTGAGCTTGGTTCTGATTAAACATCTGTAGAGCTGAGTTGTTTATTCATGCAAAGAATCAAATTGTAACAGCTGCCCCTTTTGCTTGAGGAAGCATGGGGAAAGTAAGGACCGGAGTTAGAAACTCTGGGGACAGTGTTTAAGATTGTTAATTCTATTTTGTGTTGCCGGGCGTCCCCGGAACTTCAGGTGCACTGACACCAGGAAGGTGGGGTGATGTATGGTTTGAGGAGTGGGCTCTCTTAACCAAGGAGCCCTTGGTATTATTGTTCTTTTATTCATGCATTTAAATACTAACAGCTAATTCTTTGTGGATCATGTGAGCCAAGTCCTTATAATAAATCACATGCACACACATACACACACGCGTGCACACTATTCACCGATAGTACCCAAGTTACAGTGGTTTGCCTTACAATTTTCTGGCTGTATAATGGTGCAAAAGTGACATACACTCTGTAGGAATCTTACTGTGAATTTTGAATTTTGATGCTTTCCTGGGCTTCCCTATGTGGTAGAACACTGACGCCAGGCTCAGCAGGGAACTACAGGTTCGAATCAGCAATATGCACAGGCGGACACACAATCAGTACTCTACAGTAGATATGTTGCCAAGCTCTGGTTGGTGAGTTAAGTACACTAAATGCATTTTTGGCTTAGGATGTTTTTAACATATGACAAGTTTATCAGGACGTAGTCCCATCGCAAGTCAAGAAGCACGTGGATATACTGCTGGTTCTCTCTCTGGAGAGCTCTGGCTTACATAAAACCTCTGAGCTGCTCTGTGCAGTGTGATTGGCTTGGAGTGTGATTCTTGAGCCTCTCTTTCCATAATGTTCTTCTTTGTGAAAGCTCTTGGGTCCATGCTGACATTCTAGAAAATGAGGACAGTGAGGGAACTATGGTCAGTTAGGAACTACCAACAAACCAGCTGGCCCAAGCCTGGAAGCTTTGGAGAAAGGAACCTTCTGGAGAAGGGGCCTAGTGGAGGGAAGTTGGGTAACTGGAATGCACCCTAAAAGGGAGTCCCAAGAACCCAGGCCCTCCTCTTTCTCTTTTTGCTTCCTGGCTGCCACGAAGGGAGCATGCCTCCTCTGCCACGTACTTCAGCCATGATGTTCTGGGCTATCACAGGCCCCAAGACATGGGACCAAGCAATCATGCACTGAAACACTGAAATCACTGATCAAATATTTCCTTATGAAGTTGACCATCTTGGATATTTTGTCACAGCAATGGAAAGCTGACTGATACAGCTTGTTTCTTTCTCTTCCCCTGCAAGAAGTTAACCCTCGCTTTACTGACTGGACCCACACCTCTCCCAGGCACTGCATGGATGGTGCTTGTGATGTGATACAGACATGCATTAGAAGGCTTTACCTCTACATCTCCAACTTGCAAAAGGGCTGCAGAACTTTGTTGGCAGTTACGTCCATTTTATAAAATGGGTTTCATTCTCTTCCATGACAGTGATGTTCTACAAATACATTTAAACCTTTGATATGCCTTAAATACAGATTTTAAAGGACGTAGGATGTCTTTAGCTAAGAGTAAGTTTGATGACTGTGAGCTTAGTGTCACTAATAAATAGCTTAGAGGTTAAATAGAGAATTCAGGGATCTGCTGTAGAGTGGTTACTAAGAGACCCCAAGAATGACAAAGTTCGTGTGAGAAAGGAGTTGCTGGTCTAGGAGAGTTAAAGGAATGGGGCATATCCATGTTTGCTTGGAAGATTATTCTTTGCTTTCTGACTGGCCAGTTGTATTACCCTGGGACAATGTTTACCTCCCCCCTTTGATCCTCTATTTCCTCATATGTCAAATAGGAACACTACTGTCTTGCATGTGGTAAGCATGGCAATGTTCTGTTCTGAGCCACTTTTAGCTGAAAACTTGTTGTCCCATTGCTTTGACTGTTTTTGGCTGTCTCCAGGTGCAAATTGCTCCTGCTACTGACAGAAGTTTCATCTGAGGTAATGTTCCTTCTCAGGACGGCCCATATCCAAGCCCTGGTCTATGTAAAGTGCAGGGTTCCACCATCTGGGAAGCAACTTGGCAAAACCAGTGTAGCTTGAGAGCTCCCTATGGGGTCAGACAAAGCTGTCACTGGGCAAGCACCATGGCTTGTCTTTCCCTTGGGCATTGGCCCCAAGAGCACTACTTGATAAACATTTTATATACTGAACACTGTCTCATTCCAAGGCGTCCAATCCAAGATACACATCTAGCTCAAGAAGTGCATCAATTTAGACATTAGATGTTTATAATTGAGCCAGGTATGTACCTGTAATCCCAGCACTCTGGGAGACTGAGGCAGGTGGATCACAAGTTTGATCCCAACCTGGGCAACTTAGAGTGATTTAGCAAGACCCTGTCTTAAAATAAAAAATTACCAAAGGACTGGGGATGTAGCTCAGTGTGAAGGTCCTGGAATCAATTCCCATGATCCAAAAAAAAAAAAAAAAAATTTCTCAGATATTATAATTCAAATTAGGAAGTACCAGTTCAGTGACTGACGCTCTAGAGATATTTTAAATACAGGTGTTACCAGAGAGATATTTTTGTTTTCTACCTCTGTACAGCAAACCACATTAAATTTTGGTATCATAAAAGAATAACTTACTTTTCACAACCGTGTGTACAGTTCTTCTGTTCTTACGTTCCAGGCAGTAACAGGTAGGGCACTGGGTGAGGGTGCAGAAGGCCCAGATGTTCTCATCATGGCAGATATGGACTGGACGTTCACCTGGGACTGTCATCAGAGCCTTCAGTTCTTCTCTACATGAGCCTTACCATGGCTTCCTTATAACACGGCATCTGGGGCCCAAGAGGGAGCATCCCAAGTTGACAGCCCAATGCAGGTGCTTATCACATGTCCATTTATGTGGTGCTTGCAATGTCCCCATTGCCAGAGCTAGTGGGCATGGCTAAGCCCAGGGTTAGTGTTGGAAAGGCTGACATGAAAGCTTGACCACTGACAACGATGGTTTGCGGAAGACCACCAAACTAACAGGCTTTATGAGAGGGAAATGTAGGTATTAGGCAATTTTCTAGGGACCAAAAAAGGTGCTTCTTCTCTTCCTACTAGGTAGTTTTCCTTTTGTACCCTCTCTGTAGAACACATACAAGCCATAGGAGGTAAATGTATTCATCAGACATCAGATTCAAGGTCTTGCCCTTTGCTGAGTATAGAAATATTTCAGAAGTAAAACTATACCCAGCTTATGGGGCTTATACTCACATCAGGGAGATGGGTATGCAAATATGCAGTTACAAAGCCATGTGATGACATACTACAAGTGTGTATCTCCAAGGTTAAACGGGAGTCAGAGGAGGGAGCACCTAAGCCTACTGGAGCAGGAAGGAGGACGTATTTTCTAATTGAACAGGAACAGGGAAAGAAGAGTCTTGTCAGGGTGGCATAGCATGTACCATCACAGCAGTCTTTCTTAGAATTACAGGTCAGAGCTCTGGGGTGGAAAGTGCATGTGTGTGAGTATGTGTGTGCACACATGTGTGTATCTATACATGCATGCGCATGTGTGTGTGACTGAGAAGAGGTTCTTATAAGATGCAGTTGGACAGGAAGGACTGGAGTTCCATGTTGAAATGTTTTGGGGCCTCATCGTCACCCCAAGGGGACAGGAGCTGGGGAAGGCTTCATCCTTGGGACACTGGTGAACTACACCCTGCTTTACTTGGGTTGACGTCATTCTGTTCCTGCAGCATGACTACACAACAGCAATCCGCTCCACAAAACATCACGGAAAATGTAGAACTTCTGTACTGCTGTGAAATGCAGAGATTTCCATGATGATGAAGAATCTGAAGGCTCTATGTGTGGGACCAAGGAGGAAGTCACGTTTCGGAGCGTACCGACCCTCACTCCCCAAATGCCCTGTTCTTCAGTCCCTCTTTTGGCTACCAGTGGTGTCCTCCTCTTTCTCTGAGCTCTTTCTTTCCTGGCAAAGTCTTTGGTCTTCAGGAACCTAGGTCTTCATTCAGGAGTCATGCCTCTCTCTGTCCTACCCCACCGCCTCTTCCCTTTCCTCCTGTAAAGCAATTGAGCACTGTTCATACTTCTCTCTGCAGAGAAAGACCTGCCAGTGCGGACATCTTCATACACCATGAAAGGCCTCCGAGAATGCTAATTACATAACTAAAATATCAGTGTACATATATGGTGTCTCCAAAATGTCACTTGGGAAGTGATACGAGGAATAGTCAGGTTGGGGACAGAAAGACAATGAGGAAGTGACTGCATCAGCATAGGTAAAATATATGGAAAGCCTGAGGCAGACGAAGGGGCAGATATGGCAGTAATTAGGAGTGGAATCAAGCGGACCTTGCCGTTGGTCCAGCCCATGACATCATTAAAAAACAGAGGTGCTGCCCCCTCAGGTAGAATGTGATGCGTTAGGATCTGGGATTATTTGTCGAGCCAGCTTAGGATTAAAAATTCTCAAGGATTCGAGCAATGCGTTGTTAGCTGTTCTCAGCCCTCATCAGCCAGGTTGGAGACATCAGTGAAGACAACGAATGAGACTGACTATGAACACCAGGCCCACACATCGGAACAGGGGTTGGCTTTTGCCTTAGTTCATTCTCTGTTACTGAAACTGGATGTCACACACAGGGAGAGTCATAAAGCACAAAGCTTTCTTTAGCTCCTTGTTCAGGATCCGGAGAGTCCAGGCACATGTCAGGCGGGGGGGGGCTCTTTACCGCAGCGGAAGGGGTGCGGAGCATCACACAGCAAGACCGAGCAGATGCGCTTAGTCAGGTGTTCAGCGTGTCTTCCCCTTCTTCTTCCCCTCCTCCTTCTCCTCTTTCTCTTCCTCCTCCTCCTCTTTCTTCGTTTTTTGACAGTACAGATTTCCTCATTTAAGGACCAACCTATTTAATGAATATTTGGATTTACCACCCACTGCTCGGCCTTATGACCCGTCTTTTTTTGTTTTTTTTGTTCGTGTACACTTCTGTACGTCCTGTTTGTGGGGTCTCATGTCTTTTTTGTACAGTACACCTTGTTTGTACTGTAACTGTCGCTGATTGTCCTGGACAGTACAGTTCTGCAGTTTTACGTTCTCTTATACATTACAGTACTGCGTGTAAGAGTTACGCAAACAAAAGCAAAGTCATAAAGTTGGAGTTTCCTTTGACCATTTCTTTGTCCTGAGTATTATAATATACATGCTGCGTACGATAGTAACAGATTCATTTAACGACCGAGTTGCAAGAACAGAATTCAGTTATTAAACGAGGAGTGTTTATACTGGCACTGGAAACCAGCGTGTTCACACTAAGTTACATCCTCAGCCCCATTTTTATTTATTTATTTATTTATTTATTTATTTATTTATTTATTTATTTTTTAATGCAGTCACCTAGTTGCCCAGACTCGGCTCTAACATTTGATCCTCCTGCCTCAGCTTCCCAGAGCGCTGGGATTATAGGCATGGACCACTATGCCCAGCTTCTTATAAAAACTAATGCATGGCGGGGGCTTTCCTTGTAAGGTGTCGTCTCATCCTAATCATCCTTCAATGGCCCTACTTCCAAACACCATTAACATATGATGCTGGGGATTCAGTTCCAACAGGAGTGTTGGGTGGGACAATCACCCAGCCCCTCGCAGTCACCAGGGCAGCTGTCACTTATTCCAACAATGATGCTTTTGTTGCAGTCTTTTCTGAATCTTCGACATCTGCATCTGGAGCCAGGATATGAGACACCCTACAGTCTGGTCTCACTACTTGGCGATGACTTTTATTTCCCTCTGGGTAGCTTTAAACATTACACGCATCCAAATTGCTTTCCAGACACCAAGACTAGCACACTGGGATATGAGGACGGAAGACCCTCAGCTGAGGCTCATGGCTGGGAAGAGGACCCCAGCCAGCAGCGCAGACTCGTCACGAGTGACGCCAGATGGAGCCAGTCCCGCCTGGCTCTTTACTTTGCACTTCCTGCTTGCCACATCATCAGAACAGGATCGGGACAACATCCCCGGATGCAACGCTTCATTCCTAGGATGGGAGAAGCAAAAGCAATTCACAGAGAATAGAGAAGGCCATGGGAAAGTGGAAACAAGCTCTATACACAGCGTCTGGCTGGTTCACAGCCGAACCAGGCTGAAGACCATTTTCCTTTAATTCAGAGGCAAGATCCGCGAACACCAGAGAGAGGTGGGCATTTTGGAGCAGCCTGGGTTCAGGGACGGTCCAGGGAGGTTCAGTATGGGCTGCACAGACTTTCACAGTTGTTAAAATGAAAGAAAGGGAAGCATCAGAAACTGTGACCTAGGGCTGGCATGTGGCTCAGTGGTAGAGCTCTTGCCTTGTATGCACAAGGCCCTGGGTTTGAGCCCCAGCACCATGGAAAAAAAAGTAAAAAGAAAGAAACTGTGACCTTGTCATGACTGAATGCATTAAACACATGCGAAGTGATCAGCACAAAACCAGACACACAAAATTTGCTTGCTTAGTATTAAACAAATGTTCAACAAAATTGTGGGGATTTGAGTTTTGCTTTGTTTTGTTTGCGTGGAAAAACAGCACACAAACTGCTGTACACTGCCCACCACCTTACCGCTGTCCCTGGACTACTGGTTTCAGGTGAGTGTCTTGATTTATTTCTCATAACTGTGCATAGCACTCACCACAGCCCAGACTCCGTTACAAGCACTGTGCAGGGACTGATTCATGTAATTCTCATCAGGCTTATAAACTAGGTGTTCTTACTTTTAGCTATACATTTTAAGGTGAAAAACTGGACCTAGAAAGGTGGAGGAACTTGCCTTTGGAATTCTGTGGTGGCAACATCTTCATCCCTGGCCCCGGAGCTCATGCCCTGTGGTCCTGGTTCACTCTGGGGCTCTTGGCATGGGTCAAGGAGAAGCTGGGCCTCGGTTTCCTAGACAGAACAGTCGAAACAAAACATGAATTTTATTAGAGCTAAAAATACCCTGGTGATCAGTGGCCCAGACGCTGTCAAATATTTTTTACCTTATTTTTAGAATAGCTTTAGATTTACAGAAAAATTATAAATATAGTCCCAAGAGTTCTCATAAACCCTACACCCAATTTCTCCTATTATTAATATTTAAACATTCGCCTGGTATACCTGTTAACAATTAATGAACCAATGTTCCTAAATAATTATTAACTAAAGTTCAGTTCATTGTTTTATTCAGATTTCCTTAGTTTTTACCTAATGTCCTTTTTCTGTCCTGGGATCCCATTAATTGATAGTACCACCTGAATTTAATAGTCATGTGTCCTTGGTCCCTCTTGCTAAGTACCTCAGATGTTCCTGTTTTTGGTGACCTTGACAGTTTCGAAGAGTTCTGCTCGGGTATCTTGTAGACTGTCCCTCGGTGTGGTTGTAGATGATGTTTTCCTCAAATTAGACTTGAGTCATGTGTTTCTGGATGAAAGAATACAGAGGCAAAGTGCTGCTCTCATCATGGCTCCACGGTGACACAATTTCATCAATACTCAGTGCTGTTGAAGTTGACTTTGATCACTTAGCTGGTCATTCCAAACATCTATATTCTTTTGTGCCTAAAATACTTACTTTGACTCTTAACAAAATGAGTGTTCTCTTGCTTTTTAGCATGCTTTATGACTTTTTGTAGAAAACTGGGCTGGTTGTAATAGGTAATGGGATCCAAGGTAACCAGGCCTCTAGTAGGAGGACGTACAAGTCTGACTGAATCGAATGCTCACTATAGGTGTAGGAGCTTTGGACTTCAGCCCCTCTAACCCACTTCTCTTCATTCTATTTCTTTGGGATTCTCCATATTTCAGCTCTCTGATGGGTCTAAGAAAAGTCTTTCCTCTTAAGTTTGGTCAATATTTTATTACTGGAAAGATGAGAGTGAAAATTTCTAAGCCTTTATGCTTTGTATCTGAAACCAAAAAAGTCTTCCCAAGTACTTTAAGAGCAGAAAGGTTTATTCAAATGAAATCTTTTGTAACAGGGCTGGGTCTCATATCTGTCCAGCCCTCTCCAAGAGCTATAGACATTTCCTCACTGGGTATCAAGGACACTCACTCCCTCCTCACCGGTGATATATTTCAGGGTATTTGAAAGGATCCTTGGTCATTAAAAAGTGGTATACGTGCCCAAATAGGGCAGGAAGGCTGGGAATCCACCTGACTTTAGTGCATGAGTGGGAGTCTTTCCATCTGGAAAACCCAGCGGAAGTAGAGGGACACGTAGATAGTGCAAGAACCACCCCAGACATGGGCTTCCCCCTGCCTTATGCTGGTACCCATTGCTCATCAAATGGAGACAGTTGCAGGTAATGCTGCCTTTCATCCGGTCCCCTGAGCGTGGCGAGCACCGGTCCCAGACTTCCTCTCTGCTCTACAACTTGGATTCTCATACGGAGTCTCCGTTCAACTCCCAGTACCCTCGTGATCAAAGATCTGTTTACTTTTTATAAATCTGGGCTTCCCAGATCAAAGGCTTTCACTTTCTAAATTAGTATTTGTGATGTGGGTTTTGACCTCTTAAAGTAAAACTAAACTTTGAGTTGTCTCACTTTCAGTTTCTGCTCTAACATTTTCAATACTCCATGAAACAGGCTGAATGTTTTTGACTAATTAGAGGAAAAGCCACGGATTCCTATAAAGTATGGAAACAAAAAGTGAAGATAATGACTTTACAATATGTTTTCTCTATAACTCTGGATGCCACATGTGAGAGCATAAGTGCGTGTGTGTGCGCATGAGTGTGCTTGTGTTTGTGTGTGTGTGCGTGCATGTGAGTGTGTGTGCCTGTGTTTGCACGTGTGTGTCTGTGTGCGTGCATGTGCGTTTATGCGTGTGTGTCTGCGTGTGTGTCTGTGTGTGTGTCTAAGTTGTGGTTGGAGGGGACTGAAGGATCCAAAACCTTGCACACTTCACCTTCTCTACAACCCAGTCCACTGGAACCCTCTTACAAAAGTGACCAAGTGTCCCCACATCACGGGTCCCAGTGGTCATTACTTAGTTCTCCTCTTTCTTCCCCTATGAAGCTCAGCTAATCGCTTCCTTTATAGCCCTTTCCCTTCAGTTCTCGGGAAGCCCCATCTCAGTCCTCCTCCCCTCTTGCGGGCTGCTCTTCCTTTCTGAGGTCTTCCCTTCTCTCCTCTCATGGAGGCTGGTATGCCTGGCCCTGTCCTGTCCCCTGTTCCTACCAAAGTTCCGGGGGACACTGCACTGTGCTATGACTCATGGGGATGTCTCCAGCCCGGTCTGCCTCCCTTCACTCTGGACTCAATGTGTGTCCACAGGTTGCTGAACCCAGCATTTCTTACTTTCCCTCCCAAACCTGCAATCCTGCTCCTCCTCCCCGATGATTGCACGCCTCTATAAGTGGCAGCTAATTTTTCTAGCCTTTGCTTTGTGTTTCCCCCTCCCCACATTGAATCTATGAGCAAATCCTGTCTGCGTCATACCACGTCTGGTCCTTTACTCTCGTAGTTCTCACCCTGATCCCAGTTGACACCAGGTCTGATCAGGCTTTGCTGAAGTTTCCTAATAAATCTCCCTGATTTGTTGTGTTGCTCTGGATTCTCCATAGAAACAGAACCAATGGGATGGGGGGATGGATGGATGGATGGATGGATGGATGGATGGATAAAGACACTAGAGGTTTACCTATCAAAGCACTGGGTCACACAATCGCAGAGGCTGTCCACACTCTGGAGGAGAAATTGGTGTCCTGGCTCAGGGCTGGAATGCCTCATATCCAAAGCCAAGGGCTCAGGAGCCCTGGGAGGACCAGAGGTGCAAATCCTGTGGTCCAAAGGCCAAAGAACCTGGAGTCTGACCTCTAAGGGCAGCCGCAGGGAAGAAGCGAGGCTGTGCAGAAGGAAGAGCCAGAGAGAGGGAGCTTCTCCCTTCTTCTCCCTTCCTGCCCCATCCAAGGCCTCCAGTCTATTGGCAGCACAGCCTGCACCAGGGTGGATCTTCCGCACTCAGCTTGCTGACCTTGCAGACACAACCAGAAGTAAGGCCTGAGGAGCTCAGGGGGCATCTGTCCCTCAGAGCAGCCAGGCTGTCACCAAAATCTGACCACCACACACCCTTGTCTCTCTCTAGCTGACTCCCCTGCAGGCCTGCCGGCCTGCTTTCCCCTTAGTAAAGATGCCAAGCTGGCTCTCATGCCAGGGTCTGTGCCCAGGCTGCCCCTCGGCCTGCAGAACTCCACCTCACATGTCCCTGGGGCCCTCTCCCTCCCTACCCTGGCACCCTTCTTTATCAACCCACTGCGAATCCCTCTCTGGTTGCTGAGTTAACAGAGCACCACTTTTCTTCCCCATCCACCTTTCTGGGCAGCACCTGCCTGCCCTCTGTGTGGGTTTACTGTCAGGTTTCCATGTCAGAAAGCAAGCTTTGTGAGAGCCACACTTGTTTTGTTTTTGTTTTTGTTTTTGTTTTTGGTACTGGGAATCAAACTCACGACCTTGCACTTGCCAGGCAGGTGCTGTGCCACTGAGCTATATCCCTGACTCTCCATACTTGTTTTTATCCGCGGCTCTTACCCTGGTGCTTAGAACCATGTCTGGCCCATAGCATTAATGAATAATGAATGAATGAGTCCTGGAAGAGCCCATAAAACACTTCCAGGAACCCTCGGCCCCCAAATCCCATTCTTCCATTTTACAAATCAGAACCTGAGGCCCAAAGAGAGAGGCGACTTGGCCAAAGCCACCCAGTGGACTATGGCAGGAGAGGGCTCAGATTTGGGGTCCTCCATCTCTCGATCCTGTCCTCTCTCCTATGTCCCAGTGACCGTGGAAAGAATCAGCATCAGATTCTGCCTCAGAGATGCCATCGCAAAAGCCATGTTTCAAAGGTTATTCCAGGGAACGGCAGGCAGAGAGGCCAGCTGGGAGGCTGGGTGTGTGATCCACCGGGGGGTGCGATGAGGATCCGTCCTCTCTGGGACTAGGGAAGTCAAAAGGAAGCATGAACTTTGCAAAAGAAATGTGCTGAAAAACTGAATGTGGTGAATCAAGACACAAGCAGGAAAAATAATCACAGTGATTGCAAGCGGGGAGGGCCCGTGTTTAAGTAACCTGTGTGCTTTAGCGTGTGGTAGGGTCACAATAAATACTGCTGGACACTGTGAAGATCAGAAGGGTCACAGTTGATGACTGTTCTGAGCCGGGATTTCTAATGGGCAAGACAAAAATTGGGTGTCAGATTAGCTTGGGCCAAACCTCATCTCCCAGGGAGAGAGTGGGGCAGGGAGAGAGGGAGAGAGAAGGAGAGAAATGGTGTACATCATGTGCTTGTTCAGCTCAATCCTCGGCACAAGGAAAGCCCTGGATACTTGCTCCCCTTTATTTCCTATGTCATTGGCTTCTTCCTCTCTTGAAATCCAGCCTCCCTCATTTCTGGGTTTGCAGTGCTGAGCTGCTGGCTCCTATCCCTTCCTCTCTTGTTGACAGGGACCAGAGATGCGGGAGGGGCTCCTGTTGCCGAATGTCCCTCTTACCTCTGGACTTGGAATCGATGGAGTTGGCGGTCTCCATCTGCTCGGCTGGCAGACTCCCCCCAACAACCAGGCATCACGATGCATGCGTGAATCACAGCAGCTCCACTGAGCACAGGAATAACTTGGAGCCCAGCTGTGAGGTAAGACTCAGGGTGTCCAATAGTGACACCCTGTCCACATTTCCATGCCTACCTCCAACCCTGTGTTTATGGCTCACCTGCGACAATGGTATTGATTACAGAGAAATAACAGTTTGTGCCTCATCTCTGGGCTCAGAGGTGATGGGAGGGCCTTGCCATTTTGCCTAGAAAAGGAGAGGAAAGCTGCCTCTCTACTCTGAGTTTATTCACAGCCACAGTCCATGTTCGCCCTTCACAGAATCCTGTGTTGTTCCCATCTGGGACTGCCAGCTTTGGAGGTTAAGTCTCCAAGACTAAAGGAAAGCGGGGGCTGGAAGAATTTTGGAGGGAGTCCAGGACTGCCTGGGGAAGCCAACCCAAATAATTCAAGCGAGCAAAAATGTACTTGGACCTGAGTGGCTGTCTAGACGGTTATGATTGCACACAGGTAGCGTATGACCTTGCACTTCATTTGGCTCATGTTGAACTTGCACAGAGGCACGTGTCAATGAGTGTCTTAGCTTGGATTTCCCCAGAAAGAGACCTAGAATGAGGGATTTCAGTGCAATCCTGCAGTATCCTGGTAGGGAAATGGGAGCATGAGATAGAAAAGGGAAAGAAGGAAATGGAGGAAGGGTGTGTTGTTCAGCTAGTTATCAGCACAGGCAAATGAAACTCAATCCACTGGGGTCATTGTAGGAACATCCCAGAATCACACCCTAACAAGAGACATGGAAGTCGCAGTGCTCATCTGTAAACTCACCTCTGTCATTGGCCGAGGACACTTTCAGCAGCCAGATGTGCAGGTAAATCTACCTCTTAGGCAGGTGGTAACAGGTGCGTAGAGTAAGTAGCCTTCCACACATGGAGCAAAAAGTCCAGGCATTGCCCATGAGTCAGAACACAAGACTCCCTGAGTCTAAAATGTTGACCATTCAGGAATAAACCTAGATTTTTCAATGATAGTCATTAAGATGTAGAAGTTAGGAATCAAGTCAGATAATTTCTCCTGCCAGGAGTCCCTTCTAAAGAATAACCACATCTATCAGGCATTCACTGTATGTCAGGCACTTATATGATCTCACATCACCCTTACAACAATGCTAGGAATTGACAACTATTAAGATTATCACTTAATCTTTGGTACCATGTGGCATAGATGAAGTAGCTGAAGCTCATAGAGTTCAGGAACTTGCCAAGATCACATACTGAGGAAGGAATGAAGCCAAGGTTTGGGCCAGGCCACCTGGCTCCAGTGCTCACGCCAGTGCCCTCTGCACTTCCTGCTGACACTCTCACACGGCCTGTGTCAGGGGTCCCTCGGCCAGGGTGGCTGGTATGTTGTTGGAACTGTGTGTTAATAAGTCCTGTGGTCCTTATGTTGAGAGGTGGTTTGCTTAGTTGCCTCTTGCTCATTTCAGGATGGCCATTCAGTGGGAAGAGGAAAAAAATTGCCATGTGAGGAGCTGCTACTGAGCACATTCCCATGCCACCCATCTGCAGCCTTGTGCGTTTCGGGCCAGGAGTCTCATGCTCCAGGTAAAGAATGCAAATGAAGTCCAAAGAGATGAAGTGACTTGTCTGTATCCCAGCACTCGGGGGTGCTTTAGTCACTTTCCTCATCACTAGGACACGAAACCCAACACCCACAACTTAAAGGAGATATATATTTTGGTTCACAGTTTGCAGAAGTTTCACTCCATAGACAGAAAGCTCCAGGCAGAAATGGTATGGAAAAGGGTTTGGGTGGAAGAAAGCTGCTCACATCATGGCAGTCAAGAAGCAGAGAGAGAAGAGAAAAGCCAGGAATGGAGATAAACATTTTCAGGCTACACCCACAGTAACCCACCTATTCTCACCAGACCCCACATCCTAACAGCAAGTCAGCTATGTCACTCCCATAATTCAAGCACCTTCCAAAGACCCTACCTGTGAGTGCAAGAGGCCTTGAGGCCTTAATGTAAACCATAACATTCTTCCCCTGGCCCCCAAAAGACTCATGCCTATCTCTTTATGCAAAATGCACTTAATCCATCTCTAAGAATCACCAGAGTCTTAACAGTTCCAGCAGTGATGAAAAGTCCAAGCCCAAAGTCTCTACTGAGTCTCAAGGCAAATTCTTAGCTGCAAGCTCCTGCAAAAATTAAAAAGCAAGTTAAACAGTGCTGAAATACAATGGGGGATACCAAGAAGGACTGACCCCCAGCAGGACAAATATTAAATCCTATAGCTCCATGTCCAGCACCCAGGGCAAGCTGTGGTGAGATTTGATCCAAAGGGCTTGGGCAGCATTGTAGGGCTTTGTAGGGCTTTAACCTACACTGCCCCTGTGACATTGCCAGTTGTAGCCTTTATGGCCTCTCTCTTGGAGAGGCTTTGCTCACTCCCTGTAATATTTCTCAGCAGACATTCCATGTTCTTGACTTTTCCAATTTCCTGGGGTCTCCACTGCACTTTTGGCTTTACTCTCAGAGCGTCACATACTTTCCTCTTAGGGGCTCACTGCCTTGGCCTCCAAGGCCTTCTTCTGAAATCTTGGTGGAAGCCTCCCTGACCCCACAATTCTTACATTTTGCATGTCTGTTAAACCAGCACCATGTGGATGACAGCAGGGCCTGTTGCCAGCTTGAGTAGTAGTCAGGCCCCCTTGAATCATAGATGTAGAAGCTTCTGAGTGCCTGGATGTCTGAGCTCGTGGAAACTCTTTTCAAGCTGGCACTGAATGAGCTGGGTTTCCTTAGGCTGTCTTCTTAAAGCAAAGTCTTTTGCTTTTGGACCCTTGATCCTGAGGAGGATGGGGTCCTCAAGATATCCTTCCTATTGTCCTGATGTAAAGTACTTGGGCTTCTGCCTAATATGAATCATTTTAGCAACCAAGCTCTCATTGATCTACACTTTACAAGCCTCAAATTTACAGACCCCCAACTTTACAGGTGCTTCCTTTCTAGCCACAAACAAAAAAAATTTCAAATTATTCAGCTCTGTTTGTTGGTCTTGCTTCTTAAGGTAGATCTGGCTAAAAGCTTCCAAAAGTACCCAATCCTCAACTTCAACACTGGGCTGCCCTGAACATTCCTTCACCAGTTTAATTAGTCCACCATCCTTAATCTTAGTCTCCCACAAAGACTCAGGACTTCAACAAAATGTAGAAAAGTTTTTCTGCCTTGGAATAGAACAGATGGCCTGGAATCCAACTGCCAATAGAGTCTTTGTTTCCTACTAAAACATCCTGAGCCTAATTTTTACCATCTGTCTTTTTATCAGCATTCTGGTCTTTTGAGGTCTGACCTGAATCTCCCATCAAGCTTGGATTGCAGTATTCTAGGAATTCTCTAGTTAGCATCTCCAAACCTTTCCAAATTCTTCCCAAGAACAACTTCCAAAGGCTTCTGAACCCCATGGTCAGGTGGTTATAGCAATGACTCCATTTCTCTGGTACTACAATCTATCTTAGTCACTTTCCTTGTCAATAGAACATAACGCCCCACATATACAACTTAAAAGAGAGGAGGTTTATTTTGGTTCACAGGTTTTAAGAGTTTCAGTTCATAGTCAGCCAGCTCCAGGCAGAAGTGGCATGGTGGAAGGGCTTGGAGGGAGGAAAGCCATTCATGTCATGGCAGCCAGAAAGCAGAGAGGGAAGGGAACAGCAGAAAGGGAGATAAACCCTTCAAGGCTATGCCCCAGTGACGCTTCTCCTCCTACCAGACCTGACCTCCTAACAGCTATGTCACCATATGAACCAATCTCCTCCCAAAAGCTCTGCCTGTGAGCAGCTGGGGCCTTCAGGGACATCTAGGTCTAAACCATAAATGGGGAAATGGGGTGAAGTGAAGAGAGCACAGGCTGTAAAGTCAGCTGTTTGTTCAAACTCACCTAGCAGTCCCTCCTCCCTGACCTCTCTCTCCTGGCTCCTGGGGAAAAAGGAGCCATCAGCCAGTTTCCGATATGCGCACATGTTCTTCCAAAGCACGCACAATATTTCATCTCACACCATTGGTTAATAAACATATGCAGTCCTACTAGGAATCCTCCACGACCTTTGCAACTCCAATTTAAATTAAAATGTGTTGAATAAATGCATTAAAATGATAATTGAGTAAATGCATGAGTGTGATCCTCCACACTCCCACTGTACTCTGGCGAGCTTTGGACTCAGAGAAGTTTGGGTGCACCTGCTTTAGTATGTCCCCCTCCACCCATGCAGCCTGGAGCCCCAGACAGAGTCCTGGGCTGCCAGGAGGCCCCACTGGCTGTTCCGTGGCTCCCACCCTCCTGCCAATCATCCCTTTCCTCCCCCTGCCACCTGTGAGGATCACCTTGCTTTTGTCTCACCCCCCTCCAGGTCAAGCAACAACAAATCTCTTCCTTCTTCAGAGCCGACTGTGCTCGCTTTGCTTGGAATTGATATTTTAACAAGGGACTGCTAAACACTCGATGCCTTAGCTCATCAGAATAATAAATATAATAGCTAATAATTACTTCGTTGCTACTGTATGCCAGGCACTATTTTAAGAGTTTTACAAGCTTAAACCTCACACTAATTCTATGAGGTAAGTTGTTAGACTAGACGCTCAAACTCCTAACAAATGTCTCCCCGCCAGCCCGTCGCCGGTGTCTGAGGTCTGGTAATGCAATGGTTCCTCAGACAATGAATTCCTGGCTCAGTGCCTGGTGCACAGTAGGGGTCAGGGCTCCCCAGAAGCAGACACCAAGGTGAGAATGTGGTGAAGGTTGGTGCAGGAAACACAGAAAGGGAGGAGATGGGTTCAGGGAAGGGGAGGCAACCAATCAGATCAGTCAGCACCGAGAGCCCTGGAGCTCAGTCCCACAAGAGTGCTGGAAAATGGACCGGAAACGTTGCTCAGGGCCCCTCACCTGAGAGGGACAGCGAGACTTTTATAAGGAACTTCTTAGTCGGGGAGTCCCAGGTCCCCAGCCCGCTGTCCAAATGTCAGGGCAGGCGGAGTGGCTCTGGAGAAATGCCACAGGTAAAGAGAGCTGGACACTGGCAGGAGAGGTCTACTAGGGGACACCCAAGGGCAAGGGGCGAGGGACATGGGTGAGCACCGGCAACACTGCTAGTGTCTGCTAAAGGAATAAATGAGAATGTGCTGGGGACGGCAGGAGAAGACACAGGTTTCCATTGGTTTGGTGTGACTGTTAGAACTTCTTGCAATTCTAGCAAATTTTCGTTATTCAGGACAACACAACCACAGACAGTCCAGGTGTCTGACCGAGTCAATAGCAAGAGGGAGATGTTTCATGGGAGTGCCCGAAACATGGGCAAAGCACAAGCTTCACCCTCTTCAACTCTCATGATTAAGTTTCCAATCTTTCCTCTGAAGTTTCCATCGTGGCGTGTGCAGGCCTCAGCAGGAGCCACAAGGAAAGCACAAAGGTCAAAGGGGGCAGAGGTCAGTGACTTTTGGTGTGTGCTTTCTCACCAGTGAACTCCACCACAGCTCCAATCTTGGTAACACAAGCCCAGTGGAAACTATGTGCAGCACATATTTGGATTAAGTTCTCTGTTTATTTCTCTTGATTTATAGTTTAAAATTCAGCCAATGCAAATCTTTCCCCCTACCCTCGCAATTTCAGTCTTGAACTAAGTATTCAATATTTTGTCAAACTATAATTTTTGTTATTTTTTTAACCTCATAAAATAATTTTTTTATAAAAAAGAGCCTTGTGCAGGATTGGAGAGTAGATTATCTGTTTTTGTTTCCAGAATTATTTCACATTTCTGAATTCAGATAACTCTAGGTCCTGGGGACCACATGATCGTATTGCTTTTAAACACAAATTTCTTATTTTAGCTTTTTCTCGTCATGTCAGACCAGAAAATAGAACTTCTGATCCCAAACAATGCAGGCAGTGGTAGCTCTAGGGTCAAGGACAAGGGACTGCTGTTTTCTTTGACTACTCAGCATGCCAGAGTTTGGGGGGATTCCCAGACCCAGAAGGCATTTACAAGAGAGCGAGCCATTCACAGTTTAACAGACTGAGAAAGGTATGAAAAAGAAAGCAAATGACAATAAGGACAGACTTTCCCGGGATCTCCATATCTAGATCCCAGTTGTAGGAGTCTGAAACAGTCTCATCATCCAGACAAAAACATCACCCCAGGGACGTTTCCTCAAGGCTGTATAACTTCTTTGCTGACAATAACTGCTCAACTCTTAATCCCAAATCCCTTCTCTGCAGCAAATGCACCCTTTGGCCCACATCTGCACATCGCTCCTCCTGTCTGGGAGAAGTCAGTGTTCCTGGTCTCCCCAAGTCCCCAAGGATTTGCTTCCAGAAGCTTCCAACAGCACCCCTTGGACGTGCTCGTGTGCATGCACGCCCAGTTAAGTGTCCGCTTTGGGAGCATTTGTGCACAGGTTCGCTTCTCTGCCTCTGTCCTGTCTCTCATTTTAAATTAGAAGACTCCATCATATCTGCTTTGGCCTGCAGTCTTTCTCCACACATCAGCCCAGTGCGTGCCCGATGGGAGTCCCTGACTGACTCCCACAGAGCACACATCCCAAAGGCAGAGGGTTAGGACCCGGGTGACCAGGCGCAGGGGGTGTCACGATTCGCCTGCTGACCTGAGCAAGGCCTCCCACTTCCCAGCCACAGTCCTCTTCTGTTGCCACATTGATGCTACCTAGTTAGAATGCTCAAATGCGAGCGATGACAGGAAAGGGACATAGCGTCTTTGTGCTCCAGAGCCATACCGTGACTGCGTTCCCAAGCCACGGCCCAGACAATCAGAATGAAACTGGAAAAGCTCAGCTAGTGAGGTCAGCTGGCACTGGGGCTCCTCCTGTACGCTGTCCAATGTTCATGTCACAGAGATGGGGAGCCCCTGAGCAGGAGTACAGCCGTTCCCTATGGGGCACTGCAACAGACACATTCACATCAGGGACCCCTGGCCTTGGGAGTCCGAGGACACAGAACTCAGCTCTTCCTGCTCGGTGGTACCTCCCTAGTCTCTTGCCATCCATCCCTACCATGAAGGCATTTGTCACATGTGGCCACCTTCCTACCTGGATGCCTGCGCCCCGTCCCTCCTGACTTCCTCTCTCTGACTTCCATGCCAACCCAGTGCCCACCTATCTGATGCCACTTCTTGGTCCCATGTGGCACAGCCACCATGTCTGCGCCGGGGAGTAAAGCGCTTCTTTAAAGCAGCCTCTACATGGCTCCCTTGTTGCTTCCATCCTTTCTCCTCCAATTGTGGATTTTGTTTTCTTTCTTCCTAAAATTGCCTGCTAAAGGCAAAAGCCCACACTGACTTCATCTCCCGCTTCATTTTTCTTATTGTCTATTTAACATGAATCAATGCTTGCTGTCTCTGGAAACTAAAAGCTGCATGTAATTAAAGCCAGCGCAGCAAAATCATTTCAAAGTTTTGAAGTTCTGGCAGAAAACCCTAGCAGATGCTCACAAAAGGAAGTCCCATCTTGCTGTTGGGCGTCCTGGTGGTCAACAATGGACCCACTACTGAATGTTCTGATTTTGAACAAAAAACGATGCAGGAGTTTTGCCCCCAGTTTTTCTCCTCCTAAACCGGGACCCAAATTCCTTTCTTTCTGGCCATCTGGTCTCCTCGTTGAACTTGGCCAAGCGCAGCGTGACAAGTATCCCCCAGCGTGGTGGCACAAGGGAGGAAGGGAAGACCTGAAAGCGGCCTGATAGAGAGAGTCTGAGATCCAGTTCCACGCCACCCAAGGTTCAATAAACCACCACAGTGACGTCCTGGGGAACTGTGCGAACACAGACAGGTTCATTCAACACCAGAGGCAGGGAAGAAATGGATTGAGAACAAGTAGTTCCGGTGCTTTGGGGAGAAATGACTGGAAATTCTCTCCCACGGAGCCTATCCTCGAAACAATCACAGCCAACAGCACTGGCATTGTTCCTCACAGTTGGCAGAGTGGCCTTACACACAGAAGACATCAAAGAATAGCAGAATAATTGATGTTTGACTCTTCCAGTTTTTAGAGCCCTTTAGGTTGGATACGTCGATTCATTCTCTCCCAAGTTTTAGGAAGATGGACAAAGCAGGGATTTATTCAAACTGTCCTTTGTGTATTCGACTTTTGCTGATCAGATGCCCATGGCGTGCCTGGCACTGCGTGAAGTGCCACACTGTAAACTACTCACTGGAAAACAGCGAAGGAAACAGAAGATTCCCTGATATCATTGTGCTTCTATTGCAGTAGGAGGAAAAGGCAATAAGCAGATGAGGGTGAACAGAGCAGGAACAAGACTGAGCCAGGTAACGGGCGCCAGCACCCTGGGGAGGGCTTGGCTTGGCTTGGAGCCGCGGGACAAGTGCGCTGACCGACACGGCTCTCGGCGCGGCGATGGGTCTGACTTATGTTCTGAAGGGGCTGCTTCAGCAGACATTGTTCTGCCCCAGGATCCATTTGCTCCTCCTGCCTGGTCACAGAAACCCACGCTTCAGCTGGACACGTGGCCTCGCAGAGTAAAACCTGCATTCCCCAGCCTCTCCTGCGGGGAGATACTGAGTGTATACGCCACAGGGCTAAATCCAGCCAATGCACAATGAACAGAGGGTGTTGGGCATTTCAACAAATCATCCCTAAAAGACAGGCTCTTGGCAGCTTTTGATCTTTTTCTTATTTTGTCCTTCATCCTCAGCCTGGAAAACCGATGTGATGAATAACGCTTCCGATGCCTTTTTGGCCCATGAGGGCCAGGACAGCTCTTCTGAATGAGATATTGGTGACTCTAAAAAAAGCTTCAGACCCCGAGGTCTTCAGGAGCAGATCCACCAGCCTGGTAGGGCTGCTCCAGACGTTGTTTTGTATCCTCTCTCCTGGCAGCTGATCCTAATCCCAGTTGGTACAAGCTCTCTGGCTGCTGTGTGAGCTGAAATACAGGGGAGATGAGGGCAAGGATAGAGATAATTCTCATTAATGAATGAGAATGGAGAGGCTTGAAGAAGTTAAATGGAGCGCATTAGGATTGCAGTTAAAAATATTGGCTTACAACGCAGCAAGTTGGCCTGCGTTCGGATCCCATCACCAGGACTCCCTAACCCACGGCCTGGGCAGGTTTTGTAGCCGCTCTGTGCCTCTGTTTCCTCCCCTGCAGAACGCGGTGACAACACCCCTGCCTCCACGACTGCTGTGGTGCTGGGTAAGGCACCAGGGCCTGGCACAGACTTGGAGCAGCCGCCTCTCGGTCCTGCCCTGCCTCTTCCTCCCTCCGCCTAGGCCCACCTCAAAGTGGGTGAGTGTCGCCCTGCGAGGGTGGGGGAAGAGAAGGAGACAGAGGAAGGGAAAGGAGCCTTGGCACAAGACGGACTCTCCAGGGTCGAGGCTCTGCGCAGGAGGAAGGGTCGCCAGACAAAAGGCCCCAGCACGTGGGTGGCACTTGGGGCGCTCCAAGCTGCTTCCCCATCCATCTTCTTTTCTCTCCTCTTCCAAAATAAAAGCAGAAGTAGTAAAAAGCCTGATCGACCATCTCATTTTTCAGGCTATTTTTCCTGGGAGTGGCAACTTTTTTATAGGCTCCGCAGGATGTGTGGAGAGAGGATTCCTGTGTGTGTGTGTGTGTGTGTGTGTGTGTGTGTGCGTGCGTGCGCACTCGCGTGCGTGTGTACATGGGTACCGGTATGCACAGTGGGGGGTTTGTTTTGGTCTTTTTTGTTTTGTTTCAGTTTTTGTTTTGTTTATCTGAGACCTGTGCTTTGGAACATGAAGCAACACATCACATTTCCTCTTAGGTAGCAGATTCTCTCCCTAATTATGTTTTGTTCAGGCTAATATTAAAATGAATTGGCTTCCTCTGACAACAATAAGTGTAATAATAACAGGAAATGGCCCAGAATCACCCAATAATAGAAATAGACATGAACGGGAAGCAGGGAGACTCTTGAGAGCTTTCTCATTCCATTTCAACCTCTCTGCCTTGTCCACTGATCCAGAAAGCCATGACCTGACCAGGAAACTACACTTGTGACTGAGGAGGCCGGTGGCAGCCTGAAAAAATTCAATTTTTCCTTTTATTAAAAATTGACAAGAACTAAACATTAAAAATTAGAAAAAAGATACCATGTCAGTTTCTCTGCAAATCTTCACCTGTCTTCTACCCAACAGAATTCTCTTGTGAGAAGGGCTGAGCAAAACTAATCCACTTCCAGTGATCACATGAAGCACAAAAAAGCACCGAAAGTGTCCGGAAGAAAAGCAGGTTTGCAAGTCTGCCTGACCTCATCAGGCCCACTTGACCATGGGCCTTGTTTCCTTTCTTCATTAGCAACTTTAGAATTAAAATCAAAATAGAAACCTTGCAGAGTTTTAGGCCTTAGGCAAATGCCCTGCGCGTGCTCTGAATGCTGCTCGGAGGCTTGAGAGAACGGGCTCCTTCCTGCTGGCAAGTCCTCCTAACCAGTGTTCTAGCAGCAGCATTCTGCTCATTCACCTAATGAAATCAACCAGAGCCCTGCAAGATAGAATAACTGTGCCTCTGCAGGCTGATAACCATCTCCGTGACCTCTCCTGGAGGGGGCACATTCAGGAGATGGGAAATGGCCTCTCCACCCAGAGCTCTTTCCTCCCTGCCCTCCCCACGCAGAACGTCTCCGTTCGCATTTCTACCTCGGGATGGAACCCTGGGACAGTTCCCTTCACACCACACAGCCCTGTTGTTAAAGAGAGATCAAAAGCAGCAGCAGTCTCTTCAGGGACTTAAATCTGGGAAACGGGAGGACCCACTGTTAATTCATCAGGGACTCAGAGCAAATGAGTGGAGGGTTTAGCTATAGAGCTGTTTGAAATCCACATCAGTAAAGCCCTAGATTCCAACGTGTGTGTGTGTTCAGTGAGGGATGAGAAGTCAAGGCCAAAGTGAGAGTTCAGGGAAAGCCCTGTGAGCATGCTCCGTGGGCCCAGGCTTATCCAGCAGACAGGGTGACATGGCAAACAGCAATCAAGGAGCATGTCTGATTAATGACAACCGCTCACAGTGGTCACACTCAGCTGCTGAAGCCCAGCTAAGCCCAGAATGGGTCAGCCCATGGACACAAAGGCTTTTTATTAGGTGAGACATCTGTTCCCATCTCTGTTGCCAATTAGGCCTCAGGAGACTCATGCAGGGACAGGGAGAGGGGACATTAACACCTCCATGCTAACTGTAAATCAGGGGCTAGGGGTTGTCCAGAGCATCTGAGAAAACACCTCCCTCTGCCTTTGGAGGCATCCTCTCTGCTCCCTGCAGGAGGCGCAGCCAGGAGGCCATCCAAACACCAGCTCCAGGGGCCAGGGAGCTGGGGAAAGTCCGCACCACAGCTTTGTGTCCACTTCCTTTCTCAAGTAATACACACATGGGGGAGAAAATTTAGGATGTTACAGGTAACCAAAGGGAAAGGAATAAAGATGACCCACAGTGTCATAATCCTGCTTTATCTCCTTTTCTCTTTTTCTCTTTCTCTGCATGTGCATTTTATTCCCACAGAATTGAAGTCATGTCGTTCGCTGCACGCCAAACTTTATTTCCCTCCATTCCAGCCACAGGAGACTTGGAATTCTCCAAGCTCTCCAGGCCGTTTCTGGCCACCTGATGTCTGCACCGGAAGTTATCTCCTTAGGTGGTGTTCTTGCTCCACTCCTCCATCCAGCAACTAGCATGCTCACTTTAATCAAAGGTTACCACCTCCAGGAGGACCTCCTGACCACGCCAGCTAAAACGACTGCTTCTCCTTGCTGTTCTTCTCTTCCTGGTGCTGCCTTGCTCTCCTGCAAGTGCCTCTTGTGGGTTCACCAGGGTTTCAGCCGTGAAGGAGCTGAATTTCTTTGCTTAGCACTGTATCCTCACAACCTAGAACAGTGCTCAATAAATCCTTACCAAACAAGGGAATACATTTTGTGTTGTAACTTGCATTTTATTCCTCAAAAAATAGCATCCAGAGTCTTCAGGATCATTAAATATTCTCCAGCAAACTTTTATTTTTTCAGACTACATCGTATTTCCACACTATAGTAATTTTATAATAAGCTTCATCAGTACCCTATGATTGAATATTTAGGTTGCAGCAACCCCACTTCCCAGCCTCCCCTGATCTTTTTCCCCCATCTTAAAACATATGTAGCACATTGAAAGTATTTGTGTGCTTTATCTATACTGAGCAAGTCTTGACCTTAAAAGCTTATTTGAAGATTTAACTCAGAGAAACAGTCATTAGTAAGGCCTTGAGCCCAGAGGAATTTGAATTCCTCTGACGGAGAAGCTGAGAAAGATGAGATCACCTGCCCAGCCAGCAGAAGGGGCCATAGCATCCATGGTGGTCAGCACATAATTGTCACATCAGTGTGGTTTTACACGAGTACTTAAGTCCTACAGAAGAGAAGAAAGTGTGTAGAGACATGTATAAAGGATGGTCAAAAATATACAGTTAATGTTTAAATTTTTAAAAATGTATTGGGCCGGTGAGATGGCTCAGTGGCTTAAGCGCCTGCCTGGCAAGCGCGAGGGCCCAAGTTCGACTCCCGGAACCCACATACGAAAAAGGGGCTGGTGATATCGCTCAGCGGCACGGGCACCTGCTGGCGCGCGAGGTCCTGAGGTCGAGCCCCCGGTACCCAAAAAAAAAAAAAAAAAAAAAAAAATGTATCATAGTAAAGGACCTATTGCCGTTGGTGCCCTGAAAATATGGCCCCCTTGCTTCAAACACACTTATCCCATCATCCTTGCCATTGGAAGTCCTCTTTCGTTTATATCTAGATGTCCCTCAAGAGCTTCCTGCTCTCAATGGCAGGGCTTTTGGAAGCCCTGATCAGATTACAGGGGCTCATAGCTGACTTGCTGTTAGGAGGCGGGGTCTGCCTGGAAGAGGTGAGCCACTGTGAGTGTGACCTGGAAGGTTCTATCTCCCTCCTCAGTTCCTCCCCTCTCTCCCTGCTTCCTGTCCGCCATGCCTTGAGCACCTCTCCTCTGCCAGGCCCCTCTGCCATGCCGACCTGCCCTGGAGCCGGCTGACTATGGACTGAAACCTGTACAAAGTGTAAGCCAAAAATAAACTTTCTCCCTTCAGTTGCTGGCCTTGGGTATTTTGTTCCAGAGATGAAGAAAGTAACTAAGACAGTCTAGACATAAGTGTAGTTTGTTGACACCTATCCTAAGTCCTACACTGCAAGATGACTCGACCATTTTTACAGGCCACCACGGGCATCTTTACATAAAGATCCTGTCAGGAGAGGTCTGTCCAATGCAGTGAGACACATCCCTGAGCTCTCCAGATCATGCAAGAAGACAAATGACCCCCGAGGCCGCTATACACACAGAACACGAAATCACATCTTCCAGACATTCTGTTGAAAATGGGAAGCAGGCTGGTCACCTACGCTGTGACGCAGTGCCTCTGTTCTCCCACCCCTTTGGGACACAGAAACCCCCTTCCGAGCAACTCCAGCCAGCAGTATCTGGCAGGCAGGGGTGCCTCATGTTTGAAGCTGGGCCACAGCCCCTGGGTATTGCTGTCTTCCATTAGAGCTTATTCCAATTCCTGTCCAAGTTTCCAAAGCCTTCACTCTCAAAACAGCACTTTTCAGAAACCATGGTTTGTGGCCTGAACAGCCTGTACCACACCCTGAAGCAAAACGTTGGGGCCGATTAAAACATGGGCGTGCACAGTTTCCACATCTTTCTACGGACAGTTGGTCCACCTGGGTGGAGAAGTGGCACGAGGCCTTCAATCTTATAATTACAGGCTTTTAGCCCTCACATTCCAGACAAGAAAAAAAAACCTGAACAATCAAGTTCCAGAGTCCCTGGAAGCTGGGTCATAATTATAGCTGAATTTACCAACATCATTCCACACAAGAAAGTTGCCCAACAAAAAAAAAAGACAAAAAGGACAAATGGCTCTTTACAACTGAGCAGTTCATTCGTGCATTCAACAAATATTTATTCTCTACTTGCTATGAGTCAAATACTGTTTCCGGTTCTGGGTCAGACAGAAATCACTGTCCCATAGAGAGGACCGTGTATATCCGGTAACGCTTCCTGATGTGAGCTGGGAGGGGCCTTCGTGTTGCACACCCCCACGGGTGCCATTCACACCGTAGCCTATCTGAACAAATGGAACTGTGAAATGCACAGTCATGTGGTCCTACAGAGTGACTGTGGCTGAAGTCTCGAAAAAGCCCTAGAAGTCTGGTAGATCCAGAGACGGAAGGAAGATAGTCCCACGGAACGGAAATGGTGCGTGCTAACGTATCAATAATTGCTTACTGAGTGCACACCGTTACATGAGGTCAGGCCCTGGGGTGGCTAAGAAGTGAATCCTTACACATTATCATGTCGCACTGCCCCTTCAGTCATAGAATTAAAACAAAATAGTTATTGGTCACTGGACACGTTCCAGTGTCCCTGCTATAAAACATGACATAGCAGTGAGCAGATCAGAAATGGCCCCTAACCTCATGGAACTCATAATCCATTGGGAAAGACACATTAAATCATCATATGAATGATGTAAGATTCAAGAGTAAAGTTCCAGGGCCTGTGATATAGCTCAGCAGCATAAGCGCCTGCCTGGCAAGCGCTAGGTCCTGAGTTTGACTCCCAGTACCTGCATTAAAAAAAAAAGAGTAAAGTTTCACTTCTTAGGAGAGCATATAGCTGAGTAGTAAAGAGAATTTTCTGATAGGAAAGGGTGGAAAAAAGGGAATAAAACCATGAGAGAGGGAAATGCATTTGGATTACTTAGGAAATCCAATTTTTACAGCAATAATAAACCAGGTGCATCCTAGAAGAAAGTGGGCAGGTCAACAGATTGAATGTAGCATCTTCTTGCTTCTCCTAGAAAATAGGTCTCCAGGAGAAGGGCAGGGAGGAGTGGTCGGCCTCTGCCTTCTGCAGCCAGGTGACCTCATTCTTCCAGAGGAACCTGTGAGCACTGGGGTGAGGGTTGCCAAATACTAGGGAACCGATTTGGGAAGAATCGTTGTCTCTGATTTCACCCCCAAACTTGCAAATATCTACCATTGCGCAGAGTTTGGGAAGGCCACAGCAAGGCAGCTCCACAGACAGCCTCCGGAAGGAAGGAAAGAGTCTTCCACTCACTAACCAGGGAGCTGGAGAGAGGCTGAGGTGCTAATGCATGAATTACGGCCTGGGCTGATGTTTTAGGTTAGGCCTCTCTGAGGATAACTGATGTGTGATCCAGAAGCCAAGAGAATCAACCCCATGTTATTTATCTGGGCAGATTAACCTCAAAGTACAGCGGCTCTCAGGAGACCTGGCGAAGATGCTCTACGGGAAACACAAATGCAGTGGAAGTTGGCTTCAGTTTGGAAGGCAAAGTCCTGCACAAGAGGAGCGCTCAGAGCCTGGCGTGCATCGGAATCAATCAGGAGGACCAGGGTGGACACTAAACACCTGCACTTCTTCCATGTTTCCAGGAGATGCTGATGTTCATAACCACAGCTCCTGCATGTATGTCAAGGCATTCCAGGAACTAGTCCCAAATCCCTTGTTCCCACTTCTTCGTCACAGTTCAGCTTCCCATCACATCTGACCAGGCTAGAACACTGAAATTTATTTTTACACATCCAGAACAGCCCATAAATCAGGGTTTCTCTATATGTGTGTTTACTTTGTTCCCTCCACCCTCAGTTCCTCATCTGTCTCATGAAATTCTTCAAAGACCAGCTTAAGCACTGCCTCTCCATCACTCTTCGTCTGATCTCCTAATTCAGAACTAGATTTTTAAATGCAATTAATGTTCTGCACACCAATCTTTCATAGTATATTATCATCTCCCTAAAGATAGGTGCCTGTTCAATCAGGCATTCATTCAACAAACATGTATGGGTTACCCCTGGGTTCAAGTGCCTAGACCCACCAGGAACTGAGGTCATGGTGGGAAAGGATATGAGCTTTGTACCTTCCAGAGGCCAATGTCATAGGAGAAAGAGGAGTAAACAGGTAATTTTGGTGCAGAGTGGTGAATTTTAACAGTTGGCTCTGGGGGCACTTGGGAAAGACGCTCAACCCAGTCGGTATTGACTGGTTCAGAAGAAGCGATTCCTTTCTCACTTGTGATGACAAGTGGAAAGTGATCACAGTAAGAGAACATAGTAGGGAAAGTGAAAGGAACAGAGTGACCAAGACAGAGGGGGAGAAAATGTAAGAATAAAGAGTCAAAGCTGAGGAGAGGAAGGATGAGAAATAACACCGGGGAAGCTGGGATTGATTTACAATGATCCCTAAATAGGTGTGCAGCAGCCTTGGTCCAATCAGGAGATTAAAACTACCTGATGTGTTGAACAGGGGAAAGTAGAGGTAACAAATTGAGGGCTGTCACACCACAGCAGAAGAGCCAGGCTTTTCTTGAGAAGGAAAGTGCAAGTACTAGATGCTAAATGATGTGAACTAAGCCATCAGCTTTCTCTTCTTAATACAAGTCCAAGGAGGAAAAATAGGTCTATCCACAAATAATTTTCTGCAGGGTTGACTGCTCACAAACAATGCCACCACTGAGCACTGAGCTTAGAGCATATTTTCTCTGTAAAGCTGTATTCCAGATTCGGGATGGGGCATTTGTCAAGCCAAGCCTCAAGGAAATTCATCCAGTGTTCCCAATTGCAATGAAACCCCAAACCTAAAAAGGGCAATTTGTGCAATGATATTATGGTTTTATTATGGACGTCTCTGCACGGCTGTGGTCAGAGTCCTCCCAGTGCTTCTAAAGTGATGAGTCACAGAAAATGTGCTCGCTTGCATCATTCCATAAGATTGACCCTGCGATGTGTTCGATAGGAGTCTTAAGATCCTTCATGGTAAGCATGCACTAAATTTAGACGTAAGTGTGTTTGTACATAGAGGGGTTTGTGGAATAGGGAAAAACCCTTCCTTACGTATGCTTTTAAGGCTTAAAAGAGAACTGAAATGGACTCTATTCTGACCCTTATTGTACTTGTTCTGGTTCTAATAGGAATCAAGTGGTAAGAAAATGGAGTTGGAGACTTCAGCAGAGAATTCAGTTCTCCCATGTCACTAAGAAAGGAAGTAGAAGGTCAAGAATGGATGGTAGAAATCATGAAATTCCTATGGTTAGAGTCATTAAAACTTTTGTAAGGGTTTTGGTTGTCTGAAAGATGACTTCTGACAACATTGTCATTTGCACTTTTGGTGTCAACCTCCTAATTGTTCCTCTTATCCTCCTTACCCTGCACCCCACTCTTAATGGCATATTCTAAGTTTCCAGTGTTAGCCATACCATCCAACACCCAGCCCTTTCTACTTGCTGTGAAATGTACCAGTAGCTTCCACAATCGAACATGAATTCCCCACTTTTGAACCCCAGTTCCATCTTTCCAAATGCCTATTCCTGGGTCCCTGGGTGATTCCCCTGGTTCTCTACTCTCAGGTAAAGAAGGGTGCACCTGTATGTAGTTATGCCAAGATCTGCCATTAGAGTAGGTGACAGCCATTTTCCCACCACTTTGATATTGGGCTTTGCCACGTGACTTGTTCTGGCCAGTGGAATATTAGTAGCTGTGAAATAAGAAGATTAAAATGAGCTGTGTGACTGGACCTAGCCTCCCGTGCTCCTGCTGGCACCAGGTGAAAGGTAAATACTTTATGTGGCTCCTGGTCTCCCAATAAGATGTCGGGAGCAGATATGAGCCTCGCTGGCAGCTGGGAGCCAACCAGCAAAACCCAATCATGACCATACCAAATCAGCAAAACTCCAGCTGACTCACACTTGAGAAAAATAAACATTTACATTTTTGTAAGCCATGACATTTTGTTACTATTCATTCTGCAGCATTATTAAAATCTCAAGATGGATTTAACTTGAATATTTCACATTCATCATTGAATGTACCTCTCTCCCTCTACTAGTTATGCATCATTTTTGCTTTCCCCTGTGTTTCATTCCTTTCATATTCTGTTCCTCTCTTCATTCAATTATATAGGTAATGGTTACTAAACCATAGATATAGTTACAGCAGAGTTGTGAAAATAAACTTACCACTGGGACCAGATTCTATCTAGACCCTCAAACAATAAATCTAAAAAGCAACCACGGTGTTTTTCCTTTTAACTCTTCCTCACTTCTCAAGCATGTTGTTGTTCACACGCTATCAACCACATTTATAATAAAGGAAAAAACAACTTTTTCTTTTCCTAGGGAAGCTGGATTCTGGCCACTGGAGAAGCTTTTGTTTTCATCCACCATGTAATGACATTTTGAAAGCAGTATTAAATAATCAGTAGAGTTATGCAATCTTCAGAGTGGATGCCAGGAAAGAGTAGCTAAATTGTGTTGCCTAAAAATAAGGAAGAGATAGAAGGGCCCCAGGAGGTGTGTGGGCACTGAGAGGATGTGAGCTCTGCATAAAGGAGTGGGGTTGGAGAGCAAATGAGAGGAGAAACAGCACCCACCTGAAAGACAAGACAGTCAGGAAACACAAAGAAATCAGGAAATGTTGCACAGAAAATTTCTAACGAAATACCAAATGCTAAGCATTATAAATATCCATCTCTATTATTCCTACAAAAATCTTCAAGAAATGCTGTATTTCTTTCTAATGCAGTATGAAGTGGATTTTCTTTTAAGACAATAAAAATAAGTACTCAGTTGCTTATCAAATCTGGGTCGTGTACTTTGCTCTTGTGGAACAAAATGAGATAAGTCCCACCAAGGTGTTCCATGCTTCCCACATAACTTCCAACACGGGGAACTCATTCAGACTTTCATTCTCTGGAATGGAATGATTTTAAATTTCTTGGGAGTTCCTTGACATGATGCAACTCTCAGGCAGTTTTGTCTTTCTGCCTAGAATGACTATGTCTCTCCGCTCACTTCCTAGTTTTATCTGTTGAATGTCTCATGTTTCTGGCAAATTTATATTTATTCTCTAAGTTTTAATTCAAAGGTTGAGCTTCCCAAAATGTTGGCATCCCCTGACCAAGTAATGGAAATTCAGGACCCATGTAAAGGTTTTTATTATGTTATTTTTAAGAAAATAAATCTGAACTTCAATTTCCAACCAACATGGAATAAAAGAGAATAGTTTTACCTTCTCATCTGAAATAACTAAAATAAATTATATAAAAACCATTTTAATACACTGGAATCAAGCAATGAAGAACAGTGCTTCTTGAGGAAACAAAACAAAACAAAACAGTTCAGCCATCCATTCGCTTACTTCCTTGAAAGTTTCCAGGTAGCAACACAAGGATGGGAACCCAAGCAGAGCTTGGAAGACTACATGAGTTGAGGAGACATAGCTGAAATTCTAGAAGGCTAAGGATGCTTGAACTCACAGGGTAGAGACCAGGAGCAAAGAAAGCTGCACAGAGAGAAAAAACTACAGAGACTTTTCTGCCTTGAAGGTTGAACAGAGTACTTATCCACATACATATGTAAGGAAAGGATTCAAGGTTGGGGATAGAATATATTTGAGGGATTCACTCAAGGCTGGGAATATTCTACAACACAGACTCAACAACTTCATGGTGCGTGGGTTATTCAGTAGAGTACTCGGAAGGGTTTGCCTCAGTACTGAAGCTCTTATTCCTAGGTTAAATGTTGTTTTGCCCACAGGAAACAAATCTTAAAAGCAGAATCCATGAAGATCAAATGGTTTCCAAGGAGCTTAAGTGCACTGAAAGAAAAACTACTTTGAAGATAACAATATGCAATGTATTAACTATTGTTATTCTCCTATTATTTTGTTATGAAATTTTTTTTATAAAATTTAAAAAAAAAATAGAAAAAGAATACTTATGGGAAAACAAAAATATAGTACTCAAAAAGCCAAGCTTTATGATGCCTGGTACCTAGTTAAAAACTACCAGTATGACATAAAAAGCAGGAAAATAAGCTCAAAATAAAGAGAAAAATCAATAAATTGCAACCAACCCCAAACAGACAGAGATACAAAGACACTAAAAGTTATTTTAATTATAATATATCTTTATCTGTATCTATGTGCTAGGGGAAAAATTGAACATGATAAGTGAAGACATGAAGATATAAAGAGACCCAAATTGAGCTCCTAGAGGTAAAATCCACAGTAAGTGAGATAGAAATATGTAGATTTTAATTAACAGCACACCACATACTGCAGAAAGACTAGTGAACCTGATGACATGGCAATAAAAGCCATTAAAATGAAGCATCAAGATTCTGGCAGACTTTCTAAAAAGATGTAGAGTACAACTAAACTATGCGACAACATCATGCCTCCAGATATATGTGTAGTCAGAGTATCATATGGAGATGGAAGGCATAGAAAATAATGGCTAAGGTTTTCCCAGTCTCTTGAAAACTATACCCACAGATCTAAGAAGCTTTAAAAACTCTGAGTACATGAAACATGAAGAAAACGGCAGAAATTGCTCAAGATCAATGATGAAGAGAAAATTTTTTAAGCATCCAGAGGAAAGAAATATTTGCATTCACAGGAATAGTGACAAGAATGACAGCAGATTCCTTGTGGAGAACAATTCAAACGAGAAGACATTGGAACAGCAGGTTCGAACTACTGAAAATAAAAACAATTAAAATTTTGTACGAGGTGAAAATATCTTTCAATGTGAAGGAAATAAAAACTGTTTCAGCCATACAAAAGACAAGGAGTTCATCAACAAAAAGATGCTTAAAATGAGGGGAAAAAAATGTACCAAATAGAAACTGCTTTGTAATGGAATTAAAACCACTGGAAATGGTAATCACATGGAAAGATTACTTCAAAGGCACAAATTACCAAAGCTGACACAAGAAGAATGGCCTAATAATTATGAAAGAAATCAAACCTGAATAAAAATCTCACAAAGAAAACCTCAGGATTATTGCGCATAAAAATTTACTAGTGAGGAATGCAAAGAACCTACAATATGGAATGACTTTGAGAAAAGTAAACTAAATTTTGAAGACTAACACTACCTGATTTCAAGATTTTTATAAAGCTAAAGCTATCAAGACAGTGTAGTGTTGATGCAGACAGATGAAAAGGTCAACAGCACAGAATAGAGAGTTCAGAAATAGAACCATAGTACATGAAGAATTTTTTTTTTGTGGGTACTGGGGGTTCAACTCAGGACCTCGCGTGCCAGCAGGTGCCTGTGCCGCTGAGTGATATCACTGGCCCTTTTTTCGTATGTGGATTCCTGGAGTCAAACTCAGGACCTTGCGCTCGCCAGGCAGGCACTTATGCCACTGAGCTATCTCACCAGCCCTGAGAATTGATTTTTGAAAAAGATATAAAGGCAAGTCAGTGGAGAAAGAAGTAGCCTTTTCAAGACATGGTGCAGGATAGCTGTGAGAAGAGAAGGATGAGGAAAAAGAGAGGGAAGAAGGATAGGAAGAGAAGAGAAACTTTAGGTCATAACTTGTGTCATATACAAAAGTATGTCATATAAGAAATCACTGTGACCTTGAATTAGGCAAAGATTTATTATATAGAATACCAGTCAGTCGCTCAATCTATAAAAGAAAAAAAATTGATGAACTTTATCAAAATTAAAAACATCTACCCTGAGACGGAAAGAAGGAGCAGACCGCGCGCGCGCACCTTCTAATATCCCGGGAGTTGGAGCGCCGGCGGAGGCTCAATTCTACGGACACACGGTGGCAGCGGGCGCCCAGGGAGCCCCCACGGAGGATCCTGAGACAGCGGCGGGGCAGGGGAGCGGCGGAGAACGGCGCTGACCGGCAGTGAGTGTCTCTCAGCCACAGCTGCCCCGCGCCTGAGAGCAACCGGCCGGGCGCCATTGTGGGGGGTGTGGCGAAACTCAGAGCGGCTCGGAAACGGCTCTGGGAACTTGTGCTCCGGACAGGGCAGCACGGGGCCTCTCAATTGAGCCCACGAAAGTGTGTTGAGGTCAGCAGGCGAACGAGACTGGACTCTCAGCCACACCTGTCCCGCGCCAGAGAGCGACCGGACGGGCGCCATTGTGGGGGGCGTGGCGAAACTCAGAGCGGCTCGGAAACTGCTCTGGGAACTTGTGCTCCGGACAGGGCAGCACAGGGCCTCTCAATTGAGCCCACGAAAGTGTGCTGAGGTCAGCAGGCGAACGAGACTGGACTCTCAGCCACACCTGCCCCGCGCCAGAGAGCGACCGGCCGGGCGCCATTGTGGGGGGCGTGGCGAAAAACCAGAGCGGCGGGAACCAGTGCAGGGAACCCGCGCTCCGGACAGCGCGCTGAGCCTCTCAGGCCCAGGGATCGTGAAAGGGCGCCGAGAGCGGAGGCGAGCTAGACTGGTCTCTGCCTGAAAGTACGCGCCTCTGCTCACCGCCCGCCAGAGGGCGCTCCTGGCTTACTGGGACGGACCTGCACAGAACAGGACTCTCTCACCACAGGGTAACTGCCTACAGCAGAGTAAACACCTGGAACTGATTCTTTTTATTTTTTTTTTTTTCTTCTTATTTTTATTTTTTTTATTATTTTTTTTTTCTTCTCACTGATTTGTTTTTTGTTCTGGCGAAGGGTTTTTTTGTTTTTGTTTTGTTTAGTTTTGTTTTTTGGTGGGGTTTTATTTTTGATCTGTCTGTTTTATTGCTTTTATCTTCGTTATTGTTTCTGTATGTGTATTTGCTCTTTCCTTCATTATTCTCTCTGGTTTTTTATATGAGTGTAAACAGCGCCTCTAACTTCTTTGTGATTGTGGTCATGATCTGTTCTTCCTTTTATCCCTTCCTTCTCTTTTTACCACCAGTCCTCTGCACCAGTGTCCCAATTTTAGTGGGATCCCTCTTGGTCCTCTAACCTTACATCTAATTCCTTCCTCTTCTCCCAATACTCTATTTCCTCCTTAACTCATTTTAAATTTAAACTCCTCAGGGAAAAATTGACATACATAGGACTTGTATACTGCATATAATTTTTCTGGTGTGTTTTAGATTTTGTTATATAACCGCAACTCTATACAGCTAAAAGTGGTAAATAACTGGTTAGCTCAGTCTGTCATTTTCTAGGCTGTGTTTGATGCTTTAGTTAACATTATAGCCAAATGTGAAATAATTGTTCTAAACATCTTTCCTTCCTGATATTTCATGATTGAGATTGACTAAGGGACACAGAAAATACAGTGGCACAGTACCAAAGAATCAAGGACTGGGCCAAACAGGTAGCAACTTCGCATACCCAACGAATTGAAGAGGTAGGATCTGGCAGAAAGCTTAAAACATAAAAGCAAGCTCCACTTGGAAGATACTGCAGAGAAGTAGTCATCTTCTAAAGATCTTAAACACTAGCAATAAAGTAACCTACTATAGGTAATTTGCAAACATCACCCCAGGAATTAAAGAAAGAAAAAATGAGACGACACTTAAACAAGATGCAACCCCACACATCCAATTCACCAAAGGCAAACCTAGGGAGCAACGAGGTGGGACAATCCGAAAGCCACCCACCTGGCCTATCTGAAGTGGTAACAACAAAGCAACTGAATGAGGTTCTGGAAAAAATTAAAACAGAAATAATCTCACAGATAACTACAGAGATAATGTCTACAACGAAGACCATGCTTAAGGACACTATAGCTGATACAGACAAAAAAATAGATGAACTTAAGAAAACTATAGAAACCATGAATGCTCAGCATAGGAAAGAAATGGAATCCATAAGGCAGATTCAAGCAGATATCCAAGAGATAAAAAATTCCATTGAAAGTATTTGTAGCAGAATAACCCAATGCGAGGACAGGATCTCAGATATAGAAGATAGGCTTGCAATTAGTGATCATGAAATGGAAAAATTCTTAAAAATAGCAAGGGACCATGAAAAATCAATTCAACAGCTGCTAGATGACTCAAAGATAAACAACTTAAGAATAATTGGAATAAATGAAAAAGCAGGAGATAACATCAACGACATTAAAACCTTGTTCAAAGACATAATCAGGGAGAACTTTCCTGGAAGAGAAAAGGAATTTGACACCTCTATAAGTGAAGCTTTCAGAACACCAACTAGACATGATCAAAAAAAAACTTCAGCCAGACATATTATAGTCAAGATCCCAGAAATTCAACAGAAGGGCAAAATCTTAAAATCTGTTAGGGAGAAGAGACAAATCACCTATGAAGGAAAACCCATCAGAATCACAGCTGACTTTTCAGCACAAACCCTCAATTCAAGAAGAGCTTGGAATGATGTATTGCAAGCTCTAAAGGAAAATAATTTTCAGCCCAGATTGATGTACCCTGCAAAACTATCTTTCAAAATTGATGGAGAAATAAAATACTTTCATGACAAAGAACATCTGAGAAAATTTATGACCACCAAACCAGCACTCCAAAACGTTCTGAAGGACATTCTAGAAAGAGATAGGAACTCCAACAGAAGGAATCCACCAGGCAGGGCAAATAATTAAATAGCCGGAAAGCGGAAAAACAAAGAGTGGGAACCAACAACAGGAAAATATCATGACAAGTCAATACATATCAGTTTTAACCATCAATGTTAACGGTCTCAATTCACCAATCAAAAGGCACAGACTGGCGAAATGGATCAAGAAGCAAGATGCAACAATATGCTGTATACAAGAAACACATTTAATTCAGAAAGAAATTCATAGACTGAAAGTCAAAGGATGGAAAACAATACTCCATGCCACAGGAACCCAGAAAAAAGCAGGGGTAGCTATTCTTTTTGCAGACAAAGTGAACTTCAAGCCAAGAAGGATTCAGAGAGATAAAGACGGTCATTACATCCTGGTAAAGGGAACAATCCAAGAAGAAGAGATAACGATCATAAATATATATGCGTCAAATACCAATGCACCCAGCTATATAAAACAAGTACTAAAGGACATGAAAAATCAAATAAGCACTAATACAATTATATTGGGAGATCTCAATACTCCACTGTCACAAAAAGATAGATCAACTGGACAGAAAATCAATAATGAAATAGTAGAACTCAACCAAACTTTTGAACAAATGGACTTAGTAGATGTCTACAGAGTGTTCCACCCCACAACATCAGAATACACATTCTTCTCAGCTGCACATGGGACGTTCTCCAAAATAGACCACATACTAGCTCATAAAACCTGCTTAAATAAATGCAAAGGAATTGAAATTATCCCATGCATATTATCAGACCATAGTGCAATGAAATTGGAAATCAATGGCAAAAGATCCCACAAAAACTCCCTAAACACATGGAAATTAAATAGCATCCTCCTGAACAACCAATGGGTCACAGATGAAATTAAAGAAGAAATTAGTCACTTTCTACAACTGAATGATAATGACAGTACAACATACCGGAACTTATGGGATACAATGAAAGCAGTCCTAAGAGGGAAATTTATAGCATTAAATACTTATATCAGGAAAATAGAGCAAGCGCAAATAAACAACTTAAGGGTGAGCCTCGAGCTTCTAGAAAAAGAAGAGCAGGTTAAGCCAAAAGCCCGTACAAGGGAGGAAATTATAAAGATCAGAGCAGAAATTAACGTATTGGAGAATAAAAAAACAATACAAAGAATCAATGAAGCAAAAAGTTGGTTCTTTGAAAGAATAAATAAGATTGACAAACCCTTATCCAACCTTATTAAAAAAAGAAAAGAAAAGACTCAAATCCATGCAATTGAAAATGAAAAGGGTGATATCACGACGGACCCTGCAGAAATCCAGAAGATCATCTATACCTATTTTGAAAATTTATATTCTACTAAGATGGAAAATGCAGAAGAAATGGACAGATTCCTAGATTCGTATGAATTACCAAAGCTAAATCAAGAAGATTTAAAAATCCTAAATAAACCAATATCAACCAATGAAATTGAAGATGTAATTAAAAACCTCCCAACAAAGAAAAGTCCAGGCCCTGATGGATTCACTGCCGAATTCTACAAGAAATTTAGAGAAGACCTAACGCCCCTACTTCTCAAACTTTTTAATGAAATTGAAAGGGAAGCAATACTCCCAAATTCATTCCTGGAAGCAAGCATTACCCTGATACCAAAACCAGAGAAGGACCCAACTAAGAAAGAGAACTACAGGCCAATCTCCCTAATGAACATAGATGCAAAAATCCTTAATAAGATACTGGCAAACAGAATCCAACAAATCATCAAGAAGATTATACACCATGACCAAGTTGGATTCATCCCAGGGATGCAGGGATGGTTCAACATACGTAAATCAATAAATGTAATACAGCATATTAACAGAACCAAAGACAAAAATCACATGATCATCTCAATAGATGCAGAAAAAGCTTTTGACAAAGTCCAGCACCTTTTCATGATAAAAACCCTACAGAAAATTGGAATAGAGGGTCTTTATCTCAATCTGGTAAAAGCTATCTATGACAAACCAACACCCAATATCATACTAAATGGCCAAAAACTGAAAGCCTTCCCTCTAAAATCAGGAACAAGACAAGGATGTCCACTGTCCCCACTCTTATTCAACATAGTTCTGGAAACTTTAGCCAGAGCGATTAGACAAGAGAAAGAAATAAAAGGAATAATGATTGGAAAGGAAGAAGTTAAATTATCATTATTTGCAGATGACATGATACTCTACACAGAAGACCCCAAAAACTCCACTAAAAAACTGCTAGATTTGATAAGCAAATTCAGTAGTGTAGCTGGATACAAAGTCAATACTCAAAAGTCAATAGCCTTCCTGTACACAAATAACAAACTTACTGAAAGAGAAATTAGGGAAACAATACCTTTCACAATAACATCCAAAAAAATGAAATACCTAGGAATCAACCTCACAAAGGATGTAAAAGACCTCTATACTGAAAACTACAGTACTCTGAAAAAGGAGATTGAAGAGGATATCAGAAAATGGAAAGATATCCCTTGCTCCTGGATAGGAAGAACCAATATAGTGAAAATGGCCATACTTCCAAAATTGTTATACAGATTTAATGCAATTCCAATCAAAATTCCAACAGCATATCTCACAGAATTAGAGAAAACAATCCTAAAATTCATTTGGAATCAGAAGAGACCTAGAATAGCAAAGGCAATTCTGGGCAACAAAGGCAAGGCAGGGGGCATCACAATCCCCGACTTGAAATTATACTATAAAGCTACTGTGATAAAAACAGTGTGGTACTGGCAAAAAAACAGACCTGAAGATCAATGGAACAGATTAGAAGATGCTGAAACAACCCCAGACATACTAAGCCACCTTATCTTTGACAAAGGTGCCAAACACATTCGCTGGAAGAAAGATAGCCTCTTTAATAAATGGTGCTGGAAAAACTGGCTCTACACATGCCGAAGATTAAAACTAGATCCATATCTTTCACCATGCACTAAACTAAATTCAAAATGGATCAGAGATCTAAATATTAAAACAGAAACATTAAATCTGCTGGAAGGTAGGATAGGTAAAACCCTTGGAGACATTGGTGTAGGCAAAGACTTTATGAATAAAAACTCAACCGCACGGGAACTATCCCAAAGAATCAATAACTGGGATCTCATCTTATTAAAAAGCTTTTGCACAGCAAGAGAAACCACCAACAGAGTGAAGAGACAACCCACAATGTGGGAAAAAATGTTTGCCAGCTGTTCCTCAGACAAAGGATTACTATCGAGAACATATAAAGAACTCAAAAAAATCAGACCTCCCAAATTTAAAGACCCACTCCAAAAATGGGCATCTGAGATGAATACACATTTCTCAGATGAAGAAATACTAATGGCAAATAAATATACAAAAAAATGTGCAACATCACTAGTCATTCGAGAGATGCAAATTAAAACAACACTGAGATACCATCTCACCCCAGAAAGAATGGCTACTATAAAGAAATCAACTAATAACAAATGCTGGAGGGGCTGTGGGGAAAAAGGAACCCTTCTCCACTGTTGGTGGGAGTGTCGACTGGTACAGCCACTGTGGAAGTCAGTGTGGAGATTCCTCAAAAAGCTAGGGTTGGAGGTCCCATTTGACCCAGCTATTCCCCTTCTGGGCATCTTCCCAGAAGAATTAAAAACATCGTACCACAGCGATATATGTGCACCCATGTTTATAGCAGCACAATTTGTAATAGCCAGATCTTGGAAACAACCCAAATGCCCATCAACTGAGGAATGGATAAGAAAGATGTGGTATTTTTATACAATGGAGTACTATTCAGCCATTAAGAAGGATAAACTGGAGACTTTTATAGGTAAATGGATGCAACTCGAGAAAATACTCATAAGTGAAATAAACCAGAAGCACATGTGTAAGCATCGTATTGTCTCTCTAGTATGAGAAACTGAAAGAGTAAATAAGATCCAAAATGTACAATAGACATGGTGAATCAAAAAGAAACTGGTCAAAAGGAAAGAGAGACTGGAATAGGGAAAAGAAAGAAGGGAAAGGGAAAAAAATTGTATATATATATATAAGATGGTTAAGATAGATACACTACGATTTTTACTTAGTTCATTGAAGAGTAAGGTTTGTGCCAATAATGTTTGGATAATTAAATGCTAATGTCTGGTGTCCTGAATAACTAACTTAAAGATAGTAATACGCAATGTATTAACCATTGTTACCCTCCTATTATGTTGTTTTGAAAATTTGTTCTTCTTTTGAAAAAAAAAAAAAAAAAAACATCTACCCTTTGAAAGACACTGGTAAAAAGAGACGAGGCACAGACTCAGATGTTGCTAACCACGTAACTGGTAAAGAACTCATATCCACATGTAACTCTCAAAACCCAGCACAAAAACCAAATAGCCCATTAAAAATGGGGGAAAAATTTTGAATTAGCATTTCCTAAAGAAGTAGAGACGGCAAAGAAACACATGAACAGATGCCAATTATAACTGCTAAAAGTAAAAACTGATCATATCAAATTTTGATGAGACAGACCTCTCATAAACTGCTGGTGGAAATGTGAAATTGTGCAGCTACTTTGGGAACTAGTTCATAGCAATTTTGTTTATAATTTTCTAATACCCAACTCGAACACTCAACAGATGAATGTATAAAGAAATGTGGTATATGCATAAAAAGAACACTTCTCAACAATAAAAAGGTATTCACAACACAAAATAATTACACTGAGAAAATTCAGACCAACAAAGAGAATATACTATGATTCCATCTACATCAAAATCTAGAAAATGTAAAGCAATCTACAGAGGTAGCAAATCAGTAGTTTCCTGGGGGTTGAGGACCCAGGTGGTGCTGGGGGGACAGAGTTGACAGGCACATGAGACTTACTAGGTGGTAGGTAAGTTCAGTACAGTGGACCCTTCATTTGCGAACTCGATGCGTTCCCGAGGGCTCATTGTAACTCAGGTTGTTGATTGAAGGCTCAGGCTCCTCTACACAGCCTTCAAAGTCCCTCTCCTGTACACAGGCAGATCTCAGAGTCCTTAGAGAGATACTGACCCAGGATTTCTCTATTAGCCCCATACAGGAAGGATGTTGTAACGTTCCTTCCAGAACTCTCTAAGGGTTCAATCTGTATCCGAGACCATCTCGAAGCACAAGCAGCCAGCATTTGGGTCATAACTCAAGAATTTGGTTGTAAGTTAAAACAAAAATTCCAGTCATAACCCAAGTTTTTCATATGTCAGACTTGTTCTAACTTGAGGGTCCACAGTATTCTGCTTGTGGCGACAGTTTTATAGGTATATTTATAGATCAAAACTTATCTAACTGCACATTTTAAATATTTGCAGTTTATTGTACATCAATACACTTGAGTAACTTAAAATGGCATAGCTCAAATTTTAAATGGTGAGCCACTGCATAAAATTCCAAAATAAATAGAGTTTTGTCATGTTAATGAAAAATTCATTTACAGTTGTTCTTCATTTGAGGCATGTTCCACATTCAGCTAGTTTACTTTATATTATTTTATTTACAGAATTAGATTGCTCTAAATAAATTTGTGTATCTGTTGAATTAGAGAGTTACCCATGCTGTGTTCTTGAGTAACAGAAAATAAGTTTCAGATAAAAATACATGGCCTAACATTACTTTTTATTAATAAAAAAATGAGAAAATATGTATGTTTATTGATATATGCTTACATGCTTAAACACAGAGAAAGGTGGTTGGGGATGGCAGTAAACATTCAATAGTTCTGGAGGTCTACTTAATGGACATATGTTATCCAAATGCTAAAATGGGGGACATTCAACTTGGAAGATGTCGGTCAGTGAATTCTTAATGGACCCATTTTGTTGCCTTTGCTTCTCAAAATGATTTCTTCATGGTATGCTGGAACATTTGCATGTGGTTTTGAAGTATGACCAGCAATATATCATAAACGAGTTTCTTCAACAAGTGAAGAAAATCATCATCAAGCATGGGATGAGTCAAATTCCTAGCAATGGAAGTGTTTGTTCTACTTCGGTTTTCTTAAGTAATCCCAGTATTTTACCTAATCCTCTCTCAACTCTAAAAGCCATGGCATTTTGAAACTGAAGTATATATTGTGGAGATAGTCCACTTGAGGAAGTCACTTAAAGTGAATGTTTCAAAGGGTATTTTAGACTTATGGAAAACATTTTTTTCTCATCCTTCAATTGAAAAAAGAACTGCAAGAGCACATTCCTCCTCAAGAGCTAGCAGATGTTAGTGCCAAACTGCGGAATGTCTATTACTCACTGCTCAGTTAGTAACAGAGAGCTTGAAAAGACGCACTCTTCTTAGATGCAGTTGCTTGGCCTTGTGATTTCCACCATTTCGACCCTGAATCAAGAGCAGGAGGCAAAGTGTCGGGGCTGCCCTGTGGCACAACTGAAGGGAACAACACAAACCCTGCCTCTCTCTGCAGACAATGCCCACAGTGTTCCTCGGAGCTGCTGCTGCCAGCTCTCTGGGTGGGCAGCGTGAGAGCTGCATGGCTGCAAACTCTTCTATGTGCACAGCGATGCTTCGTACTGATTCTAGGTAGCTTCTTTGCCTGCGCAGGTATCAGGAATCACTATTAACATCCTCTTTGGTGGCAGAGCTTCCCGCTAGGAGCTAGATGGAAGGACGCCCTTGTGTGAGTCCTGTCTGCGGGCCAAGAGCCCCCCATCCTCTGCAGATCAGTAGGTGCAGCCAAACACAAAGTTGCAGCAACTTCTTTGTTCTCTGCTACTGCTAACAAGCCCCAAAGCGTCACTGGACAAAGGAAAGTCGCAAGGCCTCGGCCTGATTTCTCTCAGAGGACGATATTTGTTTTTATTAATTTGAGCACAGTTTAGAAACATCTTAGCCATCATGTGATTTAGTGATGTCTTGCTTCAGGGAACATGAATGTGTGCCATCCTGGGAGGACCTTTGTCTCTCCAGGGACTCAAACTTCACCAGGTTTCTGGCAGGAAGCATTATTGTGAAGAGATTTGGGTGCTTAAGTTATTTCATCGGGCGTTGTTTAAAAACTAAATGAAAATGTTGGGTTTGTGCTCCTACTCTATAAAATCTCAAAACAAATAACTGCCTTAGTGTTGGCAAGTAATATGAGCTAACTCTTAGGCATTCTTTCACCATTTGCAAAGTCAGAATTACTTAGGTGTAATTTACTCAGAGCATAATGTACCCTCAGAAATTCATTTTGATTCTTCCTGCGCATGCTTTGACAGGGAAAAAGCCAGCAAAAATGAACCCCATGCAGACACATCCAGGGGTTGTTGGATATACATATTCATATTTACACCTGAGTGCTGGTCCTTGCTTATGTCTATAACATCATTTTGAGATGTAATACCCACCTGTTTTCATCATGAACATTCTCCTTTGTGAGCCACTGACCTATCTAGGAGAATTATAGAAATGGAACCATATAACAATGGCGGACAATGAAACTTCATCAGAGGTCAATAGTGATGCACAAAAGAGCTGAAAACACACTCAATTAAATGAACATTAGCAAAAGCAGTCTTTGAAAACATAATGGTATCTCTGTGACAACCACAATTCTTTTATATTTCAAATCTGTGAACAAATATGAATAAACTTAAGTCATCATTTTTCCTCTGAAAACTATCAAGCCACCTTCCACTGCCAATGTGTCAGCATTCTGGGAAACATAGCCCCAAAGGACCTAACCTAACGTGGAAGGAATGAGTGAAAGAATGAGTGAGTTGGTGGGGCCGGTGAGATGGCTCAGCAGCGTAAGCACCTGCCTGGCAAGCGCGAGGGCCCGAGTTCGACTCCCGGAACCTACATACAAAAAAAGGGCCGGTGATATCGCTCAGCGGCACGGGCACCTGCTGGCACGCGAGGTCCTGAGGTCGACCCCTGGTACCCACAAAAAAAAATGAAAAAAAAAAAAAAAAAAGAATGAGTGAGTTGGAGTGAATGATGTGAAGAAACAAATCGCCAGTTCGATTCATGCCATAGTTTAGATGAACAAACATCTTTCTCCTAAAGCCCAAGAATCTGGAGGATTCCAGTGGAGAGCTATCAGCAAGGGCACCGTGACCCAGGCAGTGTCCCATGGTCAGCCTTGGTGCAAAGGATGTTGGGAATTCAAGTTCTGAATGCCACAGTCTCATGGGAAGGGAAAGTAAAGGAGAAGTTACTGGGGATAAATATTTGGAGAGTCAACCACAATGTCTACCCTCAGTACGCTGTGGGAAGGGAAAGGAAAGGAAGGAAAGGGAAGATGGGCTACAGATGTGCTGAATTGAGTCCCAGCCCTGCCACTTCCCGGTTATGTGATCTTGGGAAACTTATTTATGTGTCTACTCCTCCACTTTCTCATCTATGATGTGAGAATAATAATAAATACTCCACAGGGAAGCTGTGAAATAAAATATGATTCATGCAAAAAGCTAATCCCAAAACCTGCACATAGCAGTCAAAGTCACAGCCATTGTCTCTGCATTTTGACTACTAATACTAATTCTGCTGCTGCTAATCATCATCATTATTATTACTGTATGTGAAAATATTTCTACTTAAATAAGGCATTCTACAGACAATAAATTTATGGAATGTTATAAATCTCCTTCCTTTTGATCATTTGCCAACAGCATAGTATCGCCAGCATATAAAGAATTGTCTATAGCCTTGGGATTTCATTCATTCATGCGAGCAGCACGATTTATTGAACACCTGCTCCATGTCAGACAGACACTCCTTGCGAAGTACTGAGGATATATGACGGTGACCAAACATGGACAGAATTTCTGCCCATATAACATGAATGATCTACTTGATGAGACAGACATTAAACAGTCGCAAACATGAAAGCATCATTAAAACTTTTGTTACTGTAAAAAGGGGGGTTTCCTCTTTTAAGAACATAAATGCTTTAAAAAGCCCAGAAGTTGAGTAATTTTTAGACATCTGTAAAAGTCACTCTGAAACTCTGAAACAACTTGAAACTCTTTGCCTGCTTTCGCATCAAGGATATTCTGGAAATTAATTCCTGTGCCTTGTTAGGAATGTATTTCTTTATACGAGAGCTATATTTCCTGCAACTGAAAATTAATGTAAGATGTTGGCTGCTCCACAATGGAGCAATGCGCCATCTGAAATCATTCTGTGGTTTGACACTTCATCATTAGCTGGAGGAGGCTCTGCCCCCTCCCCTGTGCCCAACCTCATGTCACCGCAAATAGCAATTAGTTGAAGTAGGAAAGATTACGGCCAGGTGGACAGTTGGAAGTGAAGTTTTTCCCCCTTTGTTAGTTGTGGTGGGAGTGAGTATGCAGGAGTGCGAGGGAACAGAAACCCTTTCTGTTCAGTGTTTTCAGTCCCCAGGCATCCTGGTAATTCAACAGGCATCTGCGGAATCTCAGGACATCAGGACCTTTTGTGTTTGAGCATCAAGCTCAAACCTCAAGGACATTTGTTGTGAGCAGAAATGGGAGTTGGGAACTCAATGATGTGCAAAATGACACGCCCCTCTCCTGAGTCAGAATAAGTTTCATTAGAGAGAAACAAGAACACAGTTGAGCTTAATATCCTAGAAAAGGATCCAAAGGTTATTAGAAATTGAACTATCTTTTCACAAATGCCTAAGATGTGGCAGACGAAGTACAGATTGATAAAGTATGTCTGTAGGAAAGCCTTTTACATCTCCAAAATCGGATGAAAAAATACTTGTAATATTCCTTTTCTGGGTCTTTTCATTGTTTTGAGAGTTCATTAAAATTCTTGGTTTAAATGTATATGTAGTTATATTTTTATTGAAAGAGAATTTGGATTTTTTATTATTATTTTTTTTTAAATGTGGTAACCGGGGGTCGAACTCAGGACCTCGCGCTTGCCAGCAGGCGCTTGTGCCGCTGAGCGATATCACCAGCCCTTTTCTTCTTTTTATGTGGGTACTGGGAGTCGAACTCAGGACCTCGCACCTGCCAGGCAGGCGCTTATGCCGCTGAGCTACCTCACCGGCCCTTAATTTTTATTTTATTAGTCCGTGTTTCGCAGTACACAATGATCACATTCATCTTGGGGCGTCAATGTATGTACGCAGCCCGTCTTAATCTTACTCACTTCCCCTTCTCTTTCCCTCTACCCCCCATCTCTTGGTCCTCTTCCCATTTGCAAAAGATCTACCTCTCTTTCAAATTTAGAATTGAATGAAAAGCAATACTATATATGTAGAGAGTGGCTTTAGAGCTGTCCCTTTGAGTTGTAAAATTCTTCCTCTGTGTTATTTATCACATTGATCTCCAAAACTATCTAGAAGGGGCAGGGTGACCTCTAGCCTCAGATTCTAAGCATAGAAAGAAGGGGGCTGTGGCCTCAGACCGGTCCTGCGCGGGGGTAGCCCGGAGCCCTCGTCTTCTTGGTCATTGAGTAACAGCAGCCTTGCCTTGCTCTCAGCACAGCATGAGGATGAAACAGGTTGGAGAATGCATCGACTCCTCACCGAAAACAAAATTCCAGCCACACAGGTGCCAGCGGAGCAATGAGAATATCGCCTCTGGTTGAACCATATGGTATTAGCTCCTTCTTTGGGCTAAAGCCCTTAGGAACAAAGTCCCACCGATCTCTTTTCCAATCATAAACCCGCATCACACGAAAATGCTTGCAAGATACTAGAGGAAAGAGTGATCTAAAGAATTTTACAGAACTGCGTACAATCAGCAGGCCCCAAGTAGGCGGAGAAGCACGGATTCCCCGATTCTTCAGCCTGCTTAAACAACAAAGTCCTCACAAAGGGGGCTACAGGACCTCTGTTTGCTCCACCTCCTGGTTCTCTCTCCAACCTTCTCTCACTTCCAGCCAGGTTGGTGCCCTAACGTTTTCAGCTTCTCTTCTCTTCATAATCATTGTGTGTGCTGTTCCCTCATCCTCCATCAGAACACAAGCCATCACAAGGGCACAGGTGTGGGCTCCTCTCTGCACCCCTAACATACAGTACAACCTGGCACGTAGTAGTCACTTAGGAAATATTTGAAAACTAACGAGTCCTGTGCTTTGCTATTTTGTTTGACTCCTTCATTCCAGGCACCATGGGAAGAGTGAGACACACGTAATTTGACTGGCAGTCTCAGTTCAATGGAGTAACTTTGGGCTTGTAATCTCCGATCCTGTTTCTGTTTGTAAAGTGGGCCATTTGAAATACTCAGGATTTTCGTGAGATGAAATATCATGAAGTGTTAGTTTCTTCCTCTAGGAAATCTCGGCAGACGCAGAGACAGTCAAGTGACCTTGTACAACATTCTGCAGTGCCCTTAACCTGGAAATGGGACTTCCCCTCTGGGGCCAGACAGAAACTTTAGATTGTTAAAGCTGTGTTGCTGCCTTCGAAACTATATGCATGGGGTTTCTTATTCTTTATGAATCACATTATTTTTGAGAAATCAAAAGATTCATTTTCAAGTGAATTCTTCTCCCAATTCACCCCTACTTTGAAACAAAAATAGATTATAAACAGCAAATTGTTTTGTTTAAAAAAGTACACATTACGTGTCTCTAGCTGACCTTTGTCTTTATGCACTGTGACCCTCAAAGCTCAAAAAAGCAGTGTTCACAGCATCCACTCTTTCGTCACGTGTGTCCCATTCACTTTGTCTTTGGAGTCACACATGCTCGGAGGCTTCTGCAGTGGGAAAGAGTGTGGTGCTGGTGATCAGCTGTTCTAACTGCCACCTGTTGTCCCCATGTAATTAATAGTCCCCCTTTCACTCTCAAACAAGTCCTAATTTAGGCAATAAATTATATTGTCACCCTAGGTATCATCCGTGCATAAAAGTGCATTTTTGCAAGACACATTTGGGGCCCACTTCTGGGGACCATTTCTTTTTTCTTTTCTTTTTTTTCCTTTCTTGATAGCGTATATAGAAAGTCTGTCTATCAACTCTTGAGTGCCTGAAATAGAGTCGTGAACAAACTCTTTATAGCTGTTACTCTGCTTATATTGCAAAGTGAATTTAAGGGTCTCTATTCTTCCAATGTGTGATGTTCTCCATCCTGCTTCCCTTTGAATTCTTTCCCTAATTTAGGAAATTTTTCTGATGTTCTCATGATGTATCTGTAGCAATGTAATGCAGAAAGAAGCCTCAACCAAATGACTGCATGTGTTTGCAGAGAGAAGGGGTCTGCTCATCTGATGTTTGTAACTCTACTAGTCTAGTATGGGCTACCTAGCCCAGGAAAAGACAATGAACAGAGAGATTCTTTAATTTTGGACTTCGGAGGACTAATGAAACAAGGTAGCATGTCTAGGAGGTGTAATGTTATATGTCAAGTTTTAGTTTTGATACTTTTACTGCAGTAAGAATATATGGCCAGCTTTAGAAGGATAGGCACACAGATTGTCCAAGTTCAAAGTAGCAGTGAATATCCACAAGTCCCACTTTGCTATCTTAATGATGGAGAGAGAAATGCAAACAAGTATGGTTTGATGGGAGAGAGGGGCTCAAAGAGTAGGGATGGCAAGTGGCATTTGGCTTGAGTATCACTCCATTCAGCCGATGCTGGCTTCTGAGAGTGATGTGTTGTAAGAGGCCAGGAGGCTGACATTGGGCTCAGAAAGATGGGTGGGATTGATTAGTGATGTCTGCATTGGGCGTATGGAGGGAAAGTGGCTGCACCAAAGTTTGTGCATGAGCTGAGTCTTTCCTGAGCCAAGGGGTTCTGCAAAGAAACTAGTGGCACATTTATTGGAGCTGGATCAATAAGTTCAACCATCCATGTTATTGACAGCACAGCTATAGCCCCAGATGGGGAAATGAATTCTTCAGCTCAGCGGCTCAGCCATCAGTAGCCCGAGCTGTGGACCACTGATTACTGGTGCATTAAAGGTGGAAGGAAGGTGCAAGGAAGATGGAAGTGGGTGGAGGAGTCTTCCTCTACTTCTCAGTTTGCTCACTGCTATCCCTACGTTGAAGAAGGCAAAAGCAACAAGAGAGCAAAAGATGTTGGAGGTTGATTTTTTAATTCACAAGTCACAGGTAACAGATAATCTCCCTTTCTGTAATGATAGTTTAATTTAAAAAGAGGTTGGTGCTGACTTTGTCATTGAATGTAATCAAGTCTCTTCCCCAAGAATTAACAGGGGACCATACACATCAGGCAGTATCTGGGACACATGCCCTATGCTTGGAATTTTCCGGGAGGGGCTGGAATGGACTTGAGCAGCTGTGATGGCTTTCAGAGAACAATCTGCATGTGCTCTTGCGGCTAAAGTCAGTTGTGTGACCTGAGTTGCTGAATTAATGTTTAAGAACAGCTTGGTGCTGGCTTTGTCATTGAATGCAATTTGCCTCATTCATGGATTTATTTTTGCTGTGTGCCCTGCTTCCTGAAATACACCAGCTAGAGTTCTAAGTGAACGATAGAGGGAGGGAAAGTACCAGAATGAACACCTTGGATTGTCTATTGTGCCCACCCTCAAGTCCGATGGTTGCCAAAACCAATCATGGCCACACCAAGTGGCCTTAGAAGATCCCTATGACACAGACCCACGGTCTCCTCTGCCTGGCTTACGGTACTGAGATCCAGCCCATCACAGCCCACTCCAGACCTGCCCTGAACTGGAATAAAGACTCAACTTCCACCACTCAAACACCAGTGTAGCGTTTCCTTCCAGGTCAGAGATCCTCGGGGCTTCATCTCGAGGCCTCACGGGGCCTCTCCTATCTGAAGCTGACCTTCTCCTACCGCTCTGACAATGCCCTGGCCCACAGTGCCTCATCCAATGGAATTATTCTTCCATGGTAGCTTTTCAAAACTCACCAAGATTTTCTTAGCTTTTTCTAATCACACAAATGTTTATTCTGCCCTCCTATAAATGAATTGCTTTCATTTGTAAAGACTAAAGAAACAATCCTCCCTCCCATCATTAGACCAAGATCTGAAGTGCTGTCTTAAAGGGGCTGCACTGAGATGTGCAGACTTGAAAATCTGCAGGACCAGGAGGTTAACACAAATGCTTCATGGGAAGAGGGGGGAAGGGAGCCTGCGGTACTGGGTGGTACCTGCTCCTCTCAAGGTGTTTAAATTTATCTTTAAAAACAGATTATTGAGCAAAAGACACCAGTTTGCAAACCTGAAAATTCAAGATCCAATAATATTTATTGGGTATTTCCTAAATGCCAGGCACTCATCCCACTGAATCATGAATAATTAAAACAAAGCAAAATAGCCATTGTTATTACCTTTGTTTTATAGAAAATGAAGCTGATGCCCAGAGGATAAAATTACAGTGGTAATTTGGCTGATGAACTCAATTCTCACCACAATTCTGGTAGCAAACCGAACTGGATGAAAACCAAATCAAATTTGCCTGTAAGGTCCATACTGAACCTAGTCATTGAATTTGATTCGGTCCTCATCCAACTTGGTTTGCAACCAGAATTGTGAAAAGAATAGAGTTCGTGAACTGAAGTACCACTGTAATCACTCAGTAAGTACATAAGAAGCCAAGCCAAACTTCGATTCCCAAACCTCCCTGGCTCGAGAGCCCACATCTTTAACCAAAAGCAAGAACTAAAGTCGGTACCTTCACATCTGACGAAGAGGTTTAGAAACACTTGCTTCAACCATGACATGAATGAAGAACTCAGGAAGTGACTGAAAATGAACAGAAGTCCAGGGCACACCTTTGCCCTCCCCCAAGTGAAGCCCCAGGACACCAAGAGTAGCCTTTTTAGGTCAGGGTGTCTCACTGAGTGCAATGATCTTTAGAGGTGTCTGATCTTTGCGGGGTCTGAATCTTTGAAAGCAGTAATTCTCTGTAGGTGTCATCCATGCCCTGTTATGATACTATTAAACCTTCAGTGAGCTCCATTCTACCCCTTTCCTAGCCAGCGCCCATCTGTTGATAGTTAATGTCGAGAGCAAGCTCTATTTGAATGCAAGAGGAGGGGCCTTTTCAATTATTTAGACAGCATCCATTACTCTGTCAATTAAGCCATTGTCCGTGTGATACATCACTATGGTGACAATCTACTGGCTCCAGGCATGAGATAAATACTGCTTATTGTTTAAAGACACGCAGGAGTGATGTATTCTTATAGATCACCACCAGTGTCAGAGGATAAACCAACGGACAAGTAATTATGGGAACCTGTGGGTGTTTAACCTTGAAATTGGGCGGCATTTCCACCTAGATGGTCCATAAACATCTAAAGCTCAGCGCGGTCACAACTGTGCTATTTGCCTCCTGTTTCACACCCAACCTATTCTTCCTGGAGTGGTTTTGTTTTGTGTTTTGTTTTGATACTGGGAATCGACTAGAGTGTTTTTATGCTGTTTAGCAATTCCTCCATCTGGTGAGTCTATTTAACTTAAACCTTACATGTCTCCCTCTGTCGCAAGGACCTTATCCAGTCGGTCACCCAGCCTTGTTGATTCTTCCACTCCACCATCCCCCGGTTTTACCTCCCCCTTCTTTGCCATTGCTGATTTGTACAGGGCTCCATCTTTCTTCTACATGAACTACGGAAGTTAGCTCTGCATTGCTCTGTGGCTCCTCTCTTTCCCTCCCAGTCTGAGTGACCTTCCTTAAGTGACAAGCATACTTAAATTTATTCTATCGATACTTCTACTGACTCTGTTTCTTGCAATCTAATGTGCCACCAAGTCCTTGTCCATGACCCATCACCCCAACCCAACACCACTTTAGAGACTGGCCACCCAGTCCTGTACACTTTCACATGGCATGTGCTTCCGTTCTTAGAGTTGCTTCATTCAGAAACTCATATTTATACATCAAGCCACAGCTACCTGTTGTATCTTCTGTGACATCTCCACAGATTACTTAGGAAAGGTTTAATTGCTTTCTCCTTTGGATCCCAAGTTCTATCATCATCCCTCTATTACACTTTCAAAATTAACAGCTTTTGTCTTTTCCCTACTAGATGGAGAAATTCCAAACGTTCAAGGTGAATATCTGATGTATATAACATCCCCCATTCACATTTAATGTTGTTAAACATTATAAATTTATAAATTATAAATTATAAATGTTCAATGTTGTTGAACATTCATCATTCAACAAGCGTGTACCAAGTGCAAGCCGCTTGTAAGAACTGGACTAAATACCTGGGACATAGTGGTGGGAAAAATCAGATACGGCCCCTGTACTCAAGCACTGTCGTCAACCCCAGAAACTGATATAAATCAAGAAAACACAAAGATATTCATAAAATTAAAACTGCACTAAATTAATTGCATAAAGTGTTCTGGAGGAAGAGCCAAAGAATTACATAATGGACCTGGCCAGAGAAATCAGGGAAGGATTTGAGGTGAGTTAAGCTCTATGAATAGCAGTCACTTGCATGAAGACAAGGCAGAGAGAGTAGTGTGGCAGAAAGTAGCCCAGGAAAGTGTGAAAACCTAAAAAGCCATTGCGGCTGGGACAGAAAAAACAGGGTGAGCATGCAGATGAAGAAGGAGGCAGGGTCTATAGAGGCAGGGCCTTGTAGTTCAAATTGAAAGCTATCTACCATAAAAGGGTAAGGGAAACCACACAACTCCTAAGCCGGGGAGATAAGATCATCGTGCATTTTGAAATCGCTCTGGCTACAGGATGGAGAACAAATGGGATGTGGGAACAACAAGCACGGAATTACTGCAAAAGTCTAAGTAAGAGAAGATGGCAACTTGAAGTAGCAAGAGGAGCAGTGGTGGAGATGGAGACAGGTGGATGGATTTGCAAGAGTTCGGGAGAGCTGAAAGTACATAACAGGATTTGAGATGGATTGGATGTATAAGAAGAGACAAATACGGGCCGGTGAGATGGCTCAGCGGCTTAAGCGCCTGCCTTGCAAGCGCGAGGGCCCGAGTTCGACTCCTGGATCCCACATATGAAAAAGGGGCCGGTGATATCGCTCAGCGGCACGGGCGCCTCCTGGCGCGCGAGGTCCTGAGGTCGACCCCCTGGTACCCACAAAAAAAAAAAAAAAAAAAAAAAAGAAGAGACAAATACAATTTGAAGGCAGGATATTCGAGTTGAAAGACTTTGACCATTCCACGGAACATGGAGACCATGCACAAAACTCAGGAATGTAGGAGAAGGGGCCAGGAAGGGGAAATTAGGATCCTGGCTCCAGCCAGACTCTCTACGGTAGGGATGACGATGACGTAGGGACACATTTAAGAGTGGAGGGAGCCTGAGAGGAATCAAGGATTGGCTGGGTCAGTGCGAGGCTTGGTTCAGAGAAGCTGCTCCGTGCAAAGGGCCCTGCACAGCAGGCGTGAGAAAGGTTAGCCTGGGCTTCCCAGGGAGACCGGACCAAGCCCCAAGCTAGGAATAGCCTTTAGACAGGTACAGAGAGGAGGAAGAGTCCCTGGGTCCTGGGTGGTGACAAGGGAAGAGAAAGATGTTGGGTGCACCCCTAATTCTTCGTCATGTCCTGTCAGCTGGGAAATGGATAAGCAAGCTTGAAATGATATCACTGAAATGATAACAGAGAGAATATGGCTGAGAGCACGCATGGGCACAGAACCGTCCCTTGGGCCTCTTCGGAGGTCTGCCGGTGTCTCTGCTTTGTCTTTCAAAGTCTGAGGCTGAAGGTACAGCTATTTTTAACTGCAGCTGTACCTTGGGTCCAGCGTTTCAGTGTCTACCACACCACAGGCAGCTGCAGTAAGTTCCGAAACCAGAAAGATGAATCAGTTGCAGCCTCTACCTAACGTGTGTGAATGCTACTGAACGAAGTTCAACTATAACCCTAATACACATACATCTTCGAGTGCACAGGAGTCAAAATAAAAACTGAAAAGTTCTAAACTGAATATCGATGACTCGTTGCTTGGAGATGCAATCCCCATACGGATCGCTGTGGGGCGCCTGTTCAAATACCCTGCTCTGCACCCAACGCACCTTGCAGAATCACATGCTCTGTGACGCAGGACCTGAAAATCAACATCCAAAACACATTCCCAAGAGATTCTAATGTCCACTAAAGTCCCACTGTGATAAACCAGAAGAGAACCTGGATATTAGAAAATTACATTCCCCTCTTCCACTTTTACGCCTTTTGGGGAAGATGAATAAATATTAAACATAACCAAAACAAAATCTCTCGTGTATCCAGCTTCAAGATGAGGGTCCCACGTAGTGACCAACTCGGTTGGATGGGGAGGCCCAAGATGAAAGTTCTTCCCACCCTCCTTCGCCCTCACATACTCATTCTGTGTCCTTCTTTGCCAGTGCCATGCCGCGGCCCTCGCACATCATTATTTACGTTGTCAAGGACACCACAGAAAATAGGAGGCACCCCGTGTGCAGCTCCTCTTCCCCCCCAAGTGTGCACATTTCCCACCTCAGCGTGAAACCAGCCCGGAGTTTGCTTCTAACACACTTCTCCACATGCACAATTTGCAAAGAAATCCGTCACCTTTGGCTAAGAAAACACGACAACGCAATTTTGCCTTGTTGTGCAGATTCTGTCCTTATTGTTTTTCACCTTAACCACATTTTTAAAAAAAATTTAAAAGGGAAGCACGGAAGGAGAATCCATTTCAGAAGAAAGAGCTCTCACAAATTGTATATGAGGGATGAACAAGTTTGGTCTTGCTGGGAACCCTTGTTCTGTGGAGCCTGAAACAGGAGCCGGAAGGATAAAAGCCAGAGTGGTGCTTTTTTAGGGACAGGCAGAAAGGTCCACAGGCAGAGGAGGGGCAGAAGTCAAAGTCTTCCTGAAGTGTCTGCTTCATTCACTTCATGCCCATAATTACAGGTGCAGGCTAATCCGGGATACGTAGGAAATGCCTCACAATGCATTAAAGTTAAATTTTATGGAGAACAAGTAAAATTCCAAACAAGTCCCAAAACGATGCACATGGAAAGAGCCAGAACTGCACATGGCGGATGTGTCTCAGAGAGGCGTGGCCTTGTTCCTCAGAGGCGCTTGGGCCTCCTAGATAGGCTCCCTTGGAGCTCAGAAGTTGCCTGACACAGCGGAAGAACCTGAACCCCAGAGGGGGACGTCCCTTCCCAGAATAAGTCAGCGGGAGAGCTGGTCTAGAAACCTCCCCCGGATCCAGCCCCCCACTGGCCTCTGAGATGCCCATCCAAGCTTTGGACACTGGTGCGCACGACACAGTCCCAACCAAATCCTGTCCGTCCTGCGTAGAGCGGCGCACCAAGGATGGCGGCCTCATCCTCAACAACTCCGTCACACTTTTATTTCCTAAAACCAGTCAACAACTAAGGTAGAAAACACATCCTGGGCTTATTCCTGCAGCCGGCCTCTCAAACCTCATAGCCTGGCTTTGGGGCAGAGGGTCCTCGAATGTGTGTGAGTGTGTGTGTGTGTGCGTGTGTGTGCCCGCGCTCAAGGCACTGGGGGCCAGAGGAAAGTCAGTCACGTGCACCTGGAGCTCAGCTGTGATCCCTGTTTTCGCTGCCAGGAAGACAGCGTAGCGCTAAAGCCTTCTCACCGCGCAGACACCGGGCGCCGCGTCACTGGTCCGGCAGCTGTGGGCCTCTCCCGCGCTCGGGTGGCTGAATACCTTCGCAGTGACTCCACCGCACTTGTGCTGGGGGGTCCCCTCATCACTCACCTGCCGTCATCCTTCTGGGGGGTCCAGCACAGTCCGAGGGGCCTTAACCTCAGATTCTAACAGGGGCTCCAGCCTGCTGAGGGGCCTTCCGGGGCGACAAAGCGAGGACGTCTGTTTCTCGTCACAGCCCCCAGGGAGGAACTGGACGGACCGAGCAGCCGTTAAAAGTTTGCATTAAAGATGGAGACTGGGGGCCTGCGGGGGGGAAAAAAGTTTGGAAAGTGGGAAACAAAAGCATTATCCAGTGCTTTACCGAACTGTTCCGTAACAAGTTAAGAGCAGTCTCCTTTCCGCGTCTCGGCGGACCCTTGTCCCTTCATCAAAGTGGGACAGTGACGTGGTTCCCGCGCGGCTGCTGCCCCGGACCCCTGTTACTCTTGTGACGCGGGTAACAGGAGCCGCCTGTCCAGGGCCTGAGCCTGAGCCTGGCGGGCAGCTGTGAGGGCCTGGCTGTCCTCAGCTCCCGAGGGCCGACGGCCAGGCGGGGTCTCCAGGTGGTCAGGCCCGGCGCACCCTGCAAAGGCTGCCCCGGGAGGTGCCACACGGCGAGGCCTCCGCTGCTCCTGGCGCTACCGCTGAGCACCTTTCTGCAGGGGCTCCTTCGTCCAGGGAGAAACGACGTTTTTGGAAGGAGCGGGGGGGGGGGGGGGAACTGCACTGATGATGCAGACTCTCTTGAAACGCAAGGAAGCGGACCTGGGAAGGATCGTTATTTTAATTTTCTCTCCTTTTGGCCCTGCATCAGCTCCTCTTCCTGCCTGCTCCCCAGCCCCTCCGTGGATGCGACACTCACCCTTGCAGTCACACTCAGTCACGTGCACGCACGCTCACGCACGCTCGGCTGGAAGCCCTGTGAGCATAAGAAGCGCCATTAAACCGAAAAGTAAAATCTACGGAGCAGCACAAACCCCTGCGCCCGGCTCCCTGTGCAGTCCGCGCCTGGTGGGTCCCTAGAGCGCCCTCATGTGACGCTCTGACGTAATGTCACCCAAAACCTGGGAAGGGTGTGAGAGTGTTTACACTGGGTCAACACTGCAAAATGTCGCTTTTCCCTTTGCATCTTTATGTCCTGAGCAAGCCCGCGAGGCTGAGAAGAACGGTGCGAGGTCCTGAGATACCAGCAGGCCTCCCCCCCGCAATGTGCACGGAGGAAAGGGCCCGCTGAGTTAGGGCTCCAGCTGCCACCTGCAGCACCCTGAGCCCGGGCCTCGGCTCTAAGTGGACAAAGACCGCGTCGGAGGAGGAGCAGCACCTCCAGCCCAGTAAGGCGCTCAGCAAGGCGTCTGCACCGAGAGTCTCTTGCACTGATTAAAGGTGACAAGCTCCTATCGTTATAGCGTTTCTCAAACTGGAACTCAGGGAACACCAGCGTCAGAATCCCTGATGCGTTGGCTGCAATTGCAGCTCTCCGCACCTTCCGCCAGAACGTGTGCTACGGGAACCCAAGAATTTGCCTTTTTCAGTAAGTTTTCCAGCTGAGCTGCACACACAGTAAAATTTGAGGAGCTCCCCTATTCTGTTCACGCTCCCTGAGGTTAGAGATGTATATTTTAGCCAAAGCCTGTAATCCATAAGCCCACAAGGTGACTGCAGACACTGCGGCAGGGTGGCACGGGAGACATTTTCAAGAAAGGAGGAGAGAGGTCCTTTTACTCCAGAGACAGCTGCGCACACAGCTGATGCCAAGAGCCAGCCTGAGCTGACCTCTGTTCCACCCTCGTGCGTGTACCCCAGAAGGACGGAGCACATTCGCGGGGGCTGAGGGGGCTTTTAAGATAAAGAACTTGGCCTGGAACCTTGGACGTCCAAATGGGAGTGGAGAAGGGCAGCAGAGCCTCAACTCACCTCTCGAGGGCGCCAACCCAGTAAGAGGGCGCCCTTCTCAGGCCTCTTCACTCCCTCCCAGGAAAATCACGAGCAGGCCACCCCTCTACGCCCCTTGCAGACTAATATTTGCGCCTGCCTCCATAAATGTGTTATTATTACAATTAATTCCAAAGGGTCCTGAATTGGTTGCAGAGACAGGTGTTGTGAGCAATAGATATGAAATTGCACAAAGTCTTCCCATGCTGCGTCCGCAGGGGAAGGAAGCTCCTGGCGGGAAGGGAGGAGCACTGCTGTTTCCCTCCCCCCGCCCTCTGCGCTCCACCCCGCGCCCCATCATCCTCTTTGTCTGTTCCACCGGTGAGGCTTCTGTCTGCTCCGGAGCCAAACAAACACTGCCGGTCTCATGAGGACACCGAGGCTGATCTTGGGTGCTTCCAAGTTGTGCGAAGGTGGGATGCAGGCCTTCTTCCTTCTCTTGCACAGAGCCCTCGATGGTCGTTCTTGCTCCCATTCTTGGCAAGGGATGGGATTCAGCCGTGCCACCTGCCCTAGGCAGCCATTCGGACAGGCTGGAGTGCCGGGGGCTCAGCTTTCTCTCCAGCAGGTGCTCCGGAGCACCTAAAGGAGCCAGTGATGGAGAAAAGAGGGCCTTGACTCTGACCCAGCAAACGGGACTTCACCCACTCTTGCCACTTTCCAGTTATACAACCCTTGTTATTATTCTTAAACTCTCTAAAGAACTTGAAATAATCCCTATCTCATAATTGTTATCGAGGTTAGCGGAGTGAAGGTATGTAAATCAATTACACTGAGTGTGGTACGCACAACCACTCTATGCAGACTAACTATGGCGATGTAATATTTGGAAGCCATACTCCTTAGTTTACGGCTGTAAGGTCTGTGCAAGACCTTGCTCATTTTATTTTATATTTCCCCATTTATTCTCCATTGTCACTTTTACTCCCCTCTCCTTTCTTCCTCCCTGGGATTTCACCTGTGTCCTTAGAAGTTTTAGTATCTCTGAAAAATACAGAACTTTGTTTTGTGTGTGCATTAAATTTTAATATGCTCAAATGGTATTGTGCTATAAATCGCTTTCCACCTTTTGCACTCAACACTGGGATTTTTAGAGGTATCCATATTACTGTTTGCCAATGGTTCCCAACTTCACTACACAACAGAATCACTTGGGGAACATTTGAAATATACCAATACCTAGACCTCAGTTCCAGGGATTCTGATTTAATTTATGTACGGTGGAGGCCAAGCTTCAGGTCATTCTGAAGTGCAGCCAGGACTAAGAACCACTGCTGTATATAAATCGAGTTCGTAAGCTGAGAGTTTTCCAGCAGGGAGAGGGCCCAGAGTCCACTTTTTTCTGGCCTCACAAAGTTCCTGTGGAAAATCAGGTCATGATGACCAAAATATAGTACCAAAAGGAAAGAGAAGAGAGGGCAACTTGCAGCCCAAGGAGTATATGAAGAAAGGAAGAAATCAGACCTCTGACTCTGCCCTACCTATAAAAGCCATGAAGCAGCATATTGGTTTGTCCTTCTGTTCACCTCATGGCCCATTTTTCACTGAGTGCCTCTGTGTGCCAAGTATTCTACTAGATACGAAAAATATAGCAGGGAACAGAGCAGGGATCGCCTCAGTACTCAGTTGTTCTCATACCTGTTAAAATGTAGCTTCTCGGGCCCCATTCCCAGAGCTCCAGATGTGACGTGTGTGCAGCTTGGCTCAGGACCTGCATCCTGGACAATTCCAAGAGGTGATATTGAAGCCAGTGGTCCTGGACAGCTTTTGAGGAAAATTGGCCCAGCCTGTTTACAGGAATCAGATTCTTTTAAGCACATTTGGTGAATTTACCCCATTATCCCTTCTGAAAGAGCAAAGCCTTTTCCTAGGTGTCTTCAACACCAATCACAGTATTGGGATCCTCTTCTTTTTGCCAGGCATTCCTAGCTATAATGCCACAAGCCATGAGTTCATTGGTTGTACGTCACAGTATATAGTGGCTATCGAGACACTGTCTGCATCTCTAGATGAGGAGGTTTCTGTGAGGTAGGCCTTGCCCTTGCACAAAAGTAAACTGAGATGTGTTAGCCAAGTGATTATGCCGAGGTTGTAAACTTCAGGGTTTGACCCCCCACATCCATCTGCTTCAGAAAGTGGCTACTCACCACTCACCTGGGTAGGAAGGAGGTCCCTTGGAGTCCAGGACAGCCTTCACACATCCTCTTACCTCTTGGAGAGCCCAGTGGCACTTCTAAATGCTGTGAGAAGCTCTTCCACGCTCATTCTGTGGGCCAGTTATTAGCTGGATGCTACCCTCTTCCCATACACAAGTGTACAGAGGATGCCCTCTTATCTGGCATTATTTGGCACTAGTCATTGGTTGGTAAACTGGAAAAATGTTACTGAAACCAAGAATCAGTTAAAGGCGATGCATACCTACACAAAGCATGTTTTAACCTAAAGCTTATAAATTTACATTCACACACCAGACCTTTGATGTAGAACCGAAGCATTTTCTTTGACTTCAGGTTGTCTGGTTGGAGTTGTAGTATTCTTACTAACGTAGACTATGTCCCAACTCATGTCCTCAAATTTCTAGTTTCTACTTTCACAAAGTAGGGTCAAACTTCTTTGCATCTTCTGAAGAAGACTAGGTGCAAAATTCCCTTTAAAATGGATTCCAAGAATTTATTGTTAAATTTTAATACATAAATACGTTGAAAGAATAACACAATAAACACCAAAATATCCACTGCCTAAACCAGTGATGGCAAACGTTTTAGAGTTTTCAATGATACAAACAGCCCACTGGAGAGCGTGTGCCGTAGGTGCGCCACCACTGGCCTAAACTGTTATCATTTTACCATATTTACTTTATTTCACATAAATGCAGAGCTACTTCTACATTCATTTATCTATCATCAATGCTTTCTTGTTACTTGAGTTGCAGACCTCGTGACATTCACTTTTAAATGCATCAATACATCAGGACATGCTTCTGTGACATTTTCCATGAGAAATAATAAGAACATCTGACATCCAGCCCTCCACTTTCCCCAACGGTTATAAGATCATCTTTTATGGGTTTTTGCTGTTGTTTTCTCTGAATCGGGATCCAGTTGGTCATACATTTTCCTCTGGTGTAATGTTTTTCTGCTCACTTTTTTTTTTTTTTGTGGAAGTGTTCAAACACTATGTGTGGTATCTGGGTTCATCTTGCTGTTTTCTTCGTGGTACGCGATTTCTCTTTTCCTTCCATTCACTGTAAACTGGGAGTTAGGTTAAAGGTTTTAGGCAGAATTCTTCACTGGCATCAGCTCCTGCAGGTGTATTTAGCAAACATCTGTGAGCATTTATCTGGCATACAGATGTCTATTTTCCCCACATGGCTATACTAGTTCATAGTCTGTTAGGGTTTCAGGTCTACTGTGTCCCCCACAAAAGTCATACGTGTTCAGAGGTGGGGCATTTGGAAGGTGACTATACTCATGCCTGGGCTGACCCACTAGGGACTTGTCTTTGGTTTCCTCCTGACTCCTCCCTCTCTCTGCCTCCTAACTCCCATGAGGTGAGCAGCTTTCCTTCACCTGGCCCTTTTGTAATGATGTTTCTGCCTTAGAGCCAGTTGACCATGGGCTAAAACCTCTGAATCCTCAAGCCAAAATAAATTTTTCCTCCTTGAAATTGAGGGAATCACGTATTGTGTCCCAGTGACTGGAATGTGACTAATACACACTCCCACCGACATGATACAAAAGTTCCCTGGCTCCTCATCCTTGCCATCATTTGAAATCATCATTCTAGTTTGTGTTAGTATCAGACCATAATTTTAATTTACCTTTCCCTCAGGTAAATTTAGTTTATCACTTACCATGTGCTTGTTGCTCACTTAGATATGAATTGTTTAATTCTTTTGGCCATTTTCAAATTGCTTTATCTTATTAAAAAATTGATTTGTAAGACTGGACATGAATCCAGTTGGTTGTATGTATGTAGTACATCTTTCCCTCTGTGGTTCATATTTTCACAATATAAATGGTTGCCTGAAATGAACATAAATTCCTAATTTTAATCAACATATCTGACTTTATTGGTCAATTCTGTTTATGTTTAGTGGTTTTATATCTTTTTTTCAGAAATCCTTTCCTGCCTCATATCATACAATATATTATCTTTTAGGAACTCTGTTTTATCTTTTATATTAAGATCCATAATCCACCTGGAATCGTTTTTGTTTGGTTGGTTTGTTTTGATTTTCAGTATGGTGAGACACAGGAGTCAGTACCATTTTTTCCCACTGACTGTAACGTTTTGTTAGAAAGAACCTCCTCTCTCCACCGCCCTACTATTTCCCCTTTGTCACAAATGGATTCCTATACGCGTGGTTCTCATCCTGGACTTCATTTTGCTCCATTGGCTTATTTGCGTCTGCTTATACCAAGAATACCATGTTGTCTTAATTACTACAGTTCAGTAAATCTTAGCGTCAGTAGTGTTCGTGAACCAAGCTGTTCTTCCCTTTCAAGATCGTCTTTGCTATTGAGGAGAGAGGTTTGAATTCCGTATCATCTGTGTAAATCTTAGAAGGCAACTTGATAATTTCCAGTAAAAGCCGCTGGATTGTGATGAAGGCTGCATAGAACAGACAGCTCCCTTTGGGGAGAAGCCCTGGTAACAGCTCTACATTTAAATCTTGTTGGATTTTTTCTTGATAATGTTTTGTACTTTTGCCTAATTCACTATTAATTCTAATTGTTGCAGATTATTTTGGATTTTCTTTCTTTCTTTTTTTTTTTTTTTGTGGGTACTGGGGGTCAACCTCAGGACCTCGCGCACCAGCAGGCGCCCGTGCCGCTGAGCGATATCACCGGCCCTTTTTTTGTATGTGGGTTCCGGGAGTTGAACTCAGGCCCTCGCGCTTGGCAGGCAGGCGCTTACACCGCTGAGCCATCTCACCGGCCCTATTTTGGATTTTCTAACTACACAATCATATGTGAATAATGGTGATTGCTTCCTCTTCAATTCTTAGCCATTTTATTCCTTATTTCTGATTTTATCAATTGTTAAACTCTCCAGCACGGGGCTGAAGGGTTGTGACGATCTCTAGCATTTTTCAAACTCCAATTTCAGGAAAACAATTTTCAATATTTTATCATTTTTCAATATTTCAATTATTATTATTATTATTATTATTTTTGGTACCGGGTATCAAACTCAGTTCAATTATTTTTTAAATAAGAAAGTTCCCTCCTTTTTAGTTTGCTATGAATTTTTAGAGTTTGACTTAATATTAAATTTTACTAACATTTTTTCCTATGTCTATCAATATAATTATCTGATTTATCTTCCATTGATGTACTGAATTATATTGGTGATTTTCTAATGTTAAATCAACTGTGACTTGTTAGGATAGAAAACAAGTTGGCCACAATGTATTTTTTTTTTTTTTTTTTTGTGGGTACCAGGGGGACGACCTCAGGACCTCGCGCGCCAACAGGCACCCGTGCCACTGAGCGATATCACCGGCCCCTTTTTCGTATGTGGGTTCCGGGAGTCGAACTCGGGCCCTCGCGCTTGCAAGGCAGGCGGTTAAGCCGCTGAGCCATCTCACCGGCCCATGTTTTTTAAGTATATTTGGTTTAAATTGTCATGTACATTCATACAGAAATTGGATCCTTTTTTGTAATACCTTTTTCAGGTACTAAGGCTTGCCGGCCTAAGGATTGAGAAGTATCTCTGCAGCTTCCATCGTCAGAAAGTTTTTTTGATCAGAATTAGATCTTTTTTAAATGTTTGGAAGAACTTTCCAGCATAACTATCTGGGCCTGGATTTTTCTTCATGAAAAGATTTTACATTATGGATTTACTGTTTTTAATAAATATAGAATTATTTGGATGTTTATATCTTCTTGTGTTTTTTTAGGACTTTATCCATTTTGCCTCTGCCCCACACTTATTCACTAAGAAAAGTTTGTAATAACCTATTGTGGTTTCTTCAAGGTCGGTTTCCTCGTTCATACTGCCTATTTGTGCTCTGTGTTTCTTTTCCTTTTAGTTACTCTTTTCTGGGGGTCATCAATTTTATTAGTCTTTTGAAGGCAATATGTTTTGGTTTTGCTAATTATTTTCTTTTGAAAGTTTATTTTCCATTTCATGAAATTCTGCCCTTATCTTTATTATTTCCTTTCTTCTGCTTTCTTTGAATTTTATTTGCTATTCTTTTGCGAACCTATTTGAGAGAGATTTAAACATCGTTTTCTGGTCTTTTTTCTTTTATAATTTATGCACCGAAGGCTCTAACTTTCATCTCTGCTTCTGCAGCTCCCCACTTTTTCGGAGCAAGGAGAAGGGTGGTGAGGAGGAGTCCTTCTCAAGACAGGCGCGTCTGGAAAGCCCCTTCTTGCTGTGCCCCAGGGCCCTGGGTCCCTGCTGCAGCTCCACGCGGTCTCTGGCACCTCCCCCGTCCTGAGAGAGGGCTTTCACGTGGGTCCCGTCCTTCTCTGGGTTTACAACTTCTCGAGTTGGTGGAGGAGGAGACCGCGGGTGCGGAAGAGGCAGCGAGACACAGCTCACATCATCATTCCATTCAAAGCTTTTGTAATTCCCAATGTGACTTTTTATTTGATCCGTGGATCATTTAGAAGTATAAATAAGGCTCTTCTGGGTATCTTTTTAAACTTCTAACCTAATTCTACTATGAATAATCAGAAAACATTCTCTGCATGATTTGAATTCCTTCAAATTTGTTGGATCATGTTTTATAGCACAGCAAATGGTAAATATTACAAGTCACTGAAAAACACCAAAACTGTGTTTTTTGGCTTTGAGGTGCAATGCTCCATATATGAAACATTTGTTAATCATGTTAAATGTTCTATCCTTTGCTGATTTTTCACTTTGCCTACTTGTTCTGTCAATTTATGCTCTGCTATTAAATGTGCCCAAAGCACATTTATTATTTCTTATATCTTTCAAGTGGGATGAATTTTTTTTTTTTTTTTTTTTGTGGGTACCAGTGGAGTCGACCTCAGGACCTCGAGCGCCAGCAGGCGCCTGTGCCGCTGAGCGATATCACCGGCCCCTTTTTCGTATGTGGGATCCGGGAGTTGAACTCGGGCTCTCGTGCTTGCCGGGCAGGCGCTTAAGCCGCTGAGCCATCTCACCGGCCCGAATTTTTTGCTATTACAAAATAGCTCTCTATGTCTCTAGTAATACTTCTGCCCGAGTCTGCTGTAGGTTAGCATTTACGGTCCACCCACAGTGTGTCTTTCTGTCTTTTACACTTAAACTTTCAGTATTCTTGTAAGCACTGTGACAATCTTGGCATTTCCAGGACAGCACTCTGCTTACATTTCACATGAATGTATGTTGCTTGATTCCTAACAAAAAAATTTTATCCCTTCTTGTCTTCTTTGGAACTGATCAATGATACTTTAATTGTTGCATTTTCCTTTATTAATGTTTACCAACCCATTCTTTCACTATTATTTCTGCAACTAACCTAGGGATTCTAATATGCAGTGTTAATCTATCAAAGTCAAATACAAATCAGTGCTTTTACTACTTCCTCGACATTGTGCAAGCCTAATAACACGAATTTCTTATAAACACTTATTTTATGTTCTTACTGTCATTGCGTTTTACTCCATAAAACATTTTTACAATAATTTATTTAATTCTTCCTACATTACTACGTACTTGCCATTTCCAAAGCTCTTCATCCAACCCTGAATCTACACATTCATCTTCCTTCCACCTTAAAAATACTTCAGGATTTCTTCTAGTGCAGAGATATTCAGGGCAACACCATAGTTTTTTAGTTGTTGTCATTGTTGTTGTACTGGGGATTGAACCCACAGCAAGGCCTTGCCCATGCTAGGCAAGCACTCTACTACTGAGTTATATCGCTGCCCTTTTTATTTTTTATTTTGAGGTAACATCACTCTAAATTATCCAGGCTGGCCTCAAATATGCAAGCCTTCTGCCCCAGGCTCCCCAGTATCTAGGATTACAGGCATGTGCCCCCAATCCTAGCTTTTGTTTGTTTGTTCATTTTCTGAAGATGAAGATCCAGGTATTTTATCTCCATTGTTTACATTAAAAAGTGAGGAGTGGGGGTGCACACCTTTGTCCCCAGCACTGAGGAAGGTGAGGCAGGAGGACCACAAGTTAGAGTCCAGCCTGGGCTGCACATAGAGTTCAAGGACAGCCTGAAGCACTATACAGAAGACCCTGAATCAAAACAAACAAACGAACAAAAAAACAGTACAGATTTATAGAAGCTCCTTTGAAAGTAACCTGTCAGGTTTTTTTTTTTCTCCCTGATGTTAAGATTTTATCTCTGTCTTTATTTCTGATAGTTTAGCATACTTTTCTTGGTTGTGACTTTCTTTGTATTTGTCCATCTTGAATTTGTGCATTATTTCTTCCCATTTGTCTTTTTCTTTTCTTCTGGAAAAAAAAAAAAAAGATATTTCTTTTGATTAATTTTTGAAAATTTTGGGCCGGTGAGATGGCTCAGTGGCGTAAGCGCCTGCCTGGCAAGCGCGAGGTCCTGAGGTCGACTCCCGGTACCCACATAAAAAAAAATTTAAAAATTTTTGTTCCCTTCTAGGGATCTATTATAAATATGACCGGCCTCTTTACTTTGCCTCACATGTCTCTCAAGCACCTTTCTATATTTTGTACCCTTAACTACTCTACTGTTGAGCCTGGTTATTTTCTCCTGATGTATTTCAGTTTATTAATTCTCTCTTCAGCAGAGTCTAATCTACTCCTAAACCCAAAGTGTGAATTCTTAATTTCACCTTCTGGCAGTTTTGATATAAAATTACCATTTTTATATAAATTTCACTTGTGTCCTGAAATTGTCTTCTTTGTCCTTTATTTTCTTGAGCTTATTAATTACTGTTATTTTTAAATTAGAGTTGGATAACAGGATGTCCTCTGAGTTTTCCTGTAGGATCTATTTTTATTCCTCTCTTTAATTTTTCAGTGCATTCATTTGTTTCTTTGCGTACCTAACAACTGTTCAATGAATTCTGGACATTGTGCATGAAACATTTTAGTTATGACTCGAAGGGCGGATGATGCACTCCTCCTCAAGGGGAAATTTGTTCTCCTTTTCACAGGGAATTACGACTATGGGTATCACCTGCCTCAAACTTTGAACTGAGCTAAATTGAAGCTGCGTTTGAAGGTTTGGAGGAGTTGATCTGTTTCCCACTACGCTTTGCTCCCACTGTGTAGCTTTTCAGAGAACCTAAACTGAAAATGTCATGTTTTTACCCGTGACTCCGTTTTCAGTTGGCTCTGAATTCCTGGTTTTGTTTCCCCAGCTCTGTGAGTCAGCCAGCAGTACTAATCAACTTCTTCAGGCTCAGTGCTACACATGCTGCTGGCCACTAATCTTGAGTTAGCAAAGCCCTTGAACAGAAAATCAGCCCCGAATATGAGGGTGCAGCGCTCTGTGCTTCCCTTTTCTTCCCTTCCTGACATCGGATGTCCTCGTCCTCACTGAAATGGTATCCCTGATGTCTTCAAACAGATGTGTGTTTGTGGGGGTGGGTAGGGAAGTCATTGTTTGTAGTTCTTGTTTGTATTTTATCCTCTTTTCTGATCTAGACAGTGCTGCATAACCACTCATCATTTCAAACATGTCTCTTCCTCTCTATGAGGGTTTCTACTGATCCTTTTCATGTGCATCATCCCAAATTTTACCATGAGGAGCCTCTTCAACTGTCACCTCTGTCCCCTTCACACGGCCATATTTGTGTTAAGCTTTTCTTCCTTCTTTTCCAGAAAAGTCAGTCCTTTCTCTACCTGTGATCATAAATGAGCGATTTCCCCAGGCAGCTTTGTGGGTGAGGATGGTGTGTGGCCCTTCAAGATCTGGCCCACAAAAACCTTCCTCGCTCTGTGCTCTGCGCTCTGCGCTCTTGTTCTCCTCCTTCTGGCTTGGATGAAGGCGGCACGTAGCATACCTTGGTAGCTATGTGCTGAAGACAGCAGGGCCACGAGACAGGAAGGTCTTGGGTCCCCAAATCATAGCATGGACTAGAAACTTCTGCTGATCAGAAAAGTCTGCACTCAATTAATGAATGAATGAGTGTAACTCCAGTCCCTACAGGCATTGAGATTTGGGTGGGATTTTTTTGTTACAACACCTAGCATTATCGTAACTAGACCATGGATGTCAGTGAAAGTGGGCTCTGTGAATTTCTACGGTATTGTGGTCATCGCTCCTGTCAGCAGCACAGAGAAAAATTCCTTAGATTATTTAATGACTTATGACATACTTTATTATCAAATTTCCCCAAATGACATGGAATTGTTTTTCTGGTGATGTTCATGTTAAAGATTAGGAAACATTTAACAAGACAGTGTACGAAATTCCTAACTGCTCTTTCTGAGCAGGAGGTAACTGGGCTTACACAGTGAGTTTGACAGTGTATTCTTGCAGCGTTTGAAGATCAGCTCAATATGCTTTATCTCTAGGAGAGCAGTAGAGAACACTACATGACATTTGGAATGAAAATCAAAATTTAAATTGGTTCTCGAGATTTCGAGTCATCAAGAATCCTGTAAGAACTTTATAAAAATGCAGAGCTGTGATTCATTTCCCCAGACATTTTACCTATAATTTGAAGAGGGACCAAGAAAGCTGCACTTATTAAAATAATTCCATAAGTTGCTTCTTATGCAGTCATCTCACAGATCAGGCTTTGAAAAAACTTCTGATAGAAAAATTCTGGCAGGTGCAGCGCTAGTGAAAACCAGAGTTTCATCAGCGTTCAGCCCATCCCCGCTGGCCAGGACTGTGGATTGCTAATGACATTCATTCCATCCCAGGCAACTGACTCGCAGCCCATACTTTTCACTGCAGTGCGCACGTGTATTGTTTCGGACTGGGTTTAACTGCAGGAAAGAGAAACTCAGTGTCAGCAGTTTGTAAACACGGCAGGCTCTGCGTCCTCATGCAAGCATCTTGGGTCCCCCATCCAGGTCTAGCACTGCGATTCTGTGAATCTGTTGGGGACCCAGGCTTCTTGGGCTCACTCTGAGATTCCCAGAGTGTGGCTGTTATCATCATTACTCTAAATGACTGCTGTAAAACCAGTTATTACATCCAAAATCCACTCCGCAGAAGAGAACAAGCAAGAATGAGAAGATGGCGCGTTTTCCTTTTAAGGAATTTTGTGAAAAGCTGCACATATTCGTCCTGCTTCCATCCGATCGTCAGCGCTGCTTAGTGAGAAGGGAGACTGGATATGCTGAGGCGTTCTCTGCGTAGACCAACTCACTGCTGGGCGCTGTGTTACTTGGAGAACAGAGACTGGCTACCGGGTGAGAGTTAGCAGCGCCTACACAACGTCCTGGTTGGTACATAAAGATTCCCATTGGCTTCCGCAACAGCAAGCGCATCCAACTGTACTCCAGCCTTTTAACGTTTACACCTCATTGCGCCACTAAGACCCTTCACCGCTAGGCCTCCTCTATCCATAGTAGCAAGTTAGGTACGTAGGCAAGGTCCAGCTGGAGTCGCCAGGCGCTTGTGCTGTCGCTGAGCAGCCCCTCGTGAGCACTGATATCAGAAGCAGGTCCTACGTGCACAGGAAGAGACCAGCTCAGCGATCGGGCATGATCCAGGCCCAGAGCAGGTCCCCTGCACACAGGCAGATCTAAGGTCAGTTTGCCATGGGACGGGACAGCACATGAAGGCAGTCGCTGTAACGTCAGTGAGTGTGGCTTCAGAACCAGGCCCGCAGCTTTCGCTCCTGCTCTTGCCTTAAGGAATGCGGGGCGTGGGGGGCACCAACAGGTGTGTTATGAGTGGGCCTCCGCTGCGAGGTGACCCAGGTGCCTGACAGGGTGTCGCGCAGGGAGCCAGCAGGTACCAAGCCCCTGTCTCCAGCTGTGTCAGTGGAGACCACATAGGGAGGTCACTGCTGCTGTCACCAGGAAGCAAACAAATGACCCCGTCTAAACAGCCAAGGGATAAGGAGACTGGAAATAATATGACGGGGCAAGGAACAGCTACGAATGGAGCAAAAGATCTAAAATTCATGTCAGGAGAACAGCAGGAAACCAGAAACAGCGCTGACTGAAACAGTATTTAAGAAACAATGGCTGGAAATTTCCTAAAGCTCGGGAGAGACATACATATATCGTACTTTATGTATTATACATTATGTATTATATTTTATATTTTATGTAAAATAAATGCAGCCACAAGGAAATAATGCATCACCTAAATGGAAAAGGAGCAGCAGGACGCTTATGGTGGAGACTAAAAAGACAGGGCACGATAGTGTTCAAGCGATGAAAGAAAATGCAAGCAAACCCAGAATTCTACATACTGAGACAGTCTCCTTCAGAAATCAAGGTATTCTCTGAGACAGAAAAAAAATAAGAATTTATCACCAACAAAATTATCCAAAAGGAATGGGTAAAGTTCTATAAACAAAGGAAATCATAGGAGAAAGAATCTAGGAGCACTGGGAAGGACTAAAAACAAGGGAAGAGGAAATGCAGGGGTAAATCCATTTTCTCTTGACTTTTCTAAGTTGTATTTGTTGTTTCAAGCAAAAAGTGTATTTGTCAGATGCGGTTTTGAATATACAGGAAATATGTAAGACAATGTATTATAAATGGGGGAAGCTAAAGGGATGTAGAAACTCCTTCTCTCTAAGCAGGGTGTGGTGGTATGTGTCAGCAATCCCAGAATTCTAGGAGGCTGAGGCAGGAGGACTGCCAAGTTTGAGCCCAGCATGAGCAACTTACCAACTTAGAGAGACCCTATCTTGACTTAAAAAATAAAAAATAGGATGTAGCTCAGCAGTGCGAAGGCCCTATACCCAGTCTCCATGATTGAAACCTGCCCCCCCCAGATGTGTGTGTGTACACTCTCCATATAGCACACGTGTGGGTGTGTGTAAAACATGGTACTAGAGCACACGCTCAAAAGGTATACAAAGACATCTACTCAAGAAACATAATGAAATATGTTAAAGTAACTATACAAAGGGAGGAAAAAGAAAATAGAGAAATGAAAAACAAAAAAATTAAAAAAAAAAAGAGAAAAGTGCTGTCAACATATCCATAATACATTAAGTGCAAGTGGTCTAAATATACAGGTTAAAAACATAGATTAAAAACACTGCCTATAAGGATCTTACTTCCAATATAATAATATGGATGGTTTGGAAATAAAAGGAGAGGGAAAGATACAGAATGTAAACATTAGTCAAAAGAAAGCAAGAATGGCTGTATTACTGTCAGATAAAGTAGACCATGGAGTAAAGGAATTTCCAGAGACAGAGAGGGACCTCACATTCTGTTAAAAAGGTTAACCTACCACGAAGGCATAGCTGGCCTAAATGCTTATCCAACCAACTGATTTTCAACAGATTGCAATTCAGTGGAGGAAGGGGAGATTTTTCAGCAAATGATGCTGGAGAAATTCTATATCCATAAAAAAATTTATATCTATAAAAAAATGGAGTATTATTTAAGCTTAACACCTTATATAAAAATTAACTCAAAATAGATTGTATATTTAAATGTAAAACATAGAACAATAAAACTAGAAGAAAATATAGGGAAAAATCTCCATGACTTGGGGCTGGGGAAAGAGTTCTTAGATAAGACTTCAAAGCACACCCCATAAAAAATTTTTTTTGATAATATGGACTTCACCAAAAATGAAATCTTCTTTTCCATGACAGAACCTACAGAAAATGCTGAGTAAATCAGTGTGAGCTCACAAAAATAGATCCGCTGTGGCATAGACCAGTAATGCACGGTGAATTCCAATTAATTAGATTAGAAGTAAGCAGATAAGAAGACAATACAGGTAAGGGATGAGAGAGGAACCAGACCAAGTCCAGGTTGGCTGTCTTTTTAGCTACCTTGACCAGAAGTGCATCGATTCCTTAGCACAGGTTGAAGAGACAAAAGAAAGAAAGAAAAAAAAAAAAATAGTGAGAGAAGGGTAGCTTAGGAATTACACCATGAAATATCGTGTTCATCTCGGGGAAGCAAAGTGAGTGTAAGGTTTCAGGGTAGAAAAGAAAGGAGGCATCGGATTCCATTGGATGTCTGAAACATAAGCTCAGACACGCATAATCACTCCTGCCCCCGCGATTCTGCCTGGAATGTGAGGTCCTGGGAGGGCCGAGCCCAGAGGATGTCTGCGATGAATCACTGAAGTGGAAACCCTTCAGAAGCTGGCTTTGTGCAAACCAGCTCTGAAAGCTGCGGGGAGAAAGCAAACACACCCTATGGTTAGCTTTCCTGCCTTAACTCACTCCCCCCTTCTCTGTAAATATCAGTTGCCCTATTTATACAGTTGTTATTAAGTTACAGTTTAATCTGAAACTTACTGCATAGGAACTATGTAACTAGGCGACTTCAGGCAAAAGAAGTGCCCAGCAGGAAAGTATAAACGGGTTGTTCGGGAGGTGGGCAAAGAAAGGACAGTGTGGGTAGCGTGTCTTTGAGGAAGGTAAGATTGTGGCAGGGACCATTATGGCTCCAGATATAAGTAATCAGTGGATGACTTCCTCCCGCTCCTCCCTGCTTTCGCTAAAAGAATCAGATATTCAGCATCTGCGCCATAAAGATGATATTGCATAAGCTGTTTCTTCTCAAAAGAAAGTGAGACTTTTCCGTGAACTATTACCTATTTTAAAAGGAAAATAATATTGGATCTTAATGATCAAGAGTAATGTTTATCAGTCACTCAGTCATCTCTCCATCTCAGCCACGTCCTGGGCTCTTTCCTATGATCATCAGTAGTACACACAGGTAAAAATTATTCTCTCTGCTTCACAGACAAGGAAATGGCAAATCAGGAAGACAAAGTAGCCTGGCCAGAATCTGAAGCCAAGATCTGCCTGAGTGCAAAGCCCGAATGAAGCGGTCTTAGCTGGAAAGCTACACGCACTCAAGCCCAGAAATGTTGCATGGAGCCATTGAGCCCTCTTTCCCCCGCAACTCCAGTAAAGTTCTCCAGGAGTAACTGCTTCCCAAGTGATGGCTGCACACGGAGGCTCTGGCCTGCATGGGAAACTCCAAAGAGCAACAGACAGCAGCACATCCAGGTGGGAGAAGCCGCGTCTCCTTGTCTCCAGCAGTCACGATGGCTGTGGAGCCCCTGGAATCCGCCCATCAAGTCTTCCCAGCAGTCTGATATGGGGAAATTGCTGTCTCCACTGTACAAACGCGAGCTCCGCGTCCACAGAACTTGACTAACTTGCTGAGGCCACTCAAAGATTAAGTATCAGACTTGGACTTACACCGACTCCAATACTCAATTCGGGGCGGGAGTTGAAGCTCTTCTCCCTGGCATTAATATGTATGTCTTATTTAACCATGCACTCCACTATAGGGTGCAGCCCTGATCTCATGTGACCCTAAAATCAACCCCAAACACATCAGCACTGTGTTACATCCATGTTACAAGGTAGCGCTAAGGTTTGAGAGGGTCAAGCCAGGGGCCGGGGGTCCCAAGCCAGCAGGAGGCAAAACTGAGCTTTGCACCAGGCTTCGCTCCTGGAATTTCAACCATTCCTGCCTCCTCCCTCCCTGTATGCACAGATAATCCTGGAGCTGGCATGGTGCCCAAGTGCTTGAGACCAAGTTGATTTGCATGGGATCTTCTTTGACACGTTTGTTAGGATTCTGGTGTGGGGCCCTGCAGTCGTCTCGCTATGCCCTGTCACTTAGGGACAGGAACTACTTGTTCAGCTCAGCTCATTGCATGTTGCACGATCAACCCCTTTTTGCTATGCTGGGTCTAATGCATACGTACTCTGCCTCCCACTAAGCCTCGCCGGCACCCAGGCTTAGTGGAAAGTACGCAGTATTTGGAATCTGTCACTCGCGACCAAGAACAAAGCCTCCTTTCTTTACTCACTGCTGCAGAGCAGAGCAGATGAGCCCTCAGACTCCAGGACCACACTGCCTTGGACAAACCCCACTCCCCACTTAGCCCTGTGACCTCGGCCCCTCTGAGACTCAGTTTCTCCATATGTACGAAGGGGGTGGTGGAGCAGCGTGCCTCTCTCGCGGTTGTGAGACCTCAGGAAACGCTGTTTGCACAGGCCTTGGGACAGCCGTGACCAGGGGAAGTGTTTGCACGCCTTCCACCTCCAGCCTCTGCACGGTACCCGGGAAGTAGCACTTTCTCAGTATTTCTGAAATGTGAGCATTAACCAGAGCCTCTTCCCTTGGCTATGGAAGAGCAGTGATTTCTACCTCCCCTGCACTTGGCTTTAGGGGATTGCCTCAACGGACAATTGAGGGGGCCTTACCTGGCCTGTGGTTGCTGCCCTATAAGCTTTAATTTGCTCACTCGTGATTTAGCCTCTGCTTGCTTTTCAGTACAATGGGTGGCCTTGTGACACCCCGGGTATAGTAATGAAAGTCAAAATGCTGTGTAAATGCAAATTGCTGACATTGCCCACCCTAGCACCTCTCCCCTCCCTGCCCTCTCCAGGGATGTTGCCCTCCTCTCTCCCTCTACCTCCTGGCTTCTATGGTTACTTCTCAGCTGTCGCTGGGCCCCTCCTCTACCCTGGGCAGATCATCTGTGCCCAAGGAGGCTCCTGCTTCCCTCCACTGCCCACCATGCTGTGGCAGGAAGCCCTTCCCTGTCCCTTCCCACCCTGTTCCTTTCGGGAACACCCTGCACATGCGGGTGTTATTTCTCTTGGCAGCAGGTGTTCAGCTGTCAAAGAGACAGATGGGTCTTGGCCAGGAGGAGGTGGGAAGGGAGGTAAGGAAATGAGACTCGAATGGGACAGGCACCCAGCCAGGCACTCTAAGAGATGGGGAGGGTGTGAATAGAAGCAACTGAACCAGGAAAGGTGCAAAAAGGCAAATCACAAATCTTTATCTGAGGATCCAGATGCCCCAGAGCCCCACTTCTCACCCAGACATGCAAGCCCAAGCAGGATGCAAAAAGGGACAAACTGCGGGGAGGGGGTGGCAAAGGTAAAATGTCACCTGCTCTGAAGACTCATTTTAAATTTCTTCTGCATTTGCCACCTTCAAAGTATAGCACAGGATTGTGAAGATCAAATTGTTTAATAAGAGTAAACGCTAGAACAGTGTCTGGCACTCAGTGAGCACCGTGCGAGTATCAGCCAATTACACTCTTTCGTCAGTGGTCATGACAGTAATGAGTAGGAAGTTCCAGGAATGTGTGACCTGGCTTTACATTGCTGGGGCAAAACACCTGACAGATACAACTTAAAAGAGGAAGAGTTTGTTTTGGCTCAGAGTTTCTGAGGTTTTGGTCCATGGTCAGCTGGTTCTGAGGCAGAAGGGCCCAGCGGAAGAAAGCTGCTCACCTCATGGTGGTCAGGAAGCAGAACACAGGGGAAGAGCCAGTGAGAGGAAGGGGCAGGGACCAGACATAGACCCCAAGGCTACAGCCCCAGGACCCCCAGACTCACTCTGAAGTGTGCTTTACTAACCTCCAGGAGTCTCTCAACCAGGCAAGTTGACAACCAAGATTAACCATCACTGATGTCATGGGTTTTGGAGCCAGAGAGACTTCATCTCAAATGCTACCTTGGCCACTTCTGGGGGCTGCAAGAGCTTGGCTCAATGATTGCTTCTTGCAATTACACAACATCACCTTCCTTGCTTGGCTTTGAGTGGCTCTGAAAGGTAACTCCTCTCTCCCATTTCGGAGTTGAAGACATTAAAGTACAGAAGGGAGGACAGCATCTCCTACAGTGATATGGCTGCCCATGGTGTAGAGTTTGGGGAGTCCATGCATGGCATCTTCCCAGGGTGTCAGTTACCTTTCCCTAGCAGAGGGGATGAGGAAAGAAAGAATCAGGCTGTCGGAGACATGTGGGAACAGGGGCAGTAGGTGTGAAGTTGTCCTTCGGTTTCTGGAAAGAACACTGGCTTTGGGCTTGGAATATCTGCTTCAGATGGTTTTGCCATTTACCAGTTATGTGGGGACTACTTAATCTTTGTATTCCACTTTTTGGAGGAACCAAATGAGGAGGTATTACTAAGCCTGGCGATTGACTCAGGAAACTTCTGTTTGCCAGAGACAGAAACAAACTCAAAACTCAGTTAAACAAAAAAGAGACCAGGTTAGCCCAAGCAGGAGTCTGTCCGAGGCTAAGTCCCTCTACCGGGGGCTCCACATCCTGCTGCCCATCTTAGCCTCTCTGTAACGTGTTTCTGCTCTCTGCCTTGAGTTCACCATTTTTTCCATCTCAGTCCTCAGCTCTTGCCTTCACAGAGTTTACTCGATTGCCTTTCACCTAAGCTCTGTTTACTTTTGAAAATGCATGTTTTCATTCCGCACACCACTCAGCCTCCCTCCTCCATAAACTTGAGTCCATGGAAAAGACAAACCATGGAAATAGAAACCTCATAAATCCCTCGGCCAAGACTTTGACAGACTTGCTTAGCATTTCTGAACTCTATCCCTGGTCATTTCCGAAGTTTTTCTTCCAGCAGGTCAAGCCACATACAGCGGGTGTATATTTTGTGTCCAAATTCCTAAGGGAAACTTTCGATGACTACGGTTTAACAAACACCATCTTCTTGGGACGTTTTTGGAAGGTCAGTTGGATCTGCGCTAGAAGAGATATTCCACTGGTGACCCACAATTGCACTTTGGAAGCTTGACCTCAGTCTTCTTCCTCAGCCTTTTTCGTTGTTACTTCCTATTCCATGCCTAACCCACCCCCACCCCAAATGCACCTTTCCATCCATAACCGTGCACTGTCTTCTCTTTTTTGTGATTATGAACACCTTAAGGTCAGAAACTGTCTTAGTCAGCTATTCCTCCCAGGCACCCAACGTGCAGCAGGTGCTCATGGAGTATGTGAAAAATGAAACAGTGCAAGGCCTGGGAGGCTATTACATGGTATAATGAGCTTCCATGCCTTACTAAGACCTGATGGTTCTGCCATCATATTTGATTGCTCTACTGCTGCATAACAAAAAATCCCTGAAACATAGTAGCTGGAAACTACAGCAGTCGTTTTCTTATCGCTCACCAGTACCTGTGAGTTAGGAATTCCGGGAAGGCTTGGTTGGGCAGCTCTAGCTCGGAGTCTCTCATTCGATTGCAGGCTGACAGTGGATGGCACTGGACAGCACCAGGCTGGGACAGCTGGGCTTTTGAGAGGCTGGAGAGCAGGTGACGTCTCTCCTCAGGGGGTCTCAAGGCCTCCCTGTGCTCTCTGCTCCGGCCGGCTTGGCTGCCTTGGTTTTGACGGTTGCATCGTGTAAGATGTTAAGGGAAACTGGGTGAGGGTGTGTAGGAGCCCTCCATACCAGTTCCGCAGCTTTTCTATACGCTTAAAATTATTCGGCAATAAAAGTCTAATTTAAAAATGCTGCCTGACTTTTTGCCACCACTCTAAGTGGGGCGGAGAGGACGTGGTCTTAAGAAGCGCGTGTGCATGCGGAGCCGAGTCAGCTCTAGCACCTTTTGCATTCTGTTCAGGCAGGGTCGGACACAGCGCCTCTGACCTCGGCATCTGTCACCATCTACCTAAATGCCCATGTGCCTCGTTGAATGTCGTGTTCTCTGAAGGACATTTTCTCCTGTTCTTATCATCTGTCCCCAGAACAGTATTAAGATAACGTAGGAGGGTGAACCATGGACAAGTGTGTTTTGCAGCCCAACGGCAACAGAACAGGGGCGCGGATTTACACACCGACGGGAATGGGGTGGGCCCTGCTCATATGAGGACATGAGTAAGAGAGTTCATTCCTGCAGGAAGAGCTCTTTCAGGAAAAAATTCAGCACTGACCAAGTTTTTCACTGCGAATTCCACAAAGACAGTGAGACACCTTTCCCGTGGGCTGCTGGAGGCCTCTCTAACCTCTGTCTCCAGAGGCAGCGCCTCACTGGATGGAGGAGATTCACCTTGCTCTCAGCTGGAGGCCATGGGGCCTCCAGACGCAGACGCGAACATGCAGGGTGGAGTCCAGGACAGCAGAGGCCCCGGCCCAGCTGGGAGGCAGCCACGGGCCCTGCTGGGGCAGGAGGCTGCAGGAAGGGGAGGAAGGAGGAAGTGGTCTTGTTGTCAAGCCCTGCCCCTTCCGCTTCCCAGGGAGTCAGGCAAATGACATCAGATGGATTTTTTCAGATGTGAACAGAGGCTTTAATTGGGATTTGAACAGGAGACAGCTCATTATTGCTCCTTTCTTTCTTCTTTCTTTCTTTCTTTCTTTCTTTCTTTCTTTCTTTCTTTCTCTTTCTTCTTTCTTTCTTTCTCTTTCTTCTTCCTTTCTCTTTCTTCTTTCTTCTTTCTTTCTTTCTTTCTTTCTTTCTTTCTTTCTTTCTTTCTTTCTTCCTTCCTTCCTTCCTTCCTTCCTTCCTTCCTTCCTTCCTTCCTTCCTTTCTTCTCTTTTAAATCTAAACTTAGGAGCCATGGCAGCTGCCCTAGTAGAATCTCAGGTTGTGCATCACTGGGCAAGGCCCATATTGACAAGAAAAGCCAGCAAGAGGACCGGAGCAAGGCAACAAACAGTCCCCTGCGTGCCGCATAACTTCTTCCAGGGTTGGAGTGAGACGTGATCACAGGCACCTCCAGGGGGGAAGGTGGGGAGAGGCGCCTGGTGGCCAAAGGAGTCCTGCCAGGGTGGCGGAGTCCAGCTCCTGCTGAGCCAGAGCCAAAAACGTGTCGCCTGCTTCTCTGTTTGTGAATTATCCTTCCCCGAGCAGAACAGCTGGGGCCTTTTGCTTTCCATTCTCAGAACACGGCTGGGTTTGGGCCTTTCCAGTTTCTTCTTCTAGATAGTCCAACACACGCGGCAATAAAATAGAGAGCCATTCTCCGTGGTGTTTGGTTAATGATGCTGTGTCTGGCAGCATCTCTTCCTTCACCAAAGCCATCCTTGGGAGAAGTTCTCATTCAAACCCTCCAGAAGTTGTTTTTAACTGGCAAGTCCCAAGACTTAAGACATTTCCAAGAAATCTGGATCTTATTTTGACTGAAACTCGTTTATTCTCCTCAGAACAAAAGAATGCCAACAATTCGGCCGTCCCTCACGCTGCTACGTCACCAGCCAGAGCCCTGCTGAGCTCTGAGAAGCAGCACTGGGTGGCTTGGGGAGGCCAGAAGCAGACAGAGATGCTGATGGTTGGCTGGGGCATCTGCTTTTCATTTCTCTCCTTCTTATTCCATGAGGCCACATAGTCAGGAGGATGCTGAGCCCCGGTGAACATCATCACTGAGGGTCTTTGGGGCCAGGGGAGACTCCAGAGCTGCGAGCCACGTGCCAGTGAGAACCTGAATGTGATCCATACGGGGCTGGCCGGCAAGTGTTTTGTTAGACACTGCAACATTGGATCGAGGACGTAGATGCTAAAGGGCCTTCTTGAAGAGCAGCCCTACAGTCTGTCCCTCTCTGGAGACCACAGGCATCTAGCATGATGGGTGACAGCACTATTAGGGAGCTACCTGATGGCCACCTAAGAAAAATGGGCCTCCCCAAGACCCCTGAATCCTGCCACAAACCCAGACGTGCCTGCCCTTTGTAATGATCATGCCATCTTTTGGCAGTGTTAGAAAGCACATCTGCAGATGGAGGAATGTTCATTGCTTTCAGCCACCATCCTAGAAAAGATGGCCTGTTATGAGTCTTCTTACCCTCATCCTGACTTGCTTTTACCTTCCCTGCTTTTGCCCTTCTTTCCTTCTTTTTCATTCATTTCTTCATGTAGAACCATTGGATTCTTACCTACGTGACTGATTGTCCTGGAGTACAAGGGAATATAGCAATGTAACTGTCAGACTGTGCCAAGTTATGACGCAGTAACAAACAGTCCCAAGAATTCAATGTTTTAAAGCTATGAAGGTTTACTGTCCTCATGCTTCTTTCCTATGGAAGATTGGTGGCATGCTCGGGTCCCCAGATCTTTTGTCAGGAACCCAGAAGCTGGGGTGTGGATGGTTGCTGTGGAAGGCAGGAAGGTCTGAGACTGCTAGAGTGGGCTTGACACCCAGAGGAGGTGGTTACTCAAATTGGTGATTGGCCAGGCCACTCGGAGGGGATGAGAGCTCAGCAGAAACATGGAATATGAGAAGAGCACTCTAAGAGAGACCGGCAGCGTCAAGGCCTTGTATCGGGAACGGGGGCCGCACATTCAGAGAACTAGAAAAGGGCCCAGGAAGCTGCACCTGGCAAGTGAGGGAGAAAGCAGTGGATGCTTGGGCTTGCAAAGCAGCCTGCTGTCAGACCCACAGGCCTCACAGGCCAGGGCAGGGAGCAAATTTGCATTCAAGCTCTTTATCTTTGCATTTATCAAAGCAAACAAAGCCCATCTTAGTTTATGGAGGTGCCCAGCCCTGCAGAGCTTGGCCCTCTGCTGAGACCTCCCCCCATCAGCTCACCCCGCGCTGTGTCCTCTGAGAATCTCCACAGCACCTCTGCTGGGTGAGGTGTCTCAGCTCCCGGGAACAAGCTATGAGCACCCACCTGCTTAACAGAATATCTCACCCCCATGGGCAAGCTCAGTGTTGGACAATGGCTGGGTCTGAATTGGGAGGTTCTAGAAAAATGATGGGGTGAAGGCATAGGCCTCCCGCACTCTGTGACATTAGATAATCCATGGGACAGAGCCTGGTAAAATACATCTGTGTAGTTGTTACCACCCCATATTTCCCAGTGACCCTGACAAGTTAGTTAAAGAGGACTCTCTGAGCGGATTGAGAAAAGGCATGGCTTACTTCAAGAAAACAGCCAAGCATGTATGCAAAAAGCAGGAAGCTAAAGAGGATGTGTCAGTCGTACCTTTGATGCTGACCAAATTAAACTGCTTTACCCACAATATCTCATTTAGTGATCCCAGCAACACGGCAAAGTGGGAAAAAATAGTGACTTTCTCTTACAAGTGGAGACCAGCCACATAGTAAATGTTCTACAAACAACAGCAGTTATTACTGCTGTCCTTATCGAAAAGGATTTGGAGGCATTTGGGGCACTAGATGCTGCGGAATATTGCCATGTAGAATCTACGTCAAGCTCCATGGAAATACAGCATGGGTCTCTGAGGTTCCGGAGCGAGGAGAGGCCATCTGCAGCAGAGAATTATATGTCTTCTAAAAACACAACTCCTGGCATGTCACTTGCCACTCTGAATTATGTGGAGCACCCAGTGACCACAGAGCTCTAAGTGTCCTTCACGTGCTGGGTCTTGCCAGAGGCACTCAGTCCTAGGGTTAAGTGGCCCCAGCAACCAACCACCACAAGATGGACATGGTAAGCCCAGAGCAGATCTCAAAGGGGCGTAGAGGACATGAAAGAGCTGGGTGGACAGGGAGCCTGGACCCTCACGGCACAGCACTGTTGCAACAATGCTGCTCATTCACCTCCAGGCCACAGCTGGGTTGGGGGTGTCTTCAACCAGGACAAGAAAGAGGAAGGAGCCCAAGCTGGGCTCACAGCTTGGTTCGTCCAGCATGTGAATGCGAGTGGAGAGGCAGGCAGCCGACCTGCAGCCTCATCTGGCCTTGGAAGATGGTGGACTGGGGAGAAACTTTCCAATTGGCAGAGCTCTGGGTGGGCCACCTGCTCACCCACTTGGTGTGGGAATGAAATGGCCAGAGGTTATAAAGTAGAGGAACCTATGAAGAATTTCAAATTGCCTTTCTGGCTGGAAAGAAAATGATTGGAAGACTGGGGACGAGGAGGATTGGCTTTTTAGGGTTGGGTGGGCTTTCCCTAGGGGACAGGGCAAGCACCCACTCAGTGATAGCCTATGGCTCTCAGCTGGGAAATTTGGGCTCCTTTGGTCTAGGCTCCAAGAAGGGGGAAATAAAAGGAGCCTCTGTTTTACAGGGCAATTGACCCTAGTCATCAAGAGAAGGTAGGGATTGGGAAGGACCATGGAGAACCTGGGAGGTCCACTTCAGAGTCTCCTGGTACTCCCTGGCACAACTGTAAACAGGGCTGGCTTCGTGGGCATGTGACCTGTGGGGTTGCATGTGACCACATGCTTCAAAGGGCCCCGGGCTTGGTCTAATGCTTTGCTAAAGTCGTCTTGAAGTTCTTTGTTATTTTCTAACAAAGGACTCAGCTATGGCCTGATTTTTGCATCTCCCCAAATTTCATATGTTGAGATCCTAACCCCTCAAGGTGAGGGTATTAGGAAATAAGGCCTTTGGAATTAATTAGGTCATGAGGTGCAGTCCTCAAGAATGAGATTGGTACTCGTATAACAGAGGCGTGGGAGACGCCCTCAGCCCTGCCCACACGTGAGGCGAGAGAGGAAGGATGGCTGTCTGGGGGCCAGGAGGTGAGCCCTCACCAGACCCGGGTCTGCTGGTGTCTTGTTCTCTCCAAGACATGAAGTTTCGTTGCCATTTTAGCAGTGCTGTGAGGTGAGACCTTCACTGGGGTGTGAGGGTGGAGCCCTCGAGGGTAAGATTGTGCTGTTATACAGGGGTGAACTAAGGACCTTTAGTCTCTTGGCCCTTCCACATCCAGGCGTGGGATGACGTGACAAGCAGCCCTTGGCAGCTGCTGTCACCTTGGTATCGAACTTCCAGAGCTCCAGAACTGTGAGCCAATAAGCTTCTGTTCTTCGTAAATTCTGGGACAGCAGCACAGACTAGCATATGCCTTGATCTTGGCCTTCTTAACCTCCACAACTGTGAAAACTACATTTCTGTGGTTTATAAACCATCTAGCTTATGATATTTTGTCATGGCAGCTCTCACAGGCTAAGTCAGAACTCCTTTTTTGTTTTGCACTGGTCCTGGTGGTAAATGCTAGGTGCAACCACTCAGCCTGGGAAGAACATGGTGGCCAGGTGACAAGGAAGCAGGTTTTGTCCGTAATGAGTTACTGCAGCCAGGAAAAGTGGTGGTAAGAAAAGTAGTGGAAGAGGGAGTAGCTTTCTCGGGGTGGTGGGAGGGCCATTGCTGAAGCCCAAAACATGCGAAAGTCTGTCTGATTCAAGGCTGTATACTCAGTGTCCTTTCCTTCCCAAGTTTAACTAACACAATAATGGCACAAGCAAGAAAATGAACCTCCCCATCTCCCCATGGGTTTTCTTGTGCTTCTTTGTGTAATGTTGCTCTCACACCTGTCTCCCTTCTCCGGGCAATCACTGATCTATTTTACTATACATTAGCTCACACTCTTTAGGATTTTATATAATGGAATCATGCAGTGTGCCCTTTTCATCTGTCTTCCCTCACTCAGCACCCTCTATCCGCATTGGGTTGGGTACCAGTTGTTGATTCATTTTACTGCTTGGGAGTTTCCATTGCACAGTTATATTTGTTTATTCTCTCACCTGTTGATGGACATATTGGATTATTTCCACTTTGGGAATATTACAAATAAAGTAGTTATGAACTTTTATCTGCAAGTCTTTTCATGGACATATGCTTTAATTTCCCTTGGATAAATACGTATTACAGAAGGGCTGCCTCATTTGGTAGGTGTGTGCTTAACATTTAGGGAATGGCCAAACTTTCCTAAAGTGGCTTAAGGCACTGACCTAACACTTCCTCACTCAAACTTCGTGTTTACTGTGTTTTCTACACGGTTCAGCTCAGTAGCATCACTCAGGCACCCTGGCTAGCAGCACAAACACCACCCCAAAAGTCACTATTTTCCCTGCCAGAAGAAAAAGTTTTGCACAGTTTTACACTTGATTTTTAAAATTATGTTTAGAGCTCCTTTAGGTTCATAGTCAAATTGAGCAGAAAGTAGAGAGAGTTCCCTTGCCCTCCCTGTCCCTCTACATGCGTAACTTCTCCCCGAGTTGACATCTACCTTGGAGTTGTTTATTTCCCTGGGCTGCGGGGGACCAGAACATATTTTCTTGACAGGCAAATCAGAGGTGTGAGGTCTGTAGGGACTGAGAGAAGTGTGCTATTTCTTCTCCCAGCCTCACCAGTAGGTCAGCCTCTCCTCCTCCCTTGGTGGAAGAGAGAAAGGAAAGGGTGTTGGGGAGGCAGGAGTAGTCCTCCCTGGGGAGTCCCTGGGAACAGTTGCAGAAACTTTGTGTTGCACAAATAGCACTGGGCCCATGGCTGAGGGTCACTGAATTAATGCATCTCTAAAACATACCATCTAGCAAGTGGCAGGTACCACCCCAGCATTTCACATTATTCATAAAGCTCTATTTTTTGGCGAAATTCATTGAGCACTGTAACTCAGAAGTGCATTATATCCTCAGAAGAAACCTTCAAGCAGCACATTCTGGGCCACCGGAAAATGATGATGATAATTAGGAGTCATTTGGGGAAGATGGACGAAGGCAGGAAACTAACATGAACTTGAGGGTCTGCTATGTATCAGACCCTGTAAGGGACTGTCTTAGTTATTTTTCTCATTGCTGAGACAAAATACCCAACACTCAAAGTTAGATGAGGAAAGGTTTGTTTCAGCTCACAGTTTGTAGAGGTTTCAGACCATAGTCAGCTGGTTCCGAAGCATGGCGGCATAGCAGAGGGTCATTGAAGAGGAGAAAGTCCATGGTGTGGCAGAGAAGGCAGAAGGCAGCAAGCAGCAGCTGCTCTCCCTTTTATCCCTGCTGGGCTATAGCCTTTTGGATGGTGCCACCCACATTCAGGGAGGGCCTTCTTATCATCCACACCCAAAACTATGCTAAACCAATCAGTGGATTAATTTAGTAATCCCTCACCCTTAATCCCAGCATCACACACCTTAGATCCAGCTACCTCCAAAAAGCCCCACCTATGACCAAGTGAGGCTTTGGCGCGGGACATCTAGATACAAACCTTAACAGGTACTTTTGCAATGATATAACAATATTTATTAAAAGCTTACCACTGTCTGTTATCTTTCTTAATCTTCAGAACCTCCTCTGAGTTGTGTAGGAGACAGTAATGCATGGTCCAAACCGCAGTCTCTGAGCTACTCTGCCTGGGTTTCAATCCCACCCCAGTCCTTTGTATGTTACCTTGGGCAAATTGCTTAACTACTTACACTCGTGTAGTTCGGTGTCTGTGTCTGTAAAACGAAGACAGCAGCGGCTCTCCCCTCCTGCTGAGGTTGAAACGTATGACTAAATGGAGAACAGACAGTGTCCTTCAGTACAGAGTGCGGCTGCCCTCATTACCTCCACATTACAGGGCTGGAAACGGAAAGCTGAAGAGCTGTTCTGGCCCGCTTCACAAGGGTTGGTCAGCTTGAGGTCGGGGTAAGTCTTGAAGGAAAATGTGACCTAGGGGATCAGAAGCAATGGCGGGATCTGCACACCGCTAGAAACAGGAAAGATGGTAGAGATTGGGGGTATGAAGGCGCTTAGACAGTTGAAGTTCAGTGAGGTAAGATTGGAATTCCCCGAAATAAATTTTCCGAGATAAGGCTTCCCTGCAGCTTGCTTTGTCCTGATAATCATCAGGATGTCGCCTCCTGGGGAGATGAACGGGGGGGGGGGGGGGGGGGTTCAGTCCCCACCCCAAGCAGAGGTGTTGAGTCACGGCTTATTTTGGTTAAGGTTGGAAGTGCAGCCTGGTGAAATTCCAAGCCTGGATGGTGGAAAGGACTTTCTTTGTTGCTTTTCTTTAAGAGCTAATTTATTGTGGATAGAGTTTTCCAGACAGGAAGAGGAAACTAGGTTCCAGTAAAAGCACTTGGGGGAGACAGGAAGCTGGTGAGTGGGGAGTTTGGGACCTCTTGCTCTGGTCCTGGATTGTGGTGGTCCCTTCAGTGTGGCCAAAGAATCTGACCACACTTTCCGATAAAGCTGAGTATTCTGCAGCATCTCAGTGCCCCTGGGCATCCCTGCAGGCTGCGCATCCAGCCATACCTGAAGCATTGTCATGTTTGCTATTCATATCACCTGTTAAAGCCTTTTGGGGTCCAGGTTTTACCCCATGTTTACTTCCTCCAAAGTCCTCTGCAACATTGTCTCCAGGGAGTTGCAGCCCCCATGCTGAGGTAGTCAGAACAAGAGTGATAATTCCCATTTTACAGGTAGAAGACGGTTTGTAAGAGACGCCCTTCCTGCCCAGGGTCACAGAATTGGTCAGTGGTGTTGCTGAGGCTTTGACCTGAGCTTAATTAGCAGACATCAGGGTAGGAGGGTGGGTGTTTTGAGGGATGGTTGGGGCCAGTGCAGGGGTGACTGTAAGAGTCCGAAGCAGAAGCAGGTTTGTTATTATTTGTATGAACGTGCGTGTTTGGAACTCATTATAGGAATTATACACGTCTTCTCTAAGAAGTCTCCTAAATTTCCTGGTAAGAATTAGTACTTTGGTCTTCAGAAATTCCAGGACACTTATCTGTAATTCACTAATAAGTAAGACAGCTGGATCAAAGTGATTCATGTAAGCACTGGATTCACAGTCCAGCAAATACAAGTTCAAATCCTTCTGTAGCATTTAGTAACTACATGACCGAATAATCCCCATAAACTCTCTCAACTTCATCTCCGTGTGTGTAAAATGAGAGTGCAACCAAGTAATCAGGATTTTATTCATTCAACAGATTGCTTGAGTCCCTACAGTGTGTCAGGCACTTCCTACATGTTTGAGATCCAGCCCAGAAGAGAACACGCACAGATCCCTGAGTTCACGGAGTTTAGAGTCAAGTGATAAAGTGGACGAGAAGGATTTGTTTGCTATCAAATGCCAAGTGCACACAAAATGTTGCGATCGATATTGTTGCTTGGTATTAAATATCTTAGTAGGGATTGTTGGTCACCTCTTCCACATGACTTGGGGCCACTAACCCCACCAGTAGCCCTAGGAATAAACCCTCATCCTCAATCCGTTTTGCTGGTTGTTGCTGTAGGGATGGGAATGGGATCCTGACCTGGAAAAATAAAAGGGAGGGAAGAGATTCTGGGAGTCGCAGGAAACATATCCTTTATTCTACAAAGGAGACAGCGTAAGACAGCCTCATTCCTGTCTGTAGAATATGTCATGACCCATATTACGTGGGGAACTATACAGAGAAATTAAGTAACTTCTTAAACTGAGAAATGAGCTAACTCTGAAACAGCAGAGTGGAAAAATGGAAAGGATCTGGGTTCTTGGTGTTATTAATATCACCAGCTCTAAAACCTTCCCCCGGGTTGGACTTGCTGCTCCACTGTTGAAAGCAGTGTGAGTTAGTGTTTTCTGTTACTTGCGTTCAAAAACACTTTAATTGATGTGAGTTGTTTTGATATCATTTCCCTCGTTTATTAGTAAGATCCCCAGGCATTGGCTTGCTTCAGATTATGTTTGTATTTGTATCCCCAAATAGCTCCATGTTTCATATAGGATAGGAGGTAAATTCGCAATTCAATGGAAGTGTTTATATAAGCCATATGTTTATATCCTTCTACGCATACGATCTTTTATACTTCTTTCAGGTCTCATGTTCAGTGCTTTACACAATTATTTAAGACAGTAATAAATACAAGCTTATGTCCAAAGACTTGGTTCTGGTAGATCTGAAAATTATAAGACCCCAAGTTTTAAAATCCATGCACTTTAAACCCAGATTCTCAGATCCAGTATGCTTAGGGCAGGTTGGTTTGAAGCAATGGCCTGTGATAGATGTTGACACACATTTCTTTCAAGAAGTCCTGTACAAGTGGCCAAGGCTGCAGCTCCATCTGACAAGCAAGAACAGTCTGCAGTGTCCCTGATGCCATCAAGCCTGATGTCTGCCTGGTGCCTGCACCAGGGAGCTGAAGACAGGGTGGGGCCCACCTGGCCCATGATTTTGTTTGATGAGGTCATGGGAACTGGAAAAGGTTTGCCCTGGGTTCGGAGCTGGCAGCCCGAGTTCTGGTGATGTAGTGTGGCAGGTTATGGCCAGTTATTCTGTCTTTACAGTGAAGAGGCTGAGGCAAATACTGCAGGAAGACAGCTGGATTTATGGGCAGAGTTCTCACTGCTCCCCAGCAGGGACGTGCTCACCACGAGATTGTCTTTTTATCTCAAGTCTGTTTTATGTTCAACACTTATTCCATGCTGGGCACTGTGAGGGATAGAAAGATGCAATCTTTTGTTAAGAGAACAGCCATCTAGGAAGTGTGATAAGATAGGTGCAATATAAATAGGCTCATTCATTCATTAATTCATTTAACCAAGTCCTAGATATTTGGAGTAAACCAGTAAACAAGGTAAATGCGGTCTCTGCCTTAATGGAGCTCATTTGGTAACAGAGAAGAAATATTGAAGTGTTGATCATCCCATCAGTGACTTAGAGAAATTTATAAAATGTGCCCCAAAGGAAAGAATTGGAGGGAACCACAGCAGCATTAATAGGGCACCTGATCCAAATTGAGGGTACCATTATCTCCATTCTACAGGTGACAAACTGAGGTAGAGAGGAATTAAATCTTTTGCCCAAGTTCACTCATGATGGAGCTTGAAGGAGCAAGACTATCATTCTCTAGAGTTCTTGTCCATTCTACCCTGCAGGGGGAGGTCCTGAGCTCCAGGGTCACCATGGAGCAGGCAGGAGGATGAATTGACTGGGCCCTAGAGGAAGAGTCTAGGCTCAGTGGCATCATATGGGAATGCAGTAAATGCAGCATCTACCTGAGGGAAACGTAAATCACTTCCTGAGGAGGGTGCCATTTCCCTCAGACGCTGGAAGAGAAGTGGGAGGGTTTCTACACAGAAGAGAGCTCAAGGTCTAAAGGGCATGCAGGCAGAGAGTGGTGAGCGAGCAGGGAGGCAGTGGAGGCAGAGTGTTTACCTAAGAGGAGTGGCTGCAGCTCCCTCTCCTGCCTTACTGTTTCTCCCTGACATCCTCAGCAGTGCACAGTGCACTTGTAGGCATGTGTTATGGTTTAAATATGAAGTCTCCCCAAAACACTCACATATGGAGGGCTCAACCACCAGCAGAGCAATGTTCAGAGGTGGAGCCTACAGAGGTGACTGGATCATGGGGGCACTAAGCATTGATGAATGGACTAATCCATTCCATCGATGACTTCACCTGTGGATGGGCTGATTAGAAGGTGAAGCCTACTGGAGAAAGCAGGTCAATGGGGTGTGCCTTTGAAGGGTGTGTCCTGTCCCCAGTCCCTTCCTCTCTCTCAAGCATTTTCCCATCTCGCTGCTTCCTGGCTGCCATGAGGTGAGGAGCTTTCTTCCACTACACTTTTCCACCATGATGTTTCTGCCTTGGAGCCAACTGGCCATGGACTGAAACCTTTGAAACCATGAGCCATATTAAACCTCTCCTCTCAGTTGAGTCAATTACGTATTTTATCCCAGCAATGGAAAGGTGACTGATTCCTCATACAGAATGTGTGAGGAAACAGAGCTGTGGCGGTTGTTGAATATTCATCAGGACCTGCCATTTCTACAGCCAGGAAGTATGTAGAAGAGAGGAGGGGGGATAGGAACTAACGTAATGGAGCTGCTACTACACACTGGGTGTTTTCATGTGTTACTTTATCCTTTTGTGAAGGAAAACTTGATTAAAGGGACAGGTGTCCTATCTGGGCTGGCATGCAAAGGACATGACAGTGTTGTTAGATTATTCATGAAGCCCAAGGGAGGGAGACTGCTGAGTGCTGAGGAGGACCAGGGTTGCCATTTTCAGTGCTGGTTGAGGTCTCTGTCTTCATGTCTAGTCCTTTCTGTGTGACCATTCATCTGTTTTACTCTCTGCAGACTGGTTTCTCCTGTTTTTCTAAGCCATGTGGCAAGAAACCCACAGCCACCGACCCCCAAGATTTACACATTGTGAGTTCCTAAGTTTCAGAGGAAGTGCTCTGAGTGGCCCAGCATGGGTCAAGCGACTGACCCTAAACCAGCGAGTTGCTAAGTAGCAGGATCGTGGTGCACCAACATGGGAAATTTAATAACTTGACAGATAAAATGCAGGGGGCAAATTCCATGAAAGGAGGCACTGGGCAGACCCAGCGATAGACATCTTCACTAGTCCTTCACCCAATTTACCGAGTGCGTGATAGTAAGTCCTTTCTTACTGAGGGGATGGACTCAGAAGCAGAGACTCTGGAACCAGGAACCCTGGAAAGTGAACATGCTCAGCCCCAGCTCACAAGCAGGGATTTAGTCCAGGCAGACTGCACCCCACGTCTACTGGACTCAAAGCCTGTACTTGTCCCAGCCTCACACCCCCAACTTCTCCACACTGGATCCTTTGTGGCTAGGAGCACTGCTTGGCTGGCTGTCCATAAATTTCTTAAGACAAGGGTGGCCCAACATATAAGGAACAAGCTTCCTCCTGTAAAAATATATTTTCCCCCACGTACCATTTATTTGAATATGACTGGTGTTTTCAGGCAAGACTCAAATGGAAATTCATCCTATACTGTGATGGCTTCTTCTCTTCTTCATTCAAGTGAATAGTGTGATTTTTAATAATAATTTTTGTTGACTTCTTATCTACAAAAAGATTTGATCATCAGAACTTTGGGAGAGAGGGGGAGCAATGCCAACTTTGATTGTTTTAATTTAGGAGATTGCTTAATTTCCATAACCTACTTCCTAGGGAAAGACAGAATACATTTTACCTCGTACCCAAAAAGTGTGATGCCAAATGCCATTGTTTTCTATGTCTTTCTGATGGGGTGTCAGCAATGGCACTAATTCTGGGTTCATTTAACCTGGCCTGTAACCAAAGAACATTATATCTACTCCCAGAATCCTCTTGAATGGGGCTTACATGTCAAATTACTAAACATTACAGGAACACCAGGACTCTGATGCTTGCTGTGAATTTACAGCTCTTTGTCCTCTTCCAAACTCCTAGCATTGCTTTTTACGTGAAAAAAGCAATATAAAAATGTACCATATCTAATGTAACACATAGACATATGTACCACACGCATTCTTTTAATTAAAAGAGTGAGTATACTGCCTTTTGCTAACAGTTAACACCAACTCTTTAATGCCATTTTCTGTTATTGATTTATGAGGTGCATACTCAAAGCAAATTAGAGAATAAATCATCGGTGACATTGATTTGCTTACCAGCTCTCCAATACATATGCAGAGTTAGTTGTGGGCGTGCTACCCATCTCTGTTTCAGGAGGCCTCCTTTTGGGGCTCTTTTCCCTATGTTGTTGCACTGCTGGGCTTACTGGAGAAGGATCCGTAGCATAACTGGAGGTGGGTGAGGGTGAGGGCTGAAGCCGTGATTACTTCTGACACCCTGAGGTGGGGGAGGAATTTCTGCACATTCCTCTGGAGAGAGGATAAGAAGACTGGTGGAGAAGAAGTTGCCACTTGAACAAGACAGCTCATTATTTCAAAGCATCTGGATGTCTTTTAGTAACACCTCTGGAACTGAATCCTCCCGAGCAGGGAAGGTGTGGACTTCATGGGGTTTGGCTTTCATGATCAGGCTGGGGGAGAGCCCTGGTCTGCAGGTGCCGGATGAGAAGCACAAATGCCCATCCTCTTGCTGGACTGGTCAGTCTGCTCCTGGGTCCCGGCTTTGGATTCGGGAAGGAGGGGAGTGCAGTATGCCGGGGAAGGGGGTCTTCGGAGGCCTTGGGGTGTGGTGGGTGGGTGCATTTCCTCTCCCTCCAGAGGCAGCTTGATTCAAATCCACTTACTCTCACACTTTTGTGCAAACTTTGCTGGGTTACATAACATTTTGGTCTTAGTTTCCTTGTATATAATGGAGGAAATACAGTAATAACTACCTCTTCCGGTTGCTGGAAAGATTAAAGGAGATAATTTCCCAGAAGTGATTGTACTAGACTCTGGCACATAGTGAGCACTCTGCAGTCACTGTTACTGTTTATTTGGCATTCGTATTGTGCACCTGTAAACCCTAAGAGCTGTACAAGTTTTGTATACGTATAGGATTCTGGGGAGTGGGTCCTTGGTGTTCATCATGGTCACTCAAAGGGGTCTCAGATTCCCTGAGAGCTGAAAACACTCTGCCCAAGGGGTCTCCTGCCTGTTTTTGGAGCATTCCTCACTTGGGCTTTCCTCCCTGAATACACTGTTCTTTCTGGAACCTTGTAGAAAGAAACCTGGAGTTGCTGACAGTCATGTGTCACACCAGGAGGGAGCTGGCCTGAGAATGACACTGATTCTAAAGAACTTTACAGTTTCTCATGATACAGATGGAACAAGCCTCCTTGAACCAAAATCTATCCCAAAACCACATAGGTCACCTGGCAAATCCCCTTTTATGCACAAGCAAGTTTGAGTTTCTATCATTTGCAACCCAAGAGTTGCATGGGAAAGAGGCCCAAGGTCGACCAAATACCTACGGTGTCCCTCTGTCATTGTCACAATACCCTCAGAAGGTCTGAGTTAGTCTTCTCCATTTTACAAGTTGGAAAACCAAGACCCGGATAAATTAAGAAACTAGGCACACACGACTAGGAAGTAGCTAAACTTGGATTCGGTTCTCCATCTGGGTTCTAAAAACCAGATCCTTCCCACTGCCGAATACAGCAGGAGGAAATTCTGTGATAAATCTCCCTTTCCCGCTGGGTGTATGGAAAGCATTCTAAACAAGGAAGACAGATTCCTGGCTTGGCTTTTTATTTATTTGTTTTTGCCTCATTCACTGTATCTTTCAGCATGACCTTGACCTCGAGCACTTTTCTTTTCCTGAGCAGTATGGTTTCAGTGTTTTGTTTTTGTTTTTATTGGGTTTTTGTTACTGGTGGTGGTATATTAAACCATAGGGTTTGGACTAGATGTTCTATGTTCCAAGTTCTTTCCAGCCCCCAAAAATGTAGAAATTCAGTTCTTCACTATTTTCTTGAAATTCCCAAGTTAGGTACTGGAAGAACCAGGCACTGAAGCGAGCCAATAAGCAAAGGTCCCTTGGCAAACCTTCTCTCCTAATTTGGGCAAATGGATGAGGTATGTGTAATTAAAACTGCAAAAAATAACAAGCTTCTGGCCAAGTTCTACCCTCACTTAACCATACTCTCGGGGGTTGATTTCAGGAGGGCGGCGGATGTCGAACCCAGGGTGGAATTCAGCCTAATATGTGGATTCTTATAACTTCCAAATGATGTCAGTGACTTGTATGAGAGACTGAGAAAGTGCTGAGTTTAGTCTATTCGCCTCCATAAAGAAAAACTGAAAACCGCTGGGCTAGGGCCAGTGTCAACCAATGTTATAAAGCTAAGAATACTTTTGGCAGGGTAAAACCATTTAGGGATGGTCATACCCAATTCATGTCGATTTATGGTGTGACATTTCTTTCTGATTAATGGTTTGTTCTAAGACAGGGGATAACAGCTCCATTCCTGCAACTGGCTCAGAGAAAATGGAATTGCTAAAAAATACCGTCATCTGTTGATCCCTGAACCACTGAAGTTATAGGCATGGCAGCGGTAGCTATGAAGGGGTCAATGAGTCATGTTCTCCTTCAGGACAGGCAGCCAGCAAAAGAAAACATCATCCAGTTAATGCAACTCAAATTAGAGCTTTGGTTCTAATTAGCCAAATAATGGTTTTTCGTTCTTATGTCTATTTTCCTGAGAACTGGCCTCTTTCAGGGGTTCTGGGTATGGCTTTGAAGATGCTAATGGGGCCTGTGACAAGGGCACTGGGGGATGCCAACATTCTTCCTGCATCCAGCCAGCTTCTCCCCAGAGAGATCCTAAGGGATAAAGTACAGTAGGTCCAAGGAGAGCAGGCTTCAGTCAGGAGCTCTAGTTTCAAATCTTTTCCCCATCACTCATCAGTGAGGAAACTTCAGGCAATTTTTTTTCATCTGTAAAGAAAGTAATAATCGTATTTACTTTGTCACAGGATTGTTATGAAGATTAAGTAAGTTAATGCAAAATGCTGTTTGTCATAGAACACGCCCTCAATAGATGCTAGCTATTTTAATTAGTCTATGTTTACAGTGCTTAATGTTTACATTCCTTTGTGGAGTTGGTGCATAAATGTAAGGCATCTTAATTCCTTTTTCATCCCCATTCTCTTTCTTCCCTCCTCCTTCCTCCATCTCTTGATCCCCTTCCCATTTGAGAAAGATCTCTTTCTCTACTTCCTGTTATCTGTCTTTACTTTGCTCTTTATTTATATTTGGGTTTCTGATATAAAAGAAACCATGTGCTATTTAAGCTTGTGTGTCTGATTTATTGTTGATGGGAATGTAAACTAGTACAACCACTTTGTGACTCAGTATGGAGATTTCTGAAAAAACTAAAAGTAGAAATTCCATTTGACCCAGCTAATCTCCTTCTAGGTGTCATCCCAAAAGAGTTTAAAACATCATGTTACAGTGATCCATGCACACCCATGTTTACAGCAGCACAATTCACAACAGCTAAATCCTGAAAGCCACCTATATGCCCACCAATAGATGAATGGATAAAGAAAATGTGGTATTTACACGCAATGGAGTACTACTTTGCCACAAAGAAGGATAATGTGAGTCCTTTGTAGGAAAATGGATACATCTTGAGACCGTGATGTTAAATGAAATAAATTAGGTGCTAACTATTAATCTGGAAGATTCTATACACATAGGAAACAAGATCAAATAGAAATAAAATACAACTTCATTTTTATCAGGAGCAATGCCTGATGTAGCCAATAGGAAACTATGGCAAGACAAGGATAGCTTACAACCTAGTCTAGAGTGCCTACACAGACCCCGCCTCCCTACTGAACACCGTGAGTCTCAGCCTGTCCTGCTGGGCCACGTGATCCTGAGCACTGGAGTTGTCACGATCACACTTAAGAATGCATGCAAACAAAACAAAAGACAAGGACAAAGGAGGACACGCAGGGGACCTTGGTTTTGCTTAGCATTGTCCCATCACAGCAGCAGCAAGGAGTGGAAGAGTGGGGAAAAGAGCAACTACTTCACATTCCAAAGTACGGTGACAACATCCATTAGTAAACACGGCCTGGCCCGTGTCCCAGACTCTGGGCAATCATGTAAGAACGCCTCCTCATCAGGGCAGGACAGGCAACAGAAAGGGGCTTAGACACCTCCCCACCCCAAGCCCCCTTATTTCAGGGATTCTCAGAATGGAGTGGATGAACTGTCCGCATCAGACTCCTCCAGAGTGCAGATTCCTGCGTTCCCCACCAGTCACTGAGATGGAACCTCTGGTGCAGCTCAGGAATCAGGAATCCAAGTGAACTCACCTGTAACAATTTGTCTGAGTCCAAGGGAAGCCAATGAGCAGCAGAGCCGGAGCTGTGGAGCATTCAGCTTTGGCTGTAGACACTCGTGAGTGTGAGGGCACAGCCAGAGGCCAGCAGCCACCCCATGGCCTGTGCACTCAGCCTCCGATCCCTGCTTTCCTCATGGGGTCTTAGAGAAGGTCAAGAGTCAGTTGTGAAAAAGCTTTGAAAACTGACATAACCTAAGGAATGATTTGTTCCTATGAACTCAAAAGTAGCCACCCTGCCCCACTTTGCTAGTTCTATGGGAATCAGACCTTCAAGCTTCCCCCAGCAGACCACAAGATGGCATTCACCAGATAATTGCAGGTTTCTTGTATCCAGCTCGGGGACTCCCTTCACGTCACAGAATGATGGATGGGAAGCTACCACATCGCTTCAGGCAAAACCATGTTGAAAGCAAACCTATCTTCTCTCCTTAGAGTCATTCAGCAGTCACTGCATTTTGACCCTGCAGCCCTCCCTCCTAAGCTCCAGGCCAAACATCTGCATCTGCATGTCCTTCTGCTCAATTCCAGAGCCTCTGCAGGTCCCAAACTGAAATTGTCACTTTCTCCTCTTCATTTCCTCTCTGTCTCCCAGCACCAGAGAACCCAGAGTCTGCTCGGCCCTCCCCACACACAGTCACTCTCCACATATTCTTTCTTCCCTAGTCCCACCCCACTGCCCTCCTCCTGGTCCCCATCTTTCACCTCTTTGGCTCAGGCTTGTGGGTATGCTACACCCAAAGTGTCAGACCTGAGGTCTGCTCAGAGCCAAGTGGTTCTTACACAGGCAAGCATGGCACAAAGACACCCTTGATGTTACTGTGTGTGCTCGCCACTGACAATACCCAGGAGAGGACCTTAGAGACCGTCCCCTGCTCTGGAACACATGCAGGCACCTCTCTTCGGAACACTGAGATACCCGGAGCGATGATTAAACTGCATCCCACAGAGCTCTTTGGGGTTAGAGGTTCTTATCCCTGGGCCACCCTCTCAGGATTCAAGGCAGGAAGCTAGAAAGAGCTGACCCACAACCAACCCTCCCACCTCGAGGCTGGCCCTGGCCGCCAGGCTCTGTAAGAAGAATAGCTCCTCATTGGAGTCATCGAGGATCAACTTTTCTGTTGCTTCCAACCAAACGCACCTTGAATGTGTGAAAAGACAAGAGCAGGATCTGGAGCCCAGATCTCCCTGTCTTCAACACCTGTCCTTTTAACTGCTGCTGTACAGTGCAGCTTATCTGAGGCCATTGCTCTGCAAATGGAGAAGAGTAAGACATCTTAGACAGGCCAGAGAAGGCTCAGCTAGAGCTTTTATTCTGTAGCCTTTGCCTCCAAATTCCCAACCCACACAACCATCTGAAAAGCATGGGGCATGAGCCATGGCCAGGTAACGGCTGGTGTTAGTGCAGCTTGAAGCTTGCTACTCATTCATCCAGGTCTTGGGGAGAGGCTGGAGTAAGACACTGATCTGATGTTCAAAACTTGCCAGGGACTATTCTTTTCCTCTGGCTGCTCCCTGGGCCCTCATACTTCTGCCCTGGGAGAATTGATGCGACCAGAATCTCCATAATTGAAGGCACAGCCTTCATCAATATCTGAGCCAAGTGGTACATCCTCTGCGTGACAGGAAGAAGTGTTCTTTGCCTTGTGTCCTAGGAAACAAGCAGCCCTTGTCGAATCTGATCTGTGCCTCTTGTGGCCTGGCACCAAACTAGAAGCATAGATGGAAATAAAAACAGGAGGTGGGTAGTTTCACACTAATCAGAGCCTTGCTCGGAAAGAAAATATTGGAATGGAAAACAGGGCTGGGTGGGGTGGTGGCTGGAAGGAGAGAGCAGCCAGCTGAGGGGAAGGAAACTGGAGTCAGCCTCCATGGGGTCTGACATGGCATCCGTCCTCTGCAGCAGGTCCCATGCCCAGTGTTTACATGTGTCATGCCTCTTTTTCTTCCAAACAAAAGGTGCTTGACAGTCTGAATGGATAGTTTGTCAGGTGTCTCCTCAGCCATCCGTGCACACATTTTTGTATGGGGAGAGGGCAAGTGGAGCACAGAGGCTGCATTTTTGGAAGCCAGGAGGCCATGGTGCCCCTTAAATATGCCCAATGCAAAAACAACGTATGGCGAGCCATTATCTCCACCCTGTAAAACTCAAACACATCTCTCATCCACTCCAGAGCCACCATGCATCAGAGTCCAAGACTTCAAGAAGTAGGCTCAAAACCTATCTGCAGGAAAATTTAGTGATGTTGACTTTCTGCCCAGACTAATAAACTTCTTCATGTTTGCACAACTCTCATTTCAGTTTTAGTTGTCCTGGCCTCACATGCTACATGAGAAAGCAGCTTGCATTTCTTCCCTCAGGTGTTTAGAGCAGTCAGGCGGCTGCCTCTGTTTTGTGTATCAGAGCTCAGAGGGGTGTGTGTGTGTGTGTGTGTGTGCCTGAGAGCCCTCGTGCAGGAATTTTGCCAAAAAAGCACGTGGTACAGGGCTCCACTGAGCCTTGCATTCTTGATTAGAGTTCTGGCCACAATAGCTGGACCTGATCCAGTTTATTTCAATTTTATAAGTAATTCCAAACTGTTTTTTTTTTTTTAATCAGACCCACCATACGAACACCAAACCTGCTTAGTTTAGCCAATCTGCATATTTATCGAAAACCAAGTTGTCCCGAGCAGAGAGAAGCCATGATGAAGGCTAGAGCTTGGCCCTTATAGGATGACAATAGAGTAGAGGACAAAAAATACAAGGCAAGGAGTCTTCCCCGGGCCTCCATAGACCACAGACAGATAGAGGAAAAAGTGTCGGGGATTATGAACCCCTAAATTGGAATGCAATTTTATGTATAAGAGCATGTGTCCATTTTTCTTGGAACTGACTCTAACCTACACCAGACTCACAAAGGAACCCAGGATGCAATAAAATGTTATGATGGCATGTTCCTTGGTAGGGTTTGGGTAAACCTGGGATCCTTGAACTGGGAACTGAATACCAAGGATCCTCAGCTTTCTCGTTCAGGAAATGGAATGGCTGCATGGACTTGTTATGAAAATTAAATTTAAAAATATATGAAAGTTTTAGCGTGGTGTCCAGCACATAGTAGGCCATCAATACATGCTATCATGAGAGAGATGAAGGAGAAAAAGAAGACCTTGGTGTACAGCATTTTCTAAGGAAGTACTGGAGTTTGTGAGTGTCAAGTGCATTGGGAATGGGTAAATCGAGGAAGGCTATGCAGAGGAAGTGAGGCATAGAATGCACCTGATAAACACTTGCCTCCAAGTCCAAGCTTAAAAAAAGAAACTCCTAGAAAGATGGAAGGGAAAAATAGCACCCTCACCCCACAGTAAGAGCATCACTGTATTTACCATGTTCCTACTCTCACCTGAGGCCCAAGTTTCCATTGCTCCTAACTTCGCCTTCTGACATTTTCACCCCAAGGAGGAAAGAGAAAGCAAGGAGTGCTTTCTCTTCTAAATCTTCTGCTGCACCGTCTAAAACCACTTTTGAGATGCAAGTTTATGTATTCAAATGAATAAAGAAATTCAAATACGAACACTGCTACCTCTACATGTGTGGTGTTGGTTAAGTCTTTAAATCTCTCTTCTATGTTTTCCTCATGTGTTAATTTGAGTGTTTTTGACTATTTATTGGACTGCTGTGAATTTGCAATAATGTATTTACCCAGATAGCTGCTGTTCCTGGTGATTCGCATTCACTCCTAAACATCCATACCCACATTTCCTTTTCTTTCTGAGTATCCTTTCTCTTCAAACTGGAGACCACTATTTAACATTTCTTGCAGTGTGGGTGTGGTAACAATCGATTTGCTTAGCTTACCATCATCTGCAAATGTCTTTATTTTCTCCACATTATTGAAGGATATTTTTGCTGGGTATAGAATTCTGGATAGACAGATTTTTTTTTTTTCTTTTCATGCTTTGAAAATGTTTTTCCACTGTCTTCTGGCTTCCATGCTTTCTGATTAAAAATTATGTGATCCAGTGAAATATTTTCTCCTTTCCATAATGTGTCATCTTTTTCTCTGACTGATTTCAAGATTTTTTCGTTCTCTTTTCTTTTCTGTAATTAGACTATTAGGTATTTAGATGCAATTTTTATTTTATTTGTCGTGTTTGTGTTTGCTAAACTTCTTGATCCATAAATTTATGTAATTCACCAAGTGTGAGAATTATTCAACTGTTATCTCTTCAAATATTTTCTGTCCCATTCCCCCTTCTCTTCTTCTGAGATTTCAGTTATCTAAATGTTAGGCCTTTTGATATTTTCCCAAAAATCTATGTGTTTCTGTTTATTTATTTACTTATTTTTTCTTTCTCTTTTCCAAATTAGATAATTTTTATTGATCTATCTCCAAATTCACCTCCATTCTGTTCTTTTTTTGTGTGTGTGTGGGTACCGGGGGTCGAACTCAGGACCTTGTGCATCAGCAGGCGCTCGTGCTGCTGAGCGATATCACTGGCCCTTTTTTCGTATGTGGGTTCCGGAAGTCAAACTCGGGCCCTTGCGCTTGCCAGGCAGGCGCTTACGCTGCTGAGCCATCTCACCAGCCCTCCATTCTGTTCTTAAGTCTATCCAGTGAATAAGTTTATTTCAGATCACATGTTTTGCATTTTTAAAATTTCCATTTTGATTGATTTTATATTGTTAATTTGTCTCTTAAGATTTCCTATCTTTTCATTTGTGTCAAGTGTGTTTTTCTTTCCTTCACTTAGTTGTAAAACTTACTTTAAAGTCTTTGTCTGATAATTACAAAATATATGTCTTCTTGGGATTGGGATTTGTTCATTTCTTTTTTTTTTTCTTAAGATTGGGTCTCATATTTTCCTGGTGCTTTGAATGTTGAGAAATTTTGTATTGTGTCCTGGTTATTGCAACTTTTTGTTGTGAATAATCCAAATTCTGTTTGATTCCTGAAATAATCTTTACATTTTTATTTTAGAAGGCAGTTAAATTGGTTATTGTCTGGCTGAAAACTCTACCACACATGAGTTCAGACTGTTTTCAGTCTGCTCTATTCACACAGGTTCAGTCTGAGACTTGGGCAGAAATTACACACTGAATTTGAGGTTCTCATTTCCTGGCTCTTTCTCCTCTGGCATACCTCTCTCATTCCCTAGAGCTTTCTTATTCATCTGGCCAAAATAATTTCAAGGTTTTTGTTGGAATTTTGACTTTCTTACATTGTGGCAAAGAAGCAAAAATAGGTCTCTCACCCTTGATTGGTCATTTCCTCCAAATTTCTATTCCCCCAAAAAATTTGCCTGATTTTGTTCACTTTCCATGATCCCCCAATAATTGTTTTTTTCACTTTTTCCAGATCTCATCTGTGGGGGTTCCATTTTGCAGGAATTTTCTCCTTAATATCAGAAGTGAAACCCTGAGGATTGGGATTTGACACTGTGACACCAATTTGGATAATTAGCCAAGATCCTTACCTCAGTATTTTTGTAAAATGGCTTAGGATGTTGCCATCAAGTCTATCATTAATTCTATACAAACTGAGGTATAAGCAAAAAATTACACACTTACTTGGAAACCATGGGGGATATTAAGTAAAAAGTAGTGTTATTAGATTTTCCATTTAAAAAGAGCTCCCCTACATCAAAATGATTACATTGATATAAGCCATGGACCAAAGCAAGGCAAGAGGAAAAATGAGAGGTTAGTACAACAATTCAGCAATAAATATTGAGGACTTTCATTAGCGTGGGAACAGTGAACGTGGGAAAGGGGATCAACATGGATTCAACAGGAGGCTGAGGTGTTGGAGATGAGTTTATGTGGGGAGTCAAGGAGGAGCTGGGATTCTGGGATCCATAACTGAGTTGCTCTGCCACTTACGAAGACAAAAAATGCTAGAGAAGGAAGAAGATGAGGGGAGAAATGATCAGCTTAGCTTGAGACCCCGTTTAGTGCGAGGTGTGAAGGGACTGTTGATGGTATTATCTCTTCTGCCTGGGCACAGGTCCCGGAGTCATTTCCCAGCCCTCATTGCATTTGTGTCACCATATGACTACGTTCTAATCAACACGAGTGGAAATAGCGCACTCCCTTCCGGAAAGGAGCTTCCCCATGCCACCTCCCAGGCTCTCTAGCACCCGCTAGCAGGTGCCCATGCCCACAGGGACCGCCTGTTAAAGATGCAAGAGCTTCCAACAGCCTGCATAGCTGGCAGAATGCACAGAGCAAAGCTCCTCAACTCTAATCATTCATTGCTGCTGATTGTGGACCAATGGTAGGTTGTTCACGAGCAAAAAATAACTTCTACTCCACTAACCAACAGAGATTTGGATATGTTTGCTGCAGGCATTATTCCACTTTAATTAGTACAAAGTCACCTTCTATGGTTGCAATATGGTTTGTGTCCCTAAGGGCTCATGTGTTGAACTTTAATCTGCACTGAGCATTAAGAGGGTGGAAGCTTCACTAAGCATCAATCGTGATGTTTAGAGGTGGAGCCTTTGGGGGTGATTAGGGTCAGATAAGGTCATCATGATTGAATCCTCATGGTTAAATAAGAAAAGACAGCCCTGATGTTATAGACATACATGTCCACTCCCTGTCTCTTGCTGTGTGACTCCTACCTCTCAGGGACTCTATCAGTAAGAAGTCCATCACTCAATGTCAGTCCTCGATCTTGGACCAGAGTCCTGAGCCAAAGTTGACTTTTTTCCTTATAAGTTACCCAGCCTTGAGTATTTCCATACAGAGTAATATTGTGCCCAAAGAAATTCTGAGAGACAAAGTGAGACTGTGGTTAGAAACAAAAGCCCTTTTTATGACATCCATACTGAAGCAGCAAAAGCAGCTGGTATGGTTGAGTCCTCCTAAGGAAGATACACAGAGTAAGAAGGGCAGAGGGTCTTGGATGATGCTCCCCAAAAAACTGACATTTAAGAGTTGAAGAGGGAAGAGGGGTCGCCAAAGAGACTTAGAAGCAATGGTTAGTGAGGTGGGAGAAAGTGAGCAAGTTGGAGGTCACAAAGCAGCAGTACAGAAAGGTGAGAAGCCTCCAGGGTGGAGGTCCATCAAACATAGCAATACGAAGGTCAACTGGGCTTGGTGATAATTGATTCAGTAGTGTGGCAAGGACAAAAGTTAAGCTGTAAAAAAATTGAAGAATATCTTCTTGAAATAGACATGGCAAATACAATCTATTTAGAAGTGTGGTAGTGAAAACAGGTAAGAGAATAATTGCATGATTGATTGAGGAAGGGGAGGTGTTTCTGCTTTGTTACAAGGGAAAAGGCATGGTACAAGTTTAAATGCTCTCAAGAAACTGGCTGTCAGCCAGTTGAGAAAGAGAAGTTGAAGACATAGGAAAGAAGGAGGGAGTGATTGAATAGAGTTTAGAAACCCATTGGCTTCCAAGGAGGAAACAAGCAAGGATTTACTAAATCCTTGACACAGCTCTGGGTGCAAAATATTTCCTATTTCTGTCCCCACCCCTCAGTGTATGTCACTTTTTGTTACTGGGACAAAAACACCTGATATCTGCAATTTAAAAAAGCAGAGGTTTATTTTGGCTCATGGTTTCAGAGGGTTCAGGCCATGGTGGACAGCACCAAGGCAGGACCGCTATGGAGGAATGGCCTGGGGAAGGAGAGCTGCCCAACACATGGCAACTAGGAAACAGAGAGAGGGGAAGACAGCCAGAACAAGAGTTCTACCCTTCACAGACATCCCTCTAACCAGTGACGGGCCTCCCCCAACCAGGCCCTGCCTCCTAACACCATGTTCGGCCATGAACCCATCAGTGGAATAATCCACGGATGAGTATAGCACTCTATGATTCAATCGCTCCCAAAAGCTCCACCTCTGAATACCTGAGGCTTTGGCAGGGTGGGAGGGAATTTTAGATGCAAACTATAACACTCGCCCTGCTCTGATGACAATTGTCTTCCCTCATTTCCCGGTGGTAACAAGTACCCACTCCAGCCTTGGACTCTGGTGCATGTTGGTGCCTCTGCCTGCACCTCTCTGCCCAGATGTCTGCACTACAGCTCACACCCTGGCTTCTTCAGGTCTCTCTTAAATCCCACCTAAGAGAGAATTTCCTTGGCCACCTAGATGAAGCAGCAACCTCGCCCTCACACCCTCCCTTTTGCTCTTCTATTTTTCTCCATAGCTTATATCAATATTAACTCCTCTGCTTAATGTTCACATGCACACATCCCCACCACCTTCTACCCAGAATGCATCAGGGCAGGGATCTTGCTGATATTTTCATTGCTGCATCCTTGGTGCCTAAGAAAGAACCTGGCTCTATGCTGGGAGGCTCAGGGAAGTTGTGTAACCTTCTCCAGTCACACAGCTTGTTCGCTGTGGGAGGCAGACTTTGGAACCACTTCTCTCTAACTCCAAAGCCCCTGCTTATGTTTCTCCCTTGTCTAAAGTGGGTCAGTCTCACACTGTATTTCTCAAGTTGGTCTAAGTGACTTCTCTACAGGTGACAGTTTCCAGTGAGGAAGTTTCAGCCATTGCCTCCCACAGCCTGTTTCTCTCAGAAACAGAACGTAAATTTGTAGTACTTAATTTGCATTGAATACACAGTAGGCCTAGAATGATGGGACAATCTCTCCTCCAGATGAAAAATGCTAGATTCCACAAAAGAGAACCAGCCTGAGAGAAATTCTGGTCCAGTGGATTTTACCACTAAAACTAGCAAAACAAAGAGTTAAAACCAGGTAAAATTCTATCTCTTCAGTTACCAAGAGAAAAACAAATGGAAGCGAAGACATTTTTGGTTGTATCTATGTACTCCATAAGCACCAATTTCTGTGTAATTCTTATCTAGGTAAAGCAAATGAGTACCTAACAGAGTACCAGAGATGAAGACACACACACAGAGTAGGAATGGAAACTTGCTAACGAAATCACACATTTCTCAACCTCCGAATTTTTCCAAATGCACTCACAAGCATCCTTTCATTTGTTCAACTTTTGTGAGGCATGTGATGCCTGTTATTGTTAATTCCATTTTTTTATAGTTAAAGCTAGAGAAAGTTGGCATCAACACATAGGAGAACTAAGATTTGGCTCCAGATTTTTGTTTGCTTTTTTGAGACAGGATTTCTCTGTGTAGTTCAGGCTGGTCCTGAACTCACTATGTAGCCCAGACTGGCCTTGAACACGAAGCAATCCTCCTGCCTCAGCCTCCCAATTGCTGGGATTATAGGTGTGTGCCACCATTTTTTTAAAAATCCAGATTAAAAAAAAAAAAAATCTCACTTCTATTTCCTTAGGGTTTACCAAGATGCTTAACATGGGTGTACATACAGAAGAAGCAAAGATAGGAGAAAGGATATTCAAGTTCAAGGCAAAATAAAAGTGAGGGCATTTGGATGAGGCTGTCTGAGCAAGGCTGAGGCAGGGAGGCTCCTGTGGGGAGGGCTGTGCAGCTCCGTGGCCACACCAAGAAAGGCCACCAGCTGCTTGCTTCTTCTTTCGCCTCTCGTAAGTTCCCCACCCCGCCTGCAGGCAGTCGGGCCGGGAATCCTGTCCGTCTGTGCAGCGGATCTGCCGCTCCTAGGTAGACAGTCTAAGCCCAGAAATGGAACAAGATTAGCTTTGTGCTTATTTTAGTCTTACTTTTAAGGATCTTATCTCTAGCAAATCCCCCGTTGCAGTTCACCATAGCAAGACACGATAGGAAGCGCCACTTTTAGAGAAAAAGAGGCAATTATTTTTCCCAAACCCATTAAACTGTCACGAAGGCATTCTTTATTTACAAATGCGTGCACATTGCTCACGGTCCACAGCCCCGAGCGAGGAAGGAGACAGAGATGAAGTCCCGAGCTCCATCATCATCCCAGTGTCTGGACTTTGGGAAAAAGTATCCAGGGTTTTATGAAGAATTAGCCTTCATAATAAACTTTATTAAATTCTGTCACTGAATCCTTTGCCCTTTGGAAAGGACCTTTCAGCCATTAATGTTGGAAAACAGTCCTAGGAGGATTAATTCCAAATGAAACGGAGCGAAGGGCCTGGAATCCGCTAGCAGAGACACGGAAGGCTTATTAAAGGCGGACAGACCTCACAACAAAGCCCGACTCGATTATGACCCAAGTGGCGCTGTCCCAAGAATGGAGTGCTTGGCAGGGCAGAGGCCTGGGCAGGGGTCTCGGGGGCACTCACAGTGACAGCTGCAGAGACAAAGCCAGCCCTCCCCACCCTCCCCAGACTGTTTGCTTGCCTCTAAAGAGAAAGTCACTTGGAAATGCCAATTAGGCTCACTTCTTCGGGTCCATTTTAATTTCTTTCCCTTTATCAAATCAAGATCAGTGACAGCTGAATCTGAACTCAAAGTCTGGGTCAAATATTTAGAGGCCAAAGTGGTGACAAGAATGTCTGCGTGAAACCTGAGCCTGGGAGCCAGAGAGAGGATTACCCTGACGTAGGAATTGCAGCTGTGGCAGCAAAGCGAAAGAGAGAAAATGACCTTCTGGGATGAAAAGAGGTGACCGCTCCACTCACCCCATCACCCTTTTCCAGATGCAGGCACCATCCACGCTCAGCACCAAAAGCAACAGACAACAAATATTTGAGGGCTCTGCTTTGGTCCTACTTATAGTAGTAGCTTTTCCTTAAAATACACCATATGCAACATAGCTAGAAGGAAAATCACTTGTTCTCTATGCAGGCCCAGCAAGCTTGGATGAAATACATTCTTAAATCCTATAAAATTTGACTTTGGCACAAAAGCGCAATCCAGAAAGTCATACAGACCAGGTGGGACTGCACGGTTGGGAGTTCCACAAAGGGTGCTTATGAGGCAAGAAAGAAGTCTTGAAGAAAATCAGTACTGAGCCCCTTTTCTTGATGCTTTTTAATCATTTCTTAAAATGTCTTTAACTCCTAGACCTACAACTTTATCAAATTTTAATATTTCTGGAGAAGCCAGCTGTGGTGGGACATGCTTGTAATCCCAGCACTCAAGAGGCTGAGGCAGGAGGATCGCCATGAGTTCAAGGCCAGCATGGTCTACATAGTGAGTTCAAGGTTAGCTTGAGCTATGTAGCAAGACCCTGTCTCAAAAATTAAAAGAAAAAATTCTGGAATGGTGATATGTCTTATAAATAAAAGGTTCATTTGTTTAGTGGGGTAGTGCTTATTTTCTTTCTGAAAAGCTATTATTGAGTGAATCTTGTAATAAATCACAGCAGAATATTGAAGAAATAGCAGCAGCAGTAGCAGCATTATTTTAAGTGAAGATGACACAAGGAGACATCACGTGAGAAGGGACTTTGACAAACAGATTGACAATGAACAAGAAGATGACCAGACCCGGGATGCCCTAGAGTACTACGCCCAGGAGGAAACTTGTGACCTGCGGTGCTGGGTGTTTTGTGGGTAAGGGAGTGTCCTCTTGGGCGTGTTTACCATAGGGATCTGCAGCGGACATGGGAGAAGGAGACTCACAGGAGGGGAAACAGAGGCTACTGCAAAGGTGCTGACGAAAGCCAAGAGAAATGGAGCTATAGATACAGCGAGGGAAAGGCGTGAGGGACTTGGGGACGGTACCATGGTGACAGTTTGGTGACCAACCGGATGTTGTCAGCTCGCCTTGACTTCCCATTTCACATGGGTGGGGATGCCCAGCCCCCTCCAGTGGCGTGAAGATTGAAATGCGTGGCTCACCGCGCCTCCAGGCCCGGGGCCAGGGCACCCTTGGGCAGCCCTGTGTTTTGCAACTCACGCTGCCTCTCAGCCACCCAGCATGGGCCTGGAGAGCGTAGCTGCATGCTCACGCGCGCGCTGATCAGGAGCAGGGCACGTCAGCACTGTGTGTCCAAAGAAGATGTGCACAGGGTGACATCCAGAAAACCCCGTCTCTGCCAAAACTTCACCGGAGACGAGACTGCAGCCGAGGCTGAGGAAGGCCCCCGTGCTGAGGACTTGACTGCATGGGTCTAAAGCACAGGAGGAGGGAACCCGTCACTCGGCGGGTGAGCATCCACCACCCTGTCTTGCACTGTCTTAGGCACCTGCACTAATTATTGTTAAGAGCGGTTGCACTCACTGAGGAGTTACCGTGTGTTAGGTATTCTGCAAAGTACTTTACGGTCTCTCATCTATTGAAGCTTGTGGTCTCATTAACTAATCATTACCGCAGACTGACTTTATACGGTGTACATCATAATTATTATCTTCATTTTCTAGACTTAGATGCTAAAAGCCTCAGAAATTAGTAATTGGTCTAAAATATTAGCAAGTCGCAGATCTGAGAATCAAACTCCAGTCCAACCTACTCTGGCTAAATAGCTCTTACAGGACAAAGTCTGTCACAGAGTACAACTAAAACTTCTAGGAAAAAAATTTTGGAAATAGGGTCTCACCATGTAGTTCAGGGTGGCACTGAATTCACTATGTAGCCCAGTCTGGACCTAAACTCATGGTGATCCTCCTGCCTCAGCCTCCTAAGTGCTGGGATTACAGATGTGCATCATCATGTCCAGTCTCTCTGGGAAAATTTAAAAACAAATATTTGGTGGCACTAGAGAGTAATTAAAAGCAAAAATATACTGGAGGAGGGAAGCTGACATTAAGGGAAGGCTGACATTCAAATAGAAAACCCATCTTACTGGCTTGAACAACCAAAGAACAGAATATAAAACAGTTGCAGCCACTAGAACATGCAGGGCACAGTCCCTACGATAAAAGCCAGAAAGAGCAAGCCCTAAATTCTGTGCGTAATTCTGTCCAAATCTCTGGCTGAGCTCTGAGTTGTGATCACATGAGGCGAACTCCAAATAGCACCACAGTGAAAGAATGCAGCTCAGATACGAGTTGCAGACGGGGGAGACAAAGTCTGCAGCCAGAGCCCGGCCAAGCTCGGCACCTGCAAGAACATCAAAGTCCACTTCTTGGGGGAAATGACCAAATCCAAAGCCTCTCCAGCATACAGTTCCGAAAGTCTGTGCCATAGCCCGAACTTGATCCATGTACACAGAAAGAGGAAGCTGTGAAAAGCGAATCAATAAAGAATGCCCTGAGGTGATCCAGATATTAGAGTTAGTCGATAAGGATATGAAAGCAGCTATTTAATTACACTTAAGACTATGAAGGGCCAGTGATACAGCTCAGCAGCATAAGCGCCTGCCTGGCAAGCACGAGGTCCTGAGTTCAACTCCCGGTATCTGCATTAAAAAAAAAAAAAGAAAGAAAGACTATGAAGAAATTTTTGGCATGATGAATGAAAAGATAGCAAGGCTTAGTAGAGAAACAGAAATCATAAAATATAATCAAATACAAAATTTAGAAATTCTAAATATATCCGAAAACTTCCCTGGGAATGATTTTCAGCGCACAGTGAATATTGAGCCAGTGGAAATTATCCCAGCCTGAAAGGTGCTTTCTTTTGAAGGCTTCCCCCCGTGGTCTATAGACAGCCGTTTTCCCAGGGTTAGCACTCAGCTTTTCCTCTGTATCTGTCTATACCCTAATTTCCTCTGCTTTAAAGACACTATACTGTCAATCACACTGGAATGGGACTCGATGGATTTCAGAAACCCGAGTGTTAAGTTATCAGCTTTCCCCAAGGTGATCCACAGAACTTATAGAATTGCAATCATCACACGCTAAGGTTTTATTTGTTTTTATAGAAATTGATGAGTTTATTCCAAAATCCATGTCCAACTCAAACTTGGAAAGGGAGATAAAGACAGAGAAAATGGTACACAGCTTTGCAAATCAAAAGGTCTTCCAGTTTCTTGCACACTCACACCTGCAAAAACTGTGCCATGTCTGAGATTTTACTGTACTTCAGTCTAATAAACTGAAGTTTCCATCATCTCCCAGTAGTGCCTTCGCAGGACATTTAAGATTCAGTCTGTAGAGATTATGCAGCTGGGAAGAGCCACGGTGACTACAGAGAGTTGTTGCAGCAGCCAGAATGAACACCTGCCCATTGGCTTCTGGAGGACAGAACTAGGGTGGCTGCTCCTGTAGGCTGAGGATAACAGGCGCAGGACAAGACCCAGGATTAGACCCACGGATGCCTGTGCCATCCCTGAGCAGCATAAACGGCAGGGGAACGTGTTGGTCCTTCTTACCCACCAGCGACTGCTGGGGCTTATTAATCATCATGACAGCTGCTGGATACAAGTCAGGAGGACACTTTTTTCCCCTGGATGCTGCTGTTTTAACCTGCCGGAGGCAAGACTTCACTGTGACACCAGGATCAGGCCGTGCTGAAAGTGATGAATGCCTTTTGGAAAAGAACAACATTTTGATAAAGCTCCTCCCAATCAGCCTCCAGGTCAGGAGAGAGCGGGTTTCCTTGTGTGTTTTCACAGTCTTCTTACACAAAAGCCAGCTCTATCTCCAGGCTCCAAATCACCAACCTAGAGAGGCCTTTTATGATTACAAATCTAAATAACCTGCAGTTGTCTCTGGCTTTTCATGAGGAATTATGGCTGCTGCTGCTGCTTAGGGTCCAACTCTCTTCTCAACCCCTGTGTGTGTCTCATTATCCCAGTTGCTGCACCCTCCTTTGCTTCCTGCAGCCCCCAAAGATCATGATTGGGGCCCAGGCTACATGCAGGGCTTCTACACTGCCCAAAACACAGAAGTCCTGAGTGCTTTACACAGTCACTTGATCCCTGTGTTGGTTGATTGGCTGGCTGGTTGTTGGTATTAAATTTGACTTTTCTCTCATTCATGTAAGTCTTTGTTTTCTTGATTGGAAAACACTTCAGGATGAAAAGGAAAATTAAATAAAGAACAAAGAGAAAGCGATCAAGGAAGGGAGGAAGAAAGGAAGAAAAGTAAATTCCAGTAAGCATGGAATTCAGAGAAATCTCTGTTTTTGTTGCACAAACTACCCAAGATTTGTCATCTCCTGGTGACTTCCAGGAGATTGAATTCGCCTTGTAAGGATGGGGCAAGAAGCAGGGCCAGGAAGGAGTCCAGCAGGGCAGCTCCAGGAGATCTGAGGCTGACAGCTATGAGAACCAACCCCAGGGGTCCTAGGGGCTTGCTGCCCACCACCCAGCCATCCTGGAAGTACATATGCCAAGGTGAGCATTATGGTTTAGATCCTGAACATCTCCCTAAAGTCTTACGTGATCCGTGGTGGGCCTTTGGGAAGGTGATTGGAGCATAAGGTGCTGTACTCATCAGTGGATTTACCCATTGAAAAGTTCAGGGCTGAATGTGCTGTTTGGAGGTGAGGCCTGTTTGGAGGTGGGGCCTGGTAGGAAATGTGACCCGAAAAGACATATTTTTGCCCTGGATATCTGCCCCCCCGTGTGTGTGTGTGTGTGTGTGTGTGTGTGTGTGTGTGCGTGTGTGTGTCCTTCCATGGGGTGAGCAGCTTTCCTCCACCAGGCCCTTCCACCATGCCATTTCTGCCTTGGAGCTAGCAAAGTCTGCATGGACTGAACCCTCTGAAACCATGAGCCAGAATAAACGTCTTCTCTTTTCAATTATGGGTGTCAGGTATTTTGTTCCAGTGACCAGAAAGTGACTGATACAGTGAGGGAACACAAATAGATGTCAGAAGCCAGGGTATGGACTAGAGTTCTGCAGATCAGCCAGGAAAGTTAGGGCAAAAGAATGCTTGGAGGCTAAAAAAGGAGCAGACATAGAACCAAGGACAGCAAGCTTTTCTTCGCCTACAGAGGGAAATCAGCACAACACATGTGTACCCACCAGCATCTGTAGAGGCATTACACACACTTGTGTGTGCCACACATGTGCACACACAAACACACGTACACACACATATATGTAGAATCAACCACTAACCAATACGCCCATGATTAACTAAGATTGGATTGAGCCTACCTTTAACTGTGTCTGCCTCCTGTGCCAGTTTTGTTTACAGTTATATTATAGAATAGCATAATTACTATTTTCATATCTGGGTAGACTTTTAAAAGCTTTGAAAACAAGAAGAGGAACCAAGGTCTTATATAAAGGTAGAAATTCTTTATCCTGACAACTCTACTTTAAAGGGTATTGAGTGTACACTAAAGATATAACTGAATGTATCCAAAGATGTATATGCAAGAGCATTAGTTGCAAGGTGACTTGTAATAGAAATATGCTAAATATCCAACAATACAGTATTGGTTAAATCATGGTATAACATAAAAATCAAATCTCCCTGGGCCTTTATAAATTACACTGTTGGAAAGCATTCGTGTAAGCAGTCAAGAAATGTTTACTTGGCACCTATAATGTGTGAAGTATGATAAACAAAGAGAGGAGAAAGCAATACATAAAATTGTGGTAATAATATGCTTGAATGTTTCTTAGAATCCATAAATATATATTAAAATATCTGAAAGACACCAAAATGCTAGCCAATGTTAGATTGGTGCTTTCAATCTTTTATTTATAATAAGCATATATATAAACTGTATAATCAGCAAAGAGTAATATGATATTTTTAATGCAAAGCCAATTTTTTTACCTATACACAATGGATCTGACTTCAATATGACATCATAATAACAGCATTAACTATCAATTAATGAGTGACTGAGTTTAGAAGTTCCCATTAAACTAAAACAACAACTAACAACTAATATTCTAACTACTGGTTGGCAGCAGATGAATTCTTCTGTGACTGTCACATAGTGCCAGGCCTTTCCACAAAACCCAGTCTGACAGGCAAGCCAAGCTCCAGGCAAGAGTGAGCGCGGAAACAGGAGTGTTACATTTCCCTGGGCACCGGCCCACCGCAGTGGCTCCTGGGCTTGGGGACTGCACCGCACATTGTCGCTAATATCCCAGAAGGCCCTACCACAGGTGACTCTGCCCAGCAGCTTCTGAAGATGTCTTCAGGGTGCAAAGCACCGGGTGAGGCTTCCTAACCCCAGGGAAGTTTTGCTCTCTCTGTGATGCAGATCACATCTCAGTTACCCAGGGAGAGATCGGAAAGCCCAGGACCCACGGGCCCTTAAATAGGTCCTCTGAGGAAAGGTGGAAAAAATGCGCATCGCTTCTCCCAGGGGAGAGGAAAAAGAGAAGGTATACCAACTCTAGGCAGTACCCATGCTCTGACAGCACGAAGGCAATGGGCAGCACCAGATTTGAGTGTCCAACTTTCCCTGAGCTTTACTTTTAAAAGATTTTTTTTTTTTTAGCCCACATCTGCCATGCATAATGATTGCATTCACCGTGGGGAGTTGGTACATGTACATAAGACATCATAAGCCTCTTTACGTTTCCTTCCTTTCCATCTCTTGGTTCCCTTCCCATTTGCAAAACTTCAGTCTCCCTGCTTCCTATTGTCTGTCTTTCACTTTGCTCTTTAACTAATCCTAGTCACTGCTTTATACTGCATTTCAAACTCTCCACCAGCTGCGAGGGTGCTGTCTTGCAAAACGCCTCCAAATCCCACCACGGTGTATCAGTGGTGGGGGTGCAGTGTTTACGTGCCGGGCCTCTGAGGCTGAAGAGTCTGGAGCTAGAACTGAGCTCTTCATGGCCTTGGGTAGGTTACCACCTTCAGGAGGACGTGGTTGGGTCTCATGAGGGTTTTGTCTGGATTAAAGGTGCTGGGCTAGGGGCGCCCTGCAGGGGACACAGGAAAAGCAGATCCCACTCACAGCAGGTGTCGGCCCTGGCTTCCAGGCCAAGCTCTGCTAACAGCTGGACGCCTCTGCCACTCTGTCCTCACCTCCCTGGTGTAGCTCTCTGTGCTGCTGTTCTCTGCCTCAGATGGGCGCTTCCCATCACCAGTGACCCTAAGCTTTCGGTCTTTTTTTCTCCCGTCATTGACACTGAGTGGGACAGCCTATAACCCGCGGACAGCAACAACCTCATGCTTGGCCCCAGGAAAGCCCAGCACGTGTTAGTGTCTCCGCCTCCTCCTTTCTCCCCCGCTTCCCTAGGCATCTTCTTGGCTACATTTTCCGGGCTGAGCCCGTTCTCTTCGGGAAGCTCGTCGCTTCCCAGCGTCAGCTCTTTCTCTCTGTGTGTGCCTCTCTCGCAATTCTTCCCTCATCCTCCAACTGTGTGTGTGTTTCATAAAAATTTTTATCAGTACATGTTTGCAGTATATAATGTTCACATTTATCTTCAGGGTAGGTACATGTACACAACACATCTTAATTCTTTTTTTTCCCCTTTCCCTCCTCTCCCTGCTCCCTTTCATCTCTTGATCCCCTTTCCATTCACAAAAATCTATTTCTCTGTTTCCTATTGTATTTTTTAGAAATTATTTGTACTTTGGGTTTCTCATATAAGAGAGGTTATATGATAGATATTGAATCTTGTGTGTCTTATTTATGTTACTTAAAATTATGGTCTTAAGGTGCATACATTTGCCAACAGATTACTCACGTTTATTCTTCTTTGTGGCAGAGTAATACTCCAATGTGTGTAGATACCACATTTTCTTTACCCATTCGTTTGTTGATGGACATATGAGCCAATTCCAAGATTTAGCTATTATGAGCTGTGCTGCTATAAACATGGGTGTGCATGGATTACTGTAATATGATGTAACTTTCAGGAAGACACCTAGAAGGGGAATCACTGGGCCAAATGGAATTTCTAGCTTTAGTTTTCTGAGTCTTTCCCACCAGACTCAACTCCTTATAGGCAGGCAGGATACGCTACATCTCTGTAACCCCTAGAAGCCCATCTTGGAGCCAGCTCGTGGCCACTCAGAAATGACTGGATAAACAGATGAAGGACACGGCTCCCGTACTCCAGTTCAACACCATGAACCCTTCCTTGCATGATTTCTATCCAAATATCCTAATGGCACCATGTATAAATACACAGTCACCACTCTGCATCGGCAGGGGACTTGTTCCGGGACCTCCCGTAGATATAAAAATCTGTAGATGCTCAAGTCCCTTACATAAAATAACACAGTACCTGCATACAACTTGCACCCATCCTCCCTGTATAATCTGCATTCTTGCTCATCATGTATAACACCAAATACACGTAGCATAGCAAATATGATCACGTAACGCTATGGAAATAGTTGTTACACTGTAACTTTTGAGGATTAACAAGAAAAAAGAAGCTGATGCATGTTCAGGGCACAATTTTGTTTCAAATTTTTCAGTCTGAAATTAGTTGAGCCCACTGATGTAGAACCTGGGGATACAGGGGGTTGAATATATGTGCACATATTTTATATATCTTAAAATTTGGCTCCTGCTGCATTCAATGTTCTGTGATCCTCAGCCTTCACATGCATATAAAGAGGAAAATATGTTTATTCTTAAAATTGAACATGCCACAACTGTGAGCCAAAATAAACCTTTCTCCTTGTCAGTTGATTATCCCGGGCATTTTGTTACAGTAACAGAAAGCCAACCAACAGGCACTCCATGTGGATATCCTGACCTAATTCTCACAGCACTAGGAAGATTGTCTGTTCTGACACAGAGCGAGACATGAAGGGCTTTCCAGACCCTGAAGGGAGCTTGGAATTCATCCCGAGTGCTTCGAGGAGTATGGATGTATATTGAAGAGGATCCAGACAAGATTAACTTTGATTTCTCGAAGCCTCGTCCATCCACCCCAAGGGAGTGGTTTGGAGGGTGGCAGGAAGGAGGCGGTCTCCGGCGTGGACGTAGATGACCCCACACTGGAGCTCTGGAAACTGAGGTCAGGAGAGGTTGGGTCATTTGCTTGAGGCAACCTCAGCACAGGGCTCTCGGACCTCAGCACCAAGGTCTCCAATTTCAGCGCTGTGTTCCTTACACTTCGTACATTGAAACAATGGTAAAAAAGAAATTGGAATGCATGAGAAAGAAAATACCTCCTAATTCCGACCCTCATGCACATGTCCCACGCCGGCATTCCTCCCCATGTGTTCTGTGTTCACAGCCGTAACTCAGCTCTCTTCTACGAGCAGCCACAGTGGATCCATCTTCAGTGGACAAGAAAGTAGTCACTCCAATAGCAAGGCAGGCCCTGGCCGTGGAAAGGGGCACTGGAGCAGGAGATGGGGTGCAGAGGGGCAATCTCTGTCCTTGGGAGTCAGGGACACAGTGCAGGATGCAGGGATGGAGTGGTGGCCTTCAGTCCTGCTGCCACAGGGGACACCGGGGTGGCCATTGTGGGTTGAGATGCTGTCTATCATGGCACACTGATGACCAGTGTGTCTGTCCCGCCATAGGGGTCCCTGAGACACTAGGAAGGCCAGGAAAACTTTCCACAAAGGAGCAGAAAGTGTTTTTGATGAATCCTGAACTTTGAGGCCCTTGTGATGAGGACCAGACTCTGCCCACCTGAGCTGGTGCTGCGGGGTGAGAGATTTTTGCTCCCTTGGGAGGACCAAGGGAGAAAATACATTTCCTTTCCACAGCCCGAGTGCACACACGGAGCATTCCTGGGCCTGAGAAAAGTTGGAATTCAGCGAGGGCATTTTGACAGCCCTGAAATTTATGTCTGGCTGGGATGAGATAGTACCCCACATTTTTAAACAGTTTTGGTCAGAGGAGAAAAATGTAAAATTGGTCTGTAGCTAATGAGGCCCTGATGTTCCTTTTACAGCGCTCAAGGACGCAATTAAGGTTGGCTTCGTGTAAACTGCCAGCGCGCTTGGACTTTTAACAGCCCCAGCATGTCAGGAAGGAAAATAAATAGTCCCCTGTTTGTGCTGCATATGGGGAAGTCGTGGAGATAAACGGCGTGAGCCTGAGGAAGGTGTGACTTTGTGCAGGTTAATGTGATGGGTTTGCCAGTGGCCGCTGGGGCTGAGAATGCAAAACTGTTGATGGAAGAGAAGCACGCTGATGATGCTGACAGCTCTGTGAGTGTCAGGGTGAGGCGGGGCCTGACTTGGACCTGGAGGAGCTCAGACTTTGGGAGTTTGGGAGCATGGAAGAGAGGAGGACGCCAAGACACGAGATAGGGGAGGTAAAAGTGGACAGAGCCTGGACAGGGCTAATGACAGCCCACCTACCAGAATGCAGCTCCAGGTCTCCCCAGCCTGGTGCTACCTCTCTGTCCCAAACCATCTTTACGCACAAACTGATGGATTCGTTTGGTCCTGGTTTGGTCACTGTCTCCGTATTTGTGGTCACCTCCCCTTCTCTGCCCCCATTGAAATCCATATTCTTCACCGCTACTCAAGTTTCCTAAAATGCAGATCTGAGCCTGCCTCATACCCTCGCCCCCATCAAAACCCTCCAGTGCCTCTCCCCTGTCATTGTGGCGAAGTCCCCAACGTGGGTTGAAAGACCCCTTCGCCCTGTCTCTGCCGACTTCTGCGGCCCTGTGATCCTGTCCCACTCACCCCAAACTCCACTCTGGTCCTTCTGAATTGTTTGCTGCTTTCTTAAAAACAGGGTGAGAGATAAAGTACAGGATGCTGGGTGGACATAAATTTCAGATAATGAACAATTTTTAATATAAGTGCATCCCATGGAATATTTGGGACACATTTATTTTAAGATATTACTCATTGTGTACCTGAAATTCAAAGTTGACTAGAAGGTCTGTATTTTTATTGGCTAAGTCTGGCATAAATATGGCAGCCCTGCTCACATTGGAGCCCACTACTCCTCTCCTCTGGGACTTTAACTGAAAAGTGAAGCCTTTTCGCACTCATTACTTGGCGATCTCACTGAGTCAGGGACATCAGGCTTCAAGCTCACTTTCCACGGTGCCAATTTCTTGCTGGCCCATGGCTATCAAGTCAGCCGCTCTATTTCCAAGCCCCTAGCACCCAGGTGGGTCGTGTAACTGGATGTGACCTGCAGAGTAAGCTTGAGCATCTTGCCGGCCCCTGGGCCACTGCGGGTGAGAAGCCTCGCACCTTCTCCCCTGCTTCCGCATGAGGCCATAGGAAACACTGGAACCACACGGTGAAAGGTGTCTGGGTCCCTGAGTCACTGTGACAAAGGCCACCCCCTGAGCAGTCACAGTGGCAGTCATGTGAATGAGAAGGAAACTTGGATTAGGGCTCTGAAATGTGGACTTTATTCGTTTCAGCAGCTACCAATGCCTGAGCTGCCACACCTGACCTTTGGTTCCAAGCTTTGATATCTCTCCTCCCAGAGGGCCCCCAAGCTAGGCTAGTGCCCCCTCTAATTGCTCCCAAACACCCCCCCAACTCTTTCAGTTGCATCTACTATGCTGTGTTGTGGCATCTACATATTTGGCCCACTGGACCAAATGTTTTTGGAAGGTCAGGACTAAGATCATCTTGGCCACATGTGTATCTGCAAAGCATGGGAATGAATGAATGAATGAATGGATGGATGGATGAATGGAGAGTCTCTACAATTCGTCGGGTCTGTTTCCTTATTTTTAAAACTAAGAGGGCAGACAAGATGGTTTCTAAGATTTTTCCCAAATCTGTTCTCCAAGTTTAGACTCCAACTGAAGTAGAAACAGTGACTGCTCAGGGATAGGAATAAGACCCAGTCCAAAATCTTCCCAGAATTTATACATATGTACATAATAGTGTGTGTGTGCATGTGTGTGCGTACACACAACCTTTGAGTGTCTGTGCTGAAAAACAGAAGTCTGTTTCGTTATCTGGGATTCCACGCTGAAAGGATGGAAGGATGTGTATGTATATGGGCCTCTTAGTGGCAATCTACATGTTAATAGAAAGACAGTGTCCACAAATAAAGCTAAGGTACAAAGGAAATCAGGGCCAGGAGCAGAACAGGAAAGGATTCCAATAATATTTCCAAGTTCCTGGATGAAGCTGTCCCGAATGTCAGCTACCTCTACACTTCCCAGTTATGTGAGTCAATAAACTTTGACCGGAGATTAATCCAGTCTTTATTTCTGCCATTTACACCCAAGAAAAGTCCAGACTCATGTAAAAACAGTCGTCTTTGTGGATTCGAGATAAAGTATACTCAGGACTGCAAACTGCTTTTCATGTCCAGGGTGTAAAGCAAACCATCAAATTGACGGTGATGAGATAATAGTAGATCAAATGAGTGCCCTAAGTTTAACAGAAGAAATAAAGCATGTGCATACATCACTGCCTATACAAGTGAATAAATGTAGAAATAATTTTTGGATTTAGTTTTGTGCTGCAGAAGCAAACATGGAAAAGAGTTGGGATCATTTTAAAGTTCTGGACAGCCCTTAGCATAGGCAATTGTCTATTGTTTATTTTTATGAAGAACAAAAGGAAATTAGCTTAACAAAATTTGCATGAGCAATTTGCTGTAGGGAAACTGAGTCAGGGCAGCTGCCCCAGCAATCAAGCGGGTGTCACCCCCCGTCCCCACCTCCTGTGACGCGGGAGTAAGCAGTCCCTGCCCACTCCTGGCGATCAGCTTCTGCCTTCCTGGAGCCTGGAGCTTGACAGGCTGGAGGTCAGGGGCCGTGGGTCACACTGAGCCCGTGCCAGCCCGTGCCAGCCTGTGCCAGCCTGACTGTGCATTTCAGGGGCCGTGCCTACTCCTGCCTTTCTCATTCCTGACTGCCCATTTATTCCTCCGATCTTATGTGCCCTCCCTAAGTGTTATTCCAGAATATTTTTCTTCTGTTGGCCATCTTGATTTTCTTGCTGACAATTAAAGAAATGCTACTACTTTGCATAGGCAACAGAAGGGCTTCATAAAGCACATATGCCACGTCATTGCCCCGGGTCTGTCTGCCATGTCCACATCAGCCTTGCCTCCGCCCTGTCGAGGGCCAGCCCCCAACAGCAATGTCCTGAAGTCCAAGTCCCCAGGTCCCCTCGGATATTTAACACTTTCCGGAGTTGCGGCTCATTTTCATTGTTATGCAGAGTAGCTTAGCTGTTCTGTGGAGCTGCTCTGTCTCCTCTGTCTTCACTACAGAACAGTTTCTAACTCAGCCTTTGCACATTCTGCCATTTTGTGCTTTTCACTAAAAAAAAAACAAACCAGCTTTAAGGTATCAGTTTGCCCTGCTCATAGGCCTAAAGATGTCATCCTGGTGGGAATCAAAGAGCAGTACGCTCAGCATTGAGCACCCCGCGGCCGCCATCTTGGATTGCCATCTTGCCCCAGAGAGGGCTTGTCTGGTTTTTTGATGCCCAAGGTTGTTTCCCTCCCGGAGAATCCAGTGGCTTTTTGCCACTGCTTCCTGCTTCTCCTCAGGTTACATGACACTGTAATTGTCCTGGTCTCCTGCTTCTTTCTATGCTAGAGCAGAAATTCAAGGCCAAGGAGAAAATCCAGAAAGACTAGCTTCTCTCTGGGCCTGCGGGTCCTTCCAGGCATCTGGCCTTCCTCAGCAGCGAGGTGGACAGGCTGCACCATGACAGACAAATGAGAAACAGGCCTGCAGCCGGGTGGTCTGTGGCTCACTGACCACTGCAGGCCAAGAACACAGCACAGACGGGAACAGCTGTCCAGCAGGAGGCTCCGGAGAAGAGTGGGAAGCCAGCACTGCCCAGTGGGCCGCCAGCACACGGGGCCACAGCATCCCGAGGACTGCCAAGGGGAAGAGGCTGCCACCTGGGGCTGGCCGACCAAGCCCCCCGAGAGATGATGACCACACTTGGGCAAGTCTTTTGGGGCTGGGTCCAGTCAACCTGCAAATGGGGACCTCACCGGGGCTGGAGTAAAAAAAGGAGCTAGGGATGCACGGCTGGCAGCTAGAACGGCTGGAGGCAAACCTAGAGGAGGCTGGGCATCACCTCATAGCCCATAATGAGAGATCAGTGGACTGGATCTTGGAGTCAGAGGTGACAGTCACGGAATGCCACCCTGGCACAGCACCCAGGAGTAACTGGAGGGCGATCGTGTGTGATCCAACAGGGGCCGTCCCACTCTGCTGGGTACCGGCTGAGCAGCAGGTGCCAGGGGTCAAGTGCAGGTGAAAGTACAATCGGCTCCTCAGCGAGAGGAGCCTGCAGCACGGTGGGAAGAGGAGACACCGGCCAGGTCGTCACAGATGGGAGTATGCACATAGCGATGGGCTCCGCACGGAGGGCACGGTGTGGTGAGCACCCTAAGACCTGTAGACGGCACAGGGTTGAGCAAGGTGACTGGGAGGGGACCCTGGAGAATTGGGAGCATGTGCAGAGGCCCTGCGCTGGAGGCCACTGAATCTTAGAAGCAGCCTCTATGTCCACCAGCAGGTGAATGGATAAAGAAAATGTGGTCTGTATACAAAATGAAGTATTACTCTGCCACAAAGAAGGATAAATTCAAGACCTTTGTAGGAAAATGGATGCACCTCGAAAACGTAATGCTACGTGAAATAAATCAGACATACACACTGAAATACTGTATGGTTTCTCTCATTTGAGTAATGCAAAGTACAAATAAAGAGCAAAATAAAAGACTGATAAAAGGAAACAGGGAGATAGATCTTTTGCAAATGGGAAGGGGACCAAAAGACCAGGGGTGGGGCAGGAGGAAGGGGACACAAGAAGATTTAACATGCATCATGTGCCTGTACTAAATGTCCACAATGAAGAATGTAAACATTATGTGTCACAAACATGAACTAACAAATGCCAATGATGATGAAAATGGGGAGAGGGGATCTAGAGAGGGAGGGAGGGAGGTGGTGGGGACGGAAGGGGAATAAAAAGCATCAAGAGGGGCCGGTGAGATGGCTCAGCGGCTTAAGCGCCTGCCTTGCAAGCGCGAGGGCTTGAGTTCGACTCCCGGAACCCACATACGAAAAAGGGGCCAGTGATATCGCTCAGCGGCACGGGTGCCTGCTGGCACGCGAGGTCCTGAGGTCGACCCCCCGGTACCCACACACAAAAAAAATAATAATAATAAAAGCATCAAGATACATTCCATACATGTGCCTATTCCTGAGATGCATGTAAACATCATGTACTGCAAACATGCACTAATAAAAAAGTTTTTAATGACAAAAACATATTGCTTTTTGGGTAACATGTATATGCCGCAAAGATTCCAATCTTAAGGGTGCAATTCAACTGATTTTGACAAAAACAGAGACGTGGCCCACATCCCCTATCAAGGCAGCACATTTCCTTCCACCCCTCACTGAGCCAAACTCAGACCCCAGCTGGGGGCGAACACTGTCCTTATTTCTGCTCCCATGGGTGGTGTCAGTTTGTTCCAGACTTCATCTGAATGGGACCCACTACACCCTCTGTTCCATGGCTCATTCCTTTCGCTCAGCATCTGTTTTTGAGTCTCCTGAGGCCCCTTCCATGTTATCCCTGAGTACTCTCTGTGGATGAACATGTTGGCTTCAATGTTCTCTCATGGATGGAGACATGTATGAGCTGCGGCGCTATTTTTCCAATTAGAATAAAGCTGCTAGGGAATGTTTGCACGAGTCTTTTTTAGTACATGAGATGTGATCAAAATATACAGTGAAGGCTTAAATTTTTAAAAAAAATTTATTAAGCAAGAGACACATTGCCATGAGTCCCTCTCAAAATCCACCCCCTACTTCCATCACACTCATCCCATCATTCTTCCCACTTTCTGAAGCAGCTCTGGAGTCTTCTTTCCTGAGGGTCTTTCTGAGGTGTGATTAAAAATACCATGAATGCTGCTGCCACGTGCCAGCCAATGGGAAGGCAGGCTTGTAAAAATATGATGGTGTGCCCTCGTTCACCTTATTCAGGGATCTGGCACTGTGTGACTTCTGACTCTTCTTCAGTGTCAAAATGACCACAAAATGGAAACATTTTGAATAGATTCAGGACATCGGGGTAGCCACAACAGCACAATTAAAAACACTTCCAGAACTGCTCAGAAAGGGGCGAGAACTATGGTATAAGTGTGTTAAAAGTGAGTGGGAGGATTTTGAGGGGGGATTTATGGTGACGTGAACAAGCACCATTTTTTTAATCATACCTGATATGTGTTTTAATTTCTCTTGGGTGGGCTTTCTGGGTAACAGATAGATGTAGGTTTGATTTTATAAGAAACTGCCATACAGGTTTCCAAAGTGGAGATATCTTTTTATACTCAACAACAAATATACGAGTTCTAGTTGATCTGTATCCTCTGTCTTTGGTGGTGTTGATCCTTTTTGGAGTGCATAGTGGTTTTGGAGTACTGGCTACCCATTTGCCTGCAACTAATTATGCTAAAAGTTTTCATTTGCATATGGGTTATATGAATATCTTTCTTGTAAAGAAATATTCAAGCCTTTTGACACTTTTAATTGGCTGAAATTGTCTAATGACATTGTAGAAAGTCTTGAACTATTATGGGTAGAAGAACTTTATTGGAGATATGTATCATGGATATTTTCTCCCAAATCTGTACTTACTTTATTTCTTAGTAGTATCTTTTAATAAATAGAAGTTTTAAAATTTAATGAAATTCAATTTAGCTGATTTGTTCTAGGGAGAATCTCTGTGTCTCCAAGTTTGCCAAGATATTTCCCTTTGTTTTCTTCTAGAACCAAAGTGTTGAAATTCAGCCTTAATCTTTAGATCTATTATCCACCCCACATTAAATTTTGTGTACACGGCAAGCTAAGAGTTGAGTTTCTTTCTTGCTTTCCTTCCTTCCTTTTTTCCTTTTCTCTGTCTTCCTTTCTTTCCATAAATGTGTGCTGCTTTAAGGAGTAGATCTGGTGATACAGAAGCCCATGAGGCCAGAGGGTCAAACACAAATGCTGGTGTTTGGGTTTGATTTCCACAGTGTTTGTTGGGAAGACAAAGACCCAGACAAATTTAAGTGACGGCAGAGCACACGTGTCCTGAGGACGGAAGAGGAGTGAGGACAAACAACATACGCGTGGCCCGGGACAAGAGGAGCTCAGGTCCTCGCAGAAGCCTGAGGAGAGAGGACAGTTTACAGTGGTCACCATAAAAGACAGGAGGCGGAACTCGTGGATCAGGCTTCCTGGGGACAGTGTGGAGACCCCTCTCTGGTTGTTAGTGCTGAATTCACAGTGACGCCACCCTACCTTGTTCTGTCATTTATTTCCCAGCAATGCAGAGTCACACAAATGGGTGTGGGTGAGGTGAAATCAGGGCAGAGATCACGGCGATGTGTGTGGATGTGAGCTGTTATGCGGAAGGAATTACTACTAGTTGAAGATAAAAGAGTCAGAATAAAAAGAAAGTTAAGGGCCGGTGACATGGCTCAGCGGCGTAAGCACCTGCCTGGCAAGCGCGAGGGCCCGAGTTTGACTCCCACATACGAAAAAGGGGCCGGTGATATCGCTCAGCGGCACAGGTGCCTGTTGGCGCGCGAGGTCCTGAGGTCGACCCCCGGTACCCACAAAAAAAAAAAAAGTTAAACAAGGTAAAGGGCCAGTGAGATAGCTCAGCAACATAAGCACCTGCCTGGCAAGCATAAGGTCCTGAGTTCGACTCCTGGTACCCGCATATAAAGAAAAAAAAAACAAAGTAAAGTTTTTCCTGTTTCACCTGAAAGAGGCTGGAAGCAGACAGTGCAGGGATAGTTTGTCATCAAGAACTGTGGTTTCTTTCATCTTTTTCTTCTTTGTTCCTTAAGTATAATTTCCAGCGTCAAGGTCAACTCGTGGTGCAAGACGGCCGCTGCAACCTCAGCCAAAACATCCAAATGCCAGGCAGGAAGCATAAGAAAAGGAGAGAAAGGCTCTAAGAGGTACCTGCCGGCATTTGGTGTTAGCGACCCATCTGTTTCACAAACTCGGAAGGGGAAGATTTCTTGCAAGTTTCACCGTGTCAACGTCCTGCTCCATCTTCGGCTGCCCCTAGATTCAAGAAAGAGGTTAGCTGAGGAGTTCAGCGTTTTACTACACCCATTGCCTCCCAGAACGAAACCTGGAGTTCATAATCGGAGGAACGGGGCAAGAATAAACGTAGGCCATTTACGACGTTGGCAGGGCTGCTCTGGGGAGGAATTTTTCAGTGAGAGCCAGTGGATTAGGAGAACACAAACTGCAGGCACAGGCTGTGAAAGAATAGACAGGCTGTCTAAGGAGCTATTGAGTAAGCAAGTTGAAAGGATGGGAGATCACAGCAAGAGAAAAGGATGTTTGAATTGTTAATGCGTAAATTAGGGAAGATTTAGAAACAAGGAGGTTGTGGGTGTGAATGGGGGATTGCAGCGTGGGACAGGAGTCCAGGGAAGCCCCTGACTCGGGAAGTCATTGCATACAAGCGAGGACGTGGAAGGAGGAGCGCCAGGAACAAGGTGGCCATGAGTGCAGGGAAGGAAGGGGGATGACCAGGAGGTCAGAGGCTGGCGAAAGGGAGGAGGAAGTGAGCCTCACTCAAGTGGGCAGGAACTCAGAGCACCAGGACTCTGAAGAGCCCTGCTGCAGCCCTGGCGGTGCTCTGCCCTCTGAGAGTGAAGGGCCCTCACTCAGGAGGGCCGCGGAGGGGCTCGTTCTTGGGAGCGAGCTGGAAGTGGAAGTGAGGTCTGGAGAGGCTCCCGGGAGCCGCAACAGGAAGGGGCGGAGAGATGCGGAGGGAGGGGGTGCAGGGCGAGAAGCGCAGACCCCTGCGCAGTGGTGGAGGAGGTCACAGACCAGACGGGGCTGAAGCTGCAGACACCAACTCCAAGCAAGGAAGACAGTGCAGGGCGCGGCCTCCCACGGAGGAAGAGCTCTGGGTCTGGTTATGCGCTGCCCCAGAATGCGCAGCCCCAGCGCAGCAGAGCTGGCCGGATTCTCAACTGTGCCATCCAGGAGTCCTCACCCGCCTTCTCCCATTAGTCATGCGTCCCAGGAGCAGCCTCGGCCACACTGTGTCCCCTTCGAGGGCACTCTCTGAGCTGTGGCCTCGGTCCCTTATCTCCTTCCCACGCAAAGCACTCTGCAAAGCGGGGAACTGGCGGAGCTTGGGTTTCTCTGTAGACTCCTCCGTAGACTCTTGCAGCTTTTATTCAACTGTGAAAAATCCAAACGACCAATATTTTTCTCTTGCCTTCCAGGAAACTTAGACTCAAAACTGAGAACTTGCTATCCTAGGTTCCTTTTTTTTTTTTTTTTTGAGACAGGTTTTTCTAGCTATGTATTCCAGGCTGGCCTTGAACTCACTATGTAGCCCAGGCTGGCCTTGAACTCACAACGATCCTCCTGCCTCAGTCTCCCAAGTGCTGTGATTACAGGCATGTGCCACCATGCCCAGCTACTATCCTAAGTTCTTGAATTGATTTTTTTCACTCCTAAATAACTCCAAACCTCTCTTAAAACCTTATATAGGTTTTAATACTATCACCCATACTTTGAATTCCTTTTCATAATAAGAGGCATATATTTTAATGCATACAATTCAAGAAATGGCTAAATAAGAATATATAAAAAGCTCTTACAAATCAATCAGAAAAAGATGTGCAGTAATACAAAAAATACAACAAAGATGGGAATAAGTAATTTTAGAAAAGGAAAAACAAATAAATAAAAATTCAACCTCAACAATCATAAAGGATTTGGAACCATATCTTTCACCATACACTAAACTAAATTTGAAATGGATCAAAGATCTAAATATTAAAATAGACACATTAAATCTGCTGGAAGACAGAATAGGTAAAACTCTTGAAGACCTTGGTGTAGGCAAAGACTTTATGAATAAAACCCCAATTGCACAGGAACTATCACAAAGCGTCAACAACTGGGATTTCATCCTATTAAAAAACTTTTACGGACCGGTGAGATGGCTCAGCGGCATAAGCGCCTGCCCAGCAAGCACAAGGTCCTGAGTTCGACTCCCAATACCCATGTATGAAAAAAGGGCCAGTGATATCACTCAGCGGCACGATGCCTGCTGGCATGTGAGGTCCTGAGGTCGACCTCCGGTACCCACAAAAAAAAAAAAAAAAATGCTTTTGCACAGCAAGAGAAACCACCAACAGAGTGAAGAGACAACCGACAATGTGGGAAAAAATGTTTGCCAGCTGTTCCTCAGACAAAGGATTACTATCGAGAACATACAAAGAACTCAAAAAAATCAGACCTCCCAAATTTAAAGACCCAATCCAAAAATGGGCAACTGAGATGAATACACACTTCTCAGATGAAGAAGTACAAACAGCAAATAAATATATGAAAAAAATGTTCAACATCACTGGTCATTCGAGAGATGCAAATTAAAACAACCCTGAGATTCCATCTCACCCCAGAAAGAATGGCTGTCATCAAGAAATCAACCAAAGGGCCGGTGATATAGCTCAGCAGCATAAGCGCCTGCCTGGCAAGCGCGAGGTCCTGAGTTCGACTCCTGGTACCCACATATAAAAAAAAAAAAGAAAAAGAAATAAAAAAAGAAATCAACCAATAACAAATGATGGAGGGGTTGTGGGGAAAAAGGAACCCTTCTCCACTGTTGGTGAGAGTGTAGACTGGTACAACCACTGTGGAAATCAGTGTGAAGATTTCTCAAAAAACTAGGACTAGATGTTCCATTTGACCTAGCTATTCTCCATCTAGGAATCTTCCTAAAAGAGTTAAAAACATCATACCACAATGACATATGCACACCTATGTTTATAGTGGCACAGTTTGTAATAGCCAAATCTTGGAAACAACCCAAGTGCCCATCAACTGACGAATTGATGAAGAAGATGTGGGTTTTTTAATACAATGGAGTACTACTCTGCCATAAAGAAGGATACACTTGACACATTTCTAGGAAAATGGATGCACCTTGAATCCATAACCTTAAGTGAAATAAATCTGACACACATGTGTGAATACATTGTTTCTCTGGTGTGAGAAACCAAAAGTGTAAATAAGGACCAAAATGTATTTTGAAATAGAAGGAAAATGTTCAAATGAGGAAGGGAACAAGAGAGAGGGAAAGGAGAGAGGAAAGAAGGGAAAAGTAAAATAAATGAGAAAATAAAACAATCATAAAGGGTTGCAAATTTACAATAATAAATACTGCACTCATCCAGCAGATTACAGAGATTAACAAGTTTGGTGAAGCCCAGTTTGGGGTAAGTTGTTGGAAAAGGGTTATTCTCTAGAGCTATGGAAAGGAGATGCATTAATAATTGTTTTCTGAAGTGTAGCTATGACTTATTGAATATTTAAATGTACTTTTTGACACTGAAATTCTCTATTTGGGAACTTTTCTTATGGAGATAATCACACAAACATCTAATGATATACGTGCCTCAAAATGTTTTAGAATGAAAGAAATCATTCTAAATCTTAGTATCCACCCTGATCATCTGATCATCTTAGTACCCTGATCATCTTAAGTACCCACCCCGAGAGCCCAATGGTGTCACTAAAGTGCTCACGAAGTTCTACATCAGCATGTTAAATTAGTCACATCACATCCTTCAGTGAACCAGCAATTTCAGCGTATCATGTACAATGTGTCCCTGCTTATATAAATTCATAGATCTCTATATAGGAAAACTTGAATATTCACCCAATTCCTGAACTCTTGCATGGTGATATCTATGGTTTCTTCTTTATCATTTTCCATAATTTTTAATAATAAGCAAGAATATAATCAGATGAAAAAAATTAAATGATTTAATTTTTAAAATTTCTTTTAAAATTTAAGGAATGGCCTGTGGAGGAAGGAAGCTGGAATGTAATTCCCACTGAGTGAGATGCATGCTAGCGAGAGACCAGCCGGACCCTGACCTTACCCAGCTCTAACCTGCGTCTTCCCTAGTGCAGCATCGGACTCCCCATTTGTGAAACATGGAGCTCACAGGTAAGAAGCACCTGAATTCAAAGCAGCGTATCTGAGATGCATTTTGCTCCCTTAAATGTGTTGACTGCCCAGGAGCCTGTCCAGCCTGTCCTGGGTCCCCCCCCTTGACCTTAGAGTACAGCAACAGCCCCTTTGTTACCGTCCTTTATCATCAGTCATTCACATTCGACCTGTTGTATCCCATACACAGCCACCAACCACATGTGGCTCTTTTAATTGGAATTACATAAAATTTTACACTTCAGTTCTTGAGTTGCACTATTGAGTTGTTTAAGCCCTCAATCGCCTGGTTAGGTAATGCACAGATGGAATATCTCCATCCTCACAGCGAATTCTGAGCTCTAGGAGGCTAGCAATGGTGCCCTGCTCTCCACTGGGTCCTCAGCAGCTGGCCACGCTCGATGCCCAGTAGCCCTTGTGAAGGAGCAAGGAATTCATGATCCAGCCCAAAGCCGAGTGCACTGATGCTGGGGGTGGGGAGGGAGGCACTGAGCAGGAGCTGCATTGCAGCCAAGTCCCAAAGGTAATTAGATAAGCAGGTGGGTGGAGAGCAGAGGAGAACCTGCCGGATGGGGAAGACATTGATTTAGTGAGAACAGGGAAGGCCGTGGGCACGGCCAAGCTATTGTTCTCCAGCTCTTTTCCCGCTGCCACTCATCCTGGACTCTTATCAGGCATCCTCCAGGGTGCGCGCAACCCGATTTGGTATTGTAAGTTCTGGCTCTGACTAATTGGGCTCTTAGCAGCTCAACAGTCAGGTGATTTTCTAGTTTTTTAAATTGCATGTTCTTTCATTATTCAGTTTTGATTGGAGGTGAAAGCATCACCCCAGAGAATTACAAGTAATTTTCCAAGAGACTTTCAACATGAAAGCCCACAAGTTCAGATGCTCACAGAATCACTAGCAGATGAGCCTGTCCTCGTGACCCTGGGGTGCAGGGGGATAGCTGAGGACAGGAGCTTTGTTCTGTCCCCAGGCAAGAATCCCCTAGCCAGGCACTGTCGGAGACCACACAGCAGATCTGGGAATCAACTTTTATCTAGTTTGCTATTAACCCAGATTCCATGGGGCTGAAACCAATCTCCACCCACTACTGGCTGTGCGCCGTCTCACAGACTCGATTTCTTTTCTTTAAAATGGCCATGACGGAAGTGTGAGGAGCATCAGATAAGCGAATGTAGGTAAAGTATGGTGGTGGTTAATGGAATGCGTCGATTTGAACAGGCCCTGAGGTGCCTAAATATTTGGTTGAACACTGCTGGCTGTGTCCATGATAGTTTTCGGGTGGATTACTTCTCAAATTAGTACAGCAGGTTGTCATTTCCCATAGGAGCTGATCGCATCCCATCTTTTCAAAGCCTGAATGGAACAGAAAAACAGTAGGAGCCGGTTTGCTCTCTCTGCTTATCTTCCAGTGGGGACAACAGTCTTCTCCTGCCTTCAGATTCAGACTAGGTTGGAACCTAACCCACCAGCTCTCCTGTGACCGCAGCCTGGAACTCGGCCTGCTGGCTGTAGACCTTCGCCGCCATGGTCACTGCATGTGTCTTCTGTTGGTTCTATTTTTCCGAGGATCTATGGTATGACTGCTTAGTGCAGTGCCCAGCACATAGGTAGCACTATATAGAAGTTTATTTAATACAGAGATAATCCAAGAGAATAACTAAAATGTATGCCGTGCCATGTTTCCAAGTACATTTCTGGAACTGACTCATGTTAAGGATGGAATTAGTAATTATAATGATAATTATTAAGTTAGCTAACATTTCTTCAACTCTTACTTAACACCAATCTTTACAACAGTTCAGGAATGCCTCACTGAGGAACTACCTCAGTGCCTAACTCACTTCTACTCCAGCCTGCACTCCAGCATGCCATGCCGACACTGGGCAGTAGCCACTCACCTGGACCCCTAGTGGCCACTTTGACCTGCCCTGTGACATCAGGAGGTTCTCTTTAAGTGGTAAACCAGACCCCATGCCCTCCACATCTAAAACCTATCAGCGGCGATCCATCCAACAAGGTGGCAGAGCTGGATTCAAATTTGTCATCGACAAGGGCTTTTTCAGCGTTCACTATGTTCAAACACCCTGTGTCTAATACTATCACTGTGCTTTCAGCGGGAGGAGGAAACTGAGGCTCAGGGAGAATAAGGAACTCATCATAGGCTGCTCTGCAAGTGATCAACAGAGCGGGGATTTGAGCTGTCTCGAATCCATGATTCTTTCTCTTAATCAGTGTTGAACGAGTGGCTGGAAATCACTGTTCTGTGGAGTACGACAGCTTTACCTAAGACATAGATGACTCTGGCCCATTCCCAGGAGGAGGCTTGGGAAGGGTCCACGCTAACCTCCTGCTTGCCTCGGCCCCTGAGAATGCCTCTTCTGGCAGGAGAAAGGATATGGGGCATTCTCTGGCCCATTCTTTGGTTCCTTGGACAGCAATAAGTTTCAGTCCCCACAGAGCTCCCCTGCGGGGTCCCCTGCCCACTCCTGCCCTGTCTCCGCCTAACCTTCCCACCCCCTGCCCTTTGGCTCTTGCCCCAGAATGCCTCAGCCTGGACAGGAAGAAAATGCTGCACCGTGGCTAATGTCCATCGGCAAAACCGAGCCCTCTGTGCCCAGTGACACAGCAGGAGGACACTGACATACAGGCGCACCACCGACTCCATTACTACACCATCCTTGCACACAACTCTCTTGGGAATTAAACCATTCCAACCTCCAGGATCTGATTTCTGCCATCTTGATGTCTACTGAACACTAATCAGCAATCAACTTTTTAGACTGATACATATTTTCCATTCATAAATGTTGCCAATAATTAATTCTACCATATGCATGGTCACATAAGTAAATAATTTTATATTCAAATATTTTAAAATTCATGTGTAGCTTTATGTGTGGGATATATCATGTGTTTACCTATCTATGCCTGTAACTTCAGTTACCAGTTAAACGCTGACAACTCCCAAATTTATATCTCAATTCCAGACATTGCTGCTGAGTTCCAGACTCATATATTCAGCAGCCCACTCAACACCCCACTTTCATGTCTCACAGACACATGAACTCAGCAAATCCAAACCGAAACTCAGGATCCTCCTGGCCAACCTGCCAGGCCACAGTCCGAAAGATGCACAAGCGCAGAGCTCTCCCACCCCCACACCTGGACGGCTTTCCCTTTCAGATTCATTTGTATCAATCTGCTCAGTCATTTAACAACTGTTTACTTCACAGGACCGTATTAAAAATGAGCAAGAGAGTGGCAAACAACACAGATACGATCTTTGCCCCTCAGAGCTCATGGTCATAGACCACAGTGGCACATTTTGAACAAATAAATAATTTACATACGTGAAGATAGTTCTACATCTATCTTCAATATATAATTGGGACAGAGACTTCAAGTAATTCAGTGCTATGCAGTTACATAGTTTGTGACTGATTTCACCAAGACCCATCTATAGAGTGTAGAAGCTAAGAACATGGACCTTAAAATCAGACCGAATCTTTGGGTCAGTACGGTGATGTGTTCGTGCTACACACCTAATCGATATGCTGAGCACTGTTCTGGGCACTGGCTGGGAATTACACCAATGACAAGCAAGTCTTTATGCCCCCAGTGTCTTGGAACACTTCCCTACATTTAGAAAACTCCCCAACTTGACAAGAAGATGCGTTTCTTCCCTTTACAGAAGCCACACGTGCACTTTCCCGCACTCTCTTGCAGCTTAGGTTATAGGCATATGGTGAGTTTAGCAGCTTCGACTGCTAACATGGTGCCTGGGGTGCTCTTGCTGTGGGAGAGGATCCAGCATGGGAAACACAGTGACAGCTCTTTAGCACAGGCTGCTGAATCGATTCAGTGGAGAGAGGGCCCTTCCTCGCCTGGCTCACCGGACTCCCTCAACATTGTTTAGGGCGTCACTGCTTCATTTCAGTGAACCAGTACTGGGTTCTGTTGTTCATAACTAAGAATCCAAAGTGACAGGCCCTGCGTAGATTAGCGGGCTGTCTCTGGGTGAATTATTTAACTTCTTTTAGCCTCAGTTTCCAGATCTGCACAATGATAATCATTCAGAGCTATAGTTTACAGGCTTGTAGGGAAGGCAGCTGTGGTTCTCATTTGGGTCTTCCAGCACTGATGTCTTCACGGACTCAGGTGGCAAAACCATTGTCAAAGAATGCAGCTCCATTTCTCCCCTTCTGTGTCTCCTTCTACCTCCTTCGTGTCAGAATCCTCCTTCCTGAGCTTCTAGTCAACTCACAAACTTCTGGGATTAGAACCAAGCTTCCTGCCAAGAAGACGGAATTCAGACTCAGTGGTCCTGGGTGTCAATCTTGCTCTGCCACTTGCCATCCCTGTGCGTCATGCAAATCCCATAGCTTGGTGTGTACCTGAGCTTCCTCCACCTCAGCTGCCCTACACACAACAACAACCTCCAGAAAACGAGTATCTTATATATTCAGCGCTATTTTATTTTTGCTGTGGTTTATCAGCTTTTAGGGGAAAATATTCATGTACCTGCTCCTTTGATACACCATTGTACAATTTTGTATATTTCTATATTATTATACTTAATCCTCACAGCAACCTTGAGAGAAGTGTGGAGGTTAATTGTCTTAATTCCCACTTCACAGAAGGAAGAACTGGGGATCAGAATTGTTAGGCCCAAGTTGGTACTTCTTTGTCATACCCAAGCTTTAGAGCTAAGCAGGGCATTTAGGAGGAACTCCCTATGATAGGACCTATAAAACCAAAGAGGACCCTCCCTGGGGTCTGCTCCCTGGAACCTAGGGACACATGCTAAGAAGACTCCCTGGGGTATCCCAACCTGGGCTGTGACTTCAGCAAGCAATGCAATGGCACCAAGAAAAGTGGGACATCAATGGCAGCAAGGCTAACCAGCAGCCTAAGGGTACAAGGTGGTAGTCATGGTGATGTGGCGGACATACACTAGCAAATTCTCCCTGCTGAGGGCTGTCGGCTGGGGCCTAACTCCCTGGGATACGTGCATTTCCTAAACTTGGTTCTCTGGTCTTCCATCAATTTTGAAAGTTACTCAATATCTTTCAATATATGTGCTTTCTTGTCACAATCTGTTGCTTGCATCCAATAATCCTAAGTGATAGCCCCAGGGACAATCCCATGACATACTAGGTTATGCCCTCTAATACATCAAACCTCTGAGCAGGACTTATGTCTGCACTGGTCTCTATCTGGACTCCAAAATCTGGAAGGACTAAGGCACCTTGAGTCACTTACTGAGTGGACCCATAATTAAGATCACAAAGACCACAGGCTAGCCATGCTCCTGTGTCCCGTGTCCTGCAGCGGGTCCACGCTATACATTCTGCTGCCTCATCAGGGCAACCTGAATACACAAACCATTCATTACCAACTGGGATAGTTCGGGAGCAGGGGGCCTGGGAGGGAACTATGAGAGGGGATTTTCAAAATGTCCTGAATGAGCAGCTACCAGGTAACGGGCTCAGCCTCAGGGCAAAAGACAGGCAGATTGATTAGAAAGCAGAATGAAGCAAGCACCACACGGTTGCTGTAAGTTCAGCATCTTGGGTTAGTCCAGTTGTCTATCAGAATGCAAAGGAACACAAACTCTGCAACAGGACTGCAACGGGCTCTTCCCGAACTTCTCCACCCTGCCTCCCTGGGCCTCAGGGGCAAGGCACGTATGGAATCGCTACTGTTCCCAGCAGCTCCGCACATCACCACCGGCACCTTTGTGTTGTTTATTCTGCAGATGAGGAAGCTGAGACTCCAAGAAGCTAAGTGACTTGAGCAGAGTCACATGGGTATTAAGTGGCAAGACTGGGAGTTGAGCTCAGGTCTACCTGGCCCCGACAGCCACATTCTTCCTGCGAAGCCATGGTGCTATTTCCCTCCCAAGTGAAGAGACTTTGCCAAGAAGTGTTAACAATGAACGTCCCTGACAGACGTGGGAATGAGCAGGAAGTTGCTCAGTGGTCTGAGTGACACGTGGGGGTGGCTGCCCACAAGACATGGGTGTGTAGGGCTGGGCCGGGCTGTCGGAGAGGCAGGGTGATTTCTGGCCTGGTTGCTTTCCTCAGGAAGTCCTGGTGGGGTCATTAATCCAGGAAGGGCCACAAAGGGGGGGGAGGCGGAGAGGCAGGAGCAGGAGAAAAGGAGGAAGAAGGGGAGGGGGAGTTGGAGGAAAACGAGAGCAATTAAGAGTCTTTGCCTGTCTGTGTCCCCATTCCACCAGCCCCCCAAAGCCCAGGCTTCTCCTTGACCCCAAGGTGCCACGCGGTGGGGTCCTCGCTCCCGCCCTTCCGCTGCACTCACCTCCCGGGGCTGCATAGGCAACGCTGCTACACACGACGCAAGACAGGACGCGGGAGATGAGATGACTGCTCCCGCGCAGGGCGCCCTTGAAGACGGCTGAACTTGTACGGTCTGCTGGCTTCCTAAGGGAGCCGTCGCCCTGCCCTCCGCAGCCCAAGGTGGACACCCAAAGGTGCCGAGGTTGCGTGGGTAGAGCGGCCTCCTGGAAAGGCAGTGCCGTCCTGACAGAGGGCTGGTTCCCATGAAGGGACCCCCGCACCCCACCACATGGTGGGCTGATTCTACAAAAGCACAGAGAACATCGGGGAGGGACAACTTCCCCCCTAGCTGCTCCCTGTGGTAAGGGGCGAGTCCCTGAGCGTACCTGGCCTTTTGGGCCTCCTCTCTGTGCCCTGAAAAGAGCGGTGCTATTATAGATCTAGAGATCCTCCAAGAGCCACGTGCAATCATAAAAGTGAGTTTGGGAAGGTGAGTGGATCATGGGGACTGACAGCTCGCTTACTCTTGGGACATGAGGTCTGACTGAAACAGCAGGTCGCTGTGGGCGTGACCCGGAAGGGTTCTTCTCCCTCCCGCCTCCCTCCTCCCTCTGCTTCCTGTCACCATGCCACGAGCAGCTTCTCCTCTGCCAGGCCCCTCTGCCACGCCACCCTGCCTTGGAGCCAGCTGACTAGGAACTGAAACCTCTACAAACTGTGAACTAAGATAAACCTCTCCTCCTTTAAATTGCGCATGTCATATATTTTGTCCCAGCAATGAGAAAAGGGACTAAAACACAGGGTGAATTCTCCCTGGCTGACAAACCAGAGCTGATTGTCTCCGTTTCCCCAAGGCCTGGTGCTGGCCTGTCAAAGCCTAGGAGGTGGCTTCGCCTCTCTTCTTCTGTGTGGATCCGTGTGTGGCTCCCCAGGGTCCAATCTGCTCTCAGGTTGTTGTTCTAAGGTCCAGCGAGGGGCCTGGGGAGCCAACAGCCCTACTGGGCTTTTGTTTTGAGTACTTGCTCCAGTCACAGAGATGACAATTCGGTGCCGCTGGCCTCACTCTCTTTCTCAGTTGAGAATTAGAAGGGAAAGAGGGGACACTGGCTGTGTGCCCCCAAAAACCCCCGTGGACAAAAAAAGACAGCCATTGTTATTAATATCTGTATGGCCATGCTTCTGGGAAAACCTATCAATAATGGCGATTTAGGGCTCCCATCTCCTCTGGCTTAGTCAGAGATGTCTCGGTACCACTGCAAATGGCCTCGACGGCACACCTGTCCCTTCACCCCAACTCCTCCCCCTCCTCGCCTCTCAACTTTCATCCATCACGCCACACTGTCGCCTTCCTGACTTCTTAGCACGTGAACTCCTCTCCAAAGCAGGGGGCCGAGGTCACCACAATACAAAGAAAAGCCGTCATAAATAACACTGAAGTCCTCCGTGTCCCTCTGCTGGGCAGGGCTTTGCTAGGTCAGCTTTGCAACAGCCTGCCAAGTGTCTGGTGGGAGGAAGAAGGATTCACCCACGAGCCGCTCCATCCCTAGAGTATCGCAGGCATTCCTCTGTGCTGAAGTCAGGGACTTGGGCAATATAGCACCTTGGGGTGTATGGGACCTGTATTGGTGTGCTCACAGATGCGTGTGCTTGCAACAACCCACCCCAGGCTCTGAGAACCCCACCTGGCTCTGTCCAGCCAAGGATCAACTGCTGAGTTCCTGTGAACTAAGGAGGAACTGCAGGGAGGAATTGATTGTCAGGGTCCACCAACGGGGCTGGTGGGGACAATCTGGTGACAAGGGTGAGGAGACTCAAGATGTGTTTTACACAACATTGTACAAGTCTTTCAGGAAGAAGCAATTGCACAAGGAACCTGGGGTGCACCTGAAGATTACGGGGCCTCCCAAAGCTCTCCCGTGCCTCACTGGCCTTTGGCACTGGCAGGCCTGGGAGACACTTTTGAAGCCATTGTCTGCTGTCACTGTAAAGTCTTTCTCTGTGAGTGTCACTCCCCCTCTTCTTTGCCCCCTGGATTTGGCGTCTCTGTGCTCCCTCCTTCTCTCAGCCCCTAACGTATTGATCATGCCACTCCTGTGGAGTGCACATCCCATCCCACCTTGGCTTTGCAACACATGGGATGTCTCTGTGGTTAAAAAATCAGCGCCATCATGGACACAATCCGTCATGGTACCCAAGGTCCCTTTCCTTCTGCTTTACAGAAACTTATCCAGACATGAAGGGAACCCAGATTTCTGGAATCCACATAGAAGGGAGCAGCTATGAGCTGAGCCTAGCAAAAGTCCAAGAGGCTCTTGCTGAGGACAGAGGCCACTCCAGAAGCCAGGGAGAAAGGCAAGGAGGCAGGTGACGGTGGTGCAGATCTATGCAGTCACAGAAGCACCTACGAGGACCAGCAACTCAGACAAAGACCAAAGACTTCAGGGAGGAAGTGCCAGCTGAGCCCAGACCATGAAGGTTGCATAAGATTTAAATTGCATAAGCCCAGTTTAGGAGTCCAGAAATCTGACCCCAGCTGGGTGTGGTGGTGCATACCTGTAATCCCAGAACTCTGGGAGGCTGAGGCAGGAGGATCGCCTTTAAGCCCAACCTGGGCAACTTAGCAAGACTGTGTGTCAAAATGAAAAATGAAAAATAATAAAGGTTTGGGGTATAGCTCAGTGCAAAGGCCCCAGGAGAGAGAGAGAGAGAGAGAGAGAGAGAGAGAGAATGGGGAAAAGGAAAGGGAAGAAAAGAGACCAGAAGCCTTGCATACTGCCCCTACAGCACAATCATGTTTCCCAAGGCTTGAATTCACTACACTTAGTCGTAATGAGAGGGAAAAGTCCAAAAGGGAAAAGAAAAGAAAAAAAAAAAGAAGAAAAGAAAGAAAAGAAAAGAAAAAAGAAAACTCAAAACTTAGCCAGGTGTGATGGTGCACACCTGTAATCCCAGCACTCAGGAGGCTGAGGCAGGAGGAGGACCGCCAGGAATTGGAGCCTCACCTGAACTACACGGTGAGACCATGTCTCAAAATAAATAAACAAATAAACAAAAACCTGAAGAGCCCAGGCTTGACAAAGGGGCCAGAAAGAACCAGCACATGGATGAATTTGCATCACATCTTACATTTCCAGAATATTTTTACATTATCTCATGTAATCTTCATCTGACTTGATGAATTATTATCATTAACAACAAGTATAAAAAGTCCACTTGGAGGAATGAAAGTCTTTTGGAGGAAAAGGTTTTGAGGTACTTGGAAGTAGGTGAGAATCATGAAGACCAGAATGTTGACCCGGAAAATATAAGAAAGGGAGGCATCGCTACCTTGGGCAGAAGATGAGGGCACGCATTGCCCAGACCAATGAAGAGAAGCAAAAACAAGGGACAGGTGAGGGGACCCACCTTGTGCTGGGGTGTCCAGGGGACTCTTATGGACACCGTAATGCCTGCTACCCTTCTGAAGATAATCAAATGTGTGCCATGTAAACCCCTCCTCTCTCTCCCCCTCGTCAACACTAAAATCAGAATAAAAATAAGAATCATGACCTGTACACATGGGTGGACTCCGCTAACCTTATCCCTGTGGCTTTGTATGTGGGCCACCTTAGAGCTCTCAGAAGGACCGGGCTGCGTGCTGGGTAACTTGGTGTAGAAAAGAGCCTGTGTGTGAGGAGGCTGTGGCCTGAAATCAACACTCGGGGGATGCTTACGGGCCATGGAGGGCGAGGGGGAGGTCAAGCCTCCATTTCCATTTTTTCTCTTCTTCTGTCCACTTCTGCTATACCTGTGAGGAAACTGAGGCTCAAGGAGATTATACGCCCTTGTCTAAGGTCACAAAATTAGCAGTTGATAGAAAGAGAACCTCACCAAATTCAGAACTCTTGACTTCCAATGCCTTACTTCCCTGTATCTGACGCCATGGTCAGTGTGGGAATAGAGTGGTAGCTACTCTGGGGAGCCTTGGGTTTGGGGTGCAGGAGCCAAGGTACAGGACCACTCCCAACTCTGTGCAGACAGTCACAGCTGGCCAGACTGTTATCACCAGACCTTGGCAAGCAGCAGGCAAATTCCAAACCCACAGCTCCTCGGTCAAAGGGAATGCGTCCCCAGGGTCCTACAAGGCTGGCTCTAACCTCAAAGAGATAGGAAGCAGAGGATGCTGGAGGGCGCGTCCTGTGGCTTCGCAGACTACTCCCCTGGGGTCTGAGAACGCAAGTGGAGACCAGCAAACACAGGCCTTTGTTAGGACAGCAGCGTGGACAGTGTGGCGGAGTTTACCGGCCCGTTGCCTGTCCTTGCGACACTCTGCGCTCACCCTGTCAGGGCCAGGCCAGGTCAAGGAATGACCAAGCCTCAGCCAGTGCCTTGCCAGCCTCCTGCCTGGCCCAGCCTTTGCCATGGTCACCACCAGGCCAAGGTGTGAGCTGCGGAAACTTCCCGGGGTCCTGCCGGCCTCCCCCTGCTGCTAAGTTCCAACAACACACGGAAGGTGCAGTGCTCAGCAATCCTTTTGCAAGATGGTTGAATGAATGAATCTTCCCAGCTCCCATACAGGCTGGACTTGAGGAATTCTCAGTCCCCTCATCCAATGCTGTTTCTCCAGCAGATGTCAGAAATCCTATGGCTCTTTACACTTTGAAAAAGTTTTTAGCGGTAACTTACAACTTGGAATGAATAACCCTGAATCTTTAGAAGCACCTCCTGGGTGCCTAGCACTGTCTATTCTAACCCTCACGAAAGCCCCACCAAGTTTGCATTAGAAATGTGATTGGTGAGGCTCAGATCAAAGTTCTGCAGTTAGTACCCTGAGCAGTGTTTGAACTATGGGTTTTCAGGCTCAAAAACCCATGAAACCTCCAGAGGCAACCTCCAGGGAGTGGGCTTGCAGGGTGACAGGGCCCCACTCAGAAGGAGAAAAGTGGGGCTTCTTCCAGGCATTCATAATTTAAGGTCTATGGACTTTCAAACACTTTGTAGAGAGAGTCAGGGGGACCATGAACTTGGGAGCTGGGGGATGTTGCATCTTCATTTCTGCCAATTCTAACTTAAATATCTTCAAGTATGAATGTGGACCCCAAACCACAGGAGTATAATTTGTCCCTGTGTTCATGCATAGATAGAAATCACAGATCTCTTTTTATCACTTTACAGCTGTTGTAGCATCTGTAAGACTCAGCACCACTTGGAAAGTACAATAATTATATTAGACCCACTGCTAACTTTTGTCACATGATAGCTAATAAAGAACAACTTAGAGTACTCTATCAAAAAGTCGAGCTTTTAAATACTCTTCCTGCCATATTTCCAGGTAACTGGCTTTCTTTGTAACCCCATGTATTCTCCCAGGAGCTATATTTTATTCTAAGATGGGTGCATGGGCTTCAGCAAGTTGCCAAAGGATCTGTGTCACAAAAAATAAAACTTAGAACCCTTGGTTTAGAGAGTCAAAGATGTGATTTACCTACTTTACAACTGTATATTCCTCACCTCCTCCAATCTGTTTTGTTAAATGAAGTCTTTGGTTATCCATTAATTACCTGGGAAATGTATTAAGATTTAGAATTCCAGGACCCACACTGAAATTACAAGAGTTGAATCTCAGAATCAGAAACTGGGACTCTTTCATTCAGCTCCAGAAAGCTGCTCTTACGGGGTCTCTGGGCATCCATGGCCCCATGAGCAGACCGGTTTGGATTGGCCTGGACCCCCCGGCCGGATGGAATGGATGGAATGGCCTCCTGGCTTCCTCCAGGGACTCTGCTCCTCCAGGTGATTCTAGGGCTCACCAAAGTTCCTCAGTGAAGGAGAGAAAAGCTAAAATCTCTGGTTTAAGTTTTTATGGAGTTTAGGGCTTTATTAGCTTCCTAACTTCCTACTGTTAACAAATTTTTCACAAACTAAGAGGACTTACAACAACAAAAATTTATTCCAGAACAGTTGGGGAGGCTGGAAGTTTGAAGTCAAGGAGTTGCCAGGACTGGTTCCTTCTGGGCCTCTTGGGAGGATCCGTTCTATGCTTCTTGCCTGTCTTCTGGGGGTCCCTGGCAATCGCTGGTCTCCTCGGCCAGGGGATGCATCTCTTCAACCTCTGTCCCCTTCCTTGTGTGTCTGTCTGTGTGTCTGTGTCCCAGACTTGCCTCCTCTGATAAAGACACCAGTTGGACTTAGGACTCACACTAACCCAGTAAGACCTCGATTTCACTCGATTCCATCTGCAAACAGTGTTTCCAAGCAAGCTCGCATGAGCAGGTTCTGGGTGGACATAAATTTGAGGGGTGAACTCTACTCAAGAGGGAAGTATTTTATTTTTCAAAATGCTTACTGTTGACCTTCCTCCTGTCCCCAGAAGTCAACTATTAACAGAAAGCAGTGGTTCTTGAGGTGCCCAGCAGCAGCCTCACCAGGGACCTTGTAAGAAATGCTGATTACCAGGCTTTCAGAATCCAGGACCCTGGGGTGGGGCTGGGATCTGTGTTTGACAAGCCATCCAGGAAACTCTGATTCCTGTTGTATCTGTCTGTTTTCTCTTACTATAATGAAATACCTGAGGCAAGCTACTTTATAAAGGAAAGAGGTTTACTTAGCTCACAGTTTGGGAGCTGAAAGTGCAAGATCAGAAGATCCCATTGACTTGGCCTCTGATGAAGGCCTCATGGCAGGTGGCATCGTGGTGGGAGCACATAGGGGATGGAGAGGTCACATGGCCACATAGGAAGCCAGCAGGAGACTAAGGAACCAGGTTCAGGATGAGCAACTTGCTTGTGAGAACCCTCAGTCCAGAAAATCAGCATTCCTAACAGGGACACAGCCCCAGTGGCACAAGGATGTGCCCCCAAGGACTAAGGCCAATGGGCTTAATTGGTAAGGGTAGCTTGGTGCTCTCTGCTCCTCCTGAATCATGGCCTCTTACAACTACTGGATGAACCAAACACATCTGGATGCCTACCAGGTGCTAAGAATACGAAAACCAGCTACAGCCCTGTCCTCACTCATGGAGAAACTATGGGCACCTTCCCCTTCGGCCTCTGGCCATATCTGGAGAGGCGACTCCAGGCCAGACTCTATGCTGAGTGCCAGGGTAGGAGTCCTTTAATCCTCACGATATTCTCACTGTACAGGCCAGATACCTGCTGCTAAGGAGAATCTGAGCCTAGACAGTTTGGGTAACACCCACAGCCACACAGCTGGCGTGGTGATAAACTGATGGGGAAGTGATTCTATCTTGTTCTTGCTAGAAGAGGCCTAAGGAGTGTAAAAAAAAGTCATTTTTCTCCTTTTCTGAACAAATAGCAAAGGAAAAAATGTGTATAACTTCTGTTTTGGTTTGGTTGGTTCCTTCCTTCCTTCCTTTTTTCCTTCCTTCTTTCCTTCCTTTCTTCCTTTCTCCCTCCCTTCCTGTTTTCCAGAAGGCTTAAAGAGATATAGTCACTGCCTGAAAGAGGGCCCACTCCACAGTTGGAAAGACGGGAGCGCTATGACAGGGACTCTCTAGGGTCAGGAATGGTGGTTTGGAGATCCGCGAGGGACGCCTGCTTCAGAAACGGGGCTGGCGGAGGCAGGGGGCACCTAGGAAGAGCATGAGACCCCTGGCTTTGGGGAGCTGCTGCTGAGACCCCTGGCCTGGCTTGGGATGGGGAAGGATTCCTGATGGTGCTTGCAGACCCTTAGCAAGGATTTCCCATCGTGGACCAAAGGCTGAAAGCTTGCCCCTAAGTCTTGTGGAATTACCTCATTCCCAGGGATTCCTTGAGAGAGGAAGAGAGACAGACAGACAGACAGAGAGAGAGAAAGAGAGAGAGAGAGAGAACTGCCCCCCATCTTCCCCCAAAAGACATAACTAAGGCTGGGTTTCCTGCCAAGTTGGCAGGTGAAAAACAAAGCCAGATTGATTTGCTTTAGAAAAATAAAGAAAATGTGACGCTGCTCACGTCCAAGCATCCCACAGCAAATCCACACAGTTCCCAGGTGGTGCTGGGAATTTTGCCCCAAAGACCCCAGGGGTCTGAGGCCCCTGCCTGGGTGGGGACGCCTCTCTCCCTCTGAAACCAGCGCTCGCCCCGAGTGGAAGGAGGCGCATGCAGCTGGCGGAGGCGCAGTGATTGACGTGAATGCGCCTGCAAGATGATCACAGTAATTTGTGTCTCCCCACTGCCGGCACCTCCCCGAGACCCTTTGAATTTTATGACCATGACTCACCTCCACTACTGCTGGGGGTAGAGAGGAGCAGGGAGCTTGAGGCTGGCTGCAGTTCAGGCAGAATATCAAAAAAATTAAAATTAAGAAAAAAAGCACCCAGCTAATTACAAGTGAAACACTCCCTCTCTCACACAGGCCAGCTGACTTCATGCCCTGGCGGCAGAAACACGATAACACTCCCAAGTTGGTCCTTACAGATTTTAAAGTCGGATTGCTTGGCTATGATGTCACAGCCCTGCACCCCAGCCAGTGGCCCTCAGCCAGTCTTTGATGTATGACCTCCGACAGGGCTGGTAATGGAGTGGCCCATCGTGGTAGAGTTTATCCTGAGCAGGTTTTCCTCTGGGGCCTCATCCTTCCCACTGCCATGGTGAGGCCACCTTGGGGACCCATGGAAGCCCTGGACGGACTTTGTCAGAGCCAGTCCCTCTTACCGGGTTCCACTGGCTTCTCCCTCTATGCTAGGCGCTGGCTGGCATTTAGCCACGGTCACCCTTGCACTGCTATTCAACCCCACTCCATTCGCCTTGTCTACTAGCAGGCATCACAGAAAAGTGGTTGGGATTCAGTGCTGGGATTAAAAAACCACAGGTTTGCACTCCACATCTCTCCATGACAAACCATGTGGATGTGGACAAGTAATTGAACCTGAGCCTCATGATGCAAACTCTGTGGGGTGTGAGGTAGGGATCAATGCACCCCATGGTGCAGAAGGCTGTATGCACCATCCCACCAGGACGCCTGCCTTCTGGGTGGGGCAGACACATGATGAGAACCCTTCTGACTGCACACAAAGCCAGTGCTGGGGTTCAGAGGTCCCGGTGAGTGATGCTTTCAGATGGTTCTAGGTCTGGGGATCCTGGAATGGCTTTGGGAGCCATCCTGGTAACTCCTTGCACCTTGTACATGAGCAGAATGTTTTATAAAGATGGGGTCAGAAAGAGGGGGGTTCCCGACACCAGCTCAACCAGTGTCCTTTGGGAGTCAATAGAGAGATTCTTCCATCCAGCTTCCCAGACCTTGACTTGGGTTATAAGAGCACATAGCTACCTGGTTTGGAAGACCAGGCAGCTGCTGGACTTGCAACAAGGAGCTCTGAGTCCCAGCTCTGCTATTTTCTAGCTTGTTATCTTCAGGAGGTCAGGCGCTCTCCCGGGTCCCCATTTTCTTTTTCTAGCTACAAGTGTGTCTAAGTATATCTTCTGTGATTGATGTGAGAAGCAAATGTAAAAGTGGAAGGAAAAGTCCGTCTAAGGAAAACAGACTGGCCAGTGGCGTGCGCTCTCCTGCAAACACATCTACACCTGCCACAACTGTTTGTGACAAATATTAAACTAGAGACACCCCAAGGAAGAATTTAGGGCTCTAAAATTTAGACTCTCTCAGACAAGATAAGAAACATTTCCTGGATACCTTCTCAGATTCAATTACATGCCCACATCCACACAGCTTGTCACAGACAGATGTGGAATTCAAACCCATGTTATTTTTTAATCCAAACACCACATCTTGGCCACCACGCCGTGATGCCTGCTAGTAGATTTTGGCTGATGGAGTGGGGTTGAATAGCAATCCAGGGAAGGAAGAGAACCCAAAAATGGTATTGAACTGTTCAGAAGCCACACTGCTCTTCTTCCCTGGGGACCGGCCCCTCCCCAGTTCCTGCAGGTCCCTGACAGCAGAGCCCTTCATGCTTCTGCAGCATGGGTCACCTGGGATGCCACCCTGGGATGCCACCTCCCGGGGCTTCACAGAAATGTTTCTGGCCTCAGCAACATCCCCTTTGCAGAACCCAGGTGTGGAGAACCCAGGAAGAGGAAACATCATTCAGGGCATATGGTATCTTAGTCACTCTTCCATCTCTAAGACAAAATTCCCGACACCCACAACTTAAAGCAGGAGAGGTTTGTTGGGCTTACAGTTTCAGTCCATCGTCAGCCACTTCCAAGGCAGAAAGGGCATGGTGGGAGAGTGTGGAGGAGGAAAGCTGCCCTCTCCTAGCAGCCAGGAGGCAGAGAGCAAAGAGAGGAGCCGGGACAAGCATGCACTCTTCCAGGTCCCACCCCGTGACCACCTCCAACCAGGCCTCTCCTCCTAACGCATATTCAGCCAGGAACTCACCATTGATAAGTCCTCTACTGAGCACAGTGCCCCATGATCCAGTCACCTTCCACACACAAAAGATTTTTAGAGGACATTTTAGATCTCAACCATAACACGTGAGATGTGGAGGAGACAATTTAGATCTAAACCATAGCACTGTGTGTCTTTCGCCACTGCTAGTGACAGAGGTGGACAGCTGCTTCCTAACAAACCCCCGACATCTAGAGAAGGGCTAGGTCCCAGTAGACACCTGGCAAATATTTCCTGAATGAATGCCAAGACATTGGGCTGGGCAGGAGGTGGGAGAGGAGCTGAAAGGAGCAAAAGCTAAGGCTGTTAAGGTCCCGACATCATGAAGCAAAAGGAAGCTGAGAGGTAGATAGAGGTCAGAGACTGCTCTGCTTCTTTTCATCCTTCTCTGTCCTGCCCCTAAGGCATCTGCACTGAGTCCTTTCTCATCCACCTGACTCCAACCCCAAAGGGCAGAGATGCTTATGCTGAGTAACATAGAGCTTTCTCTAGCTATGCCTAAAAGGTCAGGAAGGGTCAGTAGGGGTATCTTCTGCATCTGTGACCATCATTCCTGATGTCAACCTGACTGGAGTAAGAAATGCCTAACAGGCAAGTAGAGCGACTTTTGTTTGTGCCCAGGTGGGTCATGGAGGCATGACCTTGAGGTCTCTATCTGGCCCCTGGTCGCTTTCTCCCCGGGGCTGTTCCCCTGTGCTCTGTTTTCCAGCCACTACGAACTGAGCAGCTTTGCTCACCACACCCTTCTGCCATGAGTTTCCTGCCTTGGAGCCAGCTGACCATGAACTGAACAACCTGAAACCATAAGCCAAATTTAACTTGTCCTTTAAATCGTGAATGTTGGATATCATGTGATGTCCCTTTTGCTTCTACACTTGCAGGACCTAGCATAGATTCTCCTCTAATTCTCAGCTGCTCCTTCACAGGAACCTGGAGCCCAGCTCCCTTCAGAGAAGGTCATCTCCATCCCACCTGGAGTCACTTTTCATCTTGACTCTGGCAATGGGCCGAAACACAGGCGTGTGACTCTCGACTGTCACAGCTCCAGCAGGCCTGGGTCAAGCAATCTGGACCAGCACCTGCCACTGCAGTCTCTCCTGCTTCTTTCAGAGCATGGGACCTTTCCTCACCTCAGAGTGGTAAGACCTGGGACCTGGGACCCTAGAAGGGGCAGATCCTTTGGCTGCTTGGCATTTGAATGTGTTCCTGGGAGCAGTGCCTGAGACAAGGACTTGAGTGTGGGTAGCTTATTGAGGAAGTGAGAAAAATCAGCCTGGGGAAGGAAGGAAATGAGCCAAGGGGTCTTCTGAGGTCTCGCCTAAGACTGATCCCACGGGGACCCTGGAACATGAATCGTACTATGGAGCTGACCCCACTTTGAAATGGGTGCCTCCTTTGCATCCCTCATTGATTAGTCATTGGATGTGGGCTGCTGGGGACAGCTGGAGGGGTCGTGGGATTGGATGTTGGGCAGCATTCATTGTATGTTGCCTGCTGTCCCCAGCAAAGGGACACTTGTGAGCAAGAAGGACAGCGGTGAGAACTCAGCAGGCAGCACCCAGAGCAACACTCAGTAACACTCTGAGTAACACGCAGTTACCCTGAGTAACACTCAGGACCTGGATGGGCTGTGAGCAGCCTCCCGGGGAGGGGAGGGCGAGGGAGGGAACTCTGCATGAGAAGGGCTGGATCTACAGGAAGAGTTGGAGTTGGGGTCCCCACAAACAATTCAAGGGCGCTGTGCCCTCTGTTGCTTTGTGAACACTGATTCCCTGCTCCTGGGGTCCCAGTACACATGACCCTCAGCCTGACCCCAGCTTGGTCTCACCCCACCTGACACCATCAAAGAGATGGTGGGGAAGAGCCAAGGCAGACACGTCCCTGGAAGCCCCCTTGGGGACAGTCTCTGTGTGTGCGGGTGCGTGGGAGACCTGAACCACAACGAGAAAGATTCCCCTCAAATTCTCATCTAAAGAGATTGATTTTTGCCAGGCATGGTCATGGACACTTGCAATTCCAGCACTCAGGAGGCTGAGGCAGGAGGATGGCAGAGCATTTGAGGCCAGCCTGGGCTACATAGTGAGTTCAAGGCCAGCCTGAACTACATTAAGGGACCCTGTCTCAAAAAATCAGATGACAGAGATATTAGTTTTTAAATGGAAAATTCTTAACATTTCAGCTAAACTCCATAAATTGACTGCAAATGCCCCATTCAAAACAAAACAAAACAACAAAATAAAACAGACAGACTGGAAAGCAGGCACATGTTTCCACCCCACCCCGCCACGACCACACAAGGGGGAAAAAGAAATGCAGATCTTTAAAAAGAAAGCTGAGAAGTTGATGGAGGCCTGGGGAAAACCTAAGGTAAGAAGGAAACCCAGCAATTACAAGTGGCAGGGGTGTCTAAGGAAAGATGGAGATAAATCAATGCCAACACAGGCCGCAGGCCACAGTCCTCAGGCCACAAGGGCATGGTAGTGCACGCCTGTCATCCCAGCACTCTGGGAGGCTGAGGCAGGAGGAACAAAAGTCTAAGCTCAGCCTGGGCATATTAGCAAGACCCCGTTTCAAAATAAAACAGAGCTGGGGATGTAGCTCAGTGAGGCCCTGTGTTCAACCCCTAGTACCAGAAAAGTATTACACCTGCTCATCAGACTTCCAGCCAGGGCAGGGAGGAGCTTGCCTCTCTAGCCAGGTATGTTTGGGCCACCAGCCATCAGGAGGGTGAAATGCGGGCTCTGAAGCCCCCAGGTATCTAGAACGCAGTCAGAGACCAACTTGGGTGGTACTGCAGAGGGCCATGCGGATGCCTGGGACTCTGACCCCTGCCACCCTGACCAGCCCCTGTGTCACCTACAGGGCACCCCTTGGCCTGGACTAGAGGGACAGGACAAGCCAGAGGGTCCGCAGGGCCAGCCCCAAGCTGGAATAAGGGGCACTGGCAGCCCAAGCTGGCGACACTGTGCAGATTCCCCCATGCTGGGCAGCCTTCTGGCCCTGTTATCCTCAATCCCAGCTCATTCACTTAGAGCAGAGTCTGTGGCGTAATTCAGTCTCCAGAGGCAGGCAGAGCACGTGCGCACATCAGCTCTTCTCCTTCCTTACTGCGTGTCTTTGGAGAAGTTACACAACCTCTCTCGTCTCGGTTTTCTCGTTGACTGAAGAAAGATAAAATAAAATTATCTCAGTCACTTGCAAAGTTTAACTGAAATCAGGTATTCTGCCCAGAACCAGAGCAGAATAATACTTAGTAAATCGGAACTAAGTGGTGGGCGGGCTGACGCACACCTGCCACTCCAGCACTCAGGGAGACCAAAGCAGGAGGATCACAAGTTCAAGCCCAGCCTGAGCAATTTAGCAATTTAGTGAGACTCTGTCTCAAAATAAAAAGTAAAATAGGGGCAGGAGATGTAGCTCAATGCAAAGGCCTTTGGTCTAATCCCCAGCACAAAAAATAGAGTAACATTTGTCCATATTACTAGTGCCATTCCTGTTACAGTATCGTTAACCTCATAACAGGGTGAAGGTGGAGGGAACTTCTCCCTTGCTCGTGCAAGAGGCCCCAGCCCACCTGGTTTCTCTCCGTCCCCTCGGGCTCCCCGCTGCCCAGAGGGGAAAGCGAGTGTCTCCTGCAGAAGAGTTTGGGGAGAGGACGGGTCAGGTGTCACCCACCCCTGCCTGCTGTCTTTCTCCTGGGTTTGAGGCTGCCTGTGTCCCTGTTCCCCCTTCCAGCCCAGCTCCCAGGGGCATCTAGAGCCACCCACAGTGCGAAGCATCAGTCCCTTCAGGTCCGTATCAAGCAATCCAGCAGCCCACAGACACGTGCTCCCTTTCCAGCCCTCACTCCGTCCCTGACAGATGCTGCTGTATTTCCGTCCCCATCTGCCACTCGTTCTTTTGCCCCTCAATCAGGTCAGAACTCTGGTAAAAAAAAAAAAAAGGGGGAGGTGCTATTTATTGGGTGCCCCCTCTCATCCCAACAATGAGAAATAATTCTATGCATGTGCAGAGCGGAGATTCGTTTCATCGGTTCAGTGAAACAGTTCAAAGAGAGAATTTTTATTTCAAATCCACAGACTTTTTTCTTCCCTGGAATCCCACTGGCATCTCCATCAACATTCCAGATACTTGATGATCCTGTGGTTTCTAACAGAAATGTACAGTTTCGCGAAGTAAAAGATGAAAATAGGGCTCTCTGCCCACTCCTTAATCCACGTAGCCCTGGAGCCCAGGTTCACAGTTTTCATGAGCATCCGCAGGCTTTTCGTTTAGATCGTCCCTCCCTGCGGAACCCCAGATCCTTACCCAGCCCCAGGCAGGAAAGAAGTCCTTTCATGTGGTTTTTCTTTACGGGCTTCCAGGGCTGAGCTACCTTGGGTAAACTGTCTTCGGCTCCCTGGTAATGGAGGGAGAGGAGGTTTCATTTGTGTAGCCTGACTCTTGTTTGTAAACGCTGATTGCAAGAAGCAGCCAGTGCGGAGATTAGGGGCCAGGGCATTCCAGCTCAATAAATCAATCCCCCTTTAATTGTGTCCCTGTCAGCCCGCATTCTCCCCCAGACAGGCGGGGGGAAGCTTGTTAGCTGAGGGCAGAGCTGATTGTCAATTAGGTGAAGCAACAGCTGGGGCAGCTGCACAGGGGCTCCAGGTCTGTCGGCGTCACGAGAAAGAAGCCGAATGGATCCGCAACGCACTAGAGTTCAGTCTGGAGGCTCTGCGTCATTTCAACCTAGGAATTCTTCTCTGTGTAGATAACTAAATTCTGGCCCCATTTGGTGAGATGGATGGGCACGCTCTGAATATTTATAACACCTAACACTAAAGATTTGAAAATCACTGGCTGCGTTTTCCAGGAGCCTCCAGAAGTCTCTAGATAAGAAGGCTCCTGTGGCGCACCCAGGCTTTGCTCCGCAGTGGCGCCCTGCCCGTTCTGTTCTTCTCACACCACCCGGCAGGAGCTGGTGGACGCCCGCAGATGACGGAGAGCAAGCTTATCTGTGTCCGCACAAAGCGGGATGGCTCTGGGCATGCGGCAGGGTTTGCTTTGGCACGGGAGAGGATGGAGCTTCTCCCTTGCTTCTCAATTTTAATATGCATGGGAACCACGGGACTTCTGTGAGAACCTAGATTCTGATTCAAGATTTCCAAAGGGGTTCAGCAATCTGCATTTCTAACAAGCCCCAGGGTCATGCTTGGACCGGACATTGAGTCATAAGCTTCTAGAACTAACTTATTCTATCACCTTGATAAAGGCCAATGTCCTTAACATTGTGTCCTTAGTCTCCCAGAGCTGGACACATTGTTTATACCCACCCGTGCCTCATGAGACAATGCATGTAGGTACTTAGCAACAGTACCCAGCACAGCGTGTGCATCTAATAAAGAGTAGCTTCTCAGCATCGGCATCAGCCCAACGGGGTGGACAGGCTACAGCCCACAGCCAGATCCATCCTGCCACTTGTTTTAGAAATGGTTTTATGTGCTGGGAATGTAGCTCAGTGGCAGACTGCTGGCCTTAGCCTGTGTGAGACCCTGGGTTCCATCCCCGATATCAACACCAAAAAAGAAGAAAAAAGAAAAAGAAAGAATTATAAATGGTTTTAACAGGACCCAGCCATGCTTCTTTCCATCTTCTCTATGGCTGCTTTTGTGCTGTAGTAACAGAGTGGAAGAGTCATAGCAGAAACCACGAAGAGCCCACGGGCTAAAATATTTGCCACCTGACCTCTCAGAGAAACGTTCGCCACCCTCTGATCGCTATCGCTTAGCAATGAAAATGTATCGCAAACCTATCGTATACTGGGCCACACTGAAAACACGGTTTTCCTCCTGGAAAAGTCTCAGCCTCATGCAAATGTCCTGAATCCCTGCCAGGTCCCCAGCAGGACTTCCCCAACCTGCACACCCCACCGCCCTTGCCTTTAAGATGGAGCTCATGACCTCAGCTGCTTCAGGAGGTGGCCGTGCAGACTCACGGGGTCAGGCTGCTAAAGTCTCAGAACAGTGCCTAGAACTTACTACGTACCCAACGCACGTTACCCAGTATGACCATTGCCTTACAGGCATTTCCATTCAAATGTCACACACATGAGAGGGGATTATTATGGCTACTTTATGGACATAGAAAACATAACCAGTCATAACTGTGCCCTCATTAATCTAAGCTTTCCTGAGCAATCAGCACAGACACCTCCCACCCTCCCCCCGAGTCTCCTCTGGCCGTGCGGCCCCGGCAGTCCTCCGGTTTGATCCAGTAGGACGCTAACGCTATCACCCACGGCTGATGCCTCCCCGAGAGCTCGGCAGAGGCACCGTGTGGAGTTCACGGTCACAGCAGACCACAGGCCAGGGGACACCAACAGCTGTTTTCAGCACATAGAGACGTAGACAGGAGCACTGGCTGAGGACAGACAGAGCCAGGATTCAAGCCCAGTTCTATCTCAGTCCGGGGCCCACAGCACAACCCTGGGCTCCACTGCAAGCATCAAAAAGTGAGTGGGCTTGCAGTTAGCATTTCTGCTGTCCTTGCAGGTGGCAGATATTATTCTAATGCTGAGCCTCAGACCTCACATCCACGATCAGCAAAACCTCCCCAGCCCGTGGGGTGCTGGCCACAGAAGAGGCAGAGGCACAGTTGCATCGCCATCGACTCCCAGGAGAACAAACCAGAACCCAAATGTAGAGGAAGGTGCTGGCGGATTAACACCTGAGTGGCCCGCCGTGACAAGCATGGGCTTTGGCTCTGGTTCTGCTTGGTGAACTGAAGGCTTAGCACTGGCCTGGACCCTCAACCCAGGTTCTGTGCAGATCGCACGATGACAGCTTTGAAATCCCACAGACTGGGGTTCAAACTCAGACCCAGTCATTCCCAGCTGTGCTCTCAAGCAAGTTCTCGCCTCAGGGCCTCAGCTCGTTTTCTGCAGTGGAGCCTGTGACAGTGCCAACTCAGTAGGGCCACTGTTAAGATAACTGACATATGAGACATCACAGGGGTGGTGGCACCACGTGAGCCCACAGTCAGTGCCACCTGCCCCACCCCAGCCCTGCCCTGGCTTCTCGTGGGTTTCTGTGGCTCTCACTCCCCTTCCCCTCTGATGTCCCTGGTTCAAATGTGGTAGGAGACATTTTCAGCAAGTCTCTGCCATCTTCAATCAAGCCTTGACACAATTTTATTTTATTTTTTCTTCATTTTATTGGCACATTTTAAATGTACATAATGAACACATTCATCACAGGGAATTTGTACCTGGACATGATATATCTTGCTTCTTCTTTTTATCCCCTTCCCTCCCTTCAACCCCTCTTCCCCTCCTTATTTACAAAAGCTTTGTTTCCATTTTTTCCTTCTAGTCTCTTTCTTTCCCCTTCCTTCTTTTCCCCCCTCTCCTCCCATGTTCCCCTTCCCATTTGAAATTTGCTTCCCATTTCCCAATATCTGTTATACATTTTGGTCCCTATTTACACTTTCGTTTTCTCACAACAGAGAAATAATGCAGTATTGACACATGTCCAATTTATTTCACTTAAGAGTATGGTCTCAAGGTGCAACCATTTAACTAGAAATGTCTCGAGTTTATCCTTCTTTATAGCAGAGTAGTACTCCATGATATAAAAATACCACATTTTCTTTATCCATTCATCCACTGATGGGCATTGGGTTGCTTCCAAGATTTAGCTATCACAAACCGTGCCACTATAAACGTGGGTGTGCATATATCGCTGTAGTGTGATGCTTTTAACTCTCTCGGGAAGATACTGAGAAGGGAAATAGCTGGGTCAAATGGAACTTCTAGTTCTTTCATGTTGGGCATTAACGGTCTCCATCATTTTCCTAAGCTCCTCTATTTTTTTATCTGTATCTACTCTAGATTCCCTAACCAAGTCCTTCATTGTGATCATAATCTCTTTTTTTTACCTGAGAAATTATTTCTGATCTGATTTTCTTTCTGTAGCCTCATTCATCCATTTTGTTATTTCCACTGCTACCATTTCAGAAAATTCAGGTGGGTGGCTTCTGATTTTCTCCACCTGGTTTTCTCCTGGACTTGCCCTGGGTGGGTTGGAGGTCTGGGGTTGCATCTTGCTTCTGCATCTTGTCATTCTCTATTTTTTAAAATTTATTTTCTGTGTTGATGCTTGCAAAATGCTTATGGAAGGTAACTTTATCACTAATATCAAGGCCTCCTAGGAAATGACCATTCCTCGGAGATGACTTCTAGGTGTAGCTGGCTTTTGACCTTTGAGACTGCCCCAAGATCCTACCTTCCCACCTTGTTAGGGACGAGAAGTTGCCATCTATTTAGCCCAGCACCCGGTCCTTTGTTACTGGACTGTGGCAATAATTATGACCCCAGTCAATCACAGTGTTGTCAGACAAGGAAGAACAACTGATCACAATGGGTTTGACGACCTGGCTAAAATGGTACAATTAGAACAATAGCATCAAGCACAGCCTAGAAACAGACAAACTGTAATAATCACTAATTCGGTACCATGAACCGTAGGCGCAAGATCTATAGTTACAGTGGACTCTGGACTTACGAACTCAATTCCTTCATGAGAGCAGGTTGTAAATCAGATTAATTGTATATCGAGGCTATTTTTCCCATAAGAAATAATGGAAATACACATAACGCATTCCAAACCTCCCAAAGCACCCTTAACTAACCTTTTCATAATAAAAAGAGTTGTATAACATGCGTAATCTACCAGAAACATCAATAATTTTTCTAGAGTATTCACCAAAAAGTTATAAAATGTGCCTAGCTTACCAGAAACAATTCCATACTGTACTCACCATTCAAGATGACATCTTTTATTTGCGGGAAGGGAGGGTGGAACAGAAGGTGGTTACTGTTTGGAAGGAGGGGCCCCTCCCATAAGAACAGGAATCTGCTCTCTGGGGTCCTTTCTCTCCTTGGGAGTCTGTGGCCCACTAGGACCTGCTTCTGGCTCACTAGGTCTCAACCTTTTCAGAACTAAAAACTGGTCTAAGGTTGTCTGTTTCTGTCTTTTCTTCAACACTGTTCTTTGTTTTGTCTTGTTTTGTTTTGTTTTGTTTTGTTTTGTTTTGTTTTGTTTGAGACAGGGTCTCACTATGTAGTTCAGACTGGCCTTGCATTCATGGCAATCCTCCTGCCTCAGCCTCTCAAGTGCTGCTGGGATTATAGGCGTGCACCACCACACCTGGCACCTAACACTGTTCTTTTCAATGGTGATGGCTTTCTTTACCTTCCCTTCCTTCCTTAGCTTCTTTTCTAGCTTTTTGGGGGCCATTTTGATATCAGTAATTGTAGTGATTATATAAGAGCTGACTGAAATCACATCCACAAACACATGCATTTGGGCTCGGAACAATGCTTACGTATGCTTACATATGCTTACATACCCTTTTCTGGCATTGAGAGTCACTGTTTACAACCACACAAGTGGCCAGCATTTGGGTTGTACCTCTAGACTTTGGTCTTAAGCTAAACCTAAAATTCTCGTGGTAACCCAAGTTGTTTGTATATGAGGCTGCTTGTAACTCGAGGGTCCACTGTATGTAATAAAATCCAACACAAACCAGGAATTTGTATTCCCCTTAGTAGAGTGATTTTACCCTTGGAGAGGGCAGGGGGGAAAATAGAGAAATAAACGAAGAGAAAGATAGTAGAAGCAAGGCTGAAGGACAAAGGAAGCACCCAAGCTTGGAGACCCTGGAGAAGAAAGGAGAGAAAGAATGAAGGAGAAGGCAAAAGAAGAGCAAAGCAAACCAGAAAAACTAAGGACCATGTTCACTCACATGAGAAAATCCAACAAATCAAAAGACAGTCGAGGAAAGAGAAAAAAAACAAACAAACCAACCAAAACCCAACGACACACGGAGTGTGAAGTGTGAGCAACCCCCGAGTCCCCGCGGAGGAGCGCGCCAGCGGAGCGGCGCAGTTGGGGCCGCGCGCTGAGGGTGAGCGGAGCTGCAGAGGGCGAGCAGAGGGGTCGCGGGGCAGCTGCAGCGACCCAGCACCCCCACCCCAGCCTGCTCCCCGCGGCGCTGCGCGGCAGAGCAGAGAGGTTGCTTTTTGTCCTCCAGAGTCCGAGAACAAACTGGCGGACCCCCGGGGAGGGAGCAGCCTCCTGGTCTCTCGCCCTGTGTGTGCCGGCCAAACATGCTGGCGGGCCGCAGCGTCCTCCGTTTGGAGGAGGGCAAAGGGCAAGGGGCTGTCCCGTGTGGTTGACTCTGCTACGCTACGGGGGCTCCCTCCACGCACTGGGAGTGTCCCAGAATGCACGGCGCGGGTCCCACGCAAGCCTGTGGGCTGCTTCACCTTTTCATAAACCCCTGTGCCTGTCTTGTTTGGTCTACAGCTCTCTTATTTCCAATTAGTTTTGGCGTTGGGTTGTCTTCTCTTTACCTGTTTTTAGTTGATTTTCTCTAAGTACATCCCACGTGGCTCCTCCTCTACTCAGCCATGTTGAATCTCCCCCCTTGACATCTTTTTAATTCTTCTTTAAGCTCAAGTTCAGGGCAAGAGAAAGTAGGTTTCTTCTGAAAGTAAATGGATGTGAATGTGTTGCTGCAGCTGGGCGTGGTGCTGCATGTCTGTAACCCCAGCACTCCCAGCACTCAGAAGGCTGAGGCAGGAGAATCGCCACAAGTTCAAGGCCAGCCTGGATTACACAGTGAGATCCTGTCTCAAAAAAACAAAATGAAACGAAAAGAGTATGTGGCTGTGTGGACCCTGCTAGGCTGAAATGCGTCTCCATCTCAACTTGCCTGCTTCCCTTGATGATCGGCCTTTCTGCAGCCTCGCAGTCTTCACTGAGCTCCTCCTGTGTGCTGGCTCTGTTCTCGGTGTTGAGAAGGCCGACGGCAAGCGCCTCCGGGGGAGTCGGTGTCTGTGGGAAGAGACAGGCGATCAACACGGGGCCAAGTCAGTCATGTGGCTTCCGGTCGTGATCGGTGTGAAAGCAGCGCGTGTAGGAGCAGGGTCGGCTTTCAATTACTTGGCTGTGGAGACCTGGAGTGATGGGGGAGACTCGAACCAGGCAGAGGCAGAGCAGCCCAGGGAGGCAGAAAGGCCGGGGCAAAGGCCAAGGGGGAGAAGAGCTCTGTCGCCTGCGGAAACACACAGACGCTCGTGTGGCCAGGGCAGCAGGAGGAGCAGGGAGGAGATTCTGCCCGAGAGCAGAGGATGAGGCAGCGAGGAGCCAGGGACTGCGTGGGAACGTCGCAGGTGCGGTGAGAAGCCACTGCAGGGTTTCAGGTAGGGAAGGGGAGGGACAAGGCCAGGTGTCGCATTTCCAGCACTCACTGTGGATGCATGAGGAGAAGGTGTGGGAAAAGGGCCTGGGAAGCAGAGAGACTGGTGAGGAGCCTGTGACCATCAGAGGAACCAGTGATGTAGACAACGCAGGGCACCATGTGTCAAGAAAAGCAGAGGGTCAGGATCCAGGTCCAAGGCGAGCCGGTCAGGTGAGATTAGAGCGAGACGGAGAGCCTCTCCCTGCCTGCTGACCCTGAGGCCGCACCCCTCTGCCATTTGACCGACAGGTGCTGCTAACTCTGATCCTGACCTAAGAGCCTTAGGAAAACCAGTTTTAAATGCTCAGTGGTCGCTTCAAGCAGGAGTGACCTAAAGTGAGAAGCCACTGGAGATGTGTGTAGACCCCAGAGCAGCCCAAATGCCTGGGTGCCACTAACAACAGGTGTTGGCTGTCTCCATCCTGAGAAGCCCACCCTCCCGACCACCTCCCGAGGCAGTAGGAAGGGCAGCGAAATGGTGCCCAATGGGACCTGAATTTTTATCTCAGAGTCTCTCGCTTAGCAGCTGCAGGGTTTTGGTCCAGGTGCTCGATCTAGCAGATGTGTAAAGCAGAGGCCTCCAGAGATAATGAGCGCACCCTGTCTAGCATGGTCATACAAGGAAGCTCTCTCTACCATCTTTGCATTCCACAAGCAGTGACTCGGTTATCTTTCCTGAATTTTGTCAGGGAGGACACTCATGGAACCTAACGGCAGGTTTCAGAGAAAGGTAAGTGTCCCAGACCACCCTGCCTCTCCTCTTTACTTGCGGTGTTGGTCTGGGCTCTCCAGGAAGCAGTCACAAGATCGATGGCATGAGCGAGGATTTCATCAAAGGAAGCACCTGAGAGTGGGAAGGGAAGCAGATTTGGCTGGAGAACCTCAGCCATGAAGCCATCTGACCCCACAGCAAGAGCGGAAAAGCCAAGAAGAGTTTGGCCAGGCAGCCAGGGAGTCTTCCAGCCAAAGTGGACCCTCAGAGAGGTCCCGTGGTCTATGGCCCCTGTCACACTCTGTCACAGGTGCCTGCGGCATTTCTCCAACCCTCTGAGTTGCAGGGGAAGTTCTGTCTTCTCCCGTTTGGCTTGGCCCATGAACCGGGAGTCTCCTCAAGTGTTTGGGTCACGTGACTGCATCCTCTTCACACTTCTCTTTCCTCCGTGGTGAATGGGCAGAGCCTTTCAGCGCTGGGCTGCACTGGCCAGGGCTGGGGCTGTGTGAAGCCCCAACTCCCTTCTGTCCCCTGGACCTGTGACACCAGGGTGGTGTCCTCCAGGATGCAGCTGATGGAGCAGGACTGGCTCTGCAGACCCGCTCCATCCCATGGGTAGGAACCATCTTGGGGAGCAGACGTCCAGTTTCAGCCTCAGCTCTAAGCCACATCCTCCAGTCCAGCTGTGAGTTATCACTTGCATCTATCTCTCCAGTGGATGCGAATCCATTGGAAGGAAGAGATACGCTTAATTAGTGTCTCAAATCTCCAATGACACCAGGCCACCGAGATGCTCGGATTATTTACCAAGGTGATTTCTGTTGATGGCACTGCTGGTGTGGTGGGCCGTGTACACACATCTGGAGCCTCTTCTGTAATTTCAGCCCCATGTGGCCTTCCCAAGAGGGTTTTTATGGTCTGTGCCATAATCACGCTGGCGGCCTCAGTGGCACTTCGTAGGTACTTCCCTTGCCCCTCCCCTGCCAGGCTGGTTGCTTTGGGGTCACTGGTAAGACAAAGATTTCCACAGAGCCCTCTCTTCTTCTGAGCCCCTGCCATAGAGTCAGGCACTCACACCCAAGGACTGAAGTCATTAGTTTGTAAAGTTCCCACCCTGGCATGGAGATCACCTAACACCCTCTGGCTACTCCCTTCCTTCATAGAAAATTTTGACACATGGTGCTAGGTCCCTCCTCTCCCCTCAGTGCTGTCACCATCCTCGGGGACCACCACATGTGCATGGAGGACCTTCCCCATCCCTGGCCCGCCATCTCCACCTTCCTTCGGTCCGTGCATTCTTGTGGCCACACCCAGGCCTTGACTTGAGGAAAGATGACCCCACCTCTGAAATCTCAAAATCAGACAGCTCACTTATTTCCCAAAACCTCAAATTTCAGAAAGCACCCAAGGGTGGTGCACAGATTTCTGGAATGAGAACTTCCTGGGTGTGAGCTACATGTGCAGATCCCAGATCCCAACTCAGACGTACTGATTTGGATTCACTGAGCGAGATCTCAGATATCACCTGCTAACAAGCCCTGGGTTGCGCTCATGCCTCGGTGAGTCGGAAGACCTCTCTCTATCAGTCCATCCCTGGCGCTGCTCTCCCTGCACTTGTCCTTCAGATGCAGGATTCCTCTGCTCCTTCTCTCCCACCCCTCATGTTTCGCTTCTTTCCTGTCCATCATGGACCCCAGGGCCCCCACTTCAACACTCTGTTTTCCTTTTCTTCCCTAACTAGGCTACCAGGCCCAGCAGAATCTCAGCCTTTGGCTGATCCAATCACTCATCGTTTCCATTAGGGCTTGTTGATTCATTGATTCACTTACCCTGCCAATGCCAAAGTATTCCAATCATACAAAGTAATAGAGCTGCTGTTGCTGCTGTTGTCGCTGTGTGTGCGCGCGCGCGTGTGCGTGTGTTCCTCACGATCATTTTCCCTGATGAGCCCCTGACTGAGTGCAGAGCCATGAGATGACACAGTGTGCTAAGTTCCAGGATAACAGTCGGCAGGGGGCAGGACAGAGGTTGGAGGAAGACCCCATCCCAGCCTGGGGTGGAGAAAGACGAAGGAAACCTGCTGAGACGACCCGGCTCCGGTGAGCCCTGAGGGAATGACGAGGGGCGGGGATGAGACTGATGAGGCGGGGTGGTTCCCGGCAGAGGGTGGCTGAGAGCACAGGCAGGAGAATGAGAGCCGCAGAGCAGGTGCAGGCCGTGAACAGCAGGTCTGACTGCTGAAGCGTGAAGTTCACGGCTTGGTGGGGTGAGAACATTTCAAACAACACCTCAGAGCGTGCAGTCCCAATGAGGTGGAATGTTCCACATTCAGACTGTCTCAGAAAATACCAGCGGTGATGTCACCGATACATTAAGCCATTAGAGCTCAATCTGCCGCCTCTACTGCATACTTCTGTCCCTATAGAAAATAACGCTTTCCAGGCAAGATTCTGGGAGACCCTGTCACGTCAACCCTAGTTATCACTTACATATCACAGCAAAAGCATAAAAAAATGATCTAAATACCCATCAATAGGAGATTGAGTCAATTAATTGGGGTGCATTCAACCAGTCATCCTTCAGTATCCACAGGGGAATTTCCAGGAACCCCTTTAGATACCAAAATCCACAGGTGCTCAAATCTCTTACATTCAAAATAATGGTAAGTAGCTATAACTGACACAATCCTCCCCTAGCCTTTAAATCATCTCTACAGTACTTAGGATACCTAACATCCTATAAATAGGATGTAAATAGTTCTTGTACTGTGTTGCTTATGACAAAAAAATTCCTTACATGTTCCGTGCAGATGTAACTAAAAACAATTTTTTTTGACTGGCCACTGGTTGAATCCACCACACAGAACCTGCACACACAGAGGGAAGAGCATGTGTGTCCGATCCTATGAGACTTCACAACAATAACACGAGAAAAATCATCACAATTTAAATCATTCTCACAAAAGCAAGGTGAGTCACGTGCTCAGAGCGCCCTCTGTGTTAGAATGAGTCAGACGATTCCAGCTGGAAACCCGATGTAAGATCCTCGCAGAACCAACGGATGGAAACCAGCGGTTCGGTTGCCGCTGTTCTGGTCCTATTCTGTGGATATTTCTAAAATGCAGTCTTTTCCTGCCTCAAACCCATCAAAGTTCGAACTCCTTCATGGTGGAGGCTGAAGCCCAGCATCATCTGCCCCTGTCCAATCCCCAGCCCTGCTACCCACCCGTCGCCTCGAGGCCTCCCGAGATGCCTTCCCTGCCACCCCTGCCTGCTTGACTGGCTCTGTGCAGCCTTCAAGATGCAACTTCAACGCAGTGACGGTAGGGAGCCTACCCTGAGCACTGTCCCCCAGCACCCTGGGGTCCCGCCACCCACTCCATGCCACTCTGTGCTCTCCCCATCGCTCTTCTGCACACCTTGGCTGATTCATTTCTATGTTCCACTAGATTTGCTCCACAATGTGGAATCCACATTCCTCGCATGCGCACACACATACACACACACAACCTGTATCCATTGTCGACCACTGCATAACAAATTATCCCAATGCTTGGTGGCTTCAAACAGACATTTGCCATCCCAAGCTTTTCTGGGAATCAGGAGATGAGACGCGTCATCGCTGTGAGATTCTAGCTCAGGGTCTCTCGAGAAGCACCGTCCAGATGCGGACCGGGGCTGCAGTCATCAGAGCTTCGACTGGGCTTGGAGGAGCCACTTCTGAAAAGCTCGCTCACGTGGCTATGGGCAGGAGGCCTGTTTCCCACCACACATGTGTCTTCATGACATGCCATCTGGTTTCTCCAAAGGAAGGGCAAGTCAAGAAAGGAAACAGGGACATAACAGAGATTCAGTACCCCCATTTTACACACAAACAAACAGAGAAGTCAGGTAATGTATCCGGCGTTGCACAGCTAGTTGGTGTAAGAGGCAAAATTTGAACCAGGCACCCTGGTTCTAGCGCTGTGACCCCTGATTACCATGCTCTTGATGCAAATCAGTGTCTATTTGCTGGGCAAATAAACCGTACCTTCTAGGGGTCAAGTGCTGGCATACGTTTTCCTGAATCAGCTCATGTGTGGTCCAGTCACACTCCACGCTGACTGGAGTGGTACACTGGGCACTCGAGGGCCATTTCAGTCACGCTCACATCTGCAGCTCACGTTGCCCCAGTGAGGGTCCCAGGAGTCCAGCGCATTCAGGGCCAGAAGAAGAGCACTCGGAGTTCCTGACCTCAGAAAGTGGCCTCCTAGTGCAGTTCCTCGGGGAGGGCCAGGTGTTTCAGAAGGCCACCTGCACAAGCCGCCAGCGTCACCACAGCTGACTAAGGCACCTGCTGGCCCCAGGGACATTCAGACGGGGCCTGAGCATGAGGGTGAGGCTGACAGCCGTGGTTTGGGTGGGGTGACTTCACTGGAGAATCATCTACAGCTGCCTCCCCGGATTCAGGAAACCTTGAAGGGAGGCGGCCCGGCGGTGAAACCACCGCTGAGGTGCCAGGCATGATGGCACCCTCGTAAGATGGAGTTTATGATATCACAGGTCCAGGAGCACGCAGGCGCCCATGCCACTGAGCGATATCACCGGCCCTTTTTTCGTATGTGCGTCCCGGGAGTCGAACTTGGGCCCTCGCTCTTGCCGGGCAGGCGCTTACACCGCTGAGCCATCTCACCAGCCCTGTTCTCATTTAAACATGGCTTTGTATAAAACATTTCCCCAACCTTATGCAAAGAAGATTTAAGACACAGACACGATGCAGCAAGATCGCATGTGCTAAACTGTACAGAAATCAAGACTGAAACAGTAAAGGGGACCAGGACAGGGCTCACATGGGACACGCACACACCCAGAGTCCTCTGTGTTCCATATAGATGGCTCTACTCTTGTGGCTCTGAGCTTCCTAGTGGCCCAAGTGAAGGAGACCCAACCAAACCGCAAAATCAGTGTGCACCATGTTTTTTGCATTATATTGGACTTCGATATTTATTTTTACAAACTATACTGTTCATGAGATTAAACCCAGCTAGTTGCTCAAGTAAAACACAGCCCCCAGAATAAAATTTATTCCCAGGAGTATCAGAAACAGGACGGTGTGCCACCTTTGCAGGGAGGTGTTAGTTATGGTATGGGTGGGTTTGTTGTAAAAGTGAGTTTGGCGTGCTCTCTCTCTCTCGTACATGTATGCACACACACGTGCACAAACTCTCTCTTACCCTTCTGCCTTACACCACGAGATGATGCAGACGATGACATTCACCAGATGTGAGCTTCTTGACCTTGAACTTCCCAGCCTCTGAGCTAGAAAAACTAAATCCCTTGTTCTTTATAAATTACCCAGCTTTGGGTAGTACATTATAGCAGCACAGCCAGACTAGAACAGTACACTTCTGGCCCTTTACAGAAAATGTATGCTAACTCCTGCACAAAAGCAAAATTCAGGGGGGAAAAAGTGATCTAAATGAAGCAAGTGGGGATTTTCCAAATACACCTGAAGAATAAGAATGTTGGGGGCCTTGTGAGGACCACCAACAGTGACATGGAAGGATTATATGGGGCAGCAGAGCAGGGTGTGTGAAGGTAACTGAACTAGTTAGATTTCTTTGTTGACAAATTGCAGAAATTGCCTCTGGATGGTTAACCCAGGAAAGGAATATATTTGAAGTCTACAAGGTAATTCACAGAATAAAAGAAAAAAGCTGGTGATACATTCTCAGAAAAGGACAAAGACAAGGACAGTTCTGGGGGATTTAATAGCCTCAACAGACTCCGCCCCCTTAATGGACGTACCACAACTGTTGGGTTATATTTCTCCCAATACTGGGTTCAAATTTCAAAGTCCCAAGAAAGCATGTCTGACTGGCGGAGGAGGGACAGGCGCTTTGACTTAACTCACCATGACCGCTCAAAAAAGGGGAGAGATTTAAAAAACAAAATGAGGATGTGGGAGAGGCAAATGGGGAAGGTGCTGGGAAGCTACAGAGGGCCACCGTGCAGTTGGCACAGGCACTCAGCCCAGCAGCCTGGCACTCACCGGCCCTGCAGCCTCCCGTGTGTCTTGTGCAAATGTCACCACACTGTCCTTGCATGGTGATGTCCACTGGCCTGAACAGGAGCTCCACAGGGACAGAAAGCATGCTCCCCTCGGTCGCAACCATAATGGCGATGCTAACACAGCTCCAGCACATTGCAGGTGCTCAAGAAAGCTGCTCCATCCAACCGCACAGCTCCCACACTGCAAAGGAGACACTGGACAAAACGAAAAGGCAATTTAAATCTAGTAGGGTGTGTGTGTGTGTGTCTGTGTCTGTGTGTGAGTGTGTGTGTGTGTCTGTCTGTCTGTGTGTGAAGCACAGTCCTTTCAGTAGTGGGGTTTCATCAATTGTATACCCATACTCAAAAGAGCATCCTGACCTCACCTTATCTACAAAGAAAAATCAGTCCCAGGTGTGCTGTGGCTCTAAACATGAAAAGTAAAACAGTAAAGCTTTGCAGAAGACAACATAGGAGAATATTCTTACAATCACAAACAGAACCTTAAGGGGGATGACTAATCGTAGTGCAGATACTATAAAGAACGCCTGCGTTTCCAAGACCACACTCATGGAATGACCAGACAGGCCGCAGAGTGGAGGCAGGCATTTGTGATACACGCATCCAAAAAAGGACTCACGCCCACAATATGTTAGAACAAGCAAAGTCTACAGATGTACGTGCAAAGTGTAGACAGTCCAGTAGAAAAATGAACAAATGACTTGAATAGTCTTTACCTCAAAAGTACCCAAAAGGCCAATAAACTTTAGTAAGGTGATCTTCTTTACGTGAAATTGAAATTAAAGCCACAATGAGACACCCAGCACTGAGATCTTGGTTTCTTCAGTAAAAGCAAACAGGGCTTCTGAGAGAAAAGGTCATGCTAAGGTTGGGGAAGAAAAAATACAGTGGTGCCTCAATTCATGAGCTCAATTCATGAACTCAATTCTTGCACAATTCTGGTCGCAAACTAAGTTGGACAAGAACCGAATCAAATTCAATGGTTAGGTTCAATATCGACCTTACAGGGAAATTTGATTCGGTTCTCATCCAATTTGGTTTGCAAGCAGAATCATGGAGAGAATTGAGTTCATGAACCGAGGTATCACTGTAAAGCATAAAGCCTGGAGTATCTTATAGTACCAGAAAGTAACAATTTAAAAACAAAAATGATGGTGGGAGTGGCACAGTAAAGGAATAGAAGCAACCCTTAAAGAGTTCCCAATGGCCAAAGCTGAAAATTTTTGAGCAATAAAGTAGTCTTGAATTATAATCCAAAGTATGAAATTAATATGAGTCCATACTGCCATTAATGAATGAAATGAAACAAACCTTCCTTGCAGAATATAGGTAGCTCTTCAATCTCCAGCAGGTGAGAAATAAATCTCCCTCTGCTCCCTCCCCATTTAAGAACAGGTGAGACTCAGTGATTCACTTCCAAATTGTGGAAAAGAGGAAAGGAGAGCCAGTGACTTACAGTGGGGAGAAGCGGTCACCAATCCCTTAACCAACTGATGAAGGTCAACACCTTGGTGAGGACACGTGGATGTCACAGAGGACTTCACTAGGCTATGGTGAGGAAAGCACCTCACCTCTGGGACATTATTTCCAAAAACCTTTAATTCTGTTCTAGCCATGAGAAAAATAGCAGACAGACACAGACTGGGGGAGGTGCTAGAGGGTGCTTGGCAATATCACTCAATCCATCAAGGTCAGAAAACAAAAGGAAGCTGGAACAATCAGAGGCTGGAAGCGAGTAGAGAGACACGACAGCTGCAGTGGGACCCTGGGATGGCTCTTAAATCAGAAGGAAAACAATGATGGAGAGACTGGTGGAATCTAAACAAAGCCTGGCATTTCCTTAGTCCTGACTGACTTCTGTTGGTTTTCTAGCTTGTGAAACATGATGTGATAATGTAAGGTGTAAGCCAGTAAGGAAAACTGAGGGAGGGTTAAACAGGCATCCTCATTACCATTTTTGCAACTTCCCTATAAATCAAATTATTCCACAGAAAGAGATTCGTTTTCTAAAAAATTGTACACCACTTCATTCCCCCTAAAACTAGAAACAACAGCATCAACAACACCCGTAAGGATGTTGGGACCACAACCTTCGTCCTCCACACATGGGAAGCACAAACTGATGAAACCACTCTGGCAAACTCTTCAGCGCTACCTGCTAACCCTGAATATACATACAATTTAGGACCCAGCAAGCTTCCTCTTACAAAGATATGCAAAAGAAATGCAGGTTATGGCCACCAAAGATCTGTATAAAATATGTGCAGCTGCACTAATTATTGTAATAGTCAGTGTTACGGTTTATATCTAGATGTCTCCCCAAAGCCTCATGCGCTCATTGGCTTTTTCGGAAGGTGACTGTTGTATGGGGGTGTTATAGCTGACTTGCTGTTAGGAGGCAGGGTTTGGTCAGAAGAGGCGGTCACTCAAGGTGAGGACTGGAAGGGTGTATCTCCTCCTCGGGCTCCTCCCTTCTCTCTGCTTCCTGTCCACCATGAGGTGAGCAGTTTCCTTCGCCCAGGCCCCTGCACCATCCCGCCTTGCTTCTGCCTGGAGCCAGCTCACCACACAAGGAATGAAACTTCTAAAACATGAGCCAAAATAAACCTCTCCTCCTTTAAGTTTCAGGTGCCAAGTATTTTGTCCATGCGATAAGTGACTAAGAGACAGACACTAGAAACAACCCATATACCCTTTAAGAGCAGAAGGCATGGATAGAGTGGGGAGTTCAAGTCTTACAGAGCACCTCTGAACTCAGCACATGGCTATCTGAGTGCTGTCTTATTTTGCTCGAGGTCACACCCATCTCTTTCTGGCTGCCATTTATTAAGCACTTACTGGGTACCACACAGCTTATAAAATACTACAAAGTAGGATTGAGCAAATCATTGCTACACTAAACAACTTGGATAGATTTTACAAACACGACAAGCAAAAACCAGTCAAACCCAAAACAAAAGCCCAACACATTCTGCTTGGTCTAGTTTATATAATGGGCAAAAGCAAACCATGCTGATAAAAATCACTCATGGCAGAAGTAGGGGGTGATTGAAGTGAGGCATGAGAAAAGATTCTGGGGTGCTGGCAAAGCCCTGTCCCCTGACCTGGGTGCTGTGTATGCTGCGTGTTCTCTCAGTAAAAGCCCTTTCTACCCAGCGCCTGTTCACTTTCCCCTGCATATGTGAAACTTCAGTAAAAACTTTTCTGAAAGCTAAAAAATGATACCTCCACACTTCAAACCTTTTTGATTTTAACCTAAAGCATATAAATGTGCATTCGTTCCCACTCTTTTGATGTGGAGCCAAAGCTTTCCTTTCAGAACGGCTCTGCTAACCGTAGCGCCTCGTCGTCCTCCTACACACCCGTAACACATCATCTTCCGTTCCAGGGTGAGCGCCTTTGAAGTAGAGGGACCTTAGAGAACCTTGTAAAGCCATCGAAGGGCAGAACGTTGGTGAGATTTTATGATTTTCCTTCCTTTCATTGTCTCATCACCCAATTCCATAGCATTTTTTACGGTTCTCATCAGATGGTCTTTTCAAAGTTTTCAACTCAGCATTTATGGAAACAGCTTCTCTGTCTCCTCTCTCTCTCTCTCCATTTGTTTTACTTGTTTGGTTAATATTGGATTAAATCACTAATAACTGCGGTTTGGAATGCATCCTTGATAACTTGCGTTCTCGTGATGGGAGCAGGCACACGTGGGTGACCCGAAGTCTAACACACATTTGCAGGGGTGCCCCTAGAGGTGCGCATGCATTTGCCAGTGTGTCTCACTGAGGACAGGGGTGTGCCTCAGGGCCCCCTCTGTGTCCACCGCAGAGGTCTCCCATGCTGTCACCTATGCCCGAAACCCCCAGCTCGTCCCCCTGTCATTGTGAGTCATCTTTCACCTGGGCCCCAGAATGAGATCCACACTGGTTCCTTTTCTTTCTGTGCACCTGCTTAAAATCTTGCTTCAAACCCTTTAAATGTAAATACCTGGCATACAGCAGGTGCTCGATAAATGCGTGTTGAATGAGAAAAATCCAGGTGAATGAATGGATGCATGAGTTTCCAATTCCTCTGGGACTAAGTTCGAGCTCTACGGCCTCCACGTTCAGAGGCTCATCCGCCACGTCCTCAGTGAACGCTGACTGATCGCGGGGTGTCGTCCCCTGTCCTGCACCTGGAGGGCTTCTTTTCCACACCCTGCCATGGCGGTGTCTGCTCACAACTCACCCACCCTCCGCATCAAAGCTGGGCCTGCTGCATCCTGGTGGAGTTCATCAGCAGCTCTGAAATCCTGCGAGACCAGTCCCGTGCTGTTGCTCCTTGTCCCCCCACACACAGGGCAGCACAGACTTGAGGGCTGGGACTCTGTCCTTGACTTGACTTTGGCCTCCATGTCTGGCTCAGCCTTGGCACCCAGCACAGGGAGGAAGGCGGGAGTTGGCCTGTGTTCAGATCTTGGCTGGGCCACTTGATAGCTGTGGGGCCCTGGGCAGGCCCCTTCTCTAACACTGGGATCCTGTGAAGGAGGGACAGCGACATCTACTTCACAGCGTTCCTGGGAACATGGAAGGAAGCCTCCTGTGCAAGGAGCTGGCACACAACGCCACACAGTAAAGAGCATGTGCGGCGCCCACACTCAGCTCTGGACAGCTGGTCACCTCCACCCGCCCGGCTGCACGGAAGCCGGCAGCAATGAGAAGCTGAGAATCGGCACAGAGGAAACGCTGGTACCCAAGGGTTGGATGAATGAATGGATGGATGAATAATACTCTTCTATTCCTCTTTCCTGTCCTTTGTCCTGTTCTCCTCTCTGCCCTGACCAACATTCTCAATAGCCACCATTACCTCGACACCGTGGGTAATTTGAAATTAAAACCTGAAGTTATTTTTCATAAGCAAGAGCAATCACTCCTGGGCCTGCTGGCGCTGCACTCTGACAAGGGACTGGTGACAGCCAGCTCACAGCGAGCCCTGCCAGGACGGTGCACATGCTTCTAAGAATAACTCAGTGTCCAGGAATTTCGCCTGTTCTATCGCGAGCAGGGGCCAGTCTGCAGCTGGTTTGCATTAGCATGGAGAGCGATGGTTTTCTACTTTACTACAGCGAGGCGATGCACCTCCTTCCCTCCAGGCCACATTCCTCACTGCCATAGAGCAGGCAGTCTTCTCAGAGCAGTCTGAAAGCGCCAGGAAGAAGCTGAGTTTTGCCTTGGGGCCCTTCCCTCTCGGGTTTGAGTCAGCCATCACACTTGCCTTGAGTGTCACCCCCAGTACCCCAGGGATCTAAGTACCCCAAGGCCACAGGAGTCCTCCACCCAAACACAACCTCCCCAAAGCAGCCCACTCCTGTGATGAGTCCTGAGCTTCTCTCACTCATTCATTCACATGTTCATTCATCTCTACCAAGGATTATTGAACACCAAAGCTAAAGGGGACCCAGGTTATGAGTGAACTCAGAACCACAGTGATTCCCAGGAAGGAGTGCATCTGGAAATGCCTGAGAATATATAAGTTCTGAGTGTCACAAACAAACAAAGCACTGCCTCGTTTAGTGGGCAAGAACTAAGGCTACAAATATCCTGCAACTCACAGAGCATCCCCACTTGATAAAGCATGGACCAGCCCCAAAGTACCCATAGTGTGTGACTCTGATGAGCACTGGGGATGTGAGCGTGCCATCCTGGACATGTCATCTCCCACCCGCTCCTTGACACATCACTCTGAGCCCAGGCCTCCTCCTTCCGGTCTACACTTCTTATCTTTAAATATTTGAAATGAGTTTGTTTCATGGTGAAGTAAAAGAAAAAGACCATGGATCATGGAGTCAAACAGACCATGGTGAATGTGGTTCTGCCACCCTACCTGTGGACACTTGAGCAGAGTTGACGTTTCTGAGAACTGCAGGGTCTCATTCGCGCAATGGTGCTGGTGATATCTATGTCACAAGATGGCAAGGAGCATGGCCGCCATCTTGCACAGTTCCTGGAATTCAATAACATGGCCCAGCCATGAGAATTAAATAAGAGGCCTTACACAGAGTACTGGGTGCACAGTAGGCGTTCGATATGCCATAGACGTTCCATTTAAGTGCCTTCTGCTCTGCTTGGCAGGTAGTAGAGTCTACAATGCCCATCCCATCCTCTCAGACCTCTCTAAAGATCCACCTATGATTTACTGAGTAGGGGTACATGCCTGGCTCAGGGCTGGATGGTTGGTGAGGTGATAAGAAAGGTGCTCCTAACAAAGACATGGTATCTACACTCATAGAACTTAAAACTTAGATTGCGATAAGACCTAAATATACTGAGTATGTGTATGAACAAATGTGTGTGAGATGAGTATAAAAGCGTACTAAACTACAAGGATTTGTGGTCCACCTCTTCTACACCCTACCTCCCACTGCCCGACAAGGAATGACGGTTTGATCACTGGGTCTATTACCAAATCTTTGTTGTGCTGACAGACAGAGTAGACAGAATGAAGAGAGAGGCCAGATGATTCTAAACAAGACAAGATGCAGTGGCGGCAGGGAAACAAGGAAGAAGGGGACATAGCAGGAAGGGACAAAGAATGAGAAGAGAGGAGAAGGAGCTCCCTGGAGAAGAGGAAGCTAGCACCAGAGGTCCACACAAGCTATCGCAGGCCTTCATCACGTGGGGACTGTAATCAGGGCCGCCCCAATGTGAGCCCCCGAGTCAAAGCTAACATGGGCCAGAACTCCCCAAAAATTCTTTCCAAAGGTTTCTACAGTCCTGGTGTAGTTACTGAGTCCAGCTTCCTGCTTTGAGCTGTATGCTACACCAGCCTCTCTGCAAAACCCAGCACTTTATTCAGTGCTCTCCAAAACCTGCCCATGCTTGAGAGAGTGTCAGGATTTTCTTGAGGTGTAGGGGAAATGTCCAAAGGGGTGACATCAGCAGAGCACAGAGACCACAAGGTGCATCAGACTCCTCTTTCTAAAGGCCTTCACAGGGCAGGTTGCTCACCACAGCACGGACCAGGGGCCCTGCCTCACCCCACCCCACGGGCTCCTCCCTCTCCCCCACCCCTTTCCTTCCTACAAGCTCTCCTCCTCTCTGCCTGCCCTGCCCCCCAGCAAAACACAAACGACTCTCTCCAGTCTCAGGCCGAACGACTGTCCCATCTCTCTTGGTTCCTGTAAGCAAACCAAAGCCAAGCCTTCCAGGCTCATCTATTCCCTCAATGGACAAATTGGGGTGTATTTGGTCAAAGCTGCTCCCTCGCCGAAAGGATGATGTTAGATAGTGGACTTTTCACCTCAGTTTTCCCTCTCTACAATTTAAGTCCCTATTGCTGGGAGAAAGCAAACGTTATGGAAGTCCAGTGGGCTGCTTTGGGAGGGTTTCCCGGACAAAGTTGACTTTCCATTGGCCTTAGAATGATGGCTGGGATTTGGAGAGAATCAGAGAGGGAATCCAGTGGTGTCGCAACATAAACACAAGTGTGGAGGCTGAATTGGCACAGAGCATACAGGGAGGAATGAAGCACTTATGCTAGCTGAAGCCAAAAATACAACAGCTATTGGTAAGGACAAAAATACGAGTGTAGGCAGGAGCCATCATGAGGACTCTGAGTGCATCAAGTTAGGAATCCAACCAAAACGTGATCTCACCTTTGGGATGCATTCATCCATTTTCAGGTGTTCGTTGTTGCTGTTGTTGTTGTCATTGTTGTTGCTTTGAGAAAATTATAAGATCATACCAATGACCCTTTTAGAAATCTTTTCTAGAATGTGTGATTGTATCATTTCACATGTCACCTTGACCAGCCCATGGAAAACCCAAGTATCTGGTTAAACTTTACTTCCAGTGTATCTGTGAGGGTGTTTTTGGATGAGATTAGCATAGGAATTGGTAGAGTGAATAACGCTGATCTGACTTCACCAGGGTGGGTGAGCTCAGTCCAGTCCATTGAGGGACTATAGAGAAAGTGAAGGCAGATGAATAGCTAAACAACCTCTCATTCTCTGTCTCTGTCTCTCTCTCTCTGTCTGTCTCTCTCTCTCTCTTGCTCTCTCTCCTTCAGCTGGGCTGACTTCTGCCCTCGAACATCAGAGCTCTTGGCCTTCAGACTTTAGGACAAACATGGTACACCCTTCCTTCCAGCTGCCACCCCCAGTTCTGGGGACTTAGACTCTGGCTGAACTACTGCACCACCCTTCCTGCTTCTCCATCTTTCAGGAGGCAAACAATGGGACTTAGCCTCCAATGATCAAGTGAAAAAAAAAAAAAAATCCCATTTTACAGTGCACACACACACACGCACTCCCCAGAAGAATTCTAACTGAGATAGTATCCAAAAGTAGAGCAAGAGCATCTAGATTCCAATAGATTAACTACATCTGATTTAGCAAAAGGAGCTGTATACTTGCTGTGCTATGCTCAGAGCCTCCTCAAGCTGCTTTTCTAGGAATGCCATTGCATTCTATCTGAGGTAGAAAAGTTGCTTTACTATACGGGTTTAGTCTACTCTGTAACTGAATTTTGTTTATTTTGTTTTCATTCTTTCAGATTGAGTACATTTTCCTTCACATGGTTGTAGGAGGATCAGAATTCAGACAGGCAGGTGCTTTGGAAGAACAGGCAAAAGGGCCCAGATTTGAGGGAAGGGGAGACTTGCAGTAGCTTGAGCCGTTTGAACAGAGAATGACCTCACACCCGGGTGCAGTCTGAGGTATTTGGTTTCCTCAGAGAAAACGAGATGATTCTCATTCCTTACTGTAATTTGCGGGTTTGAGATTCATCTAAACAGCTTGTTACACGGCCTGATGTCACAGTGCTTGATGTAATAATGTTGAACTTCCAAGGAAAATATTGCTTGTGTTCATTTATTTTAATATTTGATGGCTCCTCATAAAATTATATTGGATAAAAGGATTCCTGGCATCTACGATAATGTTCCCTTCCCAATATCTGCTGCCTCTGACTCTGGAACAGCGCTCGGCGTCACCTGGGAACCCAGCCCTCTCCCTGTCTCTGGCATTTGGTCTGGATGAGAACGCTCACCTGTCCCTGAAGGAGATGCAATGGCCAACTCAGTCTTACTGTGTCAGCCAGCTTTCCATCACTATGACATAGTACAGGAGATAATCAACTTATAAGAAGGAAAGGTTTATTTTGGCTCATGGTTACAGAGCTTTTAGTCCATGGTCACTTGACCCCTTCCTTTGGGCCTGGGGAGAAGAAGAAATATCATGGTGGGAGGACTTGGCAGAACCAAATAACATGGCAGAACCACTTACCTTATGATGGTGAGGAGCAAAGAGAGAGTGAGGAAGGGGTCAGGCCAATATCCCCTCTCAGGGCACCATGCGACCCTCACATAGTGACGTCCGTCCTGCCACGAAGCCTCAGCTCCTAGAGTCACAAGCTGTCAACCAAGCCTTTAGCACGTGATCTTTGGAGGACATTTAAGATCCAAACACAGTAAGTGGTGGCCTCTCTCCACTACCCAATCAGAATTAGAAACCCAGTTACTTTTAATCATATTTTCCTATTTTAATTTTCTGCACAGCGCTTAATATTATGTGGTATCTTTTCACATTGTTTATTCACTTTTTTCTGTGGTGTGTGTGTGTGTGTGTGTGTGTGTGCCACTTCTGGAATAAACTCAGGGATCTTATTTGTTTTTTCAGTGCTATATCCCCAGTACACTGCTGAAACATGGAAAGCAAGCAATGAATTTTGACTGAATGGTTCATTGTTCATTAAACAATAAAATGATTCATCGGTGTAAATGTGAAGTAAGTCCAAGAAGAGCTGATGCCAGGAATGCTGCTGTGATCATAGAGTCAGTCACCTGAGAGGATATCAACCTAGAACTACCACAGGTCACCTCACAAGTAAAGCCACTTTCCCCTGAGAATAAATTCAGTGCCGAAGAAGACAGAGACAGTGATGGAGAGCAGCAACTTTCTGACAAACTCATGGAAGCACTTAGATACAGCTATACCTGAAGTCAGTAGTCCTCGACTACTACTATTAAGTACATATCGTTAAGATCATTAGCTACCAGGCCATGTGTGTACTTGCTGTCCCAGGGAGGATGACGACTGCACTCTACTCTTCTCAGACACTTTTCCTGAAAAGAGATCAAGAAGCATTAGTGCACACATTGTTTCCTGGGGCACTGAGGGAACACTCAGGCCTCATGGGACAAGTACAAGCATAACAGACAACGTGACCCCAAACCTGTAATCCAGTCTACTTCCTTCCGCAGGATAACTGCCCGAAGAAGGAAACCAGACATCGCCTTTCTAATGGGTGTCCACCCTGCAGGATCTCTGTCAGGGCCGGCATGGCGTAACAGAGTCCCCTGCCTTCTTAGAAGACCTAGGCCCTCATGCCTGCCCTGTCGTGTCCTCTGGACGGGATGTTCACGCAGCATTTACCAGGCACCGTCTGTATACCAGGCTCTGCGACACATAAATTCCTCTGACCCTTCTTGTTGAGTATAACCAACATGAACCCACTTAAGCCAAAGGAGGTTTATAGACTCTGAATCCTAGGAAAAAATTTCAGGGAAGTCCAAGCTCTGTGCAGACAAACAACTGGCTGAGTGGGGCGAATGCTCCAGTCATTTCCTAAAAGCCTGGAGGATTTGAGGGAATGAAGGTTCTCCAGCGACGCCTTTCAATGTCAAGAAACGAACAACTTTGTATGACAGCAAGGCTCGCCTGCGTGGACTCCTACCACCTCCCCCTCTACATCCTGAGCCCCATCATCTCAGCAGCTGACCTGGGAAGAAACAACACAAAGGCCTCTCTGAGCCTAATGAGCCCTAGAGGTGTGGTCCAGCCCGGCGTGGGATATTACTTTAGATACACAGTTAGAATCAGGGTGTTAAGGAAGTTTGCCTTCCTCGTATTGCAAATGAGAAGGTAGTAAACATAGACGGCACCCACTCACCTGACGGTGTTTTGCGCACGCAAGCCCATCTACTAGAGAAACAGCACACAAGGAACATTCTGGTCTCGAGAGACTTTGCCAACCAACGTGGTGATCAGAAGAGGAATCTACAACCACCTACGAGCACTGTCCAACAGAGACATCATGAGTCGCAAATGTAACTTCGAATTTTTGGGTAGCCATGTTACAGAAATTAAAAAGCAACAGAGGGGTTTCATTTGAATGATAGCTTTATAGAACCCAGTATATTGAAAACAGTATTTTAACATTAAATCGCTAAAGAAATTATTAATGAGATAGTTTGCATCCTTTCTTTTCTTACCAGATCTCTAAAACCCAAGGTGTATTTTACATCTCGCCTTAGACTAGTCCCATTTCAGGTGCTCCGTAGCCATGCAACCAGCAGCTATGGCATCAGGCAGCAACACTTTGAAGGTATTACTGGGATAATCTTTTCAGTTCTTAATGTTCTTATGTTTCCATGCAAGGGAAAAAAGGGAATGTCTATCTTGACACCAGACACCTGTTCCAACTCTTTCCTTGAGTGGTACCCTGGTTTCCCTCTCTAGACCCACCCATCTCCCACTTAATTCATAGGCATTTGGGTGGAGCTGATGCTCTGCCACGTCCATATGTGGCTACTTAGGTTGTTATATGGATGGCTCTGGATGTGGTGATTGGCTCAAGGGTAGACTTATGACCCAATCAGAGTCATCGAAATACCCTAATCCTGTCATGGGGATTTCTGATAAAGAAACTGTATTAGTCAGCTTCTCATTGCTTGGACACAATACCTGATACCCACAACTTTAAAAAGGAGAGGTTTAATTTGACTCCTAGTTTCAGAGAGTTCAGTCCATGGTCAACTGGCTCCAATGCAGAAACATCACGGTGGAAGGGTGTGGTGGAGCAAAGCTGCTTAATTCATGGGGCCAGGAAGCAGAACATCAAACAGCACCAGAGAGGAAGGGCCAAGGACGCTCTATAGTGCCAAGGCCACGCCTCCACAATCCCAGACACACCCAGAAGTGTGCTTTACTCTTCTCTTGGGCGGCCACCAAGCCAATCAAGTTCACCTGTTGTAGTCAGGGTTTGCAAGGGAAACAATACAATATAGGACACATAATTTATAGAGTTATTTTGTAATAGTCACCCAAAGAGTCATATACAAAAAGTGCAGGAAATCTGTCCACACACTAAAGACCCAAAGAACCCAGCTGAGGGCCTGGATCCTACAGCAGTGTCCTGTATGAGTCCAGCTGAAGACCTAGAGCCCATGACCATGCCCTCATGAGTCCAGCTGAAGGCCTAGGGCCCACAACAATGTCTCATGCAAGTATATTTCACGGATCTGCACCGGGAAGGCCCAAAGGTCAGTGGTGGAAGCTAGAAAGTCTGCACCAGCGGGATGAAGGATCTGTGCCAGCAGGCTGAGGGATCTGCACTGGAGCCAGGAAGCGATGCTCAGAGTAAGAACCGGAAATCCCCCGAAAGTCACCACAGCCATCCTCAGCGACAATGAGGTCCCGAGCTCCTCCGACGATGAGAACAGCCAAGTTCCTATCAGGAAAGCCAGCGTGACAAGCTCCTCAAGGAGAACCGACAGCAGCCACTCTTCCTCTCCAGTTCTCCTTTTTATGTTGTTGGCAACAGTCCTCAGGTGGGCCCTCCATACCAGGCACCACACTGATTCAGTTCAGCTGGGTGTTACAAGTTGACCACCAGTTGTCAATCCACCACATCACCCTCCACCCTAACCATCACAGAAGCACACTCTTTCTCCTGCAGGGGATCTGAGAAGAATGTGAGCCTGGAATGCCAAGAGCTACTATGAAGAGCCCAGAATGGAGTCACCGTGCTGGAAAGCAGAGGGGGAAGTAGAGAAATTCACTTCTTATGGAATCCACCAATTTCTGAGTTTTTCCATGGCATGGATTAATAAACCCTTTACTCAAGCCAACTTGAGTTTGGGGATTTTCTAAAGAGTCCTGTTGCCAGGCACAGTGGCACATGCCTGTGATCCCAGCACTCAGGAGGCTGAGGCAGGAGGATTGCCATGAGTTCGAGGTCAGCCTGGGCTACATAGTGAGCTCAAGGCCAGCCTGAACTACATAGCAAGACCTTGTCTCGAAAAACCAAAAAAACATAATAAAACAAAATAAAAAGAGTCCTGTTACAAGGAGGAACCTCTGCTCCACTCCCCAGGAGGAATCATATGGAATTATTTTTTTTTCCCTATTTCTCTTTCCACCCATTTATCCTTTACCTGAGGAAAGAAGTCACATAACCTGTGACGCCAGCGCATCCTGATGGCTACTGAGGTCCATGTATCAGGAGGGAACATCACAACACTGAAATCACAATGGGTCCTATCTCTCAATCCCACTAGTGTCTTATTCTTTTGCAACACAGGCATAGCCAGGAATCTGCTTCTGTCCCAGATCCTCCCCCTCACCTGGGTGGTTGAACCAGGTCTGCCCTGGGCGGCTGGCATGTGATTCTTATCTCCAAGATGGTTCTTGATGCATGCCAGCCATATATTGCAATGGTGGTGTATTGCCTCAGTGTACCCAGGACGATCAAGCATTAGTGGTAAACAATGCATTCTTATAAAAAGGAGGTGAAATTAATGTCTTATCAGAAAAAAATCTCTCCATCCTTCTCTGAATCATGTCTCTATGGAAAGTTATTAATAAGTTTGATTGAATTTTTATTCCCTAAACTTAACTACACACTCATCAAACATTAAGAAAGCAGCTAATATACAGGACCTAGTAATAGACACAAGGACACAAAGATGAATATGTTACTGAATTCAAGAAGACAATGTTTAGTTTATGGCAATGCTTTGGAAAGAATTTACAATGGAAAGAAATGAGAAATTAATAACAGAAGTAAATGTGGGACATTCAAAAATATGTGGTAATTGAACAACACATTCTTAAATGAAAATTGGAGCCAGGAATGAATGAGAGAGGAAAAACTGGAGCCAGGTTCCCAATATCCCCTCCAAGGGTATGCACCCAATGCTGGTGTATCAGTTAGGGTTCAGTAGATGAACATATTTAATAATGTATATGGTTTCATCTAGGATTTACTAAGTAGGCTTAAAATAGCCGCTTGCAGAATCAGGGACAGAAAAACGCAAAATGGCTGTGTGTGCTGGAGAATCCAGTCAAAAGTGAAGAGCCAAAGATCTGGAATTCACTGCAGAGTCCATGTTGGAAAACTGAAGTGTTACTGTGGGTTGTGGGGTCCAGGACAGGCTCTTAGATTCTGATGCATAAAGAATGGGGTGTGGTGTGGGATGGTAAGGGAAAAGCACCAAAGTGCATTAAGACCATTGTATGGTCAGAGTGAGGGGTCTCGCACCTGCATAATGAAAATGGCACGAGTGCTGAGGGCATGGAGTTTAGGGATTTAAAATGTTGCACTGCTCCTGGGGCACCTCCCATTGGGTCTTCATGACAATACGATTGACAAAGTGCTGAGTTATGTCAGTTGCAGCTATTGTGCATGTCCTTTCCCATAATTCACTCTGTTATAATTGGATGTATGAGATGCAGTCCATATGCATGAACCTTCAATGAGCTGCAGGTAAAGAAAGGCTACTAAAGGTCATGTAGTGGAGTCTGGTGTTCATGCATCCTGGTTTGGGATTTGGGGAATCTTCTCTGCCTCCAGGTAGTAAGCCTTAGGACGAGGAGAGGGGGATTCATCCTGGATTGGTCCAGGTTCAGAAGAGTGGAGGGGAGTGGTCCCACAGTGAGGGAAGGGAGCAGTTCCCTATCCTTTCTACACAAGAAGGGTCTGCTGTGGAAGGCTGAAGAGTTTGCACTGGAAACCTGAAGAAACTGGAGACTAATGGCCAAAGACAATGGCAAAGACCAGAACTCCTCCTCCAAAGAAAAAGAAAGACTTCCTTCTTCTTTCCCATTTTATTTCATCCAGGCTACAGCTGTTGCTGAGGCAGGCCTGAATGATCACAGATGGGAAGACCTCCAACGAGCCCCCACCTCTTAAACTTTCTACCGCCTTGCCATAGTGCCAAGGCGGGGATGAAGCCTTTAACACACCAAGCCTTTGGAGGACAAGTGCGATCCAAATTGTAGCATGACACAACACGGATAAACCTTGAAAACATTATGCTCAGTGAAATAAGTCATGAAACACCATGTGTTGCATGATTACATCTACATGAAATGTCTGCAATCGGCAAATCTATGGAGACATAAAATAACATAGCGATTACCTCACCTGAAAGGGGAGAACGAAGAGGGAGAGCAGGTGTGAATGAGCACAGACTGTTTATTTAGGTTAATGAAAGTCATCTGCTCTTAGTGGTGATCTATGTACAACTCTATGCATATACTAAAAACCACTGAAATGTACACTTGGAAGTGCACACTTTGTGGTATGGGAATTACATCTCAATCACACTGTTATTTTTAAAAATATTTCAGGGACTCAAAGAAGATTTCCTTAAAAAGGTACCATTGTTTGTGGGAACGTAAACTAGTACAACCACTATGGAAATCAGTATGGAGATTCCCCCAAAAAACTAAAACTAGAAATTCCATTTACCCAGTTATTCCCTTCTAGGCATCTTCCTGAAAGAGTTAAGGACATCAGATTACAGTGACCCATGCATACTTATATTTCCAGCAGCACGACTCACAACAGCTATATCTTGGAAGCAGCCTATGTGTCCATCCACAGATGAATGGATAAAGAAAATGTGACATTTACTCACCATGGAGTACTATTGTGCCACAAAGAAAGATAAACTGGAATCATTTCTAGGAAAATGAGTGCACCTTGAGACTATCATGTTAAGTGAAATAAACTTAAGACACACAAACTTAATATCAGACACACAATTTTTTTTTGTGGGTACTGGGGGTCGAACTCAGGACTTCGTGCACCAGCAGCCTCCCATGCCACTGAGCAATATCACTGGCCCTTTTTTCCTTTGTATGTGGGTACCGGAAGTTGAACTCAGCATCTTGCTCTTGCCAGGCAGGCGCTTACGCTGCTGAGCCATCTCACGGACCCAAACACACAAATTTAATATCACATGGTTTCTCTTATATGAGAAACTTAAAATATAAATAAAGAGCAAAATAAAATATAACTAATAGGAAGTAGGGATATCTCACTATCTTTTACAAATGGGATGAGAACCAAGAGATGGAGGGGGGAGTAGAGAGGAAGGGTATGAAAAACTAATGAAAATGTGTTGTGTCCATATACCAACTCCCCACAATGAATGTAATTGTTATGTACTACAAACACGGACTAATAAAAATAAATATTGCAAAAAGATAAAACTTACCTTAAAGATGTCACATAAATAGGGTTGGGTCTTATGAGTCTGGGGTGATAAGCTTCATGGTTTCTCTTCTCTGACCTTGGCCTTCACCTAGTAGCTGGCCTGCCACACTGACTGTATTCTAGAACATCTGGTAGACCATCACCGTGCAGTGAGAGTACCAGTGGGCTGTGCGGTGCAGTGATCCTCAGTGGAAAGAGCCCAACACGTCCTTGTACAGAATGTACCAACCGCTTCCTCTGGACATGTAGGTACACCTGGTCCCAGCCCTGCACATATGGTTCTTCCATCTTAAATATAACTGCTGTCGTATATCGACGACCTTTGTGTTTCTGGCAAAGACGTCATGCCTTCAGATTCGGATCCCATTTAGTTGTGAGTCAAGGCATCTGGGCTGGTATTCAGGATACTAAACAGTAACCAAAATAAATATCCTGGCAGCCAGAATCCTGAGGTGGCCTCCACTCGGGAGGCTGTGGGGTTTCCGTTGTCAGTGTTCTCCCCTTGCAGGAAAAGGCAAGCTACGTATGTGTGAAGCAGGAATGTTACTCGATCCACACCCCACCAGCAAAAAGGAAAACACAGGCCCAGCAGAGGGAGAAAAGGGTGCCAGGAAGAAGGGGAGCCAAGCCAAATCTGGCATTTCACCTTTCATTTCCCCCCAAAAGCCACCTATCCACAACCCCAACTCAGGGTCCAATGTTTCAAATGCTTTCATGTCCTTAGAGGGGCCAGGTCTCAGTGGGGTGGAGATGGGGTGAGATCAGGAGGGTGGGACACAAGAGAGAGGGAGGCAGGGGGAGCTCTGTGAGACATCGGCTGTTCTTAGATCTTCTCTGTTCGGCAGGTCCTGGGTTAGGACATTCAACTGTAGCAGAGCTCGCCATGCCTGTATTATCCAACTGTGTTCCCCATGTGTGCCTGCGGGTGAGCACGCCTCTCCCTCCCTCCCCCATCCCTTCTACTTTCTCTTCCCCTCCCTTTCTTCTCCACTCTTCTTTCTTCCTTCCTCTTCTCCTTCCTTCTCTCTCAAATACTCTTTTCTTTTTCCCCTTTCACACTCTCCTCTCATATTCACTCTCTCTCTCTCTCCCCCCACCCTTACTCCCTCTCTCTCTATCCCTCTCTTTCTTTTCTTCCACCCCTTCGTATGTAAACAAATATCTGTTGGTTTTCCCTGCCCAGTTGATTTAGTAAATCTGGATTTTCCTTGGGAAACCAGTCACCCTTTCTTAACCCACCAGCTTGAGTGTTGAAGTGGACACCCTGATTCTCACCAGGGGACTCAAGCTTGGCCATCTACACCAATCACCATGCACTGGGGACACTGAGAGTACAGATGGATGTGAGGCCACACGCAGCCACCGAATAACTACTGTTCCTTCTGTTGCTTTTCAAATTTAAGGAACTTTTCATTGTGGAAGGAATTTGCAAAAAGGCATATAAAATCATATATTAAGAATAATGAACACTTGTGTAACTGGCTATCCAAGTTAAGAAATAGGACATGATAAGTAAGTTAGCAATTACACAGGTGCCTCCCCTCATTACAATCGCAATCTTCTCCCAAAAGGAACTATGATTTTGATGTTTTTCACTTAAAATTTACTTGATTTTCTAGAGAGCTTTATTATGTTTTTATGCCTAAATAATATATTGCTTAGTTTAGCTTGTTTTCAAACTTCCTATACACAGAATCATACTGTCTTTATTTCTTGTATCATTTCCATAAAATGTATTTGGCCTCTTGTGCATCATTTGGGGTTCTCTGAGTGTATCTGGCCGGCTAGCAGTGAGATTTTAGTAATAAATTCTGCCCGATCTATAGAGTGTGGAACCAGGGTTATATTGTGGGGGTCAGTCTAGGAGAAAGAGTCCTTGTGTTCTTGTAAGTGAAGCATTTTCCAGTCAAGCGGGCTTTTCACACTGCCAAGATGGGCCTCTGTTGCTTGAGATTCCAGGCCCATGACCAGAGTCCCTTTTTGTATTCTAGTTTCTGCAGGGGGCATGAAGAGGGAGAAGGCTGCCAGGCCTTCTCTCCACACTGACAGGCCCTCATCTAGTGACAGCCCCGGCTTCCCAAGATGCCAGAGGAGCACAGCGTGCTTTCATTTCAGGGAAAATCTGTCACAGCTGAGCTGCACGGTCTTGAGTGAGCACCTTACCCTTGCTCAGATTTCTGGGCATCTGAAAAGGAAGGAATTGGCCTAGAATGCTGGGGAAACTACGAATTTTTGTAGTTAACTCAATGTGCATTAAATGTATTCTCCACTTACAATATTTTCACCTTACAATGGGTCTACCGGCATGTAACCCATCATAAGCCAAGGAGCACCCATATACCTGGCAGGGAGAAGAAAAAGAGCAAAGATGGGAAGGGGGATCCAAAGAACAGCAGGGGTCGGTGAGGCAGTATGGGGCTGGAGGAGCACACACGAGGTGACGTCAGGCATCTGGGCAGAGACCAGCCCTCAGGGGCGTAGACCGCGGTAAGGACTTCTGATCTTATCATAAGAGTGACTTCACCTATAAACAGGATTCTATGGAAGAAAATTTATTGACACTCATTAAAACTGGGGAAGATTTTATTCAAGACTCTTGCAACATGGGAGAGAGAGTGAACTCGGCTCCGGGCACAATAGGGACGAGTGAGGATTCACAGTCAACGGGCAGAGTGGGAGCAACTGTAGATGGGAAATTCCCAAGATGAGGGGTCGATGGCAGGGAAATCAGCCCAGCAGGATTCTTGTTAAAAGCAGACCAAAGACTTGGATATACGGGGTGAGAAATGAAGAGTGTGATCAGAGATCCAGGGTGGAATGCTCACTAAGCTGACTTACAGATTCTTCACTAAATCTGGGTTCAGTAGGCAATGGGTCTGGCAGCAAGGTCAAGGCCTGCTCGAGAGGAAGGCACGGAGGAGCCTGACTAAAGCATGGGCAAGGAGAGAGTCCCGGGGAAGCCCTTGGGTTGGCGCCAGGAGAACTGACTGCAGCAGCAGGGGAGGAGGTGGGGAGCCATGAGGAGGTTGCTGCTGGCCGTCAGGACACCCCAGCAGGGGATGGCTGTGAGGCCACAGAGGTGGCACAGGAAGATTCCTCAAAGGGCTTTTGGACCTAGTCATGAAAGACAAGTGTGAGCCACGGTGGGCAGAGTGGCTCCTGCAGAACTCGGGGCAGGAGGTACAGGACAGGACTCGAAGGACCTGGTCACCTGGGAGGATGGCACCAGGTCCTTCCACCTGTGTGACTCTGCTTCCTGTGATCCTACCGGCTTCATGCAGCATGGCAAGGTGTGGCATGCAGCTTCTGCACTTCCTCATCAAAACCCTCAAATCCCGGCTGGGGATATAGCTCAGTGGCACAACCGCCTGCCTGCCAAGCAGAAGATCCTGAGTTTGATTCCCGGCACCAAAACAAAAAACCCTCAAATCCCATTAAACTTTTCAAAAGGATGGGCTGCTGCTTCTGGGGGGACCTTGCTGACGGCGTCAAGCCCTGTCCAGGAGACTGTGCGGCTCCCTTCTCTCTGAGGTCACTTCCACACTCTCCAGCTTGGGTCTTCCATGGGGAGGGGTCTTCATCTGTTTGGGCTGCTATAATAAAACGTCATAGACTGGGCAGCTTCTAAACAATAGAAATTTACTTCTTGTAGTTGTGGGGGTTGAGAAGTTCAAGGTCAAGGTGTTTGGTGAGCACCTGCTTCTGATTCACAGACACCATTTCCATGCTGTGTCCTCACACGGTGGAAAGGACAAGAGAGTTTTCTGACTCCTTGTATAAGGGTACGAGGACTCTGCCCTCATGACTTCTTCACTTCCTGAATTAGTCACTTCCTGCGGCTAGGACACAAGGCCTGACACCCACAATTTAAAGGAGGAGAAGTTGATTTTGGCTCACAGTTTTAGAGGGTTCAGTCCCATTGTTGGCTGGTTCTAAGGCAGAAATGGAGTGATGAGGGCATGGTGGAGCAAAGCTGCTCAACCTGTGGCAGCCAGGAAGTAGATAGAGAAGGGAGGAGCCAGGGACAAGAATACACCCTTCCAGGTCACACCCCGGTGACCCACCTCCAACCAGGCCCCACCTCCTAATAGCACATTCAGCTATGAACCCATCCATGGATGAATCCATTGATGAGTACAACGTCCCATGATCCAATCACCTTTCAAAAACCCCACCACTTAACACGAGACTTCACAGGACATTTTAGATCTAAACCATAATGCATCCCAAAGTCCCACCTCCAAATATCATCATACTGGGGATTTGGATTTCAACATATAAATTGGGGTTGGCTACAAATATCCAGTCCATAGCAGGAAGGGTGCAGGCACGGGGATTGTTGATGGCCATCTAAGCACCTAGCAACCTGGTGAGCCTCTTTCAGCGGGGAAGGAAAGACCGACTATAGACAGCCTGGGCTCCAGTCCAAGCTGTGTAGCCTTGGGCAGGCGATGCCACCTCTCCGATCCTCATCTATAACACATGCAACAAGGGCAGAGACTTCCCAGGGTTGCTGTAAAGATTTCATGAATTCACATGAGCTGAGGGCTCAGACTCATGCCTGCAACTCACCCCTGCGCTTTTTTTCCTCACTGTCCTCTCCGCTCTTCCTCTTTCTTTTAAATCACTCAAAACATGCTTACTGAGCTCCTGTCAAAGGCAGGCACACTGTTGGGGGCTGTGGGACTTGGGGTGACCTGACTCTGCCTTCTGGAGGTATTCAGACTGGAAAACCAGGACTTAGGGGTCACGAGAAGAACCCTCTTCCAAGCTGAGCCCTGGCAGGCATTGTCCACCTGAAATACAAACCTGATCTTGGTCCTCCGCTGCCCTGTGCTTCTCAGGGGCTCCCAGCCACCCTCAGGCTGTGCAAACTCCCAAAAGGGGTTCACACAGCCCCTACTGGCCCTCAGGGCTACCAGCCACCTCTTCCAGCCCCTCTGTCCTTTACTCCCAGAACGAGCCTGTCCGGCCCCACCTGCAGGCTTCTCACGCGATGCCCTGGTCCCTTTCATCTGTCAGGGGTGCACGCTCTCCTTGCTCACAGGTGGGCAGGGCCCATGGACTTCCTTGTGTGGCCGCATCTCATGTTCTGTGACTTCTCTTGACTTATTTAGGCTCCCCACGTGCCCTCAGCGTCTTGGTCGCAGGCACAAGGCACACCCCTGCCACCGAAGCCCCTTGCACACCCGTGCCCATACTGGACCACGAGCACCGGTGGGTTTGCCAAAGCAGCTCCTGCTACAGGCCTGAGTTTCTGCGTTACCTGGCCTGCTCCTTAAATACACCAAATCTCTGTTTTCCTTTTTAAAGACTTTAAATATAACTCAAAATAAAGTTGGACAGTGACGGCTTCCCATGCAAAAGAAACATCTTTCTCAAGAAATCCACAGACTGTCCATAGCATGTCAGGGCTCCCGTGGTCCTTCTGAGATGTCACTTGCCACTTTACAGCAGAAGACAGAACTTTCAGAGTGGAGTAAGTGTCCCCGTGCCACTGCCAGGAAGCCACCAAGCCAGGATGCCAACTGCGATCTATGCCACAGGCAAACAGCCGCCTGCAGACCACGCTGCCTGCTGCAAACCCTCAGGGGGAAAATGTACTTGCTGGCCCTTTAAACCAGGTTTGAGACTATTTCCCTCTTTTTAGAGAGGAGGACGAAGGCACACAGCAAAGGAACAGAGAGTGGCGGGGCTCTAAAAGTCAAATTTCTGCCATTCCTGCTCTGGGGTTTGTGAAATCCCTGGCGACCTGCAGCAGAGCCGTGCATTCCAGCGAGCGCCTAATGAAAACAGCCTGCTACTCCGTGTGGGTCTGCGAGCGTGCAGGGCCTCCCCGAAGTCAAGAGTCGTGTTATTTCTCAGCCCCTCCACAAAGTCAAACCGGGCTGCTCCGGAAAAAGCGGGGCCACCGTGGAGGGCGCCCTTCCTTCGGGCCAGATTCCCATCCTATGGCGCTCCACGTGAGAAGCCCCTGGGAGCCACGCGTTGTTTGGAATTTAAACATCTTCTACTTTTCCTAGACACCGGCAAAGTATTTTTTAGGTATGACAGGAATGAAGCAGCTAGGGCATCCATTTAATGGTATGTGAAACAGAAGCTAAGGTTAGCACACCAGGCACGTTTTGCCGATAGCAGGAGACAGAGGCCAGTGTAAGAAGAAAACCGGCTTTGAGAGCCCGATCTGCGGACAAAAGCACGAAAACAGCCACTGTTAGGGCCGTTCATCTCCGTGAGCCGTTGGGAGACTTGACTTCGTGTCTGCAGTCACTGGAGTGTGGGGACATCTTTGATCTCCCAAATCAGCAAGAATCCCAAAGGGAAGTGAGCAGTGTTTCTGATTATTATCTTTAAAGTCTAAAATTCCTTGGGCGAAATTCAGTATGAAACGCATCCCTGCACCGGGAAAAGGTGAGCGGCTGTGTCAACATCTGGCCCTTATTAAGGCGCTGCTATTTTCACTAGGCAGTGAACTGGAGAAACCAAATTCCTTGATAAAGCTCGAAATTTCCAGGAACTGCTTGTAAAAGGCATTTCTCCTGTCTGGATCTTTTGCTAACTGCTCAGCCAAGCCCAGGGATAAAAGGCATTATCTGTTTGTCGAATTGTCTCTAAGCTTTCATGCTCCGGTTCACCCTTGGTTTTGACCTTTGTAGAACACTGCACGATTCGCAAGGCCTTTCCGCATTCCTCCTGCCTTTGATCTCCTCGGCAGCCCAGAGAGGAGGTCCCAGCAAAGGCTGAGCCCCTCTTACAGTCAGAGAAACTGAGGCTGCAAGAATCTGCAAGGCAGGCAAAGCGGGGAGGACGGTGCTTCCCGCCTTCAGCAAGTGGGAGAATCTATCTCCTCTGCAGACTCCGGGTGGAGCTGAAATCTGCATTTTTGACGGCTTCCGGGTAGCACAAATGCTGTGGGCTCCCGAGCCAGACCGTAGAACAGCGAGACATCAGAAGCATATTTGGGACTCAAAATAGAGTCTCGGGTTTCCAAATCTGAGGCTGTCATACCAAGTCTTGTTGTGAACATAAGGCCCAAGGTCTACGTTCTACGGAGCATGACTCTTGGGGCTCAAATCCCACCTCTGTCACCTGCTGGCGTGGGACCGTTGTCTTCATCTCTCCATTCACCCTTTTATCATCCACAGATGGGGGTCGATGGCAACAACACTCGCAGGACTGTCTTTAAGAACAATATGCCTTAAAACTATTACAGTAGTAGGTGCTTAGTAAATATTCACTGTTTTCATTATTCATGGTCAGGTTGGCATCAAGCCCTGAAAGAGTCCCGCTCAGAGCCTCAGGTTGCTAATTCAAAAAATGAGAATAATAAAAATTAACCCTTAAGTTCCTCAAAAAATTAAAAACAGAATTACCATGTGATCCAGCAGTCTCCCTTCTGGGTATATATCCAAAGAAATGAAGCCAGTATGCCAAAGAGATACCTGTACTCTCATGTTCAATGCAGCTAAGGTGCAGAATTAACCTAAGCACTCACCAGCTGATGGTGGATGAAGAAAATGCAATTTATTCACATGGTGGAGTACTATTCAGCCTTTAAAAAGGAAATCATCCTGTCATTTGCAGTGAGATGGATGAAATAGAGCACATTGATTACACTAAATGAAATAAGCCAGAGTCAGAAAGACAGATACCGCATGATGTCCCCTGAAGAACGCGTTTTTGCAACCATCATGCTTCGCTCTCTGCCTGGTACAGACTAGGTGCTCAGTAAAAGCGGGTCCCCAAGTCTACAACTGAGCCCAAGGGAGGAGGGGCTTGCATGTCATCACTCTTCTTAGTGACAAAAATGGCGTTACAGATAAATAAAGTCCTTCGGATTCTTTCCTAGCAAGGCAGTGGAAACTCCCAAGGTAATCTCAGCTTCTGCAGACAGAAACAGGGAAGGGGACCTGCCCGCCACCCACCTGCTAACTCAGGGAAGGGAAGAACCACCTGACTTCGTTTTCTCCAAATGGATCACAGAAAGGGAAAGGGGGGAATAGGAAGAGAGATTATCAACCAAGAAGAACAGTCATTGTCAAAATTCCATAGCAACCAGGATTGCTGGGCGCATGAGCCCTTCGTGAGATGAGAATGTTAAACAAGACCAGGTTTTGAGGGCCGGCTTCTGACACAAGGAGAATCTGACTTCCCACCATGCTCAGGGCTCAACATACACCTGGAGGCCCTGCCGCCCACGGGCGGAAGTGGATTCACTGGCTCCATTCACTTGACAGCTACTCACTGAGCACCAGGCCAGACACAGAAGACAGATTTGTTGCAGAATTCCCAGGATTACAGCCTGCGATGACAATGTCCCATGCAGGAACAATGATAGGGAAGGGAAGCCCCTGCTATGAAGTTTAACCAATTTTGATATAATACTAAACTTGGATACATTTCATAAAATGCTCTCAAATAACACAGGTCACAAACTGATAAAACTGTAGGGGAAATTGGTAAAACCCTCACCTTAGTGATTCATTTAAATAAGTAAAAAAGTAAAAACTACAGATTTGAACAATCCATTGATAAGTTTTTTGATGTAAGCACATAGTGGAAACCTGCTCCCAATACTTGGGAAAAATATGCCTCAAACACACTTGGAACATTACCTTAAAATCACCCAGCAGTGTGTTATGGGATAAATCTCAATAAATTTTAAAGAGTGAGTGTCATACAATATCTATTCTCTAATCACAATGCAATTAAGCTAGACATCAGTGACAAAATAAATATTTGAAAAACTCTGGGAATTTAAAAAATAAACTTACAAATTATTCATGGGGAAAAATAGAATCTAAAATGGGAGTTTAAAAACACACACAGCCCAATCATAACAATGCTACACATCCGAAGCTACGGAGTGCAGGGAACATCATATTTTGAAGGAAGTATGTCCTCCACCACTTGACCAAAGAAAGAAGAAATTATTAAAGTCGATGAGATTAGCAGCCTATCGAAAAGATTATAAAGCAAATGGGAGAATAATGTCAGCATAACTTTTAACAAAAACAGGAAACAGTCAACAAAGCTCGCGGTGTCTTTCAGAGAAGACTAAAGACGCAGTAAACCAGTGTCTGCCGATATTTTTTAAAAGACAGAACATAGAATTTATCCAATTAAGCAACAGTAAGAATGGAAGAGGATAAAATTACTCAAGAGCTGGAAAGGATACAAAATGGATATCTGATGTTAATAAATTTGGGAATATAGATTAAAATATATAAATTCCTAGGAAAAAGTAAGTAACCGAAACTAACTCACAGAGAAATAGAAACCCTGTCTAATCTTCTAAACATTAAGGAAATTTAATCAGCAATATAAATTTTTCTGAAAATAAACACCAGGTCCAGGGGATTTTATAGGTACATTTTATAAACTTTCAAGGAACAGGCCATTCAGATATTCAAATTCAAATATCTCTTCCCAGGAAGGAAAAAGAGAGAACACCCCACAGCTATTTTATGAGGCTAATATACCACTGACATTACAAGCACATGAAGAGAGTTTTAGAAAGAAAAATTACACACTAATCTTGCTCAAAAACACAATGTGAAATTTCCAGGGCAAATAGTAGCAAACCGACGCTGGCTCTGTATTTTTAAATTTTTTTAAGTTACTCCTTGTAACCAGGCTAAGCTATGCAAGGAAGTCAAGGATAATTTAACATTGGAAACCTCATCAGCGCCATTCCACAGGTTGAGAGGCTGAAAGAGGAAATTTATATTCTAAACCTGGGTGTCCCCGGAACAAAAGCGAAAGTGTCTCTTCCTGCAGAGGAAGAGATCCCAGGGGCAGGAGTGAGAGGCAAGTGGGGAATGATGGTGCACACCTGTAATCTCAGCACTGGAGGGAGGCTGAGGCAGGACGATCACTGCAAGTTCAAGTCTAACCTGGGCTAGATAGTGAATTCAAGGCCTGAAATACATAGTGAGACCCTGTCTCAAAAAACAAAACAAAACAAAATAAGACAAAAGAAAATGAAGAAGAAAGAAGAGTTAGAAAGACCAGTGATCGAGCTGGCTACCAGATTGGCCTGGACTCAATCCCAGGGATAGCTGGAATTGCCACACGAAATGCACCTCGCTACTGTCCACAAAGGGAAGGACAAATTCTTTGTCTCAGGAGTAAGCGTTGGTCCCCAGTGATGGTCAGGGCAGCAGGGGACCCCAGAGCTATCAGGGTGCTCCCATGTGAGGCTCCCAAGATCACACAGAACTGGTCACTGCCGCAGGCTGAGAAACTGACGCAGCTCAAAGCATCTGCAGAACCGTGGAATCTTTCCGCACAAACAGGCAAAGCCTTCGATCGGATTCAACACTTGTTCAAAATGAAACAACCAAAGCAACAAGGATGATGACCCAGCAATGATCCACAGCCTCCCGTGGGAGTCCCGTCAGCCCTGCAGCAAGCGTCACTGTCCATGTGAAACATTAGAATTATTCCCGTGACAGCCAGGACAAAGACAAAGGTACGATCCTCTCTGTCACACTACTCTGAAGGACACCGTGTAACCCCCGTGGAGAAATAAATGAAAGGCAAAGGGTTAGAAAGAAGGAACCAAATCTGTATTAGCTGATAACACCACTGTCTGTGTGGAAAACCCAGCTGAACCCACAGACGAATCAGTGCCACCAATAAGAAAGACGCGCAATTTACCAAATTCTACGTCAATTTCCAAAGCCCATTTACATGTCTACTCACTAGCCAGAGAGAGTTGGAAAGGTAAATTTAAATATATGGAAAACATTTGCAGACAAAATAAGATCATACTTGAGATTTTCTTTAAATAACCCTGAGGCGGGGGTTATAGACGCAGTGAGACTCATTCTGTATTCACGATTTTGAAGCTGAATGATTGACACCTTCAATTTATTTTACTATTACATCTACTTTTGCTTATTTTTTTTAATTCCACGATGAAGTTTTTTAAAAGAAAAGATATATACATATGCAAATACACATTTATACACAATAAATAATTTATATGTCCAGCAGTGTATGTATACACAAACCATATACAAATATACAAACCATATATGCACAAAATATACACAAACCATATATAATAGCAAGAAAAATCTAATGCATCTAAGATAACTCTAACAAACATGTAAAAGCTTATTGTGCAAAAAAAAAAATTAACTTGATTTAAATAAGCCCTAAATATATGAAAGAAGTAAACATATTTATGGAATAAAAGACATTTTTTAAATGTTAAGTTGGCTTTACGTGATTAATAGATTATATTTAATTCCAATCAAAGTTGCACAAGGCATTTTGTTTCTTTTGATATATACTAACTCAAAAATTCACACAGAAGAACACTGGACCAAAAATAAACCAGAAGAATAAAGTGGGAAACGTTTCCTATCCAGTTTCAATATTTATTCAGCTATCTCACATCACTATAGTGAGTGAGATACTAGAACAGGGCTGGACAAACCAGCCAAAGAAACAGTAGAGAAGGCCCAGAAACACGTGGGAAAGAGTGGTATCACTTCTTCATATGGAAAGGAGAGACTTCCCAATAACTCGTTCCAGGATAGTTGGCTGTCCATCTACCCACACACACACACATGCACGCAAAGTTATCCCTACCTCACATCATACAGAATAAAACAACTTTCTACAACAAAAATTAAATTAAATTCATTGATTAAGAATTTAATTGTGGGGCCAGTGAGATAGCTCAGCGGCATAAGCACCTGCCTGGCAAGTGCAAGGCCCTGAGTTCAACTTTCGGTACCCACATACGAAAAAAGGGCTGGTGATATTGCTCAGCGGCACGGGCACCTGCTGGCACACGAGGTCCTGAGTTCGACCCCTGGTACCCACAAAAAAAAAAAAAAAAGAGTTTAATTGTGAAAGTGAAGATCGAAATTTTTACAAGACATGTTGGAAGATCATCTTGATAATCAAAAATAGGGAAAACTTCTCCAGCAAGATACAAATCATAAAGATAGATTCAACTCTACTAATTTAAGAACACCAGTATCAAAATTCCAGTGAACAAAACTTCAAAGAGTTTCAGCATCAAAAGATAGCCTAAAGAAAAATATAATAAAATGACAACCTACAATTTAGCAGGAAATGATTGCAACTAAAAAAAAACTCAGAATAAACAACTATCAAACCAGTAAGTCCACAGAAGAAAATATGGGTTCAAAACTCTGAAGAGGCATTTCACGGAGGAGGAAACCATCACAGCTATCACAATAAATATTTTTAAAAACATTCATTTCATGCACATTAATCATCAGAAAAGTGTAAATTAAGCAATGAGTTGCTATTTCTCACATAAAAGTCCTTTGAAAAACTTATCGTAGAGAAAAATCTAACTAGTAGGCATCTTAAACATGGACAAGAAAAAATAGACCTGTATTGCTCAGAACTGAAAAAAAAATGTTTTTAGAAAACAAACCAAATTAACTGTATTAGTCAGAGTTCTCCAGAGAAACAGACCTGCTGGGTGTGGATATAAATGGGCAGATTTATTTTAAGGAAGTGGCTCACACGATCATGGAGGCCAGCAGGTCTGATGCCTGCTGGAGCCATGCGATCCAGGAGAACAGGTGACTGTCATCGCTGAAGTCCAGGGGCAGAGGGAGAAATTCCCTGTGCTCTACACCAGCCTTCCAGTGACCACGTGAGGCCAGACAAGTTACACAGGGCTTTACTCAAAGTTCACCCACCTAAATCATCATTCCATGCAAAAATGCCCTCACAGAACCATTTAGAACTATTTTACCACATATGTGGTCATCAAGGCTGAGCAAAGCTGACACATAAAATTAATGCAGAGTCCCTTCTCATCCTTGTAAATAGCATCTTCTTCCCTCCCCAACTATGATGAATAGTCATCAGTAGGAAAACAAATCCATGAAATGTGGTAGTCTCTCGATGGAATATTACACAGCTGTGAAAATGAACTATAAAACAAACCATCGCTTCCTATATCATGTATGACTCTCAGAAACATGGCCAAGTAAAACAATCAAATGGAAGAAGACCATACACGATACCACTGTATGTGGTTCAAAACACAGGCAAAGCTAAAGAATACATCATTTAGAGTTACATGGATATGTAGTAAAAACATAAATATAAGCAAGGCTGTGATGTAAAAATAATTTCAGGGTTCTGTTTCTGTTTGGGGGTGTGATTCTTGCTGAGGGTCAGCACACACTCTCCCAGGGAGCTACGCCCAGCTGGGGTCTGGGTATCTCCAGGAAGAAACAAGGCGCTGGGATCGGGAATGAGCGCACAGAGCTTCACTGCAGATACAGTTCTGAGGCCGAGCAGTGAGCTCACAGAGGATCATCGGATCTTTGCACATCGTAACTTCGGTGGCAGAACCCATGCTGAGGTTCACCAAACGCTTCCTTCTCCCCCCAGGACACAGAGCAAAACTCCCTTCCCAGTCATTTGATTGCACTCTGGCTGTTGGAGTGTGAGCCGGTCCTATACGTCTTCCTCCCTTTCTGCGGCCTTTCTTTCTTTTTCTTGGGGCTGGGGATTGAACCCAGAGCCTTCACACTGAGCTACATCCCAGCCCTTTTTATTTTTTATTTTGAGACAAGGCCTCGCTAGGTCAGTAAGTTGCACACACTGGATTCCAACCTGCCATCCTCCTGCCTCAGCCCCCCATAGTGCTGGAATTACAGACATGCACCACAACACCCTGCCACTTCTAAGGGTACATTATAGGTGCAAAGTAGGACAGAAGGGTCCTCAGATGGCTGCCTGGATTAGGGCTCCCCCAAGCCTGCTCCTGCCCCACCACAATGGTGTGGGCCCGGGACTGTTAAAGACTGAAATCTCGGGGCTTGCGTGTCACTGCAGCGTAGCAGCTGACTCATCCAACAATGAACTTATAGCTAAGCGACTTCTTCATATTGTCCTTTGTGTACTGCATGGAATGTAGTGTAGAGGTAATGAAATGAAGGTAGCAAATGAACTAATAAAAGTATTTTTAAATACTAACATGAAAAACGACTCTCTTTTATTTTTGTTCTGGTGCTGGGGATCACACCCAGGGAACGCTGGGCAAGTGCTCTACCCCTGAGCTGCATTCCGGCCCTCCAGCCATTTTTACTTTTTATCTTGAGACAAAGTCTTGTAAGTTGCCCAGGCTGGGCTTAAATTTGTGACCCTCCTGCCTCAGCCTCCAGAGTGGCTGGGATAACAGGCGTGATCCACGGTGCTGCAGGAGGGTGGCGGGGCACTGAGAGACACCAGAGCGTGTTGGATTCTGTTGAGAAAGAGCGACAGAGACAGAGAGCAGATGAGAACGCCACAGCAGGAGGGTCTTGAAAGCTAGGGGACTGCAAAGCAGCAGGAAAACTAAACGGGCCTCGAAGCCTCTGGGCACCACATCCTGCACCAGGCGCCGAGCTAGCAGCTGCAAGACGGAGAGAGCCACCTGCACCTCTCCCTCACACCAAGGCTGTGTGCACGCCCAGGCCCTGCTGTGTGCCTGGATGTTGTCTAGTTTCAGACTCATGCTTGGGGCAAAGATTTTTTTGCACACAGGACACCACTGGGGCTGGACTGGCACCAGCCCCGCCAGGAGGCAGCCGGTGATGAGGCATCCAGCCCATGCCCACCCCTTAGGAACTGGGAAGCTTGCCCACCTCTCGTTGGGCCCAGAGCGCCCTCCCCCCCGCCAATCCTCTTGGTGCTGGCTGATAAGGGAGTGCTGGCAGATAGCTGGGGGTTCTCGGGTAGGTGTGTAAGGTGTTACGGTCAGGAGGAAGAGGGCAGGAGACAACACTGAGTCCCAGGGAAAGGAAGGGAAGGGAAGGAAATTGCAGCTGGCAGCATCTTGAGTTTGAGTCCCCATTCTGCTCCCCAGTAACTAGGATGATGAATAAACCACTTAACCTCTCGAGTAACCACGGTGACAATAAAGCTTGTTATGGCGGGAAAGAGCTGAGATCTAAGGACACAGCAGGCGTCCTGTAAAGCTCATCCCTTCCATCTTCTTCTATCTTCTATCTTCTAACATGGCCACTGCTCAAAGTCCCAGGTGCGCAATGCAATAAATGGATAAAGCAACTGATGCTGGGGCACAGACAGCGAGCAGGCCACACAGGACCCGTCGTCCCCACACAGTGCCACTTGGGAGCCACCTTTCCCGCCTCCACCCGATACTGCCCCTGACTTCAAGAACAAGCCTGTGAGGGGGACAGGGAGATGGGGCCTCAGACCTGTTTAAAGATGTCAGGAAGCCCAGAGACGTCACGTGCCTCCGTTTCTCTACAGCGCGTGGTGCTTAGACCGTGACAGCGTCAGGCTCTCCCGTGACGCAAGGGCAGGCACTGGGCTGCATTTTCTCTGTGTGAGTCTATGGATTTCCGACAACAGTGTCACAGTGAGCCCCACTGAGAAAGAAGGAAACGGAGCTTGGAAAATGAACTAAGCTGACGGGCGTCCCCGGAGCTGTGGACTCCGACAGCCTCGGGAAATAACGAAGGGTGTGCTGCGTCCACTGTCGGGGGAGCTCTCGGTGCTGGCAGACTGGCCACCTCCTAGGACAGCTAGGGGACACGGCCCGGCCCCTCTGGACCCTGCCACAGAGCCCTGCTTGCAGTGAGATCTCAGAGGCATGACAGTCACAGGTTGCCATCTCAGGCTCCATAAGGTCCTACTTTCCACGGAGTCACCACAGGACTGGCTGCCCCCGAGGACCAGCGATGACCTTCACCATATGGCCTGTGTGTGCTGGGGACAGTAGCAGAGGTCGGTGCCCCTCCTGATGCTGCTACCGTAGATTCCATCCGACTGCAGCCTCTGTGACCCTCCACGACCATCACTCCTCTGTCATCTCCTGAGTCCAGACAGGCAGACAAAGGCCTTGGGATTACACGGGAGACACGAGACAAACACACAAAACAGAACCACCACAAAGGTGAGATCGGCTCTGTATTCTCAAACAGAGGATCAAATCTGGGTTTGAGGAGGCTCCTTGTTGGGAAGAACCAGTCTGAAGAGTCAGGTTGCCCTTGCAGTTGGTACAGAAGTTGTTGTGGTCCGTACTCAGATGTCCCCAGAGCCTCACGCTCTCACAGGAGGGCCTTCTGGACGGCCAGTGGAGTTTGGAGGTTCACGGCTGACTTGCTATTAGGAGGTAGGATGGTGTTGGAAGAGGTGGGTCACTGGGGGTGGGACCTGGAAGACTGTCATCTTGTCCCCTGATTCTCCTTTTTCCTTTCTCTCTGCTTCCTGCTGCTATAAGTGAGCAGCTCTCCTCCATCGTGCCATTTGTGCCTTGGATCCAGCTGAGACGCATGGATTAGACCCTCAGAAACCATGAGCCAAGATAAACCTCTCCTCCTTTAAATTACAAGTGTCAGGCCAGGTGTGGTGGCACACAACTGTCATCCCAGCACTTGGGAGGTTGAGGCAGGAGGATTGCTGTGAGTTTCAGGCCAGCCTGGGCTACGTAGTGAGTTCAAAGCTAACCTAAACTACATAGCAAGACCCTATCTCAAAAAGACCAAAAAAAAAAAAAATTTTAAATTGTAGGTGTCAGGTATTTTTGTCTCAGCAGTGGGAAAGTGACTAATATACATCCACTCCACTCTCTGTCTCTCTTCTGCCCTGGCCATTGCTTCCTCTGCCGAATCACTCATCCATTCTCTGTGTCTTGCAGCTGAGGCAGTACTAGTTCTCTCAGGAAGCTCCACAAGAGTCCAGCCACTCCCTAGATGCAGTTAGGAGTCCCTCTTCTCTGTGCCCATGAGCCCTCCACCTCCTCCCTCTCACTTAGCTCCCCGTGTAGTGACTGCCTATCATCCTGCCTCATTCCCTGCCCCCTACCCTTCAGCAAAGTCTGATAGGAAGAGGTTGTGTCCAAGGGTCCCCACCATGTTCACCATGAGAACATCTGATGCATGCACGGGCGTTCATCCTGTCAGACCGGGCTCAAACGCTCCATCCGGTGGGAAGCTTTGCTTCACAAGAACATCCTTCTCCACCACCACTACCACGACATGGCCATTAGCTACAGCACCAACACTACCACCATCCTTACGGCAAAGCATGTCCATCTCCAATCACCAGCACCAAGACACCACCATCCTATCACTACTCCATTCTCAGGACAGGCATTACTCCAGCGGTCACACTGCCACCATCATCAGTACCATCTCCACTTCTTCATCCTTGCTCAAAACATCAATCCCACCACCATCATCACCACCACCACTGTGACACTGTACTATCCTGACCACAGTCTACTCACTGGTGTCTCAGCTACGATCATTATGACCACCATGAGCAGCAGTGCCACTACGACCACCGTGCTCATGGTAAACCATTACTACCACCACTGCGATCACGGTCACCACAATCACTCGCCTCCCCCTCACCATCATCAGCACCATCTTGCCATTGCTACACCCTTAGTACAATCACCGCCTCCACTACCATCCCCACCATCTCGTGCTCACCATCATCCACACCGCCATTGCTGCCCTCCTTCCAAGCAATCCACGACCAACAAGACCAATGTCTCCATCATCACCACCACTGTTCCTCCCACCACTGTTACTCCCATCCCGAACACACGGTGCTGTCACTACTACGACCACCCCAGCGCCACTACCACACCCATGTGGCCACCATCACCACCATCAGCAGGCGTTACGTCCCTCTGCTGTGCCCACAAAGCCTGGGACACGCATTTGTCCATATTGTCATATCGTCAGTTGTGTCCAGTTTGTCCCCCCCACTGAGTGTGACCTCCACAAGGACAGGGACTTCTTCCCTTACACAACTCGCACAGCACCTGGCACACAGGAGGCACTGACTCAGTATGAGTCAAGGAGGGGATGAATGAACACTGCCACAAATAATAACAGCTGGCAACCATGTTCCTTATTTCATTTAACTTTCACTGCAGTCACAGGGAGTGGTATTCTCATTATTGTGGCTCTAAAGATAAGGAAGCTGAAGTTCAGAAACTTTCCCAAGGTCACATGGGCAGTCAGTGGCCGACCCAGACTTCAGCCCACATCATCTGACCCCAGGGCCACTGTAACCATCCCTTTATTGTACTTTGTCCCAGCGTTTCCTTGTATTTCTAGCTGTGTGATGGGATCCCAGAGGCCCAGCCTTCATCTCATGGGAACCTCGAAATCCTTGGAATGTGGGCTGCCTGTGACCTGACTGATATGGCAGCTCAGCTACTCTGAGTCAGGCTACGCCCTAATTGCACCCCCATTAAATATTCTTTTTCTCAGGGGACTTTTTAAACTCTGGGCTAAGGGTTGATTGTGTGTGCCTGCTGCTAATGAGCTTCCTGTCTTCGAAGGGGAGAACAAAGGCTCTCTAATAAACACAGCCAGCTGCAGGTCTGAGGCACCCCAGCCCCTACAGAGGAAAGCCATGTGCGTGAGGGTCACATAGGACAGCGAGATGGAAGGAAGCACCCTCCTCTGCCACCAGGCTGGGCTGCCGACCCCGGCCTCCGTCACCCTGCCAGAGACCCGCTGTCCCAGAACAACCGGAAACAGTCAGGGGGAACGCACACAAAATACCTCTCCATATCCAGGCCCCGCGAGGGGAGGAGGGAGGCCGTGTCTGCATGAAACGCTTGGCTTCCTAAGAAATCTCGACCCTGCAAGCCACGAAATGCCACCAAGCTCCCCTGGCCCCGCAGCGCAGCTCCGTGTCCTGCGCAGGGCTCCTGGGAGACTAGATCCTCTGTCCCTCCTCCCTCTGCAATGCCATGGTGGCCCAGCAGCCCAACGGATACAATAACCCAGTCACCCAGATGCATTTGTGTCCAAGCTTGTGGACCAGGTGACCAAGGCTGGAGAACGAGGGACTCCAGCAGTAGTTACAGGTGAAGCCCAGATTTCAACCCAGGCCTCCTCACTGCCTCCCTGCAAATCTGAGCTCCGGGCCCCTTCCAGGGAGAGTGCCAGAGGCCTCTGCTGTTCCGACTGAGACCGGAAAGCAGGCACAGGGCAGAGGGAAGGGCAGAGTCCCCTCTCGTTACAGGTCTCTGTCTGCATGTGGCATTTGTCCTCATGGGTCCTGCGCGCCTTCCGAGTTCCCATTCCCAGTGAGGTGGGCTACGGAGGCGGCGGGGTTCTCCTCCAGCAGTCTGTGCCCTGGCCATGCTGAGTGGCTCGGGAGCCCCCCACCTTCCAGAGCCTGGTCTCTGCCCGCGGATGGCCCCTGCAGTGCTGACCCTGATGCTCCCACACTCCCTCCAAGGCCCAGCCTGAGTGCCACTTCCTCAGTGACCTCCTGGGGTCCCCGTCTCAGCACGAAGCCACGCCCATACATCGCCCCAGCTCCCGCTAGCTCCTTCCCTTCCCGTCCTCCCTTCAGTTTAAGGGTTCCTGTGATGCCAAGGTGAGATAACGGTAAACTGGGAGGCAGCTGCACACCGCCGGCTCGGGGGGCTCCTGCCCCTCCGCTGAGGACTCCATGGTGACTTCCGGCTCTGGGCTCTGAGAGTCTGGGGACAGCACTTGGCCCCCAGGCATGAGGGGTGCTGCAGAGCCTGTCTGAGGCCTTCCTCTCTCCCTTGCAGCCACAGTTCCTTCCTATTCAGGTCCAAGTGACCTTCATCAGGTCAAAGTCAAAGCTTGTGGAGAATGGTTTAGAAAACCATGGGAAAGGAGAAAGTGGAAATCTCTCCCTCGCAGGTCCTCCTCGGAGCTTCCTGAGATGCGATTCTCAGCTCTGTCATGCTCCGAGTCACTTTTCATAAGGAATATTTAACCACTTCCCCTCGTTATCCTGAAAGGGAACTCAGAGAGGGAAGCTGGCAGGGGCTGGCTGACCACCCCCCGACCCCACTTCCTGCTCTTCCTGGGCACCCCAGGTGGGATTTCCGGGCTCCCTTGTGCTAAGTTTTAGCCCATCAGAGGGGAGCACCTATTTCCTATCTGGCCTCTGAAAACCCTCCCAGGGCAGGATCTGGGGCTGTCCACAGCCCTCCGAGGCGATTTGTCCATTCACAGCACCCACCGATCCCGCAAGGAATGAGGTTTGAGAGCCTCAGATCGTACAGTCGCTCCTTAACACGCGGTACTCAAGACACCAGGGACAGGAGGAGCCGGGTGTGGTGAGCAGTTAGGCCAACGTCCCTTCCCTGAGCCTCCCCACTCCTCCGCCCACCACCTCGAGACCCCGGATCCTTCCAGAAACGCCCATCTTTTCCTTGGGGGCCCGCTCTGCTCCGCACCCCAGCACTCCAGCCAACGGGACTCCTCCAGCTCTGCGAATCCGGCTCTCTCTCTCTCCAAGTACTAAAATGCTAAGTATTTATTTTAAGATGGTAGAAAATTAGAGCCTGCAATTAGCACATTTTTCCAACACTTCGCCTAAGCCACTGCCACTCTGCGGGGCCAAGAACAAGCACTAGTAAAATTAACAGAGTTTATTAAACGGGGGAAGCCGTCCAGAGCTGAGCTAATACGGCAGCAGCACGGAGGTCACGGCAGAAGTCGGAAGACCGCGGCTCTGGGGTCCCCGGCCTGTCTCTCCTGGGCCCCTCAAACCGCTCTCTGCATCTGTTTCCCAACTGCAGAATTTGAAAAAAAAAAAAAAAAAAAACAACCCACAAAAGACACTTGTCCGATATACTACACAGTTTTGTGTTTTAAGATTTTGCAGTTGGGGATCACGATCCTGCCCACGTGTAGGAGACCGAATGCGCTAAGGCCTGGAAAGTGTTTTCTGACTCAGAAAAGCTCAATAAGGCCCAGGGGGACGCCTCTCGGTCAGTGAGTCTGAGGGACACTGAGTGTAGGGAACCCAGTGTCCGTGTCACACAGGAACCAGGCTGCTCTGGTCCCAGAGGAAGCTGGACCTTGCCCCCAGGGTGCTCGCAGCAAACAACGCGGAGGTCAGGCGTGGGTAGAGAGATGCGGCCCTCTTGGCCGAGCCGCAGATGTGAGACCGGATTCTGCACGTCCAAGCCTGGACCAGGCAACTCAGGGACTTAGCAAGACACTGCCTCAAACTTTAAAACCATAAAAATGAAAAGGGCTGGGGATGTACTTCAGTGCAAAGAGCCGGGGTTTAACCTCCAGTGTGGGAGAGAGATAGAGACAAAATACAATGATTCCAAGATTTTCCCCTCCAGAAAAGCAGCATAAAATGCACTGAAGGTCGCTCTGTAAATTCCAGCCTCAGTTTCTCCTGGATATTGTCCCAAGCCTCTCGATTTGATTTGCATCTACCTTCCCAAAAGGACAGATCGGAGCCACCAAGCTCCAGCAGTCCGTCGACCTACAGGCCCCTTCCCCACCACAGTTAGCTCCTGAATGTGGGGCACACACAGGAGAGAGGAAACTGTAGTTCATCCAAAACTATCTTCGTAAATTACCGCAACGGCGAAATGCAGCAAGACCCCGCCCCCCAATGGATGGGGTGAATAAAAAGCGGGATAGCTGTAAAATGGAATATTATTTCACCATAGAAAGAAAAGAAGTCCTGGCACATGGGATGACATGGATGACTCTTGGCAAACCCTAAAGAGAAAACAGATCATGGTTCCCAGGGGTTGCAGATGTACAGGGGTACAGGATTTCTCCTTGGGGTGCTAAAATTGTTCTCCAATTAAATTGTGGTGCTGGGTGCACGAATATGAGTATAGTAAAAATCACTGAAATATACATATTTAACAAATGAATTTTATTACCTGTAAATTATATCTCAATAAAGTTGCTTTTAAAAAAGTAGAACTCACTCAGCGAGACCTACTTCTATGCAGCAAGGAGCTCAGAACCACCACCTAGAAAAAGATTCACCATCCCTGAGACGTCTTTTCTTCTGCTGCTCTGGTCTGGACATTTTTACCCATTTCCTGGCACTCTAGCGAAAGCGGGGAGATCCTGGCTTAGAACACAGTTTTTGACGTTGGTTGCATCCACCCTGCTGTGAAGCTGCTGCTTTGAGTAAATGCATCTGGGGCTCTCTGATGCACGGCGTAGGCCCACCTCCCTCCTCCGGCAGCCTCGGATTGTTTGAACTGGCTCAGGAAGGAACACACAGGTCCAGACTCCCACAGAGAGACAGCTAAGATGATAAGGAAGGCAGAGGGGACTGTCTGACTGACAGGCTGGGGACCCAGCCAAAATTCCCCACCAAAGACACAAATTCAATTCTGAATGGATTTGGACAGACGGTCCTGCCAGGACACTCCAGCAGTGTCTAAATACAAGCAGCAGACAAGGAGCATATGTGTTGTTCTGCAGAATCACCATGCCTGGCAAGGCTGCCAGGGACCACGCTGCGTCCCAGTCTTTGACACTGTGCCTCCTCTAGCAAATGCCTGAGTCACAGAAATGCACGGCTGGTCCCTGTCCAGGAAGCAATCTCTACCTCAAGGGCATGTGGGTTCCTGTAGTTTCCTATTCAGCAGAGAGATAAATGGAGATGCCACATTCATGCCCAGCAAAGGTGAGCCAGGTCAGGTCTCTGGCCTTGAAGCTAAGCTCACAGGAATGATAAGAATCAGCTTCATTTTCCTCCATCTCCAACTCTGTGCCTTTTGAGCTGTGGGCAACAGAAGAGCTTCCCCTACCAGCCCAGCCCACCCTCTTGCACGGATGATGGACACATCAGGAGCAGAGGAACAGCGGTTGTGATGTTCTGCAGGGCAAGTCAAACAGATTATTAATCAGCCTGCTGGGATGCAGCCCTCCTCCAGGCTCAGTGGAAAATCACAATCGATTAGTGATGCCTTCCATGGGCAAGAAAAGAAGACTTGTGATGCATTTATCTTGCTTCTTTCAAGCTCTAGGGTAAAATCAAACCTCCCCATGAAGGCAGAGGAGGAATCTTCATAGTTCATGATGGTCAACGCTGGGGTGGCCAAAGTAGGTCGAAGTGGAGACAGTTCTCTTCCACGGGATGGGCTCTTCCTCCTTCCTCCCTAGCAGCTGAGGAAATGATATCATCCTCTTAGTGGGGCACCCCACATCTCAGGAGTCAAAAGCAAGGAGGAGGAAGAGATGGCAAGGGTGGCTCTGGGAAAGCAAGCAAAAGGAAATTTCCAGGCTGACTCCCACCATCCAGTCAGAAGCAAGCCAAGGAGGAAGGTCTAAACATCTGGCTGGAGGCAACTTGAGTTGCACAATTACGCCTTGCACAGACAGACCTGGACTCCTAAGCAGGAGCGGCCGGGGCTGGATGAGGACTCGGGGCACTGTGGTCCTTTCATCTCCTCTGTCAGAGTGATGTCATTGAGGAGGAGTCTCGTTGCCAAGGAGATGGAGAGAAGTGGGCATCTTGTCTGTATTTTCCCAGTGGCAGAGAGACAGTATTTTTAACATATTTTCTTATTTATGCAGATCAGCCCCCCCAAAAAAAAGACACACATGCTATACAACACACACACTGGAAAAAGCCTTGTTATGTAACATTCCAGCCAGGGCGGGAAAAACCTTCAGAGCCACAGTGAACCACGTGTTGTACTTGAACTTGCAAAGCAGTTTCCGTTTTGTTGGTTGGTTGGCTGGCCCTTCGCTTTTGTAAAACAAAACAATAACAAGAAGGCTGAACCACAATAACTTCGATGTTATCTACGAGCTTTGGCCCCACTTCTGCAGCCTCCCCGCTTGCCTGTGTCTGAGGGAAAAGAAAACAACACAGGCGTTACCTGGGTGGGGACAAACACGCGCATCCCTGTTATCATGCTAGCAGATTGTGGGACTCAAGGGCAGGCCCTGAGGAAGCTGAGACAGGACATCCATGTGTCAGCAGGCAGGGCCGAGGGTCAGAAAGGTCTTGAGTGGGAGGTAAGGAAGTGAGGCACCTCGGCCAGTGAGGAACAATGGAGGGTTGGCCAAGAGTCCTACAGGGAAGCGTGGACAGTCTGGTCACTGGCACCTATGTCCCCCGTTATCAAAACCCAGCCCTACTGACCCTCTCCGAGGCCCCAGCTTATCCCTGCCACATCCTGGAATCCCTTGCTGTTGACATTAGCCACTCTCTGGGGATCCTGTTAGGAAGACTTTAAGTTGTTTCTTCATCAGGGATGCAATTGCTTTCTTTCCTTGAAGTACACACACACACACACACACACACACCAGGGGAACTTGGCACTTCTGCACAGTGAGAAAGACCTCTCTGGGAAGTTAGAGTTTCCACCTGGGGCACTCGGGCTTGGACAGACTCCTAAGCGTTCTGATGGGACCTTTGCTGAGAAATTTTTTGAGGTTTGGCAGGATTTTGTTTTCCTTCCATAAGGTATTTCCTATCTTATGAAAGGAAAATTTCTTAGCTTCTGTATTTAGAAATTTAAGACCTCCACCCCAAAAAAACATTGCAAAGGTTTTTATACGTCCAAGGCAGTAAAGTCTGGAAGACCATCCTCAGGAGACTGCCCAGCTCTCCAGCAGGGTTTGCTGACCATGATTATCCCTCTACACCACACGGAGCAAGGCACATACACAGAAGCTGAAGATCTGCCCCCAAGGTGATGGGCAAATTCTCTTCATTCAACAGAAAGGACGGAGCCCTTTCTGTAATCAAGACATTGTGATTTCTAAGAGGGAGCAGAAGTTCTATCGGACAAGGGCCTTATTTGCAGGAATATACACAAATAACGAGAGGAAATGGGAGAATGTAGGAGGAGGTTTAGAGAAAGTGCTCAGGATTATGAGTGAGGGGAGGAATCAGCTTCCAGCAGAAGTAGCCAAAGGGAGATGCCAAGGAGGAGATGCTCTGGAGGAAGAGAAGGAAATGGCTCTGAGGGGTAGGTTTCTCTCTGTGATTGTTAATTGTGATGTGTCAACTTGACTTGAGTAAGAACCACCTAGCAGATTAGCAAAGCTCTGGGTGTCCCTGTGGATGACTGACATGTAGGCCACAAACTGAGATGGGAAGCCCCACCCTGGATGTGGGTGGTGCCAACCAATAGGCCTATAGCCTGGAAGGAATAAAAAGGGAAAGAAGAAGGAAGTCTTTCCCTTTTCTTCACCATTGTCTTCAGATGCTGGTCTCCAGTTCCTTCCGCCATCCAACACAGACTCTCTGGCTTTCTGACGCAGTCTCACACCATGACTCTCAGAAAACTTCCAGGCCTTCAATCTTCAACAGCAACCTTCACCATGGCCAGCTCTGTAGTGCGCAGGCTGCCATTTTGGATTCTTCCACCTCTGATTCCACCACTGGGCCATGGGAACTGCCCCCCTTCTGATCCTGTAAGCCTACCTAACAAGTCCCCTGTATAATTCTACATGTATTTTATATTGATTCTATTCCTCTAGTGAACTCTAACTAATACACACTCCAAAATGAGTCTGAGGTTAGGCAGTGAATAACATGAGCTCTAGAGCCGGGATGCCTACTTCCAACACAGGCTCTAGCACTGGTCAACTTTGTGAGACCTGGGAGCAAATTAACTCACCTTTCTGGGCCTCAGCTTTTCTCATCTGTGAATTGGGGCCAATAATCTCTACCTCTTAGGGGCAGTTGAAAGGATTATGTGAGATAATTAAGGTAAAAGTTTTGGCATAATGTCTGGCACGTAGAAAGTACCCAAGAACATTTCTCTATAGCTAGCTTTCAAAATGTGGATTTATGGAGACCATAAAGGATGGTGGACAGGAAGTCTTGATCGGCTGGGGGTGGGGAATGTCTGGTCAGAGGCATAGGCTGAGAAGCTTTGATGTGCTGCCAAAGTGAGTGCTAAACTGTCAATTTAGAAAAAACCCTCGCACAGAATCCAAACCAAAGGAAACAAAGGAGATCTTCTTATAGGGTAAACAAGAGAGTTCTTTGGCCCAAATCTGATTGTCATAAAGGGCCTTAGGTCTAGATTTTTGACATTACTTCCAACTGAGTTTCCATATAGAATCACAGAAAGGCAACCCCATCTGGTGAACCTATGTATATATTGAATTCTACCCATATTTGGGAATTTCTTCCTTTTGAATATTCCAGGTGCCTCAAAATATGGGAATGGCTAGGGCTCTGCTTGACCTCTGTGATTGCAAATGCAAGTTCAGGTGCACTGTGGTCACAGGTCAAGTCCAGCCAGTGGCAGGGAGGCCTATCTGTTCCTACACAGCAACTATGCAGATGAGGAACTCAAGCGGCTTTGCTCTGAAGCTCCAGGGTGGAGTCGGGACTTGTGCAAACAGGACCAACAGGCTTGCTTCTGTGCAGAAGCAAGAGAGCAGAGTGCACAGAGGGGCAGCAGGTCATGAAGATGGAGCACGTACAGCACGTGAAAGGAGGAGTAGGAGCCAGACCGGGGAAGATATAAGGCAAAAGAGTCATGATAACTCTTGGCGTGGCTCGCCAACTTTTACAACTGACAGTAGAGTCAGAGTCATTGCTCAGCTGCCCAGCATTCCCTGCTCTCAGTGGGGCAGTGTTCTTTGCTTCCAGCACCTCAAAGGGTGCTATGATTCCTTCATGTGCTCCTCCTTCTTCCCAAGAACATGACAGGGATGCAATTGGCCCAGCTGCCAATGGAGGATGTGCCCAAGAAGCAAACTCTCCATGTCCGTTCACTGCAAAGGAGTTTCCTGGTTAAACCCTTTGTCCTTTTTTCTTTTCTTTTTTTTTTTTTTTTTTTTTTGTGGGTACCGGGGGTCGACCTCAGCACCTCGCGTGCCAGCAGGTGCCCGTGCCGCTGAGTGATATCGCCGGCCCCTTTTTGGTATGTGGGTTCCGGGAGTCGAACTCAGGCCCTCGCGCTTGCCAGGCAGGCGTGTACACCGCTGAGCTATCTCACCGGCCCTGTCCTTTTTAAACTTATCAAATGCCTTCTTGTCTATGTGATATGTTTAACTGAGGTCAGGTGTTCTGCTATGAAGACAAAAACACAGACATATATTTAGTCAAAGGATTTTTATCATGAGAGGCAGTCTAACAGGTGCAGCTTGGACTAGACCAGAGAACATCCTGGGATAGACAGCTTGTGACAATCACAAGGCAGAATGTAGAAGCAGGAGTCTCCCAGAAAACCTGGAACGGAAGGCATGGAAGAAACTGCCAATCACCTTCCAGATGCCCACTGCCCCCTTGGAGACAGGAAGCAAGAGACTCCCAGTTGTTGCTCTCCCCATCTCCGATGTGACTAGCCCCTGGTAATTGGAAGGATCTGGCAGGAGAGCTGCTTGCATCATGGGAGCCAGGAAACAGAGAAAGAAAAGAGGAGCTGGGGAGGAAGCTGAACCCTTCCAGGTCACACCCCACTGAACAATCTCTAACCAGGCCCCACCTCCTAGAAGCACCCCCATAGCCCCATCGTCTTTACAGCCCCACCTACGAGTACATGGTGCTTCACAGGGCCATTCTAGATCCAAACCACAAGTAGGAAAGTCACGTGCTACTCACAGTAGAAAAGAAAGAAAACTGGTGCTGGGCCTTTGAGGACCACGAAACCACCCTATCAGTCCTGAACTTCCTTCCTCGGGATTCTTTTCACAAGGAAAAAACACTTTATGTTTTAACTATTGTCTTTTCTTTCATACGCAACTGTCTCTAAATCTAATTTTTAAAAAGACTGCTCATACCCAACCGCAGGAGAACAGACAAGACCCAAAGCCCCTGTCTCCACCAGCCAAATATCACTGCCAAACTACACTTTTGATAGATGTTTCTCAGCAGCCAGCCCTGGAGAGGAGGAATAAGAAAATATGAGGATTGGGCCAGACGGTGCCTGTCTTCTTGGCAAAGTTCACCTTTTAAATTCTACTCCTTCCAGAAAAACTTAAGTGATTCTCAACCCTAAATAAAGTCTCTACTTGAATCTCCCTTTAAGTCCCTGCTATGTGACAAACACCTGTCTAGGGGCCGGAGACACAGAGAGAAAACACAGGGAATCGTGACCTTGAAGCCCTTCATGGTGCAGTGCTGGGGAAAAGACATATTCACAGGTCATTTCGGTATAGCAGTGAGTGACAATATAGAAATACGTCTGAGAGGATGAGAGGGCTCAGAGAGAGGCCCCTGGCTCCACCTTAGCTGTGACCTCTTGGAGAGACACCACCAGAGTTGAACCTTGCAGGAACAGAGTCTCAGGTCAGATTCCCTAGAAGGACAGCCCAAGGTGTGGACACTTGGGCAAGTGGCAGATCAAGGTAGTGACCCTAGAGGAGCCCTCAAGGGGACTGAGGAAAGCTGGAGAGGGCAAGGGAAGGACAGCAGTGTGGGTTCCCTGAAGTCCAACATCAGCTCAGTCCCAGCAGGAGCTCTGGATTGTGAGTGATCCCAGAGTAGCTGTCCCTCCTTGAAGCAAGGAGGCTGGACCCCAGCGATCCCACAGCATTTGGGGCTGCTGGCCACCTGGGCAATGCTGGAGGACACAGCCCTCCAGACATCTCTCCTCCACGAGGCTCCCAGCCAGGAGCAGTGCTCTGGGGAAGAGGACAACACTGGGCCATTAGCCGCCAACACTCAAAGCAGCAGGCAGATGGCAAGTGAAGGAAGCTCACTGCATCTGCTCAAGCCAGAGGGCCATAGAGGCAGAAGGAACAGCATGGCCAGAGGCCGCCCAGTCCTGCAAGCTGAAATTCTGCCAGTGTGCACATTGGGAGGCGGCACCAGCTTTCCTCATTCCCCCAGAATACGAGGCCAAGGCAGGCGGGGGTAAAGCATGTGGAATGGGCGGAATCCGGGCCACAGAGGGCTCTCTCTGCTCTGGATGAATTTCAAGTCCCTCCTGATTCATCATAAGAGCACCGATGTGAGTACTAAGGGTGTGCTGTTTATTTCATGGGTAGCGTGTGCTGGCGTCTGAGGGCCTTCATTTGATTTCTACTTCATTCTTGGGACATCACTATGAGGCAAATAGCATGATCTGCCTCACTTTACAGATGGGGATACTGAGTAAAAGTAGTCTGTGACTTGTCCCAGAGCGTCCAGCTAACTTTGAGCACGTGCTCCTCCAGCCACAGGGCAGGTGGTTTAAGACCAAAACATGTTGTATGTAGATTTGCATTTTCAATATGGTGCTGGGACCACCCCGTCCTCTTCTCACTAACAAACACCTCTGGCTGCCTCTGCCCTTGTGTTTTCAGCTGAAAAAAAGAAAACCTTGAACCTGTGATTCTGGCCATCTGGATGAAACACACACCCTTCCCTTTCCCCCCAACCCCAGGTTCCCTGGACAAGTCCTCTCCCTCATCCCAGGAGAGCCAAGCAGCCAGAACCCCACAGTTCCCTAAGCAGTGCCAACCCCATCTGCACAGATCTGGCCCTGGTTTGCTGTTGTCCTGCTGCTCTAGGCTGACCGTGAGCCTCCTCTACCCAAGGCCAAAGCACAGCAAGGGGCAACCCCAGCAGAATGGTCAGACATGCAGAGTGGCAAAGGCTCTGGTTGTCTGGTGGCAGCAGCTGGGCAAGTGGCACAGCCTGTCAGTCCAGGCTCCAGGGCTGCAGTCCCACCCATCCCTCCCAGGGAGGGCAGGTGGGGACGGGATGGGAGGATGGGGAGGGACAGAGATACGATTAACTGCTGCTCAAGTGTTCTGTTATCCATGCTTATGGCCTTGTTTAAAATAAGTAAATTAACATGTTAATAAAAAGATGAGCTTGCAGATGGGCCAACAAGGGAAGCGTGTCCTGGACCAAGAATTCACATGAATCTAGTTTGTGCTCAAGGTCAAAGATGCTCGTCCCTCCAGAAGACAAAAACCATGACTGCATGAGAGCCCCTGAAAGGAGAACTAGGGTGAGCTCATGACCAGAAGATGGTTTACACTTGGGGGAATGTTACCTGCAGCACCCATAGTGCTCTTTTTCTTCATGAGGGTGCTGGTCACTCAGACGCATTCACCATGAAAATCTGAGGAGCTGTCATAGGCTAACCGGCCCATAAGTATTCTTTTTTTTTTTTTTTTTTTTTGGCGCCCTTGCTGCTGAGCAATATCATTGGCCCGTTTTTCGTATGTGGGTTCTGGGAGTCGAACTCGGGACCTCGCACTTGCCAGGCAGGCGCTTATGCTGCTGAGCCATCTCACCGGCCCTGTATTCATTTTTTTAAAGGAATAGAAAAGAACACTAAACTTTATTTTAATTGTTCTACTTGTACTTATGATCCTGATACATAGCTAAAAGAAAAGCTTCAGAGGAAGACTGTGAGGACACCCACAACTTTGACCTTTGGTGAGTTCCTCCAGAAAACAGGCAGGTAGTCTGGCCAGGCTGAGTCACATTGGAGCAAAAGGCAAAAGGAAAAATCAGAAACACCAATCCTGTCTTTGTTTCAATTTTCGATGTGATGCTCACCATGGATTTTTTGGTATTAATTTTAATTTTTTATTACATTAAATATTATTTATCTTGATTACTGAGCTTTTTAGTAATCCTAGTCCTGTCCCTGCTGATATCTAGAAACAGCTCATCAAAGTTGACTTGGACTCGTGAAAAACCCAAATCCCATCTCTCCATGGAAATGTCCATCTACCCAGACCCAAAGGAGGACTCTGTTCATGACATTTTCAGGGTCCTTAATAACAACACTGGCCAGGCACAACTTAGGGTGTAGAAGGAGCTTTACCATCATCTCATTGATCCCCCCTGTGAGCCTGTGCTGGTGGGAGTAGCATCTTAATTTTGCAGATAAAATATTTGTACTAGACTTTCCAAATTTTTAAAAACAATTTTGATCAGAGACACTGAATGTTATGGCTTGTATTTAGGTGTCCCCCCACCTAAATACAAGCCAGGAGGTGGGGAGGTGGCTGGATCATAGGTATGTGATGCTGGATTAGAGTATGTAAATATGGATTAAGGGTGTGGGATAACTAAATTAGTCTACTGATTGGTTTAGCATAGTTGTGGGTGTGGATAATAAGAAGGCCCACCTGGGTGTGGGTGGCACCAAAAAATAAGCTTGTAGCCTGAATGGAATAAAAGATAAAGGGAGACTGCTGCTTGCTGCTTCCTGTCTGCCCTGCCATGGACTGTTTCCCCTTTGCCATACCGCCCTGCCTTGGAGCTGGTCAACTATGGACTGAAACCTCTACAAACTGTGAGCTAAAATAAATCTTTAACTTGTGAGTGTCTGGTATTTTGTCCCAGCAACAAGGAAAGTGACTAAGACAGTGTATAAATCATAACCTGTCTGCAACAGAGTGTCTAGCATGACTTCTTGCATGTCTTCATATCCTGTATCCGGTTTTTCCTGTAGCTATGTGACCTTGGGAAAATTACTACATTTCTCTAAGCCTCTGTTTTCTCGTCTGCACAATGAAGATAAGAATAACTGATGTGCTGAGAGGATTAAATGAGATTATCCATGGAAAGCACTTAGCCACATGCTTGGCACAGATTAGGTTCTTAGTAAATGTTACTGTGACTCTTGACCATAATACAGATTTGAAATGTTCACAGAAAGGAATGGAAGCCTGCAGCAGGCTGTCAGGATCCACCTCTGGTTATAAGGAACACTGCAGCTGCCATCAAATCACCCTAGGGGCAGATTCAAATATATCCATTATCAGAAATAATACCTGGATCCTGGAAATAGACAAAAGAAATTATTGTTTTTTTCTCTTGACTTTCTAGTTCTGAGTTATTTTACAACTCTGCAGGAGCAGAGGTTGACTTTCAGAATTCTGTCCACTGGAAATACAAATAATTTAAATCAAGGGGAGCAGACACCCCATAGATAGTGATATAAGGCCCTGTTGACTTGAAAGCAGCAATCTATTAAATTGTTCACACACACACACAGAGTTTCTCAAATGTTCTGTGGACAGGTTTTAACATATTACTGGTTCTCTGATTCATGAATGAATTGAATGAAATCTTCGAGGTGTGCTCCTCTTGTATTTGCATGAGTCTTTGTCTTGTTTTGTCTTATAATCAAGTTTGTCTACCCTTTTGACAATTATGCTTTCACACCCTGCACAGAAACAATGATTACCTGGGGGGGCCAAACAAGGCTTTAAGGAAGCTATGTGATTCCTGGCCTTAGCAAAAATAGCCCAGCAGCACCTTGCAAACTTGAGTTGGCTACTGAATATCCCTGACCTTGGGCCCTGCTTTGGGCAGATAGCATTTCAGATTTTTGACTCCGCTCCTGAGCTGAGCATGAGGAACCACTGAAGAGCCTATCCCCCATTATGCTTTGTGTCTAAAACATCCCACCGAAGCCTCATGCTGTTATAGGTGGGGCTTTTTCAGAGGTGGCTGGATCTGCAGTGTGTGACACTGGAATTGATTCATGGTGCAATGCTAGGCTCAAGGGCACTAAGATTAAGGGTGTGAGTGCTGCCTGCCCTAAGTAGCCTGGATAAGACATAAGGGCTAGAAAGAGCTGTGCTTGTCCCTTGTTGCTTTGCTACCTTCTGCCTGCCATGAACTGTTTCTCCTCTGCAATGCCACCCAGCCTTGGAGCCAGCCAATTATGGACAGAAACCTCTATAAACTGTGAGCTAAATAAACTTCCCCTCCCTTAACTTTGGACATCAGAATTCTTAATTATTTTTCTCACTGCTGAGACACCCCCTGACCCTTGTGAGAAGGTCCAGGTCAAATTGGAAGCAGGACCAGCTCCCTGGGGTTAACCAAATGTTTGGCAGAGTGCGGAAAAAACATGCTGTGCAAATTTCCTCACATTGTTCTGCCTGGCTAGGTGTTCCCAGGGGCAGTGATTTTGAGATAAGTGACAGGAAAGGATGGAGAGCCCAGGTCTCACACACACACACACACACACACACACACACACACACACCAGTCATTCCTACTTTTCCCTCCCTGACTCAAGAGAAATGCAACCTCATCTCACCTTCTCATTCTGATCCTTTTTGGCAAAGCTAGAATTAGAAATGTGAACTACTTCGCAGTGGAAACGCCCTCCTCCTGGGGTCAGAAGGAAGCTTGGTGCTGCCCTGTGGAGCTGGTGCTGATGGGTGCTTTCTCTGAGTACACCCTTGTGGTGTCCAGTAGTAAGCATTAAAGGAAGGCTGTATTCTCATAGCCTCTGTCCTCAGGTTGGTGGAATTTAAGCAGGGGAGTGATGTGACCTAATTTACATTTCATAAAGATTATTACAGTGTAGAGAATGGAGGGATAAGAGTAGAAGCAAGGAGATCAACAAGAAACAATTGTGTTTGTCCAGAACACCCAGAAAGTAGAGGGTGACTTGGACTAGGTAGGTAGCAGTACAGATAAAGAGAAGGGGAGAGGCCCAGGGTGTATTTGAGAGGCTGAGGTACCAATACTTATCAATTAGATATGAGGGACAAGAGAAAGGAATGGATCAAAATGATACCTAAGTTTTCCACTTAAGCCAGTGAGTGGGTGGTGGTGCCACTTACTGGGAATGGAGAAGACAAGGAAAAGGGAATTTGGAGGGAAGAGAATCAAAGGAGAAGTAGTAGGGAATCTCCTGGTTCCTGTCCCTTATAGGTGTGCTTGGCACAGTGTAGGTAGAATTACACAGAGAAGACATAGATTTATCAACTCAGTCTTATTTAGCAATCTTACTTCAGCTACTAAAATCTTTGCATTTTGGAAGATTCATTTGCCATCACACATTGCAGCTAACTATGGCAATTGAGAAGCCCTTTGGGGCTCTTCTGCAATTTTATACTTAGCATGCATTTCACCAGGTTTTCCTCTTGAAGTCCTGGATGTTGGCTCGTTTATAAAACGCATAATATTGTGCCTTCCTCCTGGCGATGGTCACCTCTTCAGAAAGTATAACAATTCTTTGCTTTACTTGATTGCTTTTGTCTACTTCTCTGTTTGGGTTTCCTTCTTTCCTTTGTACCTATGATTGACTTATTTATAAATTAAGTATCAATTTTAATTCAAAAACAGAATCTCAAGTTTGCTCTGTCAATGGGTTAATGAGAACAAGGAAGCAACTGTATTCTAAATGGAGCAATTGATGAAGAGGATATGCTCTGATGGGCTAAAGTAATTCAACAACAGAAGTAATTTTGTCCATTTTAATGAGATTTGGTGGATGTTCTTTGTTTGCCTTTGGGTTTTTAGGAGTTTTGGGTTTGGGGTTTGGAGGTTGTTTTGTTTTGTATTTACAGAATTGGGGTCAATTTGAAGGCTTGAGATACAGAAGTTGTTTACCAGTGAAAGCAGAAAAGAACTGCTCTAGAGTGGAGAACTGTGCTGGCTGTCCGAGGACCTCAGGAAAAGCTCCTCCAGATCCAGACAGGTCCCTGAGGGTCCTTTCCACCCCTGGGACAGCGCTAGGACCAGCTGCTCTCCTCACTGCCTATTGAAGATGTCAAGATAAATCCCATAACATTGAGCCATATGACAGCCGTGCCTTGTTAGTCATGACTTCAACTCTGTCCCTCAACTATAAATTCCCATGAGCTTACAGTGGTGAGAAGTGAGCTTTATTACACTGGGTGGTTCCAAACACAGTGTCAATAAATGCTGGCTGCTGTCATCTGGAAGGAAGAGAGGAAAATTTACATATATGGTGCATATGTAGCCACAGATGACACTGATGTTTATGGATGGAAAAAAGAAGGATTCCTATCAAGACATTAGCAAGGGTTTGCTTTTCAATTTGTTCTACAATGAACACTCATTCATTCAACATATATTTTATGGTGTGCTTACTACATGCTTGGTATTGCGCTGGGTCCTGGAGCTGTAAAAGTGGAACGGGCACAGTTTCCGTTGCACAGCTGACACCTGGGAGACAGATACGTATGAAAGCCAAGTGCCCTGTGCAATTCGAGGCTGTCAGCATCATCTGCATTGCAGACTTGAATGTTCAGAGTGACAGCTTTTCTGCAGATGGAAACATAGCATCTTGGGGAAAGGATGTCTTCTGTAAACTCAGGCAAGACCATTGGGTGGGGAGGCAGTGACCTGAGCGGATCCAATGCAGTATGGCCAGTGCGCCGACGAGGAAATACAGGGCTTCATGTGGGCCCCTCGAGGGTCCTTCTGTGAGCACGGGAAGACTTTCCATCAGAGCTGGCATTTAAACCAAATCTGAAAGGCAAGAACTGCTATTGTATTTCTAACTAAAATAAAAGAGTTTAAAAATCAGTATTGGCTGTTATTTGATGATCAGCTATTGATTATTCACTGAGAATGAATGCACATATGAAAAAAATAGTATAAGATTGTTTTTGAGCAGAAAGATTAAATGATTGGTCCACTCTGCAACCAATTTGGGGAAATACAGCAGGTAGAAAACACATGTCTGCCTCAGTCCTGAGTTGTTTCTTTAGGCCCTTGGTACTCAAAATATGGTCCATGGACCAACAGTATTTCTAAGTGAACAGAAAACAGTAAATATGATTGTCTCAGTCAGTGTGTGCTGCTATAACACAATACCACAGACTGGGTAATGTATAAATAGCGGAAATTTATTTCTCATAGTTCTGGTAAGTCCAGTATTGAAGTGCTGGCCAGTTTATCCACTCTCTGCTTCCAAGATGGGATTCCATTGCTGCATCCTCCCCTCAAGCCTCAAGTGGAAGAGGAGATGAAAAGCAGGAGAGGGCTCCTGGCAACCTCAAGTTCTTTCATATGTGCTCATCCCATTCGTGAGAATCAGGACCAACTCATCTCCCCAAGCCCCACCTCTTAACATTGCAACCTGAATTTTGGAGGGGGCATGATCATTAACTTGTAGCAGATGCCATGTCTAAGACTGGTTGCAAAGAACTGTGACTTCCCTCTGGCTCACAGTCCCCCTCTGATTCTTACTCTGGTGAAGCCAGCTGCTGTATCACGAGCTGCCCCAGGAAGCTGCCCACCCCACGAGGGCCCCAGCAATGACCCTGAGTCCAGCAGCACCGAGGAACTGGATCCCCCTGCAGGTCTGCAACTCAGCATGTAAGGGACCTGTGCCCACCACAGCCCTGGAAGGACACGAGCCAGGGTGGACGCCTCCATTACAGACCTACAAGAGGCCTCACACCAGCTAAGCCACACAAGTGGGTTTGGCCCACAGGAGCTGTGAGCAAAGAAATAGTTGCTGTTTTAGGCCATGCATTATTGAGAGGTAACTAATAAAATCTATAAACTGTGTACAGTTATTGCAAGATTAAGTAACTCACATAAAGAGCTTGCAATGGTGTCTGGAATGGAAGAAGCATTCTTTACATTTTACTATTAGATGGTATTAGAAGCATTAATGCCTTTGATGTCTACTGAAGAATATAACTTCTTTCTCTAACACTAAGTGACCCCAGCTTCTGCTTCCTGAAAGCCTTCGTCTTTCCTTGTCACTTAACTGTCACTCCCTGTTAGTGTCATTATGCTTGCTTTGGATGTTATTCCTTATCCTGAACAACAGCAAATAAGCTATTTCTTTTTTTTTTTTTTGTGGGTACTGGGGGGTCGACCTCAGGACCTTGCGCGCCAACAGGCACCCGTGCCGCTGAGCGATATCACTGGCCCCTTTTTCGTATGTGGGATCCGGGAGTCGAACTCGGGCTGTCGCGCTTGCAAGGCAGGCGCTTACGCCGCTGAGCCATCTCACCGGCCCCACAAATAAGCTATTTCTAATCTACTATAGATGAGAAAACTTGATAAGTAATCTTGTTGTGGCTGTGAATAAACTAAAAGGAAGTAGGCTCTAATTTAGGGTCTGAGGATCTCTCCTATGACTACAATTAAAGATCTTTATTTTTAATGCAAGATGTTTTCTAGCATCCTTTTTGGGGTTCAAAGACCCTGTTCTTTTCAATTGTTCAGCTTTGTTCTTCTCAGCTGAGATCACCAAATACAGGAGCCATCTCTGAATTTCTACCATAAGACAAGCACATTCTACCTCAGCCGTGTAACCCATTGCATCTCAGATTTTGGATACTTTAAATTCAATTTCCCTTGGCCCTATCCAGAGTTTGTTTGTTTTTGCCACTGTATACCCTTTGTTTTTAAAGCCTCCTTTTAATCATGTTTAATATCCATCACTTGCTATAAAGAGCTCTAACCTTTACAGAGAGTGAGGGAGCCTGCCTTGAGGAGGAGAAGATTACACCAAGAGAGTGAGGACACGTTGGACATCGATATGTGCACAAGAAGGAGGGGTTCTGGGAGATAGTTTAAAGGAAGAGAATGCCCCAGCAGGAGGGAGTAGGACATGTCCGAGGGGCAGAAGCAACGTCACTGTGGCTCTGCTGGAACACAATGCATGAGAAAAATGTTCAGCAACTGTGGCAGAGGCCAAAGCCTGCTGGCCTCACACACCAGGTAGGAATTTGCATTTTTAATCCAAGGGCACCGTCTCATTGCTAAAGTGTTCTAAGCCAGAGGGTGGAAAGGCACAGCCTCTTAGCCCAATCTGCCCTTGGCCTATTTTGCTATGTTTTTATTGGAACGGAGCTACATCCATGATTCACACATTATCTGTAGCTCCTTTCATGCTACAATGGCACAGTTGAGCTGTCGTAATAGAGACCACATTGCCTGCAGAACCTAAAATATTTACTATCTGACTCTGTACAGGAAGAAGTTGCAGAGCTGGGAGGGAGCTCAGTGCAGGGCGCTTTCTTAGTACGTGCAAGGCCTTTGGTTTGATCCCTACCACCATAAAAATAAAGAAAGGAAAGTTGTTAACTTCTATTTTAAGCTAATAGGATGCATGCCCAGATCTGCCTTCAACACAGATTCTGGTGGAGAACATGTTGACATAGGGGCAGATCCACTCCCCTGCTCTCTTCCACTGCACCCCACCTGCGGCAAACGTCTTGTGAGAAAGAGTGGGGGAAGGATGGAGGGGAAGTCAAAGGCTTGGGTCCTGTACAGATGGAGAAATAAGGTCCCATAGGCACCAGCTACATTTGCAATAAGCATCCTGATAAATAAGAGAAATGGTATGTATGAATGCATTCTTTTTTCATTCATTGATATATCAAGAAATGTGGTAGCAAGTGAAAAAAGCCAAGATGGTTTTTGGTTTTGCTTTTGGTTTTTAAAGCAATTCCTCCAGTCGTGCCATCTGTGTGTTGATGGTGTGGGGACTCTCTCCCCACAAAAATCTAGTGTAATTTTTTCTATCTAGATAACCTCAGACAGCCATATGTGCTCAGAGGCAAGGCTCTGGGGAGAGGATTGACTCATGCAAGCACAAGCTGGCTTGCTGTTGGAAGGGGAGTCTGGTGAGAAAAGGCAGGTCACTGGAAGCATGGCCTGGAAAAGTGTATCTCTCTCCATCTCCTCCCTTCTCTCTCTGCTTCTTGGCCACCATGACCCGACCAGCATTCTTTCACCCAGGCCCTTCCACCATGTCATTTGTGCCTTGGAGCCAGCCTACCATGGGCTGTAATAGGGAGCCTAAAGTTGTGAGTGTTGGGTATTTTGTCCCAGCAAGATGAAAAATGACTAAGATAGATTTTGGTACCAGGAGTGGGGTTATTGGTGTAACTATACCTGACCTTTGGAACTGTTCTTGGGATGAGTTTGGAAATGTTTAGAGACACTGGCTGGAGCTAGAAGGCTGCTGTAAGTTGAGATTGATGGGAGATTTTGATTGGAACTCAGAAGACCATAAAGCTGATAGAAATGCAGAGTAAACACCAGGTTTCTATTGAGAACCAGGACTCTATTGGCAGTTGGATTCCAGGCAACTTGTGTTACATTTCGGCAAAAGAAAAAAAAAATTGTCTACATTTTGCTCATGTCCTGAGACTTTGCAGGAGACTGAGATTGAGGGCAGGAGACTAATTTATCCAGCAGAGGAAATTTCAAGGCAGCCCAATGTTCAGGCAGTAGCATGAGTACTATACTAGGGATGGCTTTTAGTCAGATTTACACTGAGAAACAAGAGGAAAAACATGTTTTTTTTTTAAGTTTTGGTTTTGCTGGGAAGGAAGCTCCTGTAAAGTTGGAGCACAGGAGAGCTTGGTCAAAAAAAAAAAAACAAGTAATTTGCCTCAAGACAATAGAAAGTATACCCTGGAAATCTGTAAGACTGCCCTTCACAGGCTCAACAGTTCACAATCTCAAGATTTTTCTTCGAGATGAGAGCCTCCAGGAAACCTAGCTAATTCAGGGTCAGATAGGAGTTTCCTGAAACTCAGCCATCCACACACTCAGAGGCCTCTGTACCCATATCCAGGAGGGTCTTGCTACTGCCTGAGCTGGAAGCAGATATTGGTATTATCCACATGGAGCTGGTTTTACACGCATGCAAGTGTTGTGTGGTTAGGGAGGCTTCCACTCAGATTTTAGAAGATGGTCTGGGAGGTCAGCCTGTGTGTCCCTGAGAGGGCAGTGCATAAACCTGTGAGAGCGAAGGTGAAAGTACAGTGGAGACTCCAGGATGTTGGAGAAGCCAACTGCACTGAGGAAAGCCACAGGAAGTGAGTAAAGTAACCCCAAGAGGAAAACTCTGAGGGTGCAACTTGCCATAACATAGGGGCGGGGCCATCCAAGCCATTTGGAGTTCACATCTTTATCCCGTGTGCTGGACATGAAGCTGCAGGATTTAATGTTTGCCCTGTCGAGTTTCAGTCTTGCATTGGTCCCACTGGTTTTTATCCTATTTCTTCTTTTCAGAATGGGAATGTTTACCCTGTGCCATTGTATGTCAGCAGACTTTAACTTTCTTTTCTATTTTTACCAAGGTACACAGTTAAGAGTTAGCCTTAAGTCTCAGAGGAAAGTTTGGACTTGGATTTTTCAGCAATACTGGAACTGTTAGGACTTTGGCAACTCTTAGAGATGGATTAAATGCATTTTACATAAAGAGATGTGCATGAGTCTTTTGGGGTCTGGGTGAAATGTTATGGTTTAGACCAAGAATATCCCACCAAAGCTTCATACAATCATAGGTGGGGCTTTTGGAAGGTGAATGGATCATGGGGGTGCTATAGCCCAACACGTTGTCAGGAGGTGGTCAGAAGAGGTGATCACTGGGGGTGTGACCTGGACGCATATATCTCCCCTTCCTGCTTCTCCCTTCTCTCTACTTCCTGTCCACTCTGACATGAGCAGCTTTTCCTCTGCTATGCCCCTCTGGCATCCCAGTCTGCCTTGGAACCAGCCAACTATGGACTAAAAATGTGAGCCCAAATGAACCTTTCTTCCTTTAAGTTATGGATCCCAGTGATGAGAAAGCAACTAAGACATCTAGGAAGTGGTACAAAGATGCTGTTCTTGTGTGATCAAAGGGAGGAAAGTCACAAAGATATGAAAATAAGAAAGACAAGATTGGTTCCAAATTACACTACTGCACAGGTCCTTTTGGGTTGACCAAGGAGCAATAATTACTAATATAGACATATCTATAATATTATTAACTGTGGCTGAGTGCAGGGAGGTTGAAATAGAAAACATGGAGCCATGAGGAGTCATTTCTTCAGTACAGCTGACTGAGACTCAAAGTACAAAGTTGTCTGCAAACCCTCAAATCAGCATGAGACTTGAATGAGAGCTCTGTGCTCGAAACATGGGCTTGCCTGCCTTGCAGTGTGGAATTGAAACCATGCCTCCATCCCATGCCAAACCATTCACAAGGAGGATGTTCTTACAAATCCTAGCCTCAGAATCCTTCTCATCTGCACCCGTCCCTGCTCTCCTTTTCGCTCACTCCCCAAACGAAAAGAGCTTAATAAAAACAGAAGAGAAGCATCTCTCCAGGGCTCCTGGAACTGAAAGAAGGGGGAATAGAAATACACAGAAGATGGGCAGGAGCCCTCTGGTCCCAGGTTTTAGGGCACTCTGCCATTGTTGTTTGTTTCATCTGGGCTACACTGTGTGACACAGAATCCACTGACCTGCAGACAGACTTCACAGTGCCTGCAGCCCCAGCAGAGCCCAGATCTAGCTGTGTCTCTTACCTGAGCTATTCTTCCCAGTTACCAGCCAAGGAATCCAGATTGATTTATGAAAATCTGACTTTGAACCAGAAGAACTCCCAAGTTAACCTAGAGGGAGTACAAGTACCTAGAGGCCGAGTCTCTGTACTTGCATTGAGAGCCAAGGATGAATCACAGCCCCAGAGGCCGAGAAAGCGTTTTGTGTTTTGTTTATTTCTTTTGGTTCTGAGAGAGATCCCACTGTTTCCACTGGGAGGTCTGAACTTGGAGCTTCGGGTCTTCCAGAATTCCACTCAACCCTCCCAGCTTTCTCTGCAGTCACTCCCTAGGCAAACACCATGGGATGGATTTGTCCCTCGTGGTGCCACAGACACATCAGCTCTCACTGTGGCTCCAGCCAGCATGTTCTTCACCTTCCTCTGGTCCTTCTACATCCAGGAAGACACCTGAGGAAGAAGCAAGCACAGCCATTACAGCTGTGAAGGCAGCTTTCATCCCACAGGCCAGTCAGGACTCACGTGGAGAATGCAGTGGGGTAAATTTTTGCCAAATCATTTTTACTCCCAAGTGCTGTATCGGAAGGAGCATTCTTCTCAGCCTTCTTCCAAGTCCACGATACAGTGACACCTCAGTTCATGAATGTTTCTGTTCGCAAACAATTTGATTTGCAGACAGAAGTGTTCAGCGTAAGTTTGCTTCCTTTCATGAACTCCGCCTCCAGTGACAAACACGCGTGCGGACATCTTCCCCAGAATTGTGGAATGAATTAAGTTCGTGAACTGAGGTACCACTGTATACATATTTATTTCCTTCCTGGTAATATCATTCTGCCATAAAAATGCCAAAAGAAGGGGACTGTTTTTAAAATACTGTGCAGTCAGGATTCAGGGCTATATTTTAGTTATCTTTGGGCTTGAAGGCTTGATCCTCCACATAAAAGTTAAATCAAAGTTATGAGGACTCAGGTGATCAGCTGTTTGGATTCTCTTCACCTAAAAGAAAAATAAAAACTTCAGAAAAATCTCTGCCAAGTATAATGCAGATATTTATCTGACTAAGCTTGCTCTACAGTTAACATTCTACTTGGGAGTTCTGGTTAAAATTCAGTTAGGAAAATCTAAAATAAATTTATAACATTAGCCCTAGATTTGCAAGATGAAAGGCCAATCATCAATACTACTTTAAGCAAGAACAGAGACCCTCTTTGAGGTTTATTTGTAAGTATTGCTCCTTCCCTCCTGGAATACACCCTCCACTCCATTTCCACTTTCTGGAGTTCCCCCTACCACTCCAGCCCCTTCCCATTCTATTCTGCCACCTCATCCACCATGGTCCCACCATTACACGATGGAGATCTTCAGGACTCTGCTCTGAGTCCTCTTTTCTTCTCCCTCCATGTGATCTCTTGAGGCATACTCTGACCTCTGTATACTCCAGAGTTTGGGTGACATCTCTAAATTCATAGCATCTGCTGTGGATCTAAAAAGGTCCTAAAAAGATTGTCCAAGTCCTAACCAGTGCCTCTAACTATGCACCTACTTGGAAATAGGCTCTTTGAAAATGTGATTAAGGATCTCAGATGAAATCATCATGGGTTTAGGTTGGGCCCTAAATTCAACGATAAGTTTTCCTTATAAAAGAAAGAAAAGGAGGCAGCACAGAGTCCCAGAGAAGGGAAGGCCACGTCGAGATGGAGGTAGCGGACTGGAAGTGGGTAGCCCCCATAGAGTGCCCAGGACTGCCAGCAGCCAACAGAAGCTAGAAGAGAGGTGTGAAGTAGATTTTTCTTTTTTTTTTCTTTTGTGGGTACCGGGGGGTCGACCTCAGGACCTCGTGCGCCAGGAGGCGCCCGTGCCGCTGAGCAATATCACCGGCCCCTTTTTCGTATGTGGGTTCTGGGAGTCGAACTCGGGCCCTCGCACTTGCCGGGCAGGCGCTTAAGCCGCTGAGCCATCTCACTGGCCCAGATTTTTCTTGATTTGGGACTTTTAGCCTCCAAAACCATGAGAGAATAAGTGTCCATTGTTTTAAGCCACCAGATTTGTGGTAACTTGTTACTGCTGCTCTAAGAACCTAGTGGAACACCCAAATGTCTCAACTCTGACCCTCTGTGAGTTCCTGGTAAATACCTACAGCTGCCAACTTTACATCTCAGAGGAACTTAAATTCAATTCATCCCTGGTTTCAGCCAGCATCTGCTCCCCCAAGCCTGCACCCCACCCCCGGCTCCCCTGTGCCCCTAGCTCCAGGAAGGTGCTGACACCCATGCAGCTCCATGAACCAGGTCCCTAAGTGTCATCCAGGACAATACCCTCCATCTGCTCCTCATAATCGTCACCAAGTCCAGGCATGGCATAACTTCAATATCTCCTGAACCCACCCATCCATGGGAATTGTACTGTGGCCACCTTCATCCAATGAGCCATCTGCTCTCACCCAGACGACTGGAGTGGCCTCCTCCTGATCAGCCCACTGACTCAAGTACTGCCCCTACAGGCTATGCCCAGCCCAGCAGCTAGAGGAGGCTTCTGAAAACAGAACTCAAGTTCCATGTGTTCCTGCTAACTCCTTCCAAACCCTCCCAAAGCCCAGTTCTCACCTTGCCTTTCAGAGAGCCATTGCCAGCCCCCAGCTACTCTTCCAGCTGCTTATTTCACACAATTTCCCCCTTCACTCCCTGAGCTCCTGCCACGCTGACATCTTTTCAGAAATCCATGTGGTGTTGCAGCTGAAAGCAGGACCTCTGGACTCAGACACACGGCACTCCGGTTGGGCTTGGCTTCTTCTCGCTGTGAGAATTTGAGCAGCTTAATCTGTGTTAGGTGGATGCGCAGAGCAGGAAAATGGTGGTAACAGTAAGTCGTGCTTTATGGAATTGCGAGTATTCAAAGATGTGATTCACAGAAGTCATTTAACATAGCACTAGGTACCTTCGTAAATATTAACATCTTCTAACAATTTTGCCCTCTCACCCCACAAGCAACTCCCTCCACCTGCCCATTTTTCTTTTCCCTTCAAACATTATCTCCAATGCCCTAAGGGAGTTCCTCAACTATAAACCCCCAAAATTGTAGGGTCCCACGAATTTTTCATCCCCAGCTCTTAGCATAGTAAGAACTAGTCTTAACCACTTAGAAGTCTTATGTTACACTACAGAGCAACTGCTTGTCCAACAGCTGCAACATTCAAAACCTGGAGTTGCTTCTAATGGAATTTTTTGTGACCATCTCTTGTTAAAGGTATTACAGGCACATTGAGGACAATTTGCAAGGCGCGTGACCGTGCAAACTCTGGACAGCCAAGGACGAGGTGAAGATGGGATCGCTCACTCTCCACAGTGTGCACAGGAGGTCCGGTGTCCAGTGTCCACAGTGACTCTAAGAGATTATTTCACTGCGACAGTCTCCTGATGGACTACAGATCAGTTGTGAATGAGTGAGAGATGGTTGTGCTCTCTCTGGCAGCAGGGACGTGGGTATCTCCATATCTCCCCCACGACCCACGTGGAGCGCAGGGCCAGTCTCACAGGACCTGCTCAGTAAGTACACACTGGCACAATCAATGTGTGCTTTCAGACTCCAACAAACCACCCAACTGTGCCACAAACACAACCCTCCAGAAGTAAGGCCTCTTCACTGCTGGTGGGAGTGTAAACTGTTACAACCACTATGGAAATCAGTATGGAGTTTCCTCAAAAAACTACAACTAGACCCAGCTATTCTCCTTCTAGGCATCTTCCTGAAAGACTTAAGGACATCATATCACAGGGATCCAAGCATTCCCATATTTACAGCAGCACGTTTCATAATATCTAAATCTTAGAAGCAGCCTATATGTCCATCAGCAGATGTATGGATAAAGAAAATGTGGTATTTACACACCATGGAGTACTACTCTGCCATAAAGATAAACTTGAGTCATTGGTAGGAAAATGGATCATCTTGAGACCGTGATGTTAAGTGAAGTAAATCAGATACACAAACTTAAATATCGCATGGTTTCTCTTATATGAGAAACCCGAATTATAAATAAAGATCAAAATAAAAGATAGACAACAGGAAGTAGAGACAGAGATCTTTCTCAAATGGGAAGGGGATCAAGAGATGGAGGGAGAGGGAGGGAGGAGAGGGAAAGGGAATGAAAAAAGGAATTAAGATGTGTTGTGTAAGGGTACCAACTCCACACAAGGGGTACTAATTTTTTTTAAAAGGTGCGGCCTCTTGACAAGTTTCAACCTGAGGGCTCCAGTCAGTATATCATCCATTCCTAAGTGTTGTTTGGGCCCCCAGCAGCCAGGGGTCCTGATTGTCCTCTGAGGAGCCCCCTCCCCTGCTCTCAACTTTATGGGGCTAATCAGAGGTAAGTGTTCAACCACTAGTTTAAATACTGCAACAGTGACACCATCCTGCCCATCAAGACATCGTATCTAGCTGGGTGTGGTGGTGATATAAGGGAAATAAATGTAACTCCCAACCTGCTAGATGTCAGATACACCAAGTTCGTGTCCCCTAAAATCAAAGAATGAATTCTAAGGAACAAGGGAGGTTAAGAGTAGGAAAACTTTATTGAAAGATAGCTCCTGAGAAACAGGAGGGGACTCCAAAGTGGGTTGCCAACGAGCCCACTTCTCAAAGGAAGTTTTGTAGAGCAAAATCACGAGGCTGAAAACTACGATCAACCAATAAGATTGCAGGTATAACTGCTTAGGTGATACAGACCCAGTGGGGAAGCGGCTCACACAGCAAGTGGACATGGGAAGAACAAAGACCTTCTTTAGGAAGGGGTGGATCAGGAGGTCTTGGTCCCCCACCGCAGTGACTGACGTCTGTCTAGACTTTGTTGGACCAGATGTTACTAATTATTTTATCCCTTGAGGAGGCTTGTAGCCCTGGTCATTCCATCTTTATCTTGAGGCCTGGCCTTCAACAGATGCGGATGCACCTCCAGCCACAGTTTTGATGCGTTCTCATCTTCTGCACTGACTCCCTCGAGGGCCCAGCCCTGTCTGACTGCCTAGAATATTTCTACCTAACTTAGCTTTCTATGACATTGGTATATACCTATAATCCCAGCACTCTAGGAGGCTGGGGCAGGAAGACTACAAGTTCAAGCCCAGCCTGGGCAACTTAGTGACTTAGTGAGAACTGGTCTCAAAATAAAAAAGAGCTGGAGATGTAGCTCAACACAGAGCGCCTACTTTCAATCCCCAACACCACAAAATTAAAGGCACATCTTCCTAGACATAGTGATTGGTTCGGAGGAGTGCATATGATTCAAGCCATGGTGATCAATCCAATTGGATTTAATCCTAAGAAGTTTGTTTGGACAAAAAGAGAGACCTGAGAGAGCTGGAATCTTCCGCTGATCCTGGGGAGGGTGAGGTGGCAAGACAGGCCCAGAGCAAAGCAAGCAGAACAAAGAGGAGAAATGCCAGATCTTGGTGACATTTTTGGAGCCCCTGGATCTGGGCCCTGTCCCCAGACGTTTGCCATGTGATCCAACAGTGTTTTTTGTTTGTTTGTTTGTTTGTTTGTTTATTTAAACTAGTTTGAGATGGCTTTTCAAACCCTAACATACTCTATCTCCTGAATGCATCTGACTTTTCCAGTGCTTTGAACTTGAGAATTGCATCTAGAATACAATTTCTTGAGTGATTAATGACGTGTATCAAGACACTGAGGCAGGAGCTAAAGGCTCCGAAGCCTCCTAGGGTGACAGGAGGAGACAGCCATAATGGCATTTGTGAAGCTTTCAAGGCCCCAAATGCTAAAGTTAACTGCACCTGACATCTAAACGCCTCTGGCAGGTAGTCACACAACTGAAATTAGAATGTAGAAGTCACCCCTGATTGCCTTGCAACACCAAATTAGCTCCCATTAACGGGTCTCTGTTTATTTTCAGTCACTTGTTACTGTTAAATATTTATCCTGGCATTTTAGTCAGGAAGAAGTCAGCAGGGCCTAATTGCCCAGCCTGTGTTTTACAAACAGCTTGCACCATCAGATGGCTCTGCAAAGAAAACAATAGAAGCTTAACTTTCACCTCCGGGAATTTTAGGTATGCAGCCCTAAAATCGAATAATTTCAGAGAGAGAGAGATTTGGATGAGCCCCAAATCTTCTGTAGGGTCTGAAACATGAGTTTTTTCCAGAGCACCTTGGTTTTTATATAGGCAATTTTTTTTAATGGGTGAAAATCGCAACTCTTGTATACATGTAAAGTGAACACATGTCAAAGATTTTATTTTATTCACCAATTAATGAGGGGACCCTAAGGTGTTAAACTGGTTCAAAGGAGAATTCAATGAGTAGGCGCATATGCAGGCAATCAGAAATTCCGCAGTGCTGATGGATCTGTGAAAAGATGTTAATACCCCGGCTCCATCAGCCTTCACTGGCATGGATCTTGAGAAGGAATCACAGACACTACTACGGCTTTGCAATTCACAGAGCTACAAAGTAGCTCAAAGACAATGCAAGACCATTATTTAAAAAACAAACAAAGAACCCAAATTAAAGAACCAGAGAGCACCTGGCACTGCACGTGATATCCAAGAACCACTTTCTCCCCTTGCTGTTCAAAGATTTTTACAAATTTCCACTTAGTATATTGTAGGTAAAGGCAATACCTGAAAACCAAGGGAAAAAGCCATCAAAACTGAGCAAATTTTGCTAAGATTTCAATAGATTCCATAGCTTATCATAGCTCATTGCTTCCATAGAATCCGTAGCTCATTGTTTGCATACATTATAGTCTTTTCTCCTAAGCAAAAAGAATACCTCATTATCAGCTAAGATTACGCATAGTAGAGTCACATGTTGGTATATTCACTTATACCTTTTAACCAAAGTAACTTCTATTTCCCAGAGAGAAGTTGGTGGGGGCACCTATGGAGGAGTGTGGATAATTGTCAACTGTCACACAGCAGCACTTTACAGACCAACAGTGCTCATGAATACACATAACACAATTTTCCACAGCCACACACATCCCTTACACAACTTCTCGAAGTGGCAAAAGTTAGCATACCCATCCATAGTCCCAGAGACAGTGCTGGGGCTCAGGAAATGTGCCCCAAAAGTATGGTTTCACTCTGACATGCTGAATACTTTGAAGCAAAGAAAGCAGAGCTGTGGTACCTCTGACATGTCCAACCCCTTTGTCTCCTGTCCCTCCTTCTCCCTGGAAGCACAGGGAAGGGCATCATCTAATGTTGCCCTGGTGACTGAAGGCCAGATCCTCCAGGAGATGAAACTCTTGGGAAAGAAGACTCGAGTTAACGCCATCCCCAGGCTCAAGAAAGACTTCATCCCAGGCTGTTTTCTGTTTTTTAGACCTGTTCATCCACCCTAAAAGTTATTCACTCTCCATAAATTGCCTACATCTCCCCAAACCCCCTCTCCACTGTGGAACTTCTGAATCTCCTTTGGGTTTGGGGTGTTCATTTCCCATGATGCTCCTGTGCATGTAATAAATCTCTATCCCTGTCCTCCTGTTAATCTATCTGTTGTCTATTTATTTCAGCAGACTCAATTTTGGGCCTTCAGAGGAGGAAGGAAGTTCCTTTTGCCCTCTATAATTAGCACATAAAAATAAGAAAAAGTATATAAATTTGAGCTTATGGTTAGTAATTAATGTTTCATTTTTAATTAGAAATCATCTAGGGCCGGTGAGGTGGCTCAGCGGCGTCAGCGCCTGCCTGGCAAGCGCGAGGGCCCGAGTTTGACTCCTGGAACCCACATACAAAAAAGGGGCCGGTGATATCACTCAGCGGCACGGGCGCCTGCTGGCGCGCGAGGTCCTGAGGTCGACCCCCCGGTACCCACAAAAAAAAAAAAGAAATCATCTAGGGGGCCGGTGAGATGGCTCAGGGGCGTACGCGCCTGCCTTGCAAGCGCAAGGGCCCGAGTTTGACTCCCGGAACCCACATACGAAAAAGGGGCCAGTGATATCGCTCAGTGGCATGGGTGTCTGTTGGCGCACGAGGTCCTGAGGTCAACCCCCGGTACCCACAAAAAAAAAAAAAAGAAATCATCTAGTAATCCAATGAATAGCCATTCATTAACTCAAATTTAATGTGTTCTAAGAATCTTAGAAATTAATCTTACAGTTGACATAACTTCAAAACATAATTACTATTGAAATAAATATTTCAGAAAAAATCAACATAAATTTTTATTTTTATCATTGTAAGCCTCAAGTAGAAGTAACATCGGTTTATTTGATCACTTAACCTGTGCAAGTTTAAAACATATGCAAGTAGAATGAAAACATAAGATTCTACTACCTCTACAGGCCAGGGAAGACACATCTTTTCTATTAATCAAAAAGTAATGTTGATTTTGTTTATAATATTTTGCCTATATTATGTAGACTTGTACTCTTCTTTCCTTTTTTTTTGCGGGTCCCAGGAGTTGAACTCAGGACCTCGCGCTTGCCAGCAGGTGCTTGTGTCACTGAGCAATATCACCAGCTCCTTTTTTTTTTCCTTTATGTAGGTACCGGGAGTCAAACTCAGGACCTCGTGCTTGCCAAGCAGGCGCTTACACCACTGAGCCGTCTCACCAGCCCTAGACTTGCACTCTTAACCTATTAGAATTATGTTTCTATGAAGCTATCTTTTTAATATATCAAAAATATTACTTTGAATTCCTGAATCTCAGGAATTTTTGAGTACTCAGTTGATAGAAGCACTTATTTTAAATAAATCCATTAGAAGACCTCCTTTATTTAGAGTTCCTCCTCTGACCTTACTAATCAATAACTGCATATTTTACCTATTTTTTCTGTTTGCTTAGACAAAACAGAACCATTCTTTTTTGTGACTTTTCTGTTTACAATATCTGCAAAATATTCTTTCCTTTGGTGTTGATTATGGAGGTGGGAGAACCCAGATGTTTTATGCATAAGGCCATAAATTTACTCAGGTTCCTATTATTTTTGTCCCAAGCTGCTTTCAAAATGCTCAGCGAAGCGTTGGGCATTCCAGCAGTGGTGTTATTTCCTATTTTAGTCTATGCTACCATATTAAAAACCCTATTTCTGCCTTGGCAATATTTATTTATAAGAAGTGAGAGGAACCAGGCACACACCTGTAATCCCGGCACTCTGGGAGACTGAGGCAGGAGCATCATCACACGTTCAAGCCCAAGGAAGGCCGTGGGTGTAGTTCAGCGCAAAGGTACTGAGTTCAATCCCCAGGGCTTCAGGAAGAAAAGAAAAAAGAAAGAGAAAGTGAGAGAAAGGCTAGGGTCAGCCTGCTTCAAGATCCTCCCCTGGATGCTGCCTAAAGGTGTGACCAGCCTCTCTCTGAAGTCCCGGAGGGATCATCCTTTCTTTCCTTGCAACAGGATTAGGATATCAGCCGTATTCATAGAGAAAATTCTAGGATAGAGAGACCACATCTAAACCCCTCAGCTTTCCTAGGACAGGAAGGGTCCTGGAAATCATGCTTGCGCGTTTCCAATCCTGTCTCCTCCACTCCATTCTCAGCACCTGAGTCCCCACTGACACACGAACTTGCTAATGCAGATCAAGAGTGCTCCGTGATTCACACCTAAAAGTATCCTCATCTCCTCTGCAAATTTCTCCCTCTCCTACATGGGCTTTGGAAAGTCTTTTGGCAATGACTTTCAGCTCAGGATGAGACTGAGCCTGAAATCAACAGATAGGACTCTGTCTGCTTTGAAGGGGGTTTAACCTTCAGAGGCCACTGAGCTTTCAGGGATTCGGGGACCAGGAGGGTCAGCAGGAAGTCAGGAAAGGAGGGCCAGGAGGACGGCCGCAGAAGGGGCTAGGATGAAGGCAACTGTTGGGTTCAAATTGCAATTTAGGGGACTCTAAAACAGGGACGGCTTAAAGTCTTCTTTTGCTCTGGCCGAGGAATCTTTTTAAAAAGAGGTCTTGGAATCTGAGTTCTTTGCCTGCTTTTTTATGATGATTAAGAAAACCATTGGTGGTTTGAAGTCTGCTCCTTTTATAAGTGAACCTCCCAGTACCTGGAGCAAATTTACTGCAAAACCAACTCTCATCCTCTTCCTCTAAATTTCTTCTTCTTTTTTTTTTTTTTTTTTTTGTGAGTACCATGGGGTCGACCTCAGGACCTCGCGCGCCAACAGGCACCCGTGTCGCTGAGCGATATCACCGGCCCCTTTTCCGTATGTAGGATCCAGGAGTCGAACTCGGGCCCTCGCGCTTGCAAGGCAGGCGCTTACGTCACTGAGCCATCTCACCGGCCCTAAATTTCTTCTTCTTGATGGACAACAAAAATGACAAGGTCAGAAAGACAAATGGCAGCACTGGTTTTATTACAGTTTCCACCAAGGATATGCCATTTTTTTTTTCAAATTTGGACACCTAAGAAGGATTCTTTGTTGCAGTACTGGGGATTGAACCCACAACCTTCATGCTGAGTTACATCTACAGCCCTTTTTCAATTTTTTATTTTGAGACAGGATCTTGCTAGAGGGCTAAATTGCCTGGACTAGGCTTACACTTGCAGTCCTCCTGCCTCAGCCACCCAGAATCCGGGGATTATAAGCGTGTACCACTTCACCCCATTTAGGGTGGATTTCTTAATCCTGTGTAGTAGAATAAACTCAGTGTCCAGGAGCTCCATGAAAGACATCAAATCTCCAACTAATTTTCATCTTCCAATGGGGCTCAGAACCATTACCCTAAAATATGACTGTAGAAGACCAGACTACGGCACTCCATAACATGCCTCTTTGGCACACGGAGTATTTTGAGCTATTGCTTGGAGAAACTTTGGAATGTCTGTAAGAGAAACTGACATCTGACAGGAAGTCTGCGTTTGTAAGTGTGTCTCCCTGGGTACCAGGAAGAGGGTCACTAAGTCACAGGAAATTCTCTTATCCATGAGGGGGCAGCAGATTAGACCTGTAGGCCAAGCGAGGCAGAGCGCCTTCATCCAAGTGCTGGGAGACTGAGGCGGGAAAACCATGGCGTTGGAGGCCAGCCTGGGCAACACCGTGAGACCTCCTCTTAATCGGTCAATCAATCAGTCAACTAATCAATCAATAGAAACTAACCCGACCTTTGTTTTCTGGTGCTTTTCTTAGCTGTCCTCCTCAAAGCGTCATCTTGACGTGGTCTTTACCCGCACCCTCCCTTCGAAGGCGGTGCTCAACCCTGAAGTCAAAGACGGCTCCTTGAGATCTCCATGATCCGCGCCCTCTCCGCCGACACAAGAGGCACGCGTGTCGTGGGGCTTCCGTTTGTCTGGCCCTCGTGAGCCTGTCTTTCCTTCGGGGCGCCCGGCTGAGAGCAGCGAGACGTGGGGGAGAGGCTCGTGTTCTGTCCCTGCCCTTCACACTCCCTGCCGCGCAAGAGCCCGCGGGGCCTGGGGGCGGTGTCCCCAGGCGGCAGTGCGATCCCAGGGTCCCGGGGTCGTCGTGCCGCCCCGAAGCTGCTGCAAGCTGCTTGCGAGTCCCGGGAAGACCGGCGCCCCCGCGCGGAGAGGAAGCGCCGCTCGCCCGCTTCGGCAGGGGCTGGGGGAGAAGGGGAGGCCGGACCTCGGGCAGGTCCTCCAGGAGCTTGGTCAGCACCGGGCGGGCACCGTGACGCAGCACTGCAGGGTCGGGGGGCAGCACGGGAGGACCGAGGGCGCGGGGTCCCCGAGAATCCGAAGGTGGCTTTGAAAGACATGCTCAAGTGCGCGGCGCTCTGTCCGGGCAGCGGACGCCGTTCGTCGGAAGGACCGGCCAGGCTCTCCCGGCACGATGAGGCCGCACGGATGAAGGCCGAGGGACAGCGCGAAGTCGCGGTGGCGAAGACCCAAATCCGGCTCAGGCGCCCAGGGTGCCATCTGATCGTGGGGGTGGGAGTCTCGGTTCTCCCATCTTTTCGGGCTTTCTCATTTAATTAGTGTGCTAAAATCTTTGTTGTTTGTTTATTTTAGACCTACATGAAGATTCTACCTTTTCTGAAAATTATCTTCAATAGCAGACACTCACGGCAGGCGGAGTTCTCGTGGCGATGCGCGTAGAGTCCCGGGCTCCGCCGCGTGGACGGGTCCGGCAGTGGCTCCCACACACGGCGGGCTCTCGCCCTTCGCCGGCCCCCAGAGGCTCGTACGTGGGAAGCCGCGTGGCAGCGCACACCCCGTTGGCTTCCGCCGGGGTTCAGGAAATGGTACCCCCAAAGCAAGGCACATGGACCTGCTGACCGGGAGAAACGGTCTCCGAGTCCAGATCTCTCCGCCCTGACTTGCTCCTCTCCCATGACAGGCAGGGACCCTCTCCGAAGTTCCCGTCCCAGAGGGGACACCATAACCGGGAAAGAGGACCCGCTGCAGAAGAGGGAGAGTCCTTGCTTCCAGGCACGGACTTCTGTGTCCATGTCCCGAGGGCAGTGCAGAGCGGTCTCCTGAGATGCTGCCAATTGCACAGCAGCATCACCATCCCCTGTGTTGTCGCATCCCTGGAGCTTGGAGGAACCTTGTCCCCAACTCTTCTCTGCTCTTCTCCCCCACCCAGCCCCAGTCACGTCTCTGCAATTGCCTGCAGCACCCTGCCCATTCCCTGTCCCTAAGGAGAGGGTGTTCAGGGTTCGACCGCACTTCTCTTCCCTTGAACCACACTCTGTGTGCTGGCACGCGCATGTGCGCAGTAGTGAGCGCGTGCTTCTCCTGCGAGTCTGCCTCTCGTCAGCTCACGTCAGCAGACTGCAGAGGGTGCAGCGGAAGTTCCCTCTCACCCTGTGCTTCCCAGTGAATCAGCCCATCCTCGGTCTCAGCCACACCTCGGACCAGGAGGTCTTAACATTTATTGTTGCATCCATGCCTTTGACCGTCCAGTGAGGCCTGAGAGTCCCTGTTTTTAAATGCTTGGGGAAATAACAACAGAAGCACAAAGGAAACCAACTTTATTGAAATATTTTCAAAAATATTTTTAAAATTAATTTATAATGTAGTCATCTGAGTGCATCTTTATTAACACATTAAATAACGTGTACACCATGGATCTGATCATTATTGTAAAATAAAACATACGGGATATTTGGGGATATCCACAAAACTATAATGTGATACGAAAATATCTATGGTTCTTACTAATCCTACCATGGCTTGTTGCCTATATACCTAATTAAAGGACACACTAAATTTCAATGAGCGGGCACCTTTTCCCAGACAATATCATAGACCTCCTGAATTCTACCCTCACATTCTTAGGTGCTCACACACCCAGGGTTAAGAAATGTTTTAAGCAACCTAAGAACAAGTGCAAAAGTAAAGCCGTGGTAAAAATTAATTGCTTGGTATTCATTACTTCATGTATACCAAGCATAGCTGTAAACAAAACACCCATGTATTTAACTTTTTTTAGTTTTTTTGCTTCTGTGATTTTTGTTTGTTTGTTTGATGCCTGCCTAACATCCATGTGCTGTAAAATAGCTAACAGGGAAATAACTTGAGACAATGGCTACCTTTGTTTAATGTCTTAAGAAATTTCCATGAACAATCCAAGCATAATTTAAAGAACACGTGTATTAAGTTTGTGTAAGTGGAATAAAAGTTTTATGAATGGACTTTTCAACTTAAAAAAAAAAAAATACCTACCTGATAGTCATAGTCACTAACAAGAAATTGCAATAGAAATTTCAAAAATTCATTGGATATTAGTTGATATGAAAGTAAGTTGCAAGGTAACAAATATAACGTAACTTCACTGCTGTAAAAATAAAAGCAACATGTCCTGTAGGTTTCCATGGGGATGGAGACACATCCACTGGTTACCTGGCTGGACAGAGAGAACAATTTACATTTTCTCACTATAGTTCAATTTTGCGGAATGCCTTCCAACTGCGTGTGCATCTGCAGTTGTTATGAACTAGATTGTGTTCCGTCAAGGTTTCCATGTTGAAGTCCTAATCTCCAGTGTGACAAATACCCCAGTGTGATTGTTTTTAGAGATAGGGCTCTTAAGGAGACAATGGAGGTTAAATGAGGTCCTGAGAGTTAGGGTTATAGTTAGCGTTAGGGTTAGGGTTAGAAAAGGAAGAGACTCCAGAGATCGTTTTCTTTCTAGCATTCACAGAAAAGATACCAATCAAGAGGGCCGGTGAGACGGCTCAGCGGCTTAAGCGCCTGCCTTGCAAGCGCGAAGGCCCGAGTTCGACTCCCGGATCCCACATACGAAAAAGGGGCCGGTGATATCGCTCAGTGGCACGGGTGCCTGTTGGCGCGTGAGGTCCTGAGGTCGTCCCCCCGGTACCCACAAAAAAAAAAAAAAAAAAAAGATACCAATCAAGAACCAGCAAGAAGGCAGCCAACCTTGCTGACACTCAGATCTTGAACTTCAGGCTCCAGAGTAGTAAATCATAAGGCTCTATTGTTTAAGCCCTGCCCCTAGCCTGTGTTTTTGTTTAATAATAGACAGTTTATCGACAACTACAAGGTTTGTCTTAGTTACTTTCCTCATGGTTGGGACAAAATGCCCTACACCCACAAGTTAAAGGAGGAAAGATTTATGTTAGCTCACAGTTTGTAGGGGTTTCAGTCCATAGTTGGCTCGCTCCAAGGCAGGGTGGCATGGCAGAGAAGCATCACAGAGGAGAAACAGTCCATGGCAGGGAGGCAGAAAGCAGGAAGCAGGAAGGAGTAGCAGGATCCTCCCTTTCCTTCCTTATTCCACTCAGGCTACAAGCCTATTGGTTGGTGCCACTCACACCTAAAGTGGGTCTTCCCTCTTCAGTAAATCCATTCAGCCACACCCAGAACTGTGCTAAACCAATTAGTGGACTAATTCAGTCACACCCATAATCCATGTTCACACACCCTAGATCCAACCACCTCTGAAAAGCCCCACTTATGAGCACATGAAGCTTTGGGCAGACATCTATATACAAGCCATAACATGGTTCCAATGACAATAATAAGTTCACTTGACCAGGAGGCAGTAATCAAAGGAATAAATGCTTGAAAATCATGAGAAAATCAGTGACCTTGAAGGCTGCCATGGAAAAATCTAAAATCACGCCAAGGCCAAGTCTTAAAGATTCGTCAACTTATTGGTCCTTATAGAATGGGTCCAATGTCCCTGGAAGCGGTAAAGTTCTAACCAAGCATGATCTGTTGACACATTGCTACGACTTCTAAAGAAATGGAATGAACTTGTGAAACTCTGTCTCCTCCCAAGCCAATTAATCTTCACATTACAAACATTTGGTGTTAAATCATTCGGGCTTTTTGCAGTCACAATGCCACCTCACTGGACACCATAAGAATGTTGGCTAAGATTTCCTGCAAAGACCACACCTGAGTCTTGGGTTGTACACTCCAGCAATGGTCAGGACACAGCACAGCACCACCAACACACTCAGAACACAGTGGGCTCCACAGCCATCCCAAAAAGCACAGCCAAATGTTGCCCCAGAGCACCATGGGACATCGTTCTCCATAGATTCTGCCACTGTGGGCCACAAGGCTGTTCTGCGGTACATGCTGTCTTTTGGGTGGTTTCAGGGCTTCCTGAAAAGATCAAAAGCATCTCTGAAAGCATAGTGGTGACCCACGGTTTCAGGATTCCTCTGGCCCTGAAGAACCACAGCAGACCCTCCCTCAAGACTCAGGTGGGCTTTTTCCTGTGTTATTTGGTTACATCCACCTGAGCAGACTACTACAGTAGTCTGTAGAAAAAGAAAAAAAAGTTATAAATTTTTAAATGATTGATTTGAAACCTAAAATCAAAGTATCAATTTACAATAAAAAGTTATATAATATGGCCAAGGTAGCCTTGTATCTTAAGAAGATGTTTCCCGAGCAGGTCTTGCTGGCTCATGCCTGTAATTCTAGCTTTCTGGGAGGCTGAGGCAGGACAGTTGCAAGTCCAAGCCCCATCTGGGAAACTTAGTGACTTAGCAAGATCCTATCTCAAAAAGGAAAATTTTTTTTAAAGGTTGGGGATGTAGGTCAGTGTGAAGGCCCTCAAATCAACCCTGGTACCACGATGAGGAGAGGAAAAAAAGGATGCTCTCAGATGCGTAGACCAGCAGGGTCACTGCCTTCTCTGTCCCCGGCCTCCAACCCATGGCAAAACCAGAATCTCTCTAAACTGTCACCCCTCCCGACACCTGGGTGTCCCGGCATGATTCTGACTGGTATTTTCCAGCCGTCTGCCCATCAGCATTCATCACTACATCACAATCATTTCAAAAACAGCAGCCTGTTTTTTTTCCACAAAAGAGAATAGCACAAAAACTATTCCTAGCAAAGAGAATAGTGAGAGAGAGAGAGATTGAGAGAGAGATTTGCTAAAGAATTTCACAAAGCCAAGAATCAGTTGTGTGGTACGACTGAAATGCTGGGTGGCCTCCCCGTCCGTGCCCTGTTCCTGACTTTCTGGCCCCAAGTACTCTTGACTTTAGCTATCGTAAAGATCACCAGAAACCATCCTGTCGATCACGCATGAAGCCTTATCTCCCCCGGCTATGCTTTCATTTCACAGGTCACCTCCCATGTGCTCCGGGAGGCCCCGCAGCGATGCGCCCTCCTCTGAAGTTACAGTAGCAGCTCACGGCCCACACGTGACTGCCACCTACACAGAGATCAGATTTCCTTTTTCAGCCAAAACTTCAGTAGCAGACAGATCAGCCACCTGAACTTCCAGTGTGAACAGTGAGGGGTCTTGCAGAGCAAAAGCAAAAACCAAATCCCAATGCCACCCTTTTCTCGGTTTGATACCTACCCTAAGCTTGCTTGCAATGAATTTCTGTTTGCTCCATGAAAAGGGATCTCGGTGCTGGAGGCTGAAAAGAGACTGCTTCTCAGGATAGCTGAGCCGGTGTCTGATCAGTCATTTGCTGTTAAATACTGTGTTCATTTCTCTAAACACTAGTGTTATTGTTTTTGTTTGTGACTCAGATGAACTACGTTGTTGGTAAATTTAAAGCCATGTAAGTGACCACCTTCATAGGTTTGGAGAATTATGTCAAGTTGTGGTGGCCAAACATGCGCTCCCAACACCTGAACGCGTCTCTAACAAGACCAGTACTGTGATTCTTTAAGATCAGATCGCAAAGACATAATAACGGTGAAAGAATGTGATTGTGAGTCTGGAGAAACGCACCCAACCAGCTTCCTTTCCCAGAAAGAGGGGAGATAACGGAGAGGAAAAAGGGCCCCAGGAGACAGCGCGGCTCCTGTCAATGGTGATTCCAAAGTTTCCCTCTGTCTTCGGAAGGCTCAGCAGGGGGTGTCTTTCTCACTCTCAGGAGGCTGCAGGGGCCATGGTTTCAAAGCAAGCTGCAGGACAGAAGCTGATGGGGAGGAAGGTATTCCGCCCCCAGGTAACTTGTGGTTTTTCTGTGGTGATGGTGGTGGTGGCGGTTTGAGGGCTTGGGGTTTGTTTTGTTTCATTGGTTTGTGTGTGTGCATGCTACTCAGAACTGAACTCAGAGCTTTTGGACTGAGCTAAAACCCCAGCCCAAGCCTTTCCTTTTTCCTCCTTCCTTCCTTTCTTCCTTTCTTTCTTCCTTCCTTCCTTTCCTTCCTTTCCTGCCTTCCTTTTCTCTTTTTTTATTCCTTTCTTTTTGAGCCAGGTCTTGCTAAGTCACTAAGTTGCCCAGGATGTGCTTGAACTTGTGATCCTCCTGCCTCAGCCTCCCAGAGTGCTGGGAGTACAGGCTTGTGCCGGCACACCTGGTACCTTGTGAGTTTTGACTCTCCTGTTACTGAGAATTTACAATTGTGGGTGGGGACAGAAAGAGAGTAATTTTGGGGTGGCTCAAGGGTTCCACCCGTTGCTAGCTGGACAATCAGAAGAGCAGAAGTCAAAGCCCCGGCTCACATCCACACGGAGACTTCCAACAATACCGCAGACTCCGCCATGGAGCTCAGAGGAGCAGGACTCTGCCTGCCCTCCGGTGGCCCACCCTGCCCCAGAAGGTGCCCCACACACCACACCAAAAGACCCCTGTATCGAACCCTCCAGGGACACGAGTCTCATTTGCTCAAACTTCAGAAATGAGCCTCTTGGAGAGGAAGGGCCCATCCCAAGGGAGGGAGAGGTTTTGTGAAAACACAACAGAGAGAGAATATCCTCAGGAAGGTCTTAGCCCCTGAGACAAAGGGCTGATGTCAGGAGGCGGGGACACCCACAGGAGACCAATGCAAGTGAAGAGTTCCCACTTCCGGGCAGGTTTTCCCTAGGATGAGATGTCTGGTGATTAGCTCACAGTTTTTAAAGGCTCCCTCTTAGTTATCCTCAATCCAGTGCAGAATTCGGATGCTCAGGGAGAGCCCTGAAGGGCCACCCTTCCCAGTACAAAGGATAAGGCAGAGACAGGACATGTGGCCGCCCACCTCCATCTCCGCTGTCATTAGCACAAGCAGAGCAGCGTCCCATTGAGGGCTCTGTGTCTTGTTGCTCTCAGCAGGGACAAGCACGACAAGGGTCAACAGAGGGGCACAGGGCACTAATCATTACTCCAAGTGGAGAAGAGACACAGCCTATCCCCCATCTATGTCCCATCTTCCTTTCCAAAAACTATTGAAGAAGACAATCCCTTAAGAAAGAGAAAAGTGGAAATGAGATTTTCAAACTACTTAGAAAATCCTTAGAAATCCCTGAGACTCTGGATCACTTTACAACCTTCTGATGGCTAAAATGGCTCACTTTGATGTAATAGGCAAACATAAGCAAGAGCAGGGATACATCTGGCCCATCTGGAGATCCTGCTGGGTTTTACTTTAGAGCTTCACTGATGGCTATTGACCTCTTTCCCATTCCGACCACCCCATGCGGCTCCTTTTTAGACTTCATCTCCTCAAATATGAACTACGACGATATTTTCCTAATCAGCCACCTTTCTGCATTGCAACTCATCCTATATCTCAATGCCAGAATTTCTCAAAGTACTACTCTGAGAACACACACACACACACACACACACACATACACACCCTACTTAGAAGAAGGCATGGTTCATATCCTCCAACCTTAGCTCTCTGCCTGAACCTCAGCTTTCAAGTTCGGTGCTCTAACAATGTCCAGCAGGCTATGTGACTCAATAAGTAAAACCTCTCAGATGGGTTTTCTGGAAGCAGCCTGTGTTTAGCTTGGAAACTGGGTTAGAATTACACCGATACATTGGCCCAGCGGTACTGGGTGGTGATGGTTGACATCCATCATCGACATCCAGTGGCATTCGTTGACAGTGATAGTGACCTTGTTCACCATATCTCTGGCCTTGAATTTAACTCTGAGCTGTGCACACAGAATAGAATTGTCTCTCTGCCAACATTCTGCTAATGTCACCAAGCAGACAGACTACAGATCTGAGCAGACCTGAAGAAGTTTCCACGAACCAATTCTTAAGACTGTGCAGATAACTAACTTCCATTTTTGCTTGAATATTTGGAAACTGAGTATTTTCAAAAGAACTAACTGCTTAACTAAAGTAAACTAAATGGTCTTGAACATCTGCATGTGTAGAAATAACACGTCACCCCACACAAAAGGCAACACTTTGAGCCAGGTAAATAATTAGGTAAATACAGATTCTAGCATTGATAAATCAAGTGGTCACAAAATGGTGGTTTCAAGTGGTCATTTTTACAGTAAATGGATACTGCATACTGTGCCCAATAGCAAAACTAAACTAATGATTTTGGTAGGAAAGTAAATTATCTTCTAAGTTACATAATTCCTCCCTAATATAGGCTGAAAATGTCTCCTTCTTCCCGTCCTCGTAGACCTTTGCTTCAGCCTTCCACTCTCCAGCCCGCATGAACAGATTCCATCCCACCCCTTTTGAGTGAGGGTCCACTTACGCCAAGTATGGTGTTCGGATTTGAGGCCACGAAGGTCACTCCACCTATCACATTCCTTCATGGAGGAGGAAACTGAGCCCAGCGAGGTCACTCAGCTATTGCAAATTAATGCAGGGCAAGACCGGAATTTCAGGGAAGACCATGGTCTGCGACCAGAGCCACTGCTTCACAGTCCTACCTCTGGGGACTTGGGGTCTGGTGTCCGTGTCTACAGAATGCATCACCTACTGCGTCCTCATGCACCCTAAGGCATCAGATTCACCCATGGAGTTCGGACAGGCCAGAGAGGTGGCCTGGTCCCCATCTGAGCCCTGCTTGGCTCCAGCCAGAGCTCAGACAGTGCCCTCCCAGCCTTCAGGCCCCTCAAGCCCAACCTGCAAGCAGCCTGGAGCTGTACGAAGAGCCTCCAGCCAGGTGCCCTTCTCTGAGGCTCAGGTCCTAGCTACAAAGTAGAATTAATATTGTCTCCCAAGGAAGCTGCATGAAGTAATCTATTTCAAAGCAGGGCCAGTCTCCCGGGGACTCCATTCACCTTGATTCTTGAGACTGTGCTTGGCCAGAAAGCTGAGACCACCCCTCTATGTAGCATGAGGGGTGCACACGGGGTTTGGATGCTGCCGTGTGGGCCGAGGGGACAGGACCCTCCACACTCCCTCGGTGGCCCTGGCGTATCTTCGCATCCCTGCTCATGCTCCCCAACTCCAGAGCGATGCTATTCCATCACTTCCTGGGGTGATGAAACTGCTCTGCACCTGCGCAGATGGAAGCCAGGAGCCCCAGGTGGCTGGTGAGCGCTCCACATGTGGTTAGTACAACTCAGGAGTTGAAATTTTAATTGTAATTCATTTTAATTTAAATCACTGCATGTGACTGTGGCTAGTGACAGTCCTGGTGGACAGAGCACGGAACTAGGAACATTTCCTGTCGCTCTGCTCCCAGCCATTGAGACAGCACATGGATTGCTCAGTCCCGGGTACCAATGGGCTCCGTCCACAAGCTGGTGACTGCATCTAATGCATCTCCTCAATGCGGAGACATCTGCCTCATAGGTGACAGCCCCAGTCGGGGTCACTGGAAGGTGAGGAGGAAACAGCATCTAAGAGTGGGACTGCAGCAGAGCGAAGAAGAGGCGAATATAATTACACATCCCAGAGCCCGGAGGGTTAGAAGCGCTACAGAAGCAAATGTCAGGCAACATGATATTCCACAGGTGTGAAAGCAGCATTCTACAGAGTGAGCCAGCACTCGCTAAATCAAAAATACCTGCTGCTGGGGAAAAGAGGGGAGAAAGAAAGAGGTTAATCATAAATTAGAGTCAAATGAGAGAGGAGAGATGTACAAGGTAGGCAGCCCAGCAGATCAGACTCAAAGACCCAAGGATGGAGGCTGTACCAAAGGGAGGTGTGATTTAAATCAAAAGCACACGATAAAAATAACACAGTGGAGGGCCGGTGAGATAGCTCAGCGGCGTAAGTGCCTGCCTGGCAAGCGTGAGGTCCTGAGTTCAACTCCCGGTACCCACATATAAAGGAAAAAAGGGCCAGTGATGTCACTCAGCAGCACAAGTGCCTGGCAAGCACGCGGTCCTGAGTTTGACCCCCTGTACCCACATTAAAAAAATAAAATAAAAAATGACAACGGAATTAACAGTTGAGGAAACAGAGGCTATTTGCTCAAGTTCATGCAGCTTAAGAGGCTTGTACCTGAGTCTCTTGCCAGGCACTGGGATTCCAGAGCCCTCCTCGTGCCGGTGCACAAGAAGAGGTCTGAGGCTAAGAACGGCAGGTGAGGTCGTTACGGGGGCCCAGGGGTCAAGTGAGCACCAAAGTGAATACAGCATCAAAGCCACCCTAGTGCCTGAGGACACGTGGGGCCCAAGAGCAGGAGCGAGTGGCACAGGTTGGGGATCTGACTTCAGGGCCAGGATGATGAGCTGGGATTTGGCGTGTTCGTGTGCAGGGTGCAGTGAGGTCACTGAGAGGACGTGATCTCCTGATGCTGTCCCAGCTGAACACGGTGGACCAAATCTATGGGGAGAGGTTGAGGCTGGAGATAAAATATGAATTGGGGAAATGCTGCAATGTGGACAAAATCTCAAAGGTTAGAAAGAGAAAGCAGCAGCAGCTGAAGTATTGCCAGAGAGAAGTCCGCTGCAGAAAACTGACATTCATCACCCACGTGTGTCACTTCTGCTAGATAGTTGCACCATTTGTGATTCATTTCACCTCATTATCCCCACTGCAAACCTGTCAGAGAGATGATCTGAAAGCAAACATTTGCCAGTTGCCTTCCAACATCTATTCTCTCTTTTTCTAGAAAATCTGACAATTTGGGCTTTATCAAAATCCTCCCCCACACACACACACACAAATCTTCCCACAATCAACTAAGCCTCCGAGCACATGAATGGGTCATGTGACCTACCCTAAGCCAATCAGCAGCTCCCATTACCCTAGACTTTGTGATTGGTTCAAGGATAGGTGAAGGACCCAATCGCCTTCAGGGAGACCCAGAGAGACTTTTGCTGGGAATTCTTGGAAAGAGGCAAACTGGCTTTCCTTTAAGGTTTCAAATCTGATGGATGTAGGTGATGGACCAACTACCACCACCTTGCCACCATCTTGAAGTAAATTCTTTGTAGGATGAGTGCTATGTCCTAGTACTTGTAACAGAAGGATCCTTATCTGAAAAAGAAATGATCCTCATTTTGCAGCTGAGGCAAACAAGCCTTTAAAAGATTAACTAACTTGCCCAAATTCATGAATTTATTAAGCAACTAAGTCAAGATTTGAAGCCACATCTTTATTTCACCCTAATAGCTGATAGGGAAGACTAAATTTATAGCTCATTGCAATGTGACAAATATTAAAATAAGGACACAGCAGAAAGATGGGGAGAAGGGAGGGACAGAGACTGAAGAATAAATGAGGTATAAAGTTCACTGATTCCTGTAGATTCTGAAAATCTGGGAATTTTTTCGTGGATGATCCAATCTCTCCAGTGGTTCAGCAAGATAGGAGATCCAGGATGACTCTGACTACCTGAGTATTTTAAGCCCCAGCTATTTATATAGCACTAAAGAGCAATGGTTTCAAGCATAACACTGTTCACTGATTTGCTAAAACATCAATACTGATACCTATAAAAATAATTTGGCTTTTATTGCTGAGAACAATCATTACTTCCAGAAAACTAGAAAGTAAACTTAGACCCACAATAGCCCTAAGTTTTCAGAAGGCAAGCCACGTGGGTTACTCTAATTATTCAGCCTTTTCCCACCGAATAATCCACTTGTGAGGGGCAGGTAGGGAAGGACTGCAGTGCCTGCTCCCTGGCTGCCCTCAATGAGTATTCAATTTTTGAAGTTCTATCCGTGTTCTCAATTTCATGCTAATTTTGCATTCTCCATAATACTTCTATTTATTGCCATATGAAAATATTTTAGGTGTTTATCAATTAAACTACTTAATTTATTTCAACAAAATCTACTAGCGAAATTTATTCCCCTGGCTTCATAAGCCACATGCATCTTACAACTTCTTACTCCTCCCCTCACCCCCAGTCCTCCCCTCACCCCCAATCCTCCCCTCACCCCCAGTCCTCCCCTCACCCCCAGTCCTCCCCTCACCCCAAACCTCCCCTCACCCCAATCCTCCCCTCACCCCCAATCCTCCCCTCAGCCCAATCCTCCCCTAGCCCCTAATCTTCCCCTCAGCCCCAATCTTCCCCTCACCCCTAATCTTCCCCTCACCCTCAATCCTCCCCTCAGCCCAATCCTCCCCTAGTCCCCAATCCTCCCCTCACCCCAATCCTCCCCTCACCCCCAATCCTCCCCTCAGCCCAATCCTCCCCTCACCCCAATCCTCCCCTCACCCCCAATCCTCCCCTCACCCCCAGTCCTCCCCTCACCCCCAGTCCTCCCCTCACCCCAAACCTCCCCTCACCCCAATCCTCCCCTCACCCCCAATCCTCCCCTCAGCCCAATCCTCCCCTAGCCCCTAATCTTCCCCTCAGCCCCAATCTTCCCCTCACCCCTAATCTTCCCCTCACCCTCAATCCTCCCCTCAGCCCAATCCTCCCCTAGTCCCCAATCCTCCCCTCACCCCAATCCTCCCCTCACCCCCAATCCTCCCCTCAGCCCAATCCTCCCCTCAGCCCAATCCCCCCTCACCCCCAATCCTCCCCTAGCCCCCAATCCTCCCCTCACCCCAATCCTCCCCTCACCCCAATCCTCCCCTCAGCCCAATCCTCCCCTCACCCCCAATCCTCCCCTCACCCCCAATCCTCCCCTCACCCCCAATCCTCCCCTCACCCCCCATATCCTACAGGTCTCAGATCAGAGAGTTTGGGGAACAGTGACATAAAACACTGGATTTGTGTTTGCTGCCTATGAGGCACCTGTTCTGGGTGTTTCACAGATATTAACTCATTTAATGATAACTACCTAGTCATTAGTGCTACTCCTTGTCCCATCATACAGCCAAGAACACTGGGTCTCAGAGGTGAAGGGATTTGTCCAAGGTCACAGAAGCCGTGAGGGAGGAGGGAGGACTTGCATGTAATACCTGCTCTCCATCTCTAGGCTACCCGCTTCCTGGGACAGTCAGTTCTTGGTGTAGAACCCTACCTGTCGTCTGAGGACTACTTAAAGAGACGAGAACATAAGTAGGGACAGACTTCGGGGGTGACTCAGTTCTAGCTATCAAAATTCTACGTGCACACCCCTGTAACTTGGCAATTCCATTTGTAAGTGTCCATTCTAGGGAAAGACTTACAGAAGTGGACAGCAAGGTACACACAGAACACTTGCAGCCCTGATTTTTGATAATAAAACTCAATTCTGGCACTCTCATACCATTAACGGGATGCCATTAACCCACCATAATAACAAGGTCACCTTCCACGTGTACCACGGGGAATCGCTAAGGCTAAGTGAGAAGGGCAAACTGCAGAATATTAACAGACAGAATGAGTTAGGGATTTGCGCACTGAGGTCAAAAACAACATTAAACCATATATTTGCACACGAAGAGTCTCCGTGGCAAATAACCAAGGGTTTTTTGGTGTTTGGTGATGGCTAGTGATGGCCCCCAAATGTCACCTAAGAGGCCAGATAGTAGACATGACAGCTAGTCTCCAGGGCAGGCCAACAGCAGTGGGCACATTGAGGATGTAAGACAATGCCCTCCTTTATCCATGGTGCCAGAGAAACTAGAAAAATGGCCTGCAGGGTACCATGGGACAAATCAGAAGGGACTCCGGGGCTGGCGGAGCATACAGAATGACAGTGACCCTGGCTGGTCTTTGCTTTGTCTGCTCCAAAGTTTGACTAGATCCCACCGAGAGATGGCCCTGTGATCTAAAGCACCCGGCTATGTCGTTAGGGACTGAGCTGGCGTCAGGGACCAGATCCCTGGAAGCCCAAAGCTACTCCACTCTGATCGCTCATCTTTACATTGCTTTCCAGGTGTTTTCCAGGACTGGCTTGATCTCTGGCACAAATTGCACAAACAACCAAGGGCCCAGGTCACCAGACTCCAGCAAACCCCGTTCCCCCATGCCCAAAGAGAGCTGGGGTGTCACTTTCAACCAGAAGTGTTCCATCTTCATGCTCATTTTAAACTGTGCACGGGCTGTTATTTTTAATTCTTGGTATTTTTCTCCTGACTCATTTATTGCAGCCACCCACCAATAAATGCTGTTTTTAACAACAGTCCTGATTTTCCTTGCCATCTGCATCTCTTCTGGCACTTTCTGCCATCTGGGCACTTCAGCGTGCGCTGTGTACCTTGTTTCTTGCTGCCCTGAACTTGGAAGTCGGGTTGCCGCTGCTCAGAGTTGAGTCGGATTCATGTGGGGACGCTGCCCCCTGCAGGCCGTAGTCATGCATGGCCCTGTCAGAGACCCGGTGCTAGAACCCAGGCAGTGGCGTAGGCAGTTAACAGCCACTGTTCTCCGACTCCCTTCCATGCAGTCTCCTCTCACCCTCACAACCTCATGAGGCTAAGAATTATCAGTATCTTCATTTTCAGATAAATCTGTGTCCAAGAGGAGTTAGGTAACTTGTCCAAGATCACACTGCTAATAAGCAGCAGGCTCAGGGCTTGAGCCCAGGCTGTTTCGATCTCACTGCCTCCCAGGGGACGGAACTAGCAATGCTTGAGCAGCTGCACCCTGCCAGGCATCTGCCGTATGTTTAATCTGTCTGCCAACCGAAGGCAAGTAAAGGAGAATACGCCTGAGCTGGCCCGTGGTCACACGGTCATTGCTGGGTACATGGCACTGGCTTCCTCCTGAGATGCTCACACAGGTGCGCGGCTCAGTTCTCCCTGCAGGGTGCAGGTGACTGATGGCACTGCTGCTGCAGCCTCGAACTGCAGCAGCATTTGCACCTAAGCCACCCTCTCCTGGGGGCTGAGGCAGCCAGGCTGAGCCCAGATAACAGAGGGCCAGGTGAGGCTGTCTCCGAGTGACACTGCAGCCTCCTTCCTAGCTGGACCAGAGCTCTGCACCTGCCATCTTGGCTGAGTCACATCTCCTTGCCTGACCCCAGCGGGTTGCCCCCTCCCACACTCACCTCGAAATGGAATTACCACTGTCACGGGACCCAGCCCTCCTGGGTGGGCTGCTACACAGACAATGGGCTATTGTGTCTGCTCAAAGATTCCGGCTGGGCATGCAGCTTGGTGGTAGAGCACTTGTGTAGCATGTGTAAGGCCTTGGGTTTCATCCCCAGCACTGCAGAAAAGCTAAACCAGGGCCCCCGCTCCCGCTCCTGCTCCAGCCTCCTTTTCTTTCCACCATATTCTCATGGAGCTTGAGGACTTGCTCCAGATGCCAGAAAACCACGTTCTTGCACTTCCCAGCCTCTGGAATCGTGAGCCAACCATCCTTTATTGGTGACCCGGGCTGTGTTTTTCTGTCATAGCAACACAAAGCCAAGCGAGACACATGGTCCCCACCTTGTGAACGGAGACAGTGGAGCACCAGCTCCGCGGGGACAGCAGTTGGGTGGGAAGAATGCTCTGAAGCGAGGCAGACCCAGGTTCAGCTCCCGGCAAGCGATTTCACTTCTCAGCAGTTTCTTCATCTGCACAGCGGGCACACTCATATCTGGTGGTGTGGCCGTGACAGTGAAGGGTGACACAAATTAGAGTCTGGTCATAGCTGATATGGAATGCGCAGCAGCTGTGCACGAACTCTGCTAGTGAGAATGAAAGAGACCATGTTCGGGGAATTGTTCCTTAAGAAACACCCGCCAGGCGGAGGGTGGTTACCGCTGTGACTATGAACACCACAACGGGGGACAAGATGCACAGGCCACAGCCTGGGGTCCCCAGAGGCTTTAGGACAGCGGGAGCTGCTGCCCTGAGCCGGCTCCCTGGGGCCTTGTCGCTGAGGACAGGTGGTGCCAATGAGCCCCGGGACAGGAGTCAGGGAGGAAGGCATAGAGGAGGCAGAAAAGCCTCACGGTCTCAGGCCCAGGCAGCTTGTGGAGGGGTTTACAGACACCCTGGGGGACAGACACACACCGAGGACATGGCCGAGCAGTGTGGCAGGGTGTGAGGAGGGGCAGGGCAGCACTGTGACTGCCCAGTCCCGAGAGCACTTGCCAGGGGACAGGGCTGGCGTGAGAAGAGGGCAGAGGGAACATGACCCAGGCGGGGGACAGCTGAAGGAGGGAGGTGGCAGCGTCACAATCAAACAGCCCGTTCTGTCTGCACCCTGCTTGTCAGCCAAAGTTCACGTTCTTCTGCCCGGCTACCTCGCTGCCAAGGCTCCGTTCTATTAGAGGCAGACAGCGTTCCTATGTCCGACATTTCTAAGAGGGACAGAGTAGAAAGCAGGCAGTTGACAGGCCAATCTCATATGCACTCGTGTGGCCAAGGTCAAACGTCCAGTGAGCAAACCAATAATGTCCTTGCACAAGGCTGATGTGAAGATTAAAAGTAGTAGCACAGCGCAACTTTAGCCACTCCTAGCAGCACCAGGCCACGAGGACATACTAATGAAATTTATAAAAAGTAGGGAGCCAGTGGATTTCTCTGAAAGCCAGCCAGAGCGGGGCTCTTTAGCTCTGGGGAGGTGACAAGACGTAAAACAGAGACAGCAAACGTGGGTACAAATCACAAGAGCTCACGTCCTCAAAATTGCAAAACTCCTGGTTAACAGCTTCCTATGTTCCCAGATTGAGGAGGTGTCCAGGAGAAGGGGGGTGGGGGGCAGGGTACAGTTCAATCCCACTCTGAGGGGTACGGGCAGGTTAGAAGTTATCCCTTTCACAAGCTCAGCTGCAGGTCTAAGGGGCCTACTCTCTGGGGAAAGGTGGGCACAGCCAGGGCCTTTCAGTCTAGAGGGGCAGAGGCTGGCAATGACCATCAGAGAAATGCAGAGCCTGGCAGCAGGGAAGGTCGCCTCTTTGCAGTCTCTCTGCCTCCACCTACCCATGCTGGTTTGAGTGTGTCTGTTTCATGGTTAGAAGCTTGGTCTACAGCACAATGATGTGTAGAGGTGCTAGAACCTTTAAGAGATGAAACCAATAAAAAGTGGTCAGGTCACTGAGGTCCCCACCCACAGAAGGGACTAATGTGGTTCTCCCAGGACCGTGGTCAGTTCTCATGAGGGTGGTGGGTGAGCAGGCGAGGCCATCTCATGCACCTTGTCTCTTCTTCACGTTGGTTGTTTTCCTTTCTGTGTCCCTGCTGTGTTGTGACTCAGCCAAGGAGTCCTCACCAGGGCTGAGCAGAAGCTGGTACCCTGCTTTTCAATCTCCAAAGCTATGAGCTAAATAAACTTCTTTTCGGGTATTTGGTTCTAGCAACAAAACACAGAAACACAAATAATACACACACCTGTGCTCGTGGCACTATAGATGACACTGGAACCCCACTCAGCTGGGAGGTGATGAGTGCTACCAGCTTTGGCAGGGACACTCTTGGGTGACTGCAGGATTCTGTATTCATAGCCAGCTAGCCAAGGAAGGAGCTGAGACCCAGAGCAAGCCAGGGGAGTCCTTGGCTTTGTAACGAGGGAAGGAGACCCCAAGTGCTCGGCTTCTGGCTCTGGATGGGACTCCTCTCGTGTCTGCCTTTCCGTCTATCCAGAAGGTGAAGGTTAAATTTTATATTGGCCCAACTATGATTCCCACATATCTGATCAAACACTAGTCCAAATGTTTCTGTGAAGGTATTTTGTAGATGTGATTAACATCTGTGGTCAGTCGACTTTAAGTAAAGGAGCATGGACCTCATCCAATCCATCAAAGACTTAAGAGCAAAAGTAAGGTTTCCCTTAAAGGAAATCTGTCTCAAGACTGAAACACAGAAATCCTGCCTGAGTGTCCAGTTGAGGGAAGGCCACACTTTCCTTCAGAAGATTTGATAAGCAAGTCTGCAGAAACGCACTGACCACAGGCAGAGTAACGGGAAGAGGGGCGCGCTCAACTCACTAACATGCACCTGGGTATCCAAGCCACATAAAATGTGAAAACCAAAGGCAGGCCAGATGGTTCAGGCTTAAATACATCTCTTCCATAGTGGAGAGAGAAGTGGGGGCCATGGACACTTTTAGAGGGGGCATAAATGATTTTGGGGAAAATGAATGAAGCCAGAGAACAGAGCCCTGGGACAAGGACCCTCTGGGCTCCAGGTGCTAATGGGCAGTGTGGTGGTCAGCAGTCCTTCCCAGGATCTTGCTGTCCCATTCATAGAATTGGACAGGATAACTGAGGAATGTCAAAGGTTAACTCTATTTAAAGGTAAAATAAAGAAAGATAAAAGAAGAAAAAGCAGTGCTCAGGCAGAAAAAGAATTGTTCTGAAGAAAAGAGAATATTCACTCTGCACACAGGACAGGCCGCTGCAAGAACAAGAGTGCGGTGGCAACACCTTATTTTTCTTTTGACATCAGATCCAGGTCATGCCACACAGAGCTTCAAAGCTGCTCTGCATGTGCATCCCAGCTGTGATTTGACAGCTGTCTGCAATTGACAAGTCATGCCTGACTGTCCAGCCAGCCTCCTGTGCCCTAATCTCCTGCCTCAAAGGTGTTGATTTTAATCTTTCCTGTGAAATGGGTTTCACGTCCCTTGGTGAATGGACTTTCATAAGGAGATTTGAAGGCAATCGTGCTCACTCTGGAGAATCCAGTCTTTAGTTAGATAAGGAAACTTCGCAGAGAGCGCTGCCATGCTTTGGGAAAGAAAGAAGACCAAAGATGATTGAGAGAAAGGAGGGCCAAGGAAAGGCCAGAGAGACCTGACTTGCGTGGTAGTTTCCCAGCCTAGCATATCAAATACCCTCACTTTGGGGTGCCATCTCCTGCACCCCAACACCAGCATATCAGGCTGCCCCACAAATTGTGGATTTGCCTGTCCTCACGTGAATAAATTCCTTAAAATCAATCTGTAGCTCATGTGCCCATCTCTCCCATAGGTTGTGTTTCTCTGGAGGGCCCAGTGTGACACATGGGGTTAGTAGCAACATCCCAGGCTTTGGCAAGCGGAGAAGCATGTCCTGATGCTGTGGTCACATGCATGAGCCTGGTGGGCAGGTGGGGCTGGAATGGCCCATTGTAAAGATGAGGAAATTCACTTGCAAGAGATTTGTCCCAGATCTCTCATTTTGTGGATGACAGAGCAGAAACCTAAAGCCCAGCACTTCTCCTTCAAAGCACCTCACTTTTTGTTTTAACCTCTCCTTCTAGAGCACTTTCTGGGCTCTGTCACCTGTCGTGCACAGCACCTAGACAGTCAGCTCTCCATCTGTGCAGCTGTGGCACCAGCTGCTAACAGGACACGGGATGCACCTCTTTCTCTGTGTTTTTTCTCCAGTCCCCAATTCTGAAAATACTAAGCTACCTTTCCTGCTCTCTTTCTACATCTGACCACTTCAGCTTTGGAAACTTTGCCTCAAAAATGCCTCGCTTAGGGGCCAGTGAGATGGCTCAGCAGCATAAGTGCCTGCCTGGCAAGCTTGAGGTCCTGAGGTCGAGCCCCGGTACCCACCAAAAAAAAAAAAAAAAAAAAAAAATTGCCTCACTCTTCTGTCCTCTCTTTGCTCCTTTCCACCAAGGCCACACAAGTTCACACCCTCGGGCCTTGTCTGTGAGCTGAGCACAGAAAACAGGTTTTGAGAACAGTTGAGCTCCTAAGGGATAAAAGAAATTAATGGGAGAAATGTCACGTGATTTTTGCGACCATGATCTTGGATACCTCGGATATTTCTAAATGTATGTGGACTTTTCTCTGACAATTCTCATCTTTATTGTCAAGCAACTAGAAATCACTAATCTACCACATTGGAAACACTGGGAGGGCGTCCTTTGAGCATTTCTAAGTGGGGGCTGCACCTCACTTCTCAGGGGTCGGTTTGGGAATTGGTAGGGACAATGGTCACAACATTAAGATGGGCAGTGGTAGTGGCTGGGAACAGGGTGACTTTGCTAAATAACACAGAACTGCACACCTCCAACTGGTGTAGGATGGGGGTGCAGCTCCATGGTAGAGTGTACACACAGCATGCACAGGGCCTGGGCTCAGTCCCCAATACACACACACACTCACACACACACACACTCACACACACACAGTAAAACAAAACAATGTACACTTCAAACTGGCTAACATGGTAAAATTTTGCCTTGTATATGTCACCACCATGTTTTAAGTTATGCATTTTATTTGTTCTTATGTGTATATCAGCAGGATAGTAAAGAGGGTATTTCAAAATATTTGTTTTTTTAAGGAAACACAACCTGGCGCACAAGGTGTCTGGAGTTTTATGCCCTCCGTGTTTTACAGCGTATTTTATTTTGTCTGGAGACTTTCTGGCTCCCACTGAAATAGGCAGAGACATGTAGGCATCTCTAATGAAGGGCTGGGGCCCAGTGGGGCACCTACCGGGAGGCCCCAGGAGACTACGAAAACATATATTTGAGCTTAGGAAAATCAGAGCTTCGGGAAGACCTGCCTGAGACTCAGTTTCAGTCGGATCTGAGCTCACAGTCTGGGACTACAAATATTTGATATTTATGGTGCTTCGCACATTTTAGGAGGTAAAAGCTCTCTAAATGAATCATCCCTTTACAGGAAGTAGACACGGCAGGAGGGAGGGGCAGACTCAGACTCGGCCACTAGGGACCGTCCCTTTGATATCGGGCAATGTCTTTCTTTCTCTGAGTCCCATTTGCTTCAGTCCATAACATATGAATAACACTTCATTCTGAGTGCGTCCTTCTGACCAGGCACCTTCCACGGCCAGCACCAGGAGCACACGCAGTCCTTCCATCATCCGTCGTTCAGGCTTCACAGCCACCCTGTGACACGGGCACGGTCCTCATCACGCAAACCAGGAAGCCAAAGCAGATGCCGTTGGTCACCACTGTTTCCCCAGCTCACCTTGGAGGGGATCTGTGTGACTTCCTGTGTGTCCCTGCTAGTGGCATTCTCTGACTGCGGGGGACATCTAGGGATGCATCCTACAGTCGCTCAGAGGCTCCACAGAATCTAGACCTGGTTGTCCACCGTCAATGCACGTGCTCTCGGCTCTCCCTCCTCCCTGACTCCCTCACCCCATCTCTGTGCGTCCTAGGGTCAGCTCCCAATTAACCCCATCACTCAAATTCGCATCTCAGGGTTCGCTTTCAGGTAAATGCAAAGCAAGACAGCAGCTGCAGCTTGGGGAGGCTGAGTCATTTGCTGGGGAGCCCACAGTTGGAAAGTGCGGCCAAGCCACCATTGATATCCACTCCTCTTGCTCTCAAAGTGCCTGTTCTTGCCCCCTGGCTCCTCCGCCATGGGCCCTGCCTGGTTGTTGGGGAACTAAGAGAGATAACACATGAAGAAGAGAGAGGTTCCCGTTGCAAGCAAATGACCACAATGCTTCTCCTGGATCTTCACGACAGCCCTGCATGTTAGACTGTGAGGTGGGCACGACTGTGACTCTCAACTTACAGATAAATGACCCAAGGCTAAGAAATGGAACAAGGACCCACATCCAGGTCACCTAGAGCTGATTGCCCACACCTGGCTGCTTCACCACAGTGGTCACACTGCCCACTAACCCTTTGGGGCCCTGGATGACCCCCCAGAACACACTGCAGGGGGCAGGGGGCAGCGTTGCGGTGGCAAAGAAGTTTCATGAATGAAACAGCCCTTCCCTTCTGGAGAGAGGCAGGGTCTCCTCTGAGCAGTAGCGATGGCAGGAAATGGAGCTCAAGCAGGTACAGCCGCAGAGCTGGAGGGAAGGGCAGGGTAAACAGAGGCCTCCAATCTGCAGAGCATACAAGAGTTTGTCAGGCTCAGGGCCACCCTTGGGGAGATTGGAGGATGTCAAGAAAAGGGGGAGACAGCCTTGGCAGCCAGTGGAAACCAAGGGCTGGTGGAACAATCAGCAGGCAGGGCAATGGGTAAGAAGCCACAGAATAATACAAAACCCCAAAGCAGGCATCTGCACTGTGAAATATATGTACATGCACAAATACACATACATACATGGCAGGGCAACCTTTGTGCTTAGTAGCTGAAAATGCTCGAAACAACATTTTGGAATGAGAAACATATGGAAGGAGAGGCGGCTTCGATCTGAGTTAGCAGCTTGAGAAACGCGCCCAGTCCACGCGGGCATCTGGAAGAGCAGCAGCCAGAAGCAGAGGGCTGGGAACCTGAGAGGAGGAGCAGAGACGCAGGGCATGGCGGGTATTCCCCAGTATTCCAGTTAGGAATAATGTCAGGAACATGAGACGGACCCCAAGACCATTAGGACAGCACACTGTCATTCTCCCTGCTCTGAAGCCATCCACACAGGGCCCATTCTAAAACAATCGTTTCCAGCTCTTCGGCGCTCGCGTCACAGCGCCTTCTGCAGGTAATCTCTATTCTCCCGACTCTACTGTATAGATTTGGAGACTGAGGCACTGGGACCCTGTGTCTCACAAGCAGCTGGCCAGAGGCCAGGGGAGGAAGTAAACCCTGACACTCTGTCTCCATGCCCTTTCTATTGCCCTGTGGTGAATTCCAAACCTGGGCTTCCAAAATGGTCATTTTCCAAAGAGAACACAGAAGCACTGAAATGGGAGAAATGTTGTCTACAGACATAGGACCCCACACTTTGGCTGGGGTCCTGTGGCACCGGAATCAGAAATCTTCGAGCTTCCTGGGCTCAGCCCTCTGTTTTCATGTCAATTTGATCCGTCCAAGCCTCGCAGCCTGGGCTGCAGGGAAGCACATTTTCTTCAAGCACAGTAGCACATGCTGTACTCCTCCCATTCCTGTATTCAGTTGTTCATTCAACAAACATTTATCAAGCCCCTCGTTGGTGCTAAGAACTATGTACTGTGAAAATATTTTTCCAGTAAGCAGCCAGAAGGTGCTGAGAGGGCGTTTTCTTTTGGTTTGCTTTTTCTTGGTCATTGTAGCACATTTCCACTTAATCACCTGCATTGGGTCCTCAAAGGCTCCTCCAAAAACTCAGCAGGGCACAGGACCAGCAGCCTGCTCTCCTCAGAACATTTATGATCATATAGCAGCAGGCGCTGGTGTTTTCCAGCACCAATTGTGTTTTCTCTTTGGAAACACTGGCCGCTCAGAATGAGTTTATTTTCTTTGCTAAATATGAACAGTGAAGGTTCTTTGTATTCCATTTTCCAAGCTGAAAAGCGTGATTGAAAGGGTACTTTGTAAAAGGCTCCAAAAAGGGAAAAGAAAAAAAAAACAAAAAAACCCATGGACTTGACTAGCATTTTATTAGAAATCTAGGAAACTGGGGAGGGGAAATGAAATCAAGTTTCCAAATACCACAGCATTCCCCTCAAAGAGGTCAGACCAATGCCACCTTTGCCTTCGCCTCATCATCAATAACCGCTTGCTGTGTAACAAATGACTCCTCAAACTTAGTGGCCGAACACATGCGCTTCTTATTTTCCATGGTTCTGTGGGTCTGCGGGGTGGTTCATCTGGACCCCTTCAGCGGGACCTGGACAGTCAAGACACAGTCCGGGGCCTCGTCCCCCTCCAGAGGGCCAGCCCGGGCTCCTCGCCTGCTCTGGGAGGCTTCCCTGCAGGAAAGAGCAAGCCTCAAAGCGCCTTTCAAGACTGCATCACAGCTGCTCCTGTCCCATTGGTCAAACCAGACTGCAAAGCCAACCTAGATTCAAGGGGTGGAAAAACACCTCCATTTCTTAATCTACAAACTATTGTGCCCCCTTTTTTTTTTTTTTTTTTTTTTTTTGCTTTATTCCTTCAGCTACAAGGGACTTCTGGCAGTGGAAAGCCTTCACCTGTCAGTCCCCTCCAGAAATGGCTTTTGTCCTAAAGAAAGCCACCTCCCTGCAGTAGTAACTAGTGTCTCACCAACATTGGGGGCTGCCAGAATGGAGTGCCATAGACTGCGTGGCTGAGAGAAATTCTTCTCAGCTCCAAAGAAAGAAAGTCCAGGAGAAGTGCAAGATTGGGGTGGCAACGTAGTCAGGCTCTGGGTGCAGCTGGTCGTCTTGTTATACCCTCCCTTCCACAGCAGAAAGAGAGGAGAGAGCTGTGAGGGTCCTCTGACAAGGGCAGCAGTCCCATTCACATGGCTCTGCTTCGGGACATAGCTCCCTCCCAAAGCCCACCCCTGACATCATCACTTTTGGGAGCTAGGATTTCAACATATGAATCTGGGGACAAACATTCAATCTCGGCCAATATAGGATATAAAGTCCTGGCCTCCGGTCCAAACTTGGGATGTCACCCAGCTTCAGAGTTTCCCGTGGGGTCCAGCTCCTATGGAAACAGAATCATAGTGCAAAACCCTCTCTGAAATCTCACTTCCTGGCCTGCCATTGTGGGTGTCCATTGTGCACACGCACACAGGTACACACACACACACACACACACACACACACCGCAGACCAGTGTACTCTCATCCCCGCCCAGCGCCTGCTCCCTGGAAGCAATGGAGGAAGCCAGGAGTAGTCTGAGAAAGACGGTGCTAAAGTGGCATCTAGGGCCGCCAGCCACCCGCCAACAGGCAGTGAGAACCCCATCCTCTCAGCACAGGGAATCTTCGTAGCCACTGACCCAAGGTGGTGGCGAGCTAGGCGCGGTGGCGCACGCCTGTAATCCCAGCACTCTGGGAGGCTGAGGCAGGAGGATCATAAGATTAAGCCCCAGCCTGGGGAACTTAGCAAGACCCTGTCTTGGCTTTTTTTTTTTAATTTTTTTTTAAAGACTGGGAATGTAGCTCAGTGTGAGGGCCCTGGTCCAATCCCCAGTATTGCAGAAAAAAAAAAAAAAAAAAAAAGATGGGGTTTAAACTAAGACTGGTTACACTTCTATGAGTGGTGGTGAAATGGAGTGGGGAGGGGAAAAGCATCGGAGGAGGAGGCCTGGCAGGTGTGTGAGAACCACACAGGCAGCCACCCTTACAAGCACAGTGAGGTTGAATGTTGTGCTTGAGAGCAGTGTGTGCTCCGGGAAAAGCGAGGAGGAGACCGAGAGTGACCAGGGTAAACTCGACACTGAGCGCGAGACAGCAAGAGCCTCCTTGGTACCAGAGAGACTCCACCCCCAGCCGTGGGAGAGTGCGCTCTCACCCCAGGGGACCTGCTATAGAGCAGTCCCGACAAACTGGTGACGCGGGAGCTGGGGTGGAGACTGGGCCACTTGCACAAGCCTGAATGCTCAGCACCTCTAGAACATCTGGCCTGAACTTCCGTTCAGGTCAAACACTGTGTGCATTCAGGAAGCTGCTGCAGAGGCCTCCCCTGCCCCAAGAGGTGTGTGTCCTCCAGGTGTGCCCACAGCCCCCTCTAAACCATGCATAAGCCCTGCATCCCAACAGCCCAGGAGGGAACAGAGCATGCGCTGGAGGACACAAACAGGGGGCAGGAAAGGACAGACGGGACTGCCTTGAAAGGGTGCTGGGTCAAGGGGAAAAGGAATTAGAAAATAAAGCTGGGTATAGGTTCTAGGGGGGCCTTCCCTCACACCCTGGCACAAGAGCCACGCACACCTGCTGCTGGGGTGGCGCTAGGACCCTGGAGACAGCGCTTGCCCTTCCTGAACGTAGCAGAAATGCCAGTGCCACCATGGTCCTCGTGAAGGAAGACATCAAAGGGCTCAGGGAAGCAGGCCTTCTAGAGTGGCTACACGTAACACTGGAACACCTGCCAGATGACCTTGGTCTGAGGGAGATCTGGGCGGATCCTCCACTTGCCAAAGCAGTTAAGAGACATCTGGGCCACAAAGCTCAGCGTGGCTGTCCTGTGCAGGCTGGGTGACTGCAGGAGATGTCACGACAGAGCTGGGTTCACCGATGCAAGGAGAACAATACAATTCCAAAATAATCAGTGCTTAAATATGAGTCAGCACAACTTTTTAATGCATGACCAGGTCAGACTGCCTCAGCGGGAATTACACAAAAGACTAATAGGACACAGAATTCCTAGAGAAAAGACAGGAGGGCATCCCGCAGGGGTGTTATTCAACGTGTGCAACCAAGAGCAACCAAGAATATGAGAAGGAAGCGGAGGATGACCGTCCCTTGCCCTTTTTCCTCCCCTCAGTGAGTTGTCCACCCAAGACTCACGGAGGAAAGGAGAGGCCAGTCTCCTCGTCCTACACTGAGTATGTGGTGTGGTTCCTCCCTCATTTCCCCCAAAGAAGCCTACGTTCATTGATCTGGTAACCACACGCTGGGGAGGGAGAGCACGCAAACATTTTGAGGACTGCTGGACACAGGTTTGAGTTGACATCAGTGCTTGTTGACCCAAATCAGCCTCAAGAGCTCTTTACCACCACTGGAGTGGGGCACATAGAGACCAGGCAATAAGGAGAATAACGAGTCACAGTGGGTCCGCAGCACCCCTGGGTCTACCCCAGCAGTCATTTCCTCAGTCGCTGAAGTGTAACTGCAGTGAGCATCTCCTACACTGGTTCCTTGGGCTGTGCGAAGAGCTCTCACTGTGTGGACACCTCCACGGACACAAGGGCTTAGTGCCTTGGGGTGATGGAACCAAAAGGAAAGGAGCTGGGTCCCCTGACACCTTTGTGAAACAGAGCCCTTATGTCACCTCGGACTTTCGCACAATGTAGCATTATTTGGGATCTAATTCACATCTAGTCCAACATCCACCCAAACCAGTCAGCCTTGGGCTTACTTCAAACCAAGCTCCAGGGAGTATCCCCGGGGCTCAGGAAGGTGGATAGGTGGCCCTGCCGATTTCCAACTCCCTGTGCACACACTCACCCTGGAGGCATGCCTCCCCCTCCTGCAGGGCCGCTGGGAAGCACAGGAGACTGCAGCAATGGCCTCCGGGCAGATGTTTAGAGGGTTTAGAGATGGAAAGATCCCCTCCTCGCCTCCACCCACCTATTTAAAAATGCACTCGATGGCTGGCTTGTTCCATTTCATACCCTGCAGCCGTCCCATGAGCCAACATCTGTCCTTTAACAAGAGCCTCGGTATTACTGGGGCAGGATTCGCATGAGCAGTGAAGGAACCTTAGCCAATGGCTGTGGGAAGGAGAAGGTGACTGGTGGCATTTCTAAGGCACCAACTTATCCCACTGATTTTTCCTTGGATGGTGTATGAGTCCCTGCTGTGCTGCTCCAGCAAAATATCTGACTCTGAGTAATGTACAAAGGAAAGGTGTTCATTTGGCTCTTGATTCTCATGGCTGGAGGATCCAAACAGCACAGTTCCAGCATCCTGGCAAGGGCAGCCATGGCTTCATCACTACATGGCAGAGGAACAGAAAGGGACGGGGCTACACACAGAAGAAGGGCCCCGGGGAGGTGTCCGGCTCCCTTGTGGCAGTCTGTTCTCGTGAGAACTAATCTAGCCATCAAGACAAGCACGGGGCCCTTCTCGGAGTGGTGCCCTCCTGACCTACCCACTTCCCACAGGCCCTGCTTCACTGCCTGCTTCTGGAACATGAGCATTTGGGGGACAACCACATCCAAACTATAACAGATGGACACAATTCAAAGGAGTCAAGTAAGGACTGACACATGAGCTTAATGGCTGCTATGGCTGGTGCGGGGAACACAGCTCGGACGGGAAGCCAAAAGCAGGACTCTACTCCTTCACCCCAAATGAAATATGCACCCAGACTCAGTTAACCTGAAGAATCCCCAGCCCCTCGAAATGCTCATCCTGCCCGGGCTGCTGACCCCCAAGGAGGAGGAGGTAGCTGCACACCAAACCCACACAGCTCGTCCTTAAGAGAAAGGGGTGGAGAGTTCGGAAGGAATGCTGCCACTCCCCTGGTCTCAACCTCACAAGTGAGGTGTGTCCCTCCTCCTCCTCCTCCTCCTGCTAGCTGGATTAGAGAGGAGAGCGGTGGTAAGATGTAGGTGCAAGAGAGAAAAGAAATGGAGCTGCACACCCCCGGACGTCCGGGCTGGCTAGAGCATGTTATGGTATACGGATGTTGCTGGGTCAGGAAGGGGTTAAGATTTCTAGAAACTGTCATTACATTTATAGGTACCATCTGTTGGGTATTCACTATGTGCCAGATATTGTGCTAAGCATGCAAAGGCTTGAGATACTGGGTTCAGTGCAGGCTCCTGCCAACATGGAAAGTGGGAAGGGGACATTAAAAGGACTCAAGCCAGTTTGAAGAACCTTCCCCTGGCCCAAGATGGCGAAGTCTGAGTGTAAAGAAAGATAATAACTGAAATGAACTAAAGCACAGCAAATGTATTTAATTCTATGGGCTTTAATAACACTTCTCAAAAAATCTAATCATTCCGTGTTGGAGGATGCCAGTGGGAGAATTCCATATTCATAAAGCAAGGGGTAAAGGAAAAGCACTGAGCATTTATTTATTCTGCCTTTTCTGTGCCATTGGGTAGCCAAACAGTAGACAAGGTAAAGCTGCTTCTTCGAAAAGTATTCTGTCTGAGAAATGAAGAAGCAATTACAGAATTCAAAGCTAACCATTTTGTAAGCTCTAATAAATCAATACATTTGGCATCAGGCCTGAATGGCTACTCAACAAACCAAAAGAGACAACCTGACCAGCCCTGCCTGGGTGGAAGAAGCTGGCACCGCCTTTGAAGTGGTCTTGCCGAGAGAAATCAAATCTAAATAGGACCAAGACTTTCCTCTATCCAAATGCCAGATCACATGGCAAAGATCCATCAGCAAGTCCCGGCCAGAAAATTCTACAGGACAAACCATCCAGTTTCATTCAGAAATAAATTATAGGGCCGGTGAGATGGCTCAGTGGCGTAAGTGCCTGCCTGGCAAGCGTGAGGGCCCGAGTTCGACTCCCGGAACCCACATACGAAAAAAGGGCCGGTGATATCGCTCAGCGGCACAGGCGCCTGCTGGAGCACAAGGTCCTGAGGTCGATCCCGGGTACCCACACACAAAAAAAAAATTATAAGGGGAAAAAAATACAGATGGAGACAAAAATCTGCGATATCATCACCAAATCACAGTCTATGTACTTCATTTGTATACTGACTCAGACTGTTAAAAACAACTTTAAACCACTTATGAGACAACTGGAAATATAAACGTTGGCCAGATTATCTGGTGATATTGAGTAATCATTGTTAATATATTTAGGTGTGCTAATGGTATCATGATTATATTAAAAATGAACAGCTCTAAGTTTTGGAGATGTACGCTGGAGTATTTATAAGTGCAATAATGATTCTGGAATTTAGGTCCAAATGATATCGGGAGATGACATAGAAGTGCAGATAACATTAGTTTGGCCATGACTTGATTGTTGTTGAAAATCAGTAATGAGCACATAATGATTTACTATAAGATTCTGAATATTTCTTCACATGTAAGATTTTCCATCATAAAAGTTCAAAAATATATATGCAGAGACAGGCCTGACTTGACCGAGGGGTGGACGGTGGTAGACAGAGCCGGTTGGAGCACATCTGCGCTGCACAGCTGTGTGCGGGGCCTCAGGCGGGACTTCAGCTGGGGGTGCGCCCCAGACTGTGGGGAGCGCTGGGCAAACAGGCTCAGTCAAACAGCGTTAGAACAGCGCGCGTTCTAAGAACCAGTCCGGAAGAGGTAGCAAGAGGCGGGGAGAGCAGTGCGGTGGGCGCTTAGATGCTTGCTGCTCGGGCTGCAGACTCATTCCCAGACACCACCCGCTGGCAGCAGCGGGGCACTGGATGTACTGCCAGCGCCGGGTAGATTGATTCCAGAAGTGGGTGGGACTGAGCCTGCCAGGGAAGGGCCCCATGCCTGAGCCGGGAGCTGCAGGAGAAAGGCAGGCAGGATCACCTGCAGTGCCCAGGCACCCTGGAGGGAGGGACCCTGAGGCGACGTGGGGTCAGGATGGGGTGCACACAGGAAGGTTTTATTGCCTGACTCTGTTCTGGGAAGAGCTCTCAGCCCCTCTGTGGTTTCGGTGAACTTGTTGGACCCCACCTCTTGCCACAGCTGGCTGATCCCCAGGCACACAGCTAACCCGAAATGGGAAAACATCTGTAGGTTGGGCTTAGTCCAGCATCATCCTCTCTCAAGAATCTAAAGGAAGAAACTATGAAGGTAACTATTTCAAAATGATTTTAATGGGGATTAAAAAAAGACACGTAGATTAAATGCATATATAGTCAAAGTTTGACAGCTTCCAGCCAAGACCTCATTACGGGTAGTGCTAATACCACTTGGCTATGACCAGGTTTGGCCGCTGAGAGCAGAGGAAGCCAGTCACAAGAGACAGACATCACTACTCCAGCCTAGCACCAGGCACTGTGCTTAGTACTTGAAGGTATTAACCCATTCAATCCTCATAACAACCCCAGAGTCTGGTGATGTCCACGGAGGAAATGAATTTGCCAGGACCTTAGGTTCAGTGTCGATGGTGATAATGAGGATCAGCCTTCGCCACTGGGCCATCCTTCATCCCGCGGATGGGAAGCCTGAGGCTTGGAGCTCGTCCAGCCCCTAAGAAATGGGGACACAGGGACCCAGCACTGCCCGAGCACCCAAGTAAAGCTCCAATCCTGGATCCCCAAGCATCTTCGTTCTCCATTGAGGCGACCTTCACAGAAACCCCCCTCACTTCAGCCAACATGAGGAGTTTTCCATTCTTAGCTCCGACTCAAACAGCAGGAATTTCAAGGGCTCCACTCACCCACAGTATAATGCTGTGTTCTAACCCCTGTGCATGCAGCTCCACTGCCAGGAAAAATATCTTGGAGTGGGGATTCCGTCGGATGCCTGGTTATCCCTGCGGGAGCTCATTCCGCCCCGCCCCACCCCGCCCCGTGGAACGCATCCCTGTGGACCAGAAGGGACCCTCGGCCCTCCGCAGGGAGAAGGCTCTGAGCCCGAGGGCGGCAACGCATGGCCAGGCCAGGACAGGGAGGCAGCGCAGACCATTCCCTTTGGAGAAAACAGCTCTTCAGCCACAAATCGCAAAATAAACAGAGACAGGGCAAAACCACTAATGAGAGAAAAATGGAGAAGCCAGAACATTAAGGGCAGAGCTGAAGGAGTCTTTGAAATGAGACCAGACTAGAAAATAAAGACCTCCTCTGCCCTGCCTGTTTTTCCACCCATCACCTCCAACCCTCCAGTTTAAAAAGAAAAAGCCATTAAAAAACCAAAACTATAAACTATTCCATCTGAGACGAAGCTGTGAAATGGAAGGAGAGACTGTAACAAAAAATGCCAATCGTCAAGCGTCTAAGCCATCTCTAGTTTCCTCTAAAGAGAAGCCACCAGCCTCACATCCTCAGCCACACCCAAGGGTCAACAGCAGGGAAACTGCAATTGCCCACGAAACTTGCAAGAGAGCATGGATGTAAAAAGACGAGATGATCTTTTCTCCTTTTTTCCTTCTTCTTCTCCCTTCTCCTCCTCTTCCTTCTCCTCTCCCTCCTTCTTCTTTTCCTTCTCCTTCCCCTTCTTCTCATCCATTAGCATCTTGCTGAGTCCAGGCTGCCCTTGAACTCTTGATCCTCCTGCCTCAGCCTCCTGAGTGCTGTGATTACAAGTGTGCACTACCCTTCCCAGCTAGGATGATCCTTTTTAGACGGAAAGGAGGTTCATGTAAGGAAGGGTTACTGTTTGAATTTGCAGAGGGAAACTTCAGAGTCAGATGGTTCCACAGTCAGCGGTGAAGACTCACACTGGGGACACCCTCGACACATGCTCAGTATCACTCTGTAGGATGAGTGTAATGACAGCATCCTTATTGTGATTGCTGTGATACATTTATTTAGAGAAGTAGGAGAAGTCAAAGTTGTCACTGAAGCATAAACTGCATGTGTGACTCTGGGCTCTATGGAAACTTCAAAGAACCTCAAGCAAACCCCATCCTCTAATCCTAGAATGCTGGGGTTGTGGAGAAGAAGGAGGGGCTTCCTGCTGGGGCTTCCTTGGGAGCTGACAGAGTGTGACTGAGCCTGGGACATGAAATGAAGTGGGGAGAGTGAAGAGAGGCTGAGGGGTCCATGAGGAGATGGAGCTGAGGCTGCCCAGTGCCAGGTGCGGGTGAGATACACACAGCCTGACTTCATCCTCCCCACGACGACAGCATGATGGAGGTGCCACCATTGTCCCCACAGCACAGAGGAGGAAAAGAGATGGAGAGCTAGGGACACTGTGACATCCTTGAGATCACAGAGCCAGTAAGCAAGGGCATTGCTCTGTCTTTGCTAACACATGGCTGTCCCCACCCTCTGGGCCTCAGTTTCTGCCCCTGTAAAATGGAACTTGCACTAAAGCCCTTGGTGAGCACTCATGGCTCGTGGTCCTCAACATTTTGAAGATATCTTCAAGCCTCGATGACCATTTTCCAGCCAGGGAAAGAGGAATTGGGACAGTTCATGTTTCCAGGGCCCTTTCCCAATTTAGGATTTTGTCCTAATCACAGGTGAAACTGTGTGGAGGATGACAGCATAGCCAGCTCAGGACAGGTGTCCCCACAGGGTGTCACATCAATGTCACACACAGCTGCAGAGGAACAAGAGTCTCCTGGAATGTCAAGGTCAGCATGGCGCATACTAAGTCCTCTAATCAGAGCTGGGCCTGAAACGGGGGAAGGCGTAGGAGAAGCCCAGAGGAACTCCTGTGCTTTGCAGCTGAAGCCCCTGCTTGTCCATCATCCGTGAGAACCAGGAGGAGACTGGGCTGCCAGTTTCCAGGCAACATATCACCTCTGTCTCCAACACATGGGAGGGTTAAGATAGTCGGACACTTGGATTGAAGAAAGAAAAGGCCTCACTTTCCCAGATGATGCTGTCTACTGACTACATAAATCCATCACCAAGTCACCCTTCTCTACCAGAAGTGGGGTCTCCATTTCACATATGGAGAGGGGGAGTTCAGAAAGGTTGACCGTCATGCCCAAGGACACACAGTGAACAAGGAGGAAAGCCAGGAGGGCAACTGAGGGCAGTCTGATTCCATAGCCCCTCGCTGAAGGACCACGCCTCCCTGCCACTAGGAAGGGTGGGAAAATGCCAGAGGAGCTCAACCAGGTGTAAATGCCAGGCAGTCCCCCCAAGAGAGAAGGCCCTAGGTATGGAAAAGGAGTCAAAGCATCTATCACCAGCACTCAGAGAGGTGACCAGTGTAGCCAAGATGCATTTGCTAGGACAAAACACCCAACATTCACAGCTTAAAGAGGAGAGGTGATTTGGGCTCATGTTTTCAGTCCGTGGTCAGCTGGCTCCAAGGCATGGTGGAAGGGTCTGGCAGAGAAAATGTGCCCAACCCATGGCAGCCAGGAAGCAGAGAGAGAAGGGAGCACCAGGAAGAAGAATACACCCTTCCAGGACACACAGCCCTGTGACCCACCTCACCCAAGCAGGACCACCTCCCAACAGTACATTCAGACATAAACTCACCAATGGACAAACCCATGGATGAGCATAGTGCCCTCATGATCTTCTAACACACATGAGACTTTGCGGGGACATTTTAGATTTAAACCATGACATTCCAACTCTGGCCTCCAAAAGGCATATGTCCATCTCATACAAAATGCATTTATTCCATCTATAAGACTCCCCAGAGTCTTAACAGTTTCATCACTGAAAAATCCAAGTCCAAAGTCTCCTCTGAGACTCAAGGCAAGCTCTAAGCTCTTACAGCTGAGTCCCTGTAAAAATCAAAAAGAAAGTTAAACTCTTCCAACATACAATGGCACAGAGTAAATATTCCCATTCCAAAAGGGAGGCCTAGGGGAACAGAAAAGAATTGGACCAATGCAAGACAGAAACCCAGCAGGGCAAATATTAAATTCTGTAGCTCTCTGTCCAACTCCCAGTGCAGGTTGTGGTGAGATATGAGCCCCAAAGGGCTTAGGCAGCCTCACCCCTAAGAGCACTGCTGAAAAAAAAAAAGAGCATCGCTGGTTGCAGTCCACATAGACATTCTGTTGGGCTGGCTCCACTAGCTGCCTGTGACTTTCCTCAGCAAATAGTCCACATCCCTGTCATCTCCAGCTTCCTAGGGTCTCCACTGTTCTTTCAGCTTCACTCTCATAGCTTTGTGTGTAGTCCTCTGAAGAGCACACTGCCTGGCCTCCCAGACTTTCTTCTGAAACCTGGGTGAAAGCCTCCCTGATCCTACAACTCTTGCATGTGCATAAAACCAGCAATATGTGAATGATTCCAAGGTCTGCCACCAGCTCAAGTAGTGGTTTGGTCCCCTTGGACTAAGGCTGCAGGAGCCTCTGAGCGCCCAGATGGCTGAACTTCGGGAAACACTTCCCTGTGTAACCTGAATAGCTGAGTGGCCTGGGGCACTCTTCTCAAAGCAAAGTCTTTCAGAGGAAATTAACTTTTTCCATCCTTGAATCTACTATAAGTGGGGTCTGGCCAATTTCTGAGATGGCTTCAAGCCATCTTTCCTATTGTCCTGTGCTAAGTAGCTGGTTTCTTTTTAATGCCAATTTTTTTAGGAACTACACTCTCCTCTATCCAAACTTTATGGGTGCTTCCTGTCTGGCCAAGCTTTCCATCATTATACTCTGCTTTTTGCTCTTGATTCTCACTATAAATCTTACTAAAAGCAACCAGCAGTACCCATGGCACACCCTGACCACTGGGCTGTCCTTTTCTCCTCTAGATAAATTAGTCCACCCTCCTTAATCTCAGTCTCCCACAAAGTCTCAGGACATGGACAAAACATAGGCAAATTTTCTGTCAACACACACAGCCTGCAGTCCAACTGCCAGTGGAGTCCTTGTTCCCAACTAAAACTTCCTGAGCCTGATCTTATGAGCTCTGACCAGTATCACACATCAACTGCTCACAACATTCTAGGGTTTCTCCAGCATCCAACATTTTCTTTTTTTTTTTTTTTGTGGGTACCGGGGGGTCGACCTCAGGACCTTGTGCGCCAGCAGGCGCCCGTGCCGCTGAGCGATATCACCGGCCCCTTTTTTGTATGTGGGTTCCGGGAGTCGAACTCAGGCCCTCGCGCTTGCAAGGCAGGCGCTTAAACCACTGAGCCATCTCACCGGCCCAACATTTTCAGACTCTTCCTGCAATCCAGTTCCAAAGGCTTCTGAATCATATAGTCAGGTACAGTCACAGCAATGACCCCACTCCTGATACCAATTTTTGTATCGGCCACTTTTCCATCCCTGGGACAAATACTAAACACTAGTAACTTAAAGGAGGAGAGGTTTATTTTGACTCATGGTTCCAGTCCAAGGTTGAATGGCTCAAAGGTAGACATGGTATGGCAGAGGGGCATGGCAGAACAAACATGCTCAATTGATAGTAGCCAAGAAGCAGAGAGAGAAGGGAGAAGCTGGAGACAAGTATACACCATTCCAGGTCACATTCCCAGTGACCCACCTCCAACCAAGCCCTACTTCCCAACAGCACATTCTAACATAAACACACCATAGGTGAATCCACTGGTGAGTATAGCATCCCCATGATACAATCATCTTCCAAACACATGAGAGTTGGGGGGCGGGGTTAGATCTATACCGTAACAGAGAGCTAGCAAGGATATTTGAGTAAAGGTCTCATTATTGCACCATCATATCTTCACACACTTGCACACACATACACATGCATACACAGGGTTGACCCATCTCAAGAGAAGAAAGAGTATATGTTATGGCTTGTATCTAGATGTTCCCCCAAAGCTTCATGCCCTCACAGGTGGGGCTTTGCGGAAGTGACTGGATCTACAGTGTATGAATATGGATTAAGGGAGTGCTATGACTACATTAGTCCACTGATTGGGTTAACATAGTTCTGGGTGTGGATAATGGGAAGGCTCATCCTGGGTGTGGGTGGCACCAATCAATAGGCTTGTAGCCTGAATGCAATACAGTCAATCCCCAACTTATGAACATTCCAGTTGAGAAGTTTCCCAGATATGAATGGACCTTGCATTATGAACATTTGTGGATGCGAATGAATCACAGAAGTAGGTCACGTGTCTGCTGGACATTGTCACAGTTGTGCTGCAGTGTGCTTACTGTAGAGTGTGATAGTGTAGAGTAGGACAGTACAGCCAGGGACTTCCTGTACTCGTGTGTGAGTGTTTGGTTTTTTTATGCCTTACATTGCATATCTGTGTCAGAGGTGTATAAGACTCACTTTGTCAGACCCACAAACGAATCTGACTTATGAACATTCTTCTGGAACAAAACTTGTTCATAAATCAGGGACTTACTGTAAAAGGGTAAGGGAGCTGGCTTGCTCCCTTCTGCCTGCCCTGCTATGACTGTTTCTTCTCTGTGATGCCTCTCAGCCATGCCATCCTGCCTTGGAGCCATTGACTATGGACTGAAACCTCTACAAACTGTAAGCTAAAATAAACCTTTCCTCCTTTAACTTGCAGGCATCAGGTATTTTGTCCCAGCAACAAAACAGTAACTAAGACAGTATAAATACCCTCCTCAACATATACCTCACTGGAGAACAGCAGAATTGCTTGAATGGTCTGCATTACTGTCACCATTGTTATGTTGATAATGGTTACTACTTTAAGCTCTTCCAGGTGGAAAAGCAATGCTTGGTGTTGGGTGACTGGTCCAACAGCAGTTCTAGAAGCCCTGGGTTGGAGGCTTCAGCCAGCAGATGGATTTGGTTATTTCACCTCCAGCTTTCCATGTATCCAAAAGGATTGCTGCCACAGCAAGGGTGGCCTCGCTGTGCTTGTAACCTGAGGAACAAATCTCTCCGTTCACTGGTGAACCTCAGGACTTTGGACAAATTACTTTCCAGTCCCAGGTTCAGCTTCCACATCTCCAGAATGGAGGTCATGGTCCTCGCTCTCCACATGTGTGGACTGTTCAGTGAGGCTATTAAGCAGATCCATCGCTCAGCGTAGTGCCTGGCCCACAGGAACCCTAAGGGAAGGGCAGCTCCTGTTATCACTGGAAGGCACAAGAACGTTTTAGTCTACAAAACCATCAGGCCCATCACAGCTCCCCCTCGCCCAGAAAAACAAGAACTTCAAAAGCAGAGAATTAGAGATCAGTTGGAGATTAAAACCTATATTCCCCTCACATGAAAAATGCCCGGATGTTTAGGCTAGGGTGGGGCAAAAAGGTTAATCCTAATGAACATTATATTCCCAGCTATCAAAAGCGAACAATTTGAACAAACATTTCTGGGTGTTCAGAAATGAACTCAACAGGGCCCTGTGGAAAATTCAGAGAGAAGGATACAAGTTCATCAGAGTGTCCGCAGGTCTGCCAAGCGCCTTTTCCAAAAGCCTGACTCTCAACTGCACATCTTCAGTGGAAAACACACCATTTTAAAGCCATTTGCAAAACCGCTGGCCACGAAAGGAAAGTCACTTTCCATGGATCGCAAAGAAGGGTCTGCTCCTGACAGCCAAAGCCTTTCACCAATTAGTAAAGACTCAACCTTGACCTCAAAGCCAATATAAGCTTCTTCCTTTTGTACGGCTTTCACAGATGACTGAGCAAGACCAGCACTGAAAACCTTCAAGGACATTCTCCCAAGGGACAGTTAGCACTGCAAATTCAACTACCCATGATGCATTGTGGGAGAGCAATGAACAAGTATGAGAAAAGTATCTTTTCATCACCAAAACATTCCCTGAAACAGGCAATGTCAAAAAGAAATGGAATTCCTCATATATGCACAGAAATGTGGGCCAGGGAATGAACTCTACTGCACTGATACTCACCTGACAGCCAGATGTAAGAGAAAAGCGAAAAGAACACAGGGATTCAAACAAGGAAACAGGGCAGTGTACTAATATCTATTGAAACATAACAAATTCCTCCAGAACAACAACTAAGTTACATGGTTCCTCGCAGTTTCTACAAGTCAGGGGCTCTGGAGCAACGTACCCCAACAGTTCCAGACCAGCCTCTCCTGAGCTTGTGGGAAGATGCTGGCTAGAGATGCTTTCATCTGAAGGCTTGGCTGGGGCTGGCAGACCCACCTCCGCTTCGTCCACGCACATGGAACTTGTTTATAAGAGACCTAAGTTTCTCCTCCACGGTTGGCTCAAGTGTCCTCACAACAGTGACTGCTTTTCCCAGAGAAAATGCTCCAAGAAAGAGCAAGGAGGCAGCTGCAATTCCTTCATGACCTAACCCTGTCGGCCACACATAGTCATTTCTGCACTACCTGCTCGATTGCACAGATTGGCCCTATTCGATGTGGTAAAGGACACAAGAGCATGAATATCAGGAGGCAAGCCTCATGGGAACATCTTCAAAGCAGCTGCTACAGACGGCCGAACAGAGAAGAGGCAGCTGATGAATAGATTTTAATTATGGAATGATGGCATAATTGCAAATGGCAACTCAGCCAGGGAACGGAATTACATCCTAAACTAGTAACATCAAAGAGCTCTTGTGGTGCATCCAGGAGAGGAAGGTGATATAAATGATACACTAGGCGTGAGAATGCTGACTTACTACAATACTTTTGGGGTCTTCTGAGAGCAAACAGGAGGCGGGGCAGGGGGACCGTTACACATGCCACCAACTACATTAATAACACTGGCACTCCAGTTAAGGAGAACACGAGGTTGGTGAGCTTTGACTTTTTATGAAGGCCAAGGTAGGCTTGGCTCCTATCTGAGCAGCAGGAAACCACTTTCCTACCCAAGGGGGGATCCTGAGAAATGCAGGTGTGCAGCTGGCCAAGATGCAGAGAGTCCCTGGGAGGAGACGGTAAGGATCCAAGTCAGCGGAGACGCTAACACCAGGCAAGGTCACAGAGAGCCTGGGCAGCTGTTCAGGGCTCCTCTCCTACCCACCCCCAAGTCCCTGGACTGGGATTGTTGGATGGCCCCAAACAGAGACACTGTCCGTTTCTGAGACTTTCTGCTTGTTTATTGTCTTAAAGCCACTTCAGAAACACCTCACAGGAAACTGACTTTCAGTTCACGGCCTCACCCTGCTCTCTGGGCCCTGTGCCTCTAGTTTGTGTCTTCCTCACCCCGTGGGACAGCCAACACCTCTGCCTTAGCAGTTCAGATCCTCTGCCAGCGTTCTCAGGCCTCATCCCACACCCAGGACCGGCAAATCTGGGACCTCAGCAGGGGAAGGTGTTGGAGAGCAGTGACACCTCTCAGGGATCTCCCCTTGCCAGGGTCTTTGGCCGCTCGAGTCTGGGCCGCTTCCACTCACATCTTTCAGCAGATGTTTTATTCATATTTTCCAGCTTCCCTAGTTTTTCTTGGAAGAGAGGTGATCTAAACTGAGCTACTTCATTACCCTCATGAGTGTGCTCTTTAATTTCCAAACATACGCAGTTTTACTTCTCTTTTGGTTAGTAATTTCTAAAGTCATCATTGTGCTGTCAGGGATTTCTCTTTGAAGTCAGTTGAGACTTGCTTTAGGGCCTAGAATGTGATTGATTTTAAATACAGTAGTACCTCGGTTCGCAAACTTAATTCTTCCCACAGCTCCGGGGAAGATGCCCGCCGTGGCGTTCGTGCAGGGAAGGTGGCCATGGTCGTGTTTGTCACCCAGTGCAGAGTTCATGAACAGAAGCGAAATTTTGCTGAACGCTTCTGTGAACCAAACTGCTCACGAACAGAAGCACTCATGAACCGAGGTATCGCTGTGTAAATATCCCCTGCATGCTTGCAAAGAACACACACTCTCTAATCACCAAACGCAGGAACCTGTACATGTCCTTGAGGCCTAGGTTAATTTGAGGGTTTTGTTTGTTTGTTTGTTTGTTTGTTTGTCTGTTGTACTGCAGATTGAACCCAGGACCTTCACACTGAGCTACATCCTCAGCTCTTCTAATTTTTTAATTCTAAGATCGGGTCTCACTATGTCGACTAAGTTGACCAGGCTGGGCTCAAACTTGCCATCCTCCTGCATCAGCCTCACAAGTAGGTGGGGTTACAGGTGAGCACCTTTATGCCCAGCTGGGCCAAGCTTTTTAAAGTGTCTTCTTTCAAATCTTCTACAAATGTACTAAAAATTTTATGCTTTTCCTATCAATAAAATGAGAGAATTATGTTGAAATCTCCTGTTACAATGCTGGGTTTATGATCTTGCTCTGTAATTCTATTTTTAAATATTTTTAACTTAATTTTTCCTTTAGGTATTTTGAGCTTATTAGTTTATTCATACTTTGTACATTATTTATCTTTCTGGAAAATTAAGGTTTTATTATTATGTAATGATACTATCCCTAATGTGCCTTTTATTTTAAAGTATATTTGTCAAATATTAATACAGTTTAAATCACCTTTTATTTAGTTAACATTGGTCCACCATGTCTTTTTCCATGTTTTTTACTTTAAATCTTTCTGCATCCTTATAGTTTTGTCATGTCACTTATAAATAGCATGAAATTGGATTTCAATTTATAAGTTAATCTAAACATTTGTCTTGTAACTGGGAAGTTTAATACATATACATTTGTCATAAATTTTATATATTTGCACTCATTTCTACCATATATTTTAGATTTCAACCTGTCTCACTTTTTTCTTGTTTCTTTTCCTTTCTTATTTCTAAACTAATACTTTTTTATTTCTAGCAAGAAAGAGTCACAACACACTTTCATGATTTGTGGTGTCTCTCTCTCTCCCTACCTCCTGTCTTGTTGACATTGTGTAGATTTTAGTCCTGAGTTTACATGGTTTTGTTTAACTTAATTTTGTTTTTTATAGAAAACTGACTTTACCAACATATTTTATAAACCTTACTTGGTATGTACTTTGAAGCATCCCTGGATTCTTTTCCCTTTTCGTTTGAACACATTCTCTAAAAATGTATTCAGTACAGGTCTTTCTGTGCACATACTTCTGAGGCTTATAATGGTTGGGAAGACTTACGGTGCCTTTGAAAGACAGTTTGGCTGGATATAAAAATCTAGATTCTAAATTACTTTGCTTCATTACCTTAAAAATAGTATTTAGATGCTTTCTTGCAAGCAATGTTGCTATTGAGATGTTTGGTATCAGCATGGTTGTGGTTCTAGTTAGATAATTTGCAATTTCTTTCTGGAAGGTTCTTTTCTTTTTGCCTTTATTGTTTATGAATTTCACTAATATGTCTGGGTAAGGCTTTTTCCTGATTGTTTTTAGCTTGAGCTCTGTTGTCTGCTCATTCTGTGACCACTTCTCTTTCTTTAATTCCAGGACATGTCTTCAAATTTATTCAATTTTTTTTCAGAATTTCCTCCTACTTACTTTTTCTCTTTTCTAAAATCTTGTTATGCACTATGTGTATTTCTACCCTCCAAATATTTTAGCTTTCTATGTGCTATTATCCTAACATTGTATTTTGTTATGCTTGCTTCCTACTCATTGATATGATTATCTTGCTCACTAATTCATGTTTTCATTTGTTTCAATTCCACTCTATTTCATCCATTTTAAACAATAATTTTAACCAGTATAATTTAAGCCAATTTTCACTTCTGTTTTATGTTTTCTCTATAATGCTATTCTAGTCCCTTATCTAAGTTGAGATCTTTGCTGTGTTTATTTTAACATTCTGTTCTGTCCGTTCTAGCATGTCCAGTCCATGTAATATGTCTCATCGAGCTTCTTATCCTTTCTTTTAAGGTGCTCCTCGAGTAGCTCCTTATTTGGGCCTGAGTTCAGGGTCCCCATATGGTATCTGATATGCTACTCAAAAGGGCTCAAATTTGAACTCAAGTCTGTGTCAGCCAGTGTGACTCCAGGAGAGAGAGGGAGATGACCTCTGGGGTGGAGAGCTTGGAGTCACCAGCCCGCCCTGCCTGTCCAGGACCTCACCTTCCTGCCCTCAAGGGTCAGCTTCCCTGGAGAGATGAACGCCCAAGCCTGGTCAGTCGCCCACCTATCTTCTTCAACTCTTCATCCCCAAAGGGCTTTGGCTCTATCCTAATCATACAGCTCTTGGCTCTTTTCACAGTGAGGGACACAAAAACGATTGTCCCAAGTTAATAATGTCCCAAGCCACAGCTGCCACTCCCATCACCCCTGCCTCATATTTACAGTTCAAAGCAGCTTTCTCCCACCCTAGAGCTTCCTCAAAGTGCTTAGTCATTTGCATGTTTGGTTGATCAGTCGCAGGTTTTTGTCTCATTTTATCTTTTTTGCCTGTATTCTATTATTCTCTCTATAATTTCTCCAGGATTAACTGCAGGTGGAGCTAGAAGCCTCTGCTGATTTGCATCTTGGAAAGATCTAAAAATGCTCGCAATACTTTTTACATACAATAAAAAACCCCATTGTCTGAGTGAGTCCTGAGGTTATCAACTATCAAAAAGATGGCTAAACCAGGTAGCAGTCTTAAGTGATGGATACGTACATTGAGATTTTAACTTAAAACACAACATATCCTATTATGCATCATGAAATATTCTGCTATTACAATTGAGAGGACACTAGTCATTTGTTGAAAGAGACAGAGAGAGAGAGGGAGAGAGAGGGAGAGACAGAGGGAGAGAGAGAGGGAGAACACGAATGAATATTGTGATGTTTGGGCCAGGAATTTTTCTTTTAATATTGAAATCATGCTGACTGGAGTTCCATTTTTTTTTTTCTTTCTGGCATAAATCACATCCATTTTGCATTATCCAAGATATTCTATTCATTTGTTTAAAATGGAATAGGAACCTAAAGATGCTTGTAAAACAAATCTAATTTCAGAATCCTCCTAAAGTCTTCATATATATTTCAGTCCCACAATTATTTCAACAGTAAGGTTTTTTTATTTTTATTTATTTATTTATTTATTTTTTGTGGGTACCGGGGGTCAACCTCAGAACGCTGCGCGATATCACCGGCCCTTTTTTTCGTGTGTGGGTACCGGGAGTCGAACTCAGGACCTCACGCTTGCCAGGCAGGTGCTTATGCTGCTGAGCCATCTCACCAGCCCAACAGTAAGGTTTTTAAGCACCCTTTATTTATTTTTATTTGTTTGTTTGTTTTGAGACAGAGTCTCGCTATATAGCTCAGGCTAGCTTTGAATTCACTATGCAGCCAGGCTGGCCCTGAACTCATGGTAATCCTCCTGCCTCAGCCTCCTGAGTGCTGGGATTACAGGCATGCACCACCACGCCCAGCCAAGCACCTCCTTATTTGTATTTGAAACATTCAGTCTGATTTTTATTTTTAAAATTTTCCGCACTCATACTTCATCAGTTTGTACCATTTTTGCAATCACATCCTTGGTACTTTAATTACAGCAAGAAGACTGCATGGACCGACAGGTTCTAAACGAATCCAGCTCGCTGTGGATGTGCACACAGGAACAGGAGAGTGAAGTGTGGGTCTGGAGAGGGGCGAGGCGCCGTGACCGTGGTGGGGGCAGCCTCAGCACCGCCCATCACATTTTAGAGCGAGGAAGGAGGCTGGGGACACCCAGCTCGCTTTCTTCTTTCTTGCAAGACAAGGAGTGATTGGATATTGTGGGGGACCACGTGGATGGCTGTCCTTGAGAGAAGAGCAACTATCTCCATCTTGGCTGAACCTGGCCCTAATTCCACCTATTGACATGTACAGAGCTGGCTAGGACTCTTCCTTATCTCTTTAATTGGCTTTAGGCAATGCAAGTAGGTCCAGCCGAGGTCCTGATGTGTAGTCTTTGAAGCAAAGCGACAGGCCTGTGTTTCCCTGCCCTTTGCTCCCAATACATGGTTGAGCCTGGTGGGATGGAGAGCCGTGCTCCACGCTGTCGGCTGGGATCGAGGCTCGAGAAAGAGGCTATGACTTCCCAGGGCATAAAAGATTATACATCAGAGCTGAAGCACCAACCCCAAAACATTAGATACTATCTTGAATTGTGTTATGCAGATTACTCCTTCTGCATATACTTCCCTCTGCATTTGCAAAGGTGATTTTCAGGCCTAGCCCAGCTCACGAGACTCGAGACTCAAGTACTTCCTGAGACTCACGTACTTCCCGCCACTCTCACAGTCACTCATCCCCGAGCCACTCCCCTCCTTCAGAATTAATAAAACCCGGGTTCGGCCCTGGGTCGTGGCCTTTGTCCCAGTAGCCACCATCTTGGCGGGACTTAGGACCCCTTGGCTCCCCACAACTATAGATATGCCTTAGTGTCTTTATTCTCACCGTGGGTTGCATTGGATGTGGTAGATTGGAATTAACTCGGTAGAATTCCAATAACTTCCTTTTGGGTTTACAAATCTAACTTCCTGGACCGTGACGAGGACCAGGAAGGGCTCTCTATATTTGGCGCCCAACGTGGGGCCCGAACCCACGACCCTGAGATTAAGAGTCTCATGCTCTACCGACTGAGATATAGAGAGCCCTTCCTGGTCCTCGTCACGGTCCAGGAAGTTAGATTTGTAAACCCAAAAGGAAGTTATTGGAATTCTACCGAGTTAATTCCAATCTACCACATCCAATGCAACCCACGGTGAGAATAAAGACACTAAGGCATATCTATAGTTGTGGGGAGCCAAGGGGTCCTAAGTCCCGCCAAGATGGTGGCTACTGGGACAAAGGCCACGACCCAGGGCCGAACCCAGGTTTTATTAATTCTGAAGGAGGGGAGTGGCTCGGGGATGAGTGACTGTGAGAGTGGCGGGAAGTACGTGAGTCTCAGGAAGTACGTGAGTCTCGAGTCTCGTGAGCTGGGCTAGGCCTGAAAATCACCTTTGCAAATGCAGAGGGAAGTATATGCAGAAGGAGTAATCTGCATAACACAATTCAAGATAGTATCTAATGTTTTGGGGTCGGTGCTTCAGCTCTGATGTATAATCTTTTATGCCCTGGGAAGTCATAGCCTCTTTCTCGAGCCTCGATCCCAGCCGACAGCGTGGAGCACGGCTCTCCATCCCGCCAGGCTCAACCATGTATTGGGAGCAAAAGGGTGGGGAAACACAGGCCTGTCGCTTTGCTTCAAAGACTACACATCAGGACCTCGGCTGGACCTACTTGCATTGCCTAAAGCCAATTAAAGAGATAAGGAAGAGTCCTAGCCAGCTCTGTACATGTCAATAGGTGGAATTAGGGCCAGGTTCAGCCAAGATGGAGATAGTTGCTCTTCTCTCAAGGACAGCCATCCAGGTGGTCCCCCACAGATATCAGTTAATAAATTAAAACCCTCAATTCCAGACAGCCATTCCTACAACCTAAGCTTAGCTTCTGTGACAGCACAAACACACTGGGGAAGACAGCATGCAGAGAGACCGTGGTCCAGAACTGACCTATGCAGACCACATAGGCCTGCCGCAGAGGAGCACTGAAAGTGAGTCCTCTCCTTCGGTCATCCGAGGCTGTGTCCACTCCAGTCCTACAGGGTCGCACCCGCAGACCCAGGATTCTCACTCAGCTGTACGAACTTTGGCTCCCTATCCGGAGCAGCAGCCACAGAGGCAGCCTGGGCACCACCACGCCCTCCATGACCACGAGTTAAGCACAAGGTCCAGTGCCGGATCCAGGCTTGCTGGGTGTGACCTTGAGTGAGGTAGTAGGCCTTGGACCTAACTGAGGTTCCGTTTGTAAAACAAATCTAATTTTAGAATCCTCCTAAACTTTTCATATATATTTCAGTCCCACAATTATTTCAACAGTAAGGTTTTTAAGCACCTCTTTATTTGTTTTTATTTGTTTGTTTGTTTTGAGACAGGGTCTTGCTATGTAATTCAGGCTAGCTTTGAATTCAGTATGCAGCCCAGGCTGGCCCCAAACTCATGGCAATCCTCCTGCCTCAGCCTCCCGAGTGCTGGGATTATGGGCTTGCGCCACCATGCCCAGCCAAGGATTAAATGAGGTTCCATTTGTCCAACAAATGTCTTCTGAGTGTCTCCCACATGGCAGGACTGTGTCAGGTCTGGACATCCATGATAAACAGACTCGCTCCTGCCACACGGCTCATGCTCCTTAGGAGGAGAGCAATGTAATTCCGCATTGAGCCATGGGCTCCCAGGGAAAACCATGGCCTCTTACAGGAGGGAATGGGCAGACCAACGTCTCCAGGAGAGGTCACAGTGAATCACTAACACTAATGACTGTTCCCGTTCTTTAGTTATTCAGTGTTGACTTAGAAGGGATTTGATGAACCGGATCTGCAGCCAACTTAAATGAACCATGTTTCCAAGGGAAGAAAAACTTTCCAAATATATCTTGACACATTCAGTGACATTTATTTATTAGAAGTCTCAATTTCTGTCACAATCAGATATTCACAAACCCTTCCAAACCATCTAATATATTTTGTCTTGAATATTTACTCTAACATTTAATTTTCCAGTTACTTGAACGAAGCTGTAGAGGTTCCTATAGGCGTGAAAATATTTTGAGCTCTGTGTTGCTATATTGAAACCATTCCACAACTGTCACAAAATCTTAACTACGGGAATGGCCTATGACATCATACTGTCACAGCTCTGCAGGCACCACTCAGCTGATCTGTTAAGATAGGGCCTGCCCAGCCTGGATTAGAGCCCCAGCTTGTGTCATAAGAATTAATTCACATGCACAGTTTGAGGCTACTTAGCTGAGTGCTGGCCTAAAGTGATCCTAAATATTAGTGTAACACCCAGGCCACAAGTCAATGAGACATCCACAGGAATTATAGCTGTATCCAGGACTCTGGCTCAAAGTTTGCACAAACCATGCACCATATATTAAAAAGCAATTTGAATAGTGGTGGTCTCCATTTGCTACATGTTGGTATTGTGTTCTTCAGCTTTCTTGAACTACAACAAAACACCTGAGGTAATCAAGTTATAAAGAAACAAGGTTGATCTTGGTGCACCATCCCAGAGCTTTCAGTCCATGCTTGGTTGGGCCCATTGTCTTGGGCCTGTGGTGGAACAAAGCCACTCAGCTCAGGGCCAGGAAGCAAAAGAGCAAGGGGGGGAGGGGGTTGGGGTCACATAGTCCCCTTCTGGGCCATGCCTTCTGTGACCTCGGGACCTCCCTTTGAGTCCACCTCATTAACACACCAGCATCCAGGGAGCATTCAAGATCCAACCTGTAGCAGGAATGTGATATGTTTGATTCTGGTGTTTTCTGTGGTTCTTTTTAACAGTTTTATGGAGATATGAAATTAAAATGCAATAAAAAGGAACTCATTTTAAGAGTATAGCTCAATGAGTTTTCTAAATAATTAAAATTAATTTTTAAATGATATTTTAGATGATTTTCGCCTTTACGTTGCATCTAATCTTGCTCATTTAAAAGAAGAACATCCACTCTGGGATGAATGTGACCAGGTATCTTAAATGGGATCCAGCTGTAATCATTAGACGTGTGGTCCTGGAGCATCCAATTCGTTTGCTAGAGCTGCCATGGCAAAGAACCACAAACTGGGGGGAATGTGTCATCTCTCATCCGGAGGTTACAGTTCTGAACGCGCGGTGTGGAGGGGCCACACGTCCTCTGAGGTCCTTCCTGCCTCTTCCTGAGCAGTGGTCTTCAGCAGTCTTCGGTGCTCCTGGTTTACAGATGCGTCGCTCCGGTCCTCCACTCTGCACTGTGCCCTTCCCTGCATACACATCTGCCTCTGGGTCCAAATTCTCCCCTTTTTATGGACACCAGTCATATTGGATTAGGGCTCACTCTAATGACCTCATTTTAACTTCATCACCTCTGGAAAGACTCTATTTCCAAATAAGCTCACATTCTTTGGTATTGGTGTTAGGACTTTAACATGTGTCTTTTAAGGAAGACATTTTAACCCATAATGGTGACAAATGGCAGAGGGAGTAGAATCTTACCAGAAATTGACCCAAATACACAGTGTGTTCAAAAAAATATGGTGAATTTTTAAATTTTTTAAATTATTACACTAAGAGACACATTTCCATTCATCCCCCTATAAATCTTCTCCCTCACCTCAAACACATTTATCCTGCTTTCTGAAGCTGTTTACAGTTTGTATTTACAGCAGTTTCTTCTTTTTAACTTTTTATTAGTACATGTTTGCAGCAATTTCTATCAAACAAAAACATCACAGTGTATCTCCCTCCAACTTACTCACTGGCTCTAGCATTGGGCGACTTCTCCAAAATCAAAATGACCATGAAAGATTAACATTTTGAATCAATTCATGACACGGAGGTAGCCATGACAGCACAATGAAAGACATACAAGAAAGAGGGCTTCCAGAACTGCTTCAGAAATTGGCAAAAACGATGAGATAAGCATGTTCCAACTAAGCGGAGTATTTTGAGGGGCATTAGGGGCAATGTATCTTTCGCTGTAATAAATTTTCTAAATTTAAACATCCATCCTGTTTTTTCTCATACTTCGAGTATATACACACTCACACTAGAATGTGATAAATGCAGCATTTTGCATGAGTTGAGGACAGATGGCTTACTGAGATGGTGTGTGAATACTCATGTAGTCATCGGTTGTTATCAACACTGATTTCTACCCACACTTCCCACCTGTACCTGGCACACTTTCCAGCTTCTAGCTCTTGTCTCTATGGAGTCCTCACCATCCTTAGGCTCTGTGGAGTAATCCAGCCAAATAAGTCCACTTCTGCGCAAGCCCGGGTTGAGTCAGTGGGACGCCTACAGCTTCCAACTTATTTCTGAGGCCGATGGCTTCCTAACTGGGGATTCCTTTGCACAGTAGGAGTTTATGTGTTCTTCATAAAACGACTTTCCTCCCGGTCACCCCGTCTCCTTGCGGATCCCATCTGCTCTCTCGCCTCTGTGTGGAAATGGCTATTTGAAGTTGATTAGTTGCCTCTGCGTCTTCCATCATTCTGGGCCTCCCAGGAGAGGCGATCAGTCAGAGCAGACTGTCCTTTGAGGACCACAAGGAAGTCTGAGAAGCAATAAGATCGAAGTTATTTTAAAACCCAGACATCAAAGTATTTGGCTGGAATCCAGAGTTTCCTACCTCACTACAACTTCCTTCCAGAAAAGATTTAAACTGTGGGGAGGGGAAAACCCACCTTAATTGGACCTCTAATTCTCAGAGCTGCCATTGGATTTCCTGCTACAGAAAAGAGGGCTGCTTGGAAGCTGGCTTATTATAATATTTTGCTGAAAACTGATGAGACAAAGTAGTGCTAAAACCAGACACAGCAGGGGTCAGGCCAGAGGCGCTTTTTTCCTCCACGTTCCCTCTCCTGTGGTGCCTGGTTTTGCCTTTCAGCAGTGACAATTCCCATCTCCTATGTGTCTCGTGCATCTACAGAAAGACTCACAGGTTACATCATTTGATTCTCACCACAGTCCCCTCAGGTAGTTCTATTATATTCTTGATTTACAAATGAGGAAACCGAGACTCAAGAAGGTAAAGTAACTCACCCAGCACCACATATTTAGTGAGCAACTGTAGTCACATTGCAGAGCAGGACTTGTCTGGCTCTGGGACATGTGGCACAGCCCAGGCCTCAGACACAGGCGGGATGGTGAGCGGGGCACCCACTCTCTGACAGCAGCTGGTCATCTCACCGGGGAATGTGGGCCCCGTGTGGCCAAACTTTTCTACTTTCTAAGAGAACTTTGAATTCTGTATTTTCAGTGAAATCTTCTAACCTTTAAATGTTGGCTCAGAGTCAAATAGATTTTTGAAAAAACAAATAATAGGCATCTGCAGTCTCTTTTTAGGCAGGAACTCTTATTTTCCATTCCTCATGTTTCCTGTGGGAGGAACTTTAGTGAGATTACCCCAACTTCCACCTTGCTTCTTGGTTGGTGACTTCGAAGACAGAACTGGGCATGCTCAGTATGTCTCCTTCCCGCCATGCAGCCTGGCACGAAAAGCACAGCCTCTGCTACTCTGGGTGGGAAAATGGATGGAGCATGGAGGCACCCACAAACCCATTTCCTTGCCAACAGAAAGCATGTTCTCCAAACTGCTCTACAGATGTGTTTGTTTCCTGTGGCAACCATAACAAGCTACAGGCAACCGAAGGGCATGTCGAAGCACTCTGAGAATGAGAACAGAACATATTTAAGCCAAAATGGAGGAGGCCACCATTTTTGCCAAGAATAAGTGCTCCCAGAATGTTGTCTGAGGAGTTTGATTTGATAAAGGGAAAAAGAAGAAGGATGGGGGTAGAAGAAGAGGAAGAAGAAGGAGAAGGAAGAGAAGGAGATGGAGAAAAAGAAGAAGAGGAGGAAGAGGAGGGGGAAGAGGAAGAGAAAGGAGAAGGCAAAAGACAAGGAGAAGGAAGAAGTAGGGGAGGAAGAGGAAGAAGAAAGGTGGGAGAGGATGAGGACGAGGACAAGGAGGAGAAAAGGAGGATGAAGGGGAGAGGGAAGGAGGTGAGGAGAGGGAGGAAGAAGGTGACAGCAAACCTGTTATTGCAATTTTATTGGTTGCCTGGAAAAGCACAGCACATTGATTGGCCAACAGCTGCTTGTGACCCATTCCAGATAAGAATTTCAGTGAACAGGAAAAGGCTTTTTCTGGGGTTGTTAGTAAGCTTCATGCAGGAAGGAGTCTGCAGAAACCTGCCATTGCTAGGTCGGCGTGACTTAGGTGACCCTGATATCATGTCTCATGTACCCGCCAGGGTTAAAGAATTTTGTGACTTCAGTTTTGTGACATTTTAAACCCTTTCTTAGTACTGCAAAATAGTTGGACTAAAACAATACAAATGTGTGATTTTGCAGTTCTGGAGGCCAAAAGTCCAAAACCAAGGCATCAGCAGGGCTGCTCTCTCTGGGAGAGAAGGGAGGGAGGGAGGGAGGGAGGGAGGGAGGGAGGGAGGGAAGGAGGAAGGGCTCTCCTTGCTCTTTTCAGCTCCTGGGGTGCCCTGCAGTCCTTGGCAGCTCTTGGCTGGCAACTGCCTCACTCCAGCCTCTAGCTGCATCTTCACCTGGCTTCTCCGTGCCTGTTAGTCCCAGGTTTAGGTGCACCCCAACCCCTTATGACTGGTTACATCTGCGAAGACCCCATTTCTAAAGAAGGTCCCATTCTGAGGTTCTGAGTGGACACACACTGGGGGCTATTCAACTCAATAGAATTTTTTTCTTAAAAGGTAGTGTTTTCATCCCCTCCTATCTTATTCCTTCATCTGCCTCGGCACTGGCTCTAAACAAAAGAGGAAGCAGGGACTGTCCACTGCCTCCTAAGATGCTGGTGGCCACTTTCAACACCAATGCCATCCTCTACTCCATCATAAGAAGGGCCTTTCCCTCCTCTGCCCATTTTTCTCCTCTTGCTCTCATTTCTCCTCCTCCTATTTCTTTTTCTTCTTCTCCTTTTCTCCCGCACTTCCTGTTTTAAGTGTTGCTTTGTTGTTAGATCCCTGACCAATGTCACCAGCTGTGACAGCCTTGGGCTGTACCGACCTGAACTCAAGCTCCACCCCCCATTGCCCGTCCTTACACCTGACCCTTTGCACATGCGAGGTGCAGGTGGAGGCCGAATCAGCCATTGGTTTCATCTGAGGCTCAAGGCAGGTGCTTCTCCCTCCTGCCTCAGTTTCCCCATCAGAAACACAGGAGTAAGAGCTGACATCACAGACAGGGAAGCCCTGTGCCCACCGGAGACAACATCTCACCAAGAGGTGCATGGCTGTGATGGCAGTGTGACACTCTGGATCCCCAATGTCCCCTGAAGGCCCTGAGTTAAAGGCTCAGTCAGTCGCCAGCCTGGGAGCTGTTGGGTGGTGTGGAAGTTTTAGCAGGTGGGGACTAAGCCAGGCATGGTGATGCATACCTGTAATCCCAGCACTCTGGGAGGCTGAAGCAGGAGGATCACAAGTTCAAGCCCAGCTTGGGCAGTTTTAGCAACTTAGCAAGACCCTGTCTCAAAATAAAAAATGAAACAGGGCTGAGGAAATGCAAAGGCCCTGGGTTCCAGACCACACACACGCAAAGGGGTGAGGACCCGTGGGAGGTGAAGGTCACTGGGTTGTGTGCTTGAAGGGCACTGTGGGACCCCGGTTACTTTCTGGATCGCTCTTTCATCGCAGGACATGAGATGCGCCTTTCCTTCCACCACAAGCTCCCCACCATGATTCCCTTCTTCACCACAGGCCCAAAAGCAACAAAGCCAGCCACCGACTGAGGCCCCAAACTGTGAGCTAACAGAGCTTTCCTGTTTCTAAATCGACTCTCTTGGGTATTTCATTACAGTCACAGAAAGCTGACTGACTGACATGAGCAGTACTGAGGACATGAGGTGGCACTCGGGGAGTTGCTCACAGCGGCCCGCCATGCTCACAGAGCAGCCCAGGGCCTCCAGTTCAGTACTGGGAAGTCGGCTGCCCACAGATAAGGCACAGCCTCTAAGTCAGCTCCCTTGGTAACAGAGGTGGTCTCTTGCGCTCTCATTCGCCTTACACTTTGTCTTATTTCTGAGCTGCTTCAGAGCTTGGCAGGAAAGGAGAATGGGATTTCATTGGGCCTCTTCACATCCCAATAGAATGACTGGCATCCGGGCTCCTCCGTCTCCTCCCGGCAGCCAGACCTAGGGAAGTTTTACAGAAATGGGTGGAGACTCCGCTTGACGCCATTGCTTCCAGACAATGGTGTACTGACAGAAATACTAAATCCGCCAGGGGTCGTTTTTGACCATATAAGGTTTTTAGAGGAAATGTCATGGCATCCAGTGTCGGGGGTGGTTAAAACCACAATGCCAAGACCCTGTACTTTTGGGTTTGCAGGTGCTTAGGGGTCTTGAGGGGCCAGAGTGATCTTCATCTATTGGTTTTCTGATATTTTAACATAGTCTTCCTTGCCTTGGTTTCACAATTCTTCTCTCATGGCTTTCTCTTATTTACTTGTCTTCCTCTACCTTCTACCTCAGGATGAGTTGACACTGGCCCTGCAAGAAACGAGGAGTGACTGCCTGCCTTAGGAAATGTGTCTAGAAAACTCAAACACATAAGCGTGGCTGATTGTTTAATATAGTGTATGTTTCCTTATGCCAGTGATTGGCATGTGTTAAAAGTGACAGTAACCCACAGGGAAATAAGGATCCATGTGGTCCCTAACAATGTCATTGTCACAGCATCCGTCCTGTGACACCACTAACAACAACGTTATTGTAGGACTCTTACCTCACACCAGGCCTTCTCCCTTGCACTTTCCACCATCAACTTGTGGCACCCTCACGCCTCTCTGAGAAGAGGAACTGTTTTTCCCTGGATATTCGGTTTCCTTGTTTATAAATGGAAATACTATTTGTTCCTATATAATGAGATTGTTCCTGGAATTCAGTGGGTGAATACACAGCGCATAGCAAGCACTTCATACGTAATAGTTCACATATTTAAATAAAAGTCTCCATTTCACGCGTTAGGAAACTGAGACCAGAGAAGTGAAGCAAATTTCCAAAGATACACAGCAAAGAAGATATTTCAACACCTTCCTCTTAGAAAGAAACTGCTGCAAACAAGAAACCATAAATTAATTAAGAAAACTGAGAGGCAAACTACTCCTAAACAACGAAGGGGGGAACCGAGCGGCTACCATAAGCTGCTTCCACCAGGGGGCAGCACATGCGTGTGTTTCACAACCATGACTCTAGACCAGGAAGTTTGTTCTTAAAATGTTAAGTATTGAAAGTTTCATTGCAGATTTTTGTGCATTATTAAAGAATAATACGTAACGTTTCACACTATTTTCCTATCTTCTATTACCTTAAAATGTAGAAGACTGCTGAGAGGATTCAACATGACCACGTATAGAAAAACGTCCCATCCGCTTGTCCAGCCAAGGAAAGGCCTTGCACCAGCGTTAAGTAACTCTGGGCCCAACCTTGGGCTGGAGTTGGCTGTGAAGGTCACCAGACAGTGAAGGACAGGGGCCCCCGCACCATAGTCCCACCCTCTACACCCCCTAATTCTGGGTTGAAAGACCAGCAATGGTCCAGGCAGGACACAGTGCCAGCCTCTGCTCCAGGGGTGACAACAGAGAGGGAGAAGCCGATGGCTCAGCACACACTGGAGCGAGTGCAAGGACACGCGTGTGGAGAGGGATGTGAGCCGTGAGCCCAGGGCAGGACTGCAGGCCCAGGCCCTCCTACACACACGGCCTGGCACTCGCTCGACACCAAGGGGCTTGGTGGGCAGGCAGAGGGCAGGGGGCTGTGACCATGGTTCCAGATGGTCGTATGGACCTCCTACCCTGGGAAGGAAGGGGAAGGAGCAACTGCCACCCCTGCCCACTCCAACCACCCGGGCCCAAGCAAGAATGCACCCAACACAGGGTAAAATATCAAACTTCCTCCTAAAACAAGTGGCTTCAATGTTTCCGATTACCAAAGTCTCATTTTAAACATTTTGGGAAACTGTAAAAGGAATATACAAATCTTCACACACAGAAAATCCGTGTTTCTTTGTCTTTTTTATAGACACACTATTATTATTTACGTGGGTGTGTACATGTATATTATATACACACATATAGATCCTATCTGGGATAATTTTACATACAATTCTTTAGTCTTTACATTCTTAAATATACTATGCACATACAGGGATTCCCATTAAATTACATATTCTTCAAAAACATGGTTTTTATAGCTACGAGGTATAATTGAAATATACAGTGAATGATTAAATTTTTAAAAATTATGACAGTAAAAGATTCATTGCCATTAATCCCCCTCAGAATACTCCCTCAATTTGAACACACTCCATTGTTCTTGCCACTTTCCCAAGCAGCTCGGGTGTTCCTTCATCAGTGTCCCTATGAGTGTGATCAGAAATATGATGGATGCTGCTCCAGTGGGAAAGTTAGGTTTGTAAAAACATGACACTGTGTCCTCATCACTGGATCTGGCACCACACGACTTTGGGCTCTTCCCCAAAATCAAAGCGACCGTGAAAGGAAAACATGGTGAATCCATTCAGGACATCAAGGCAGCCACAACAGCGCAACTAAAGACCCTCAGGAAAGAGGACTCCAGAGCTGCTGCAGAAAGTGGCAAGAATGAGGGATCAGTGTGTGTGAAGTGAGAGGGAGGATTCTGAGGGGGATTCATGGCAATGTGTGTTATACAGTAACAATTTTTAAAATTTAAACATTTCTCATATTTTTAGATGGTGCATCATACTTGAGTGAGGCCATGAGGAGGGGGAGAAGTCGGGAAAGACCAGAACACAGGGCGAGAGCAGAGGGTGACGGGAGTCGAGAGGCCAGGGAATCAAGGGAGGTGAGGCGGGCTGCACAGCACTCCAGACCTGGGCTTTCTCCTGGGAGAAAGGGAGCAGGAGGTTTCGACTTGGGCGCGACAAGATGCCTCTGACTGCTGTGTTCAGAATGGGCTGGAGTGGGCAGAGGCAGGAAAAGGCCACAGTCAAGGAGGAGGACAGGAACGGGCAGAACCACAGTGTGGAGAGAGGAGCCGCACACCCAGATGCGCTGCAGATCCGCTGCCTCAGGGACGGGGCAGAGGTGACAGAGTCTGCCATGACCCCAGCTTTGGGGTGTCCCGAACAACTTGAAGAACGAAGTTGTCATTTGCTAAGTTGGAGAAGTTTGAAAGGGAGCAAAATTGGGAAGCAGAGTAAGAACCCCCAAGTGTGCTCATTAAATGTTACACTGAGTGCCAGAGCTCCAAGCAGGGTGTCAGCGAGGCTGTCGCATAGAGGAGCGGAATCTAGGCAGAGATCTCAGCTCAGGACAAACACCTAGGAACCCACGGCCCCACAGGATGGGGGAAGACAGGGGGACATCCCGGTCGAGCTGGGGCGGGGGCTTTGCAAAGGACACCAGGAGGAACAGCCCAGGGGCAGGAGGAGCAGCAGGGGGCCCTCGGCCTTGAGGTGGGTATGGGTTCCCAGGAGGGAGCCTGGGCATGGGACACACCGACACTGGTGTCACTGAGGAGAGGTGCCAGGGACACAGTGGCTGACAGGCGCATCCTGGTGGATTCATCCTTGATGACCCCAAGGAGCAGGGCTGCATGGTCAGATGGCAATGCTATCATCACCTTCTCAAACCCTCGGGTTCACCGGCCTTTTATGACCCCCGTATAAACTTCGGTTCCTTTGCTCACAATATGCTCAGGCCCTCCATCGAAATGCCCTTTACACAGCAAGTTAACCCTCTATGTATCACAAATGTCCCCTTTACTTGCCTTTCGGATGTTTCCAGGCTTTTTTTTTTTTTTTTTTTTTTCACATAGAGGTTTTTTTTTCCTTCTTTTCCCCCATGCTTCCTGCAAAGGGAACCCAGGGCCCCCTCCTGCATGCTGGGCAAGCGCGCCACAGGGAGTTCTGCTGCTGCTGTGTGCTTCATTTTTTAGCCACATCTAGCAGCAGTTTCCAAGTTCAGCTCTTGTGTCTGCCCCATCAGGCTCTTTCCCTATCGAGGTCAGGTAACTGTCCACCAGTGTTGTCCTTGGCTGGAAGTTTCCATCATCTATATTATATTCAAATCCACTCATTACATCACTGTTATGTGATGCTTGACATTTGTCTACCCAATTATTCGTATCATTTTAAAAATATCTCCCCTGATGTTCTGATGTTTGATGTCACCATATGTACTGATACTCGTAACATATACACGTACATGTTCTCTCTCCTGCTCCACTGAGCCACGCATCCTGTACCGGCCCAACGGTGGCCACTGAGGCTTTGTTAATGCTTTGATGTCCACTAAGGCAAACTCTCCTCCTCGCTTTCCTTCCTCCAGCTTCCCTGTCTCGTGACTGTGACTACACTCCGTTAGAAGTAAACCCAGCAAGACAAGAATTTATTCCTCAAGGACACAAGCTCCTTGGGTTGCTTCTCTCCATCAGTTCCACCTTTGGGGAGGGAATTTGGAAATCTGGGGCTATGACCGCATCCTTTAGCTCCAGACAGAGCCTACATCAGCTGTAAAATGAACCTAAGCCAAAAATTATAACAGATTTATATACTGGACATTTTTCAAAACAGAACATCTACCTAAAACGATGACCCCCAAACTCGCTTCTCTGTCCCCCCGGCTGGTGTGTGTGAGCATCTGGGGGCTGTGAGAGCACGGCTGACCACCTGCTACTCTCTGCCACCTGGAATTCGGCACCTCTCTCAGCGCTGTCTTGGGACGCCCTCCAGAGCCCACACTCCTGGTCTTCCTCCCCTCGGCCGGCCCTGGCCCTGCCTCATCCTCTGCTCTCTGCACACCTTCCTCTCCTCTCGGCACTCACTCAGCTGGGCCCCCTTCGGCCTGCGTCCACGGCCCCACCTGCCCACTCACCAGACGCCATCTGTGTGCACCAACGCTGTGTCTTCCTCCGCTGTCTTGCCTGCTTGCTCTCTGTCTCCACTTTCAAATCAAGGCGGCGTCTCAAACTTGGTGTCCGAGTTACCTGATTACCCCAAACCCACCCCACTTCGTCCTCCCAGGCCCGGCAAATGGCAACTCCCCACCCCAACCCCCGCAGCTCAGCCTGATCCGCAAGTGTCCCTAGCTTTCTCACACTGCGCCCACAACCGATGCCTCAGCGAACTCTGTCCTCGCTATCTTCAAAGTTACCAGATCTGCACCCTTGCTCTCCTTTTTAAACCGAGTTTTGAGACAGGGGTCTCGCCCTGCTGCCCAGGCTGCTCTTGAACGTTTGGGCGCCTACGATTCTCTGGCCTCCGCCTCACCAGCTTGGATCACGTGACTCGTCTGCCCCAACCCACAGAAGGGCCCCCGCTCACAGTGAAGAGCGGGGGGCTGCGATGACCTGCTCCCCTCCGCCCACTCCAGCCCCCCACCCAGCAGCCCCGACCCCTGCCGCCACCCCGCTCCCCGCAGCCTTTGCCCAGCCACACCGAGCTCTCCGCTCCTCAGATGCGCCAGAGATGCCCACGCGGGCCACTGTCACACGTTGTTTGTCCTTACAGAGCTCCCCGCTGGATCCCATGAGAGTGGCTGCTTCTCCAAAGGCCTTGCCCTCAAATGTCATCTTGTCAGCGAGTGAGTCCCTGGTCGTCCTGTTTAACACTGATGCCCCCTTCCCTGGTATGACTGTCACAACTTCTGACGGTATTGCTTCATTTAGTGTCGCTCTCCTATGCAGGACATAAGCTCCACGATGTCAGGGACTCTGACTGGTTTACTACATCACCGACACCCAGAACAATGCCAGGCACAGAACGGACACTTGGAAAATAATTATTGGATGAATGAACCGGTGCATGGGTGAATTCTGCTAACATTCTTAGCACTCATTATTAATTAGAAGTACATTTCTCCCAGTGACTGAAATTTCCAAGGTACAGAAAGCCACATGACTTACTGAAGTCCCTAGCAATTGTCCAAACACACTTTCACCCTAATGGAAGCTACACCTTGGCCCAGGAGTCTTCCCTCTAGAGGAAGAGGCAGAATTATTTCACTGTCGCAGCAGCCCAAAGCCGTATCTTTGGAGCGGATCCCTGGGGTTTGCCTATCAGGATGGAAAAGGGTACACGAGGCCCTGCCTTCCAAGGAGTCTGCAGTTCCTGAACATCAAGTATGGAGAGAATGAGCAAAATACACAAGGGGAATCAAAGTATACAGCGAACGTTTAAATTTTTAAAATGTATTACAAGACACATTACCATCCGTCCCCCTCAAAATCCTCATCCTTGCTTCAAACACACTTATCCCATCTTCCTTGACACTTTCAGAAGCAGTTCTGGAAGCTCTCTTTCCTGAGTGTCTCTGTGAGGTGTGCTTATTCGCTCGATCTGTCACCATGTCTCCTGGCTCTTCCCCAAAGCCAAAATGGCCAGGGAAGGGAACCATTTTGAATCAGTTCAGGACACTGAGGCACCCAGGACAGTGCAACTAAAGACACTCTGAGAGACGGCTTCCAGAATGACTTCAGAAAGTGGAAATCATGAAGGGATAAATGTGTTCAAACCACGGGAGAGGATTCTGCGGGGGACCCAAGGCAATGAGTCTTTGTTGCAATAATTTTTCAAAACTTTAAACCCCCACCATAGTTTTCGATCACACGGCGTACATTCAATGTAACTTAGGTGCGTGTTACGGACTCTGCTGAAGGAGAAAGAAGTCTGTCTTTATTTAACGGAATGGTTTGCTTTTTTGGATTTCTTTTGTTTTTTTACATTTTATTCTTTTTATTAGTACATATTTGTCACACATAATGATCACATTCATCATAGGGAATTTGTACCTGTACATACTATACCTTAATTCTTCATTTTTTCCCATTCTCCTTCCCTCCCTTCAATCCTTCTTCCCCTCCCCAATTACAAAGCTTTGTTTCCATTTTTTCTTTTCATTCATTTTCCCTTTTCCCTTCCTTCCCTTCACCCTTCCCCTCCCTTGTTCTTCGTACTTCCCAATATTATCCTCCATTCTGCTTTTCATTTACCCTTTGGGTTTCTCACCAAGAGAAACGATATATATATATTTTTTTGTGGGTACCGGGGGGTCGACCTCAGGACCTCGCGCACCAGCAGGTGCCCGTGCCGCTGAGTGATATCACCGGCCCCTTTTTCGTATGTGGGTTCCGGGAGTCGAACTCGGGCCCTCGCGCTTGCAAGGCAGGCACTTACGCCGCTGAGCCATCTCACCGGCCCTATAATTTATTTCTGCCACTGTCCCTGGCCTTCCAGGGAGTCTCGCGTGCCATTCCGACCTTCACGTCCCCGCTCTGCGCTCCAAACTAATCTCGGCCACGCCGCTATGTGCTCCCCCACAGTTCTGAAGAGCGGCGTGAGTCTTCCAGCTGTGCCCAGTCCCCAGTGCCCAGCGGGGCCCAGCACGAACTCAGCTGGCAATGGCCAGCAAAAGAACGAAGATCAGAATTGGGTGCTCCAAGGGTCACCCCCTACGGAAAAGCGGGTCGTCGAAGTCGTCGTCGTCGTGTTGTGCAGTTCGCTTCCTCGGGTGTATTAAGCAAACACACATTAAGTAAACTCCCTTCCTGGGAGTGAGTGCCTCCTAGAACACTTTCACTGGTGAAATTCTTCAAAACTCTGGACGTGGATGCCACACTGCTCTTCACAGTTCCCATTTGTAAGACTGAGCCTGTTTTCTCTACCTCCTCAAATCTCAGCAACTCAGAAACCAGAAAGGCAACTCCTCGCTGTACTGACATGGCATCTTCTGTCACTTCACTGCCTCTCGGAGCCCGGTCCTCATCACTTCTGAAAGCCCGGTTCAGCGGGCGGCATTCTTGAAGAACACCCCCAGGGGCTGGCTGGATTTCTCAGGACTAGACTTCCACATTCCAGAGTTTCAAGCAGCCTCTCCCAAACTAAACTCTAGCGATCTTCTTAATGCAATCTGAGAATAAGTGCCTGTTGGCTTAGAAGTTTTCTAAAGACAATCTTACTGACCAGAAGTTCTCTGAAACCCATCTCTCTGTTCTATTTCTTAAATAACCTTGCAAAGAAGCGTACTGTTTGGGAAGGTTTAACTCTGGAATTGCAGGCATCTTGAAAGCTTTACCCATTTCTCACTTTTCTTCTGAAAGATCTTTATGTTAGTAATTTATTCTCTAAACTGTTCACTCAGGAGTCTTGCGGTGTGTAATAAAGACAATAATCATTTGCCTGAAGGCACCGGTGAGTAAGTGGGAAGTAGTACTAACCCGGGAGAATCACAGAGGTCTAAACAGAAACAAGGTCGAGATGAAGGGAAATGTTAAGACTTGTCATAATATAGGAGACACTTCATTTAAAATGAAATTTGATGAAGTTTTAGGAATGTGTCTTAACTTTTGAATTGAGTTTTCAGAAGCAGAAAACTACAAACTTCATAGTGAAGAGAGCTGACAGAAGTCACCCAAGTGACCAAGGTTAATGTCACCAGTAGTGAGACATAAGAGGATCACAGGTATTATGACGCGTAATGTGGTAAGGGGGGAGATTTCATCTCTGTGCTCCTCCTCCCAAAAATCTAAACCCCCAGTCCAATCATAAGAAAACAAATTAAATGGAGGGACATTCTCCAAAATAGCTAACCAGCAGACTTAAAAAGCATTAAAGTCATGAGAAACAAAGAAAAGCTAAGAAAATGTCAGGGAAGGAAAAAATGAACAAAGCTTAACAGACTGCAATGTGATCTTGGATTCAATTCCAGGACCAAAAATGACATTAATGGAAAAACAAATGGACTATAATTAAAGCCTATATTTATAGTGTTGTATCTATGTTTAATTGTTTAGTTTTGACAAATGTGCTATACTTAGCAAGATTAACATTAGGGGAGGGCCGGTGAGATGGCTCAGCGGCATACCTGCCTGCCTGGCAAGCACGAGGGCCCAAGTTTGACTCCTGGTACCCACATATGAGAAAGGGGCCGGTGATATCACTCAGTGGCACGGGCGCCAGCTGGCACGCGAGGTCCTGAGGTCGAGCCCCGGTACCCACAAAAAAAAAAAAAAAATTAAGGGAAGCTGGGTTAGGGGCATGCAGGAACTCTGTATAATCCTTACACTCTTCCATAAATCTAAAATTCTTTAAAAATTGAAAGTTTTCCCAAAACTCAATCTATTTGTTATCTCTAATGAGATAAACTGCTGATTTTCCACCTAAATGCACTGTGGTTGCAGGTAGGAGGTAGGACTACCTGCATCATAATTCCTTAGTCATTTTTATCTTTCTTTCAGTAATTTGATATTCCTGTGGTTATTATGTGAACCAAAATATATAAGACAATGCCAAAACAATTTCTTTCCTCATTGTAATTTATGCCTTATCTTTATATATTAATATAGTGTATCTATAGATCACAGTGTTGTGCAGAACTTCTATGAAAGTGTTCTTTAGAAAATAATTAAGAAATCCAGGTAAGGAGGGATAAAAATGTTTAATTGTTGAAATACATTGGTAAATTGAGTAATTTACATTGCAAAAGTAAATAGATATACATGTCATTAGCAAATTAAGAACTTTCCAGACATCCCACTAATCATCTATCGTAAGTCCTTGAAAATAGTACAGAATTAACACGAAGAGATGCCGGGACTGCACAAGGCAGAGCGAGACTCACTGGCGATGCAAGATCTGTAGCTACATAAGCCTCTGACCAAACAAAACAGGGATTTCATCAACACGTGTTTAGGGCATGCAAACTGCAAATTTAACAGGTTTACTTTTAAATACTGCAACGTGATACGTCGTTCCTCACAGTGGAATTCTCTGACATTTAAGTAAAATTTGAAAACCAAATAGTAAAAAAAGGGAAAGAGATAGTAGTAGGAATCCAGTTACCAATTTTACAGCTAAAAATGAATGTGAAGTAGAAACAGTGAAAGATAAGAGGCAAATATATTACTTTAGATAACTCATCCATAGTGCCCTATTATCTTGGGTTATAAATAGAGTAGGGATTTTGTTATATAAAAACTATCAAAAGAGTGTCTGGGGGAAAGACGAGGCCAGGAGCTGGGCTGAGCGGCCAGTGAGCAGAGCAAGGCCCGGCAGCGAGGCCATCGCCACGCCGTCCAGGACAGACGGGAGCACAGACAGTGTCAGAAACGAGCGCATCACCAGCCAACTTCCTTCCACCACCACGACACAGAACCTGGGCCCATGGCTTTAATGACCGCCTCAAGGTTGGGGGGCAGGTGGGGGACAACTGTCTAGAATTTCCTCAGAAATGTCTGTGCACAGGACAACGTCGCTGGAGCCAAAGCCCTTGCGAATCGATGAGCAGACTACAAAGAGAAACAGGAGGGAAGACAATCAGCAAACCTGACAAGGTACAGCTTCAGTAAAACACATCAGCCTGAGCACGCAAGTCAGTCGCTATTTCACGTAAAGCACCTATTCAACATCCACCCAGTATTTACTTAAGATTCATCATGTGGCTGGCAGGGTGCTAAGCATGGGTGATATTTACAGAAAGAGACAAAGCCAGGTGGAGACTAATGAACTCCATTAAAATGACCAGCCATGCTCAGAGCTGGCCACACACATGCAGCACCTCCAAATCAAACAGGAACTGCTCAGCCACACCAACATCCCCTCCCTGCACGTTCAGGACCGGGGAGGTCGAGCCACTCAGGCATTCACACCGCCGCCGTCTGAAGCCCACAGGACCCACTGCCTCACGATGTCAGTGATTTAGATTCTGAAGTCATCCCAGGTCACCAAATCAAATTTGAACTTTGGTCAGTGGGTGAGTTCAGTTCACAGACTCTAATGTTGGTTAAAAAAAAGAGTCTAACATCCTTTCCATAGTCTTGTTTTCCAGCCAGGCGTGGTGCTGCATGCCTGTAATTCCAGGACTCTGGGAGGCTGAGGCAGTAGAATCACAAGCTTGAGCACAGGCTGGGCAACACATTAACTTAGGAAGACTCTGTCTCAAAATTTTTAAAAAGATTTTAAAATGCTGGAGGGCAAAGGCCCCAGTGCCACCACAAAAAAGACTTTCTTCTTCTCCAAACTATGGGGATCTCACCAGGGTTTCTGCCCAGTAAGTCAGGCCAGAAAGCCATGAGTACAGACATGTCACAGTGGACATTCAGCCATGATGGAAAACCGGCAGCCGCTCCACTGAGAAAACCTTTCAGGTGATGCAAAGGTGGTAAAAGAGAGACCAGAAGCAAAGGGATTACTGAGAAATAGAATCAAAGATAGAGGAAAACTGAGAAGAGAGAGGAGTGGCAATAAAATGACACATCACTCACATGAGCAGTCACAGCGAGCTACCTAAGGCCATGCGGGCTGGCTCACCGGTGACGTCGCCAGGTTATCGTGAGACTTTAGAAATGGACAGCGAGACTGAGAGAAGCCCCCCTGGGCTCTGCGTTGCCACAGAGACACCAGGCTCCTGACACCTGTCCACAGCATGGCTCCCCATGCCACACTGTAGAAATGTGCCAGTTCCCCAGGACAGGAAATGGCAATCAACGCACGCTGGTTTTCAACTAGATTGCCTTTCCATATGGTGCAAATAATCAGATTCCCCTGCCTAGGGAAAACTGCATTCAGAAATCTACAGCGGAGTTAGATCTTTATTAAAATACTAGACACAGAAAATCTTCAGCAGAGTCCCCAAGGAAAGTGCCACACCCTGTGGCTCCAAACGGCCGGGCTACACTGCTGCCTCAAGCAGAAAGTCGTAGGGAAGTGGCTGCTCCAGGACTGTCCCGTGTCCCAGCTGCCGTGCCCCTTGCTCTAGCAGGAAAATGCACTCCTCTCTACCCGTGAAGTTACTCTGCAACCCCGCCCTCCCCAACTCCAGCTCTAGTACCGGCCCTGGGTGAGACACTGGTTCAACCGCAAACCATCTTGCTTCTGGACTGCCGATGGCCGGGTTCTGATCACAAAACAAAAAAAAGGGTGATGGTGGTGGTGATGATGGTGATGGCAACCACGACAGCCAAGCTACCATTTATTTCCCATCAACCCTAACAACGACCCTGAAACCTAAGCATTAGATTCAGCGTGTAGATTACAAATCTAGGGCCACAAAGGGAAAGTAATTGCCCAGCCAGTAAGTGAAAGAGCCTGCATTTAAATCAAGGCCACCAACTTCTAAAGCAGGCTACCCCAGGAGACAGAGCATCCTGGAAAGCGGAGTTTCAACGAGGCCAGGTGCTGTTCAGCAGGACTGAAACACAGCTGGGGGCTGAGTGCACCGGCGGACCCAGCGGACTGAGCCTCCTCTGTCCTGTGTGGTTGCATCTTCGCGGTGTTGACTGCCCAGCTCCACTAGAGCTCTGGGAAGGGTCCATCTCCTCTCTGCTGCTTAACTGCCCTTGACCACTGCCAAACCCTTCACGCTGACCCTGATCACGCTGTGCCCGGGCCCAGCCTCTCTGATCTCTCTCTACCTGCCATTTCTCAAGTCCTACGCCTTCAAGGGTTTTTGCAAGAAAGGCAAGATGCACCCAAAGTGTTGTTTTCGGCAGACACACAGCTTGCTCTTATTAAATAAAATTGGATCAGAAACAAAATGAAATGAAAAAGAAGTGGCTGCAAAGACAGTGGACCTGAGTATTAACCTCTTTATAGTAAAATCCTGCTCAAATCCTCAGGATGAGACCCCTCCATCAGGGAACAAAAAAGAATGAAGGGGTGTTACAGACACACACCAATTCCCCATGATGAAAGTGATCATTGTGTACCACAAATATGGGCTGATGAAAAATAATGCAAGCCTACTGGTAATAAAAACAGATTTTTAAGAAATATATAGCAATAATATCCACTGTTTATTCATCATCAAGGGTAAATATATAAAATTGTTTAGAAAAATATACAATACCTCTTGTTTATTGGGTCATGACGCTAGTTTCCTCTAATCTTAAAGAGAAATTAAAGAAAAGTTAAATGTTCAGATTATAAAGAACATATTCTAATTTCCCACAAAACTACAAACAGTACTAACATACATGTACTTGTTGGTCTAAATCATAAGGGAAAAGGAATGAGGAACAAGTAACAAATAGTGTGTTAACATGGCGTACTACAGCCTTGTGTGCAAAGTAAACATAATAAAACCACACGTCCCATAATAAATCAGTAGAGTGCTTAGTAAATCCGCATTCTTACCATGAGTTTCACTTTAAAATGCATGTAAGTAAGACCCACCTACACGGTCATCAGGCCTCTGATTCAAAAAATCTTCATTCACCCAGGGTTACTAACTTAATACTCAGGAAAAGTGACCCCCACCTCATTTAATTCTACTATAGGTAGTTACTGTTCCTTTAATCATCAGCCTACTTATCAGTCATCTTTCTAAGACATTATAGAAATTGCCAGGTGTGGTGGTGCACATCTATAATCCCAGAGCTTGGGAGGCTGAGGCAGGAGGATCACTGCAAGTTCAAGGCTAGCCTGAACTACATAGCAAGACCCTGTCTCAAAAAACAAAACAAAACAAAAAAGATATCACAGAAATCTACCTTCGTGTGTTACAAAATCTCCATGAGCTTACTTGAAGGCTAGCTTTTTAAGAAGAAATTAAAAATCTCCATGGAGTATGACTACAAATAAAAGCTAACTTTGCTCTGGAATTACTCTTAGCACATGAGCAGCAATTTCAACAAAGGCGTACCACGAACAGAGTGCTTTTCCTGGCTCACTGAAACAATTTAGTACATAGGCTGAGTCAGGCAAGCAGATATATAAATTTCTTATTTTTCATAAAACATACATGCACTTGCATGTTTATTCCCTCCATACATGGAGGGAATAAACATCCTATAATCGTTCTTACTTTTTCGTACAGTCTTCGTTTGATTGGCTACCACATCAACAGCTTCGGCAGGTAGGCCAACATATACTCCTCCATAGTTTCTATGAGACAAATCAAACCAGCTTAAATGGCACAGAGAGAGAAAGTGGAGCATTTCAAACAGTCATATACTATTAACACGATACATGATCTTTCAAAGCTGAGTTCAAAATATCTTTGTCCCTGGAAATATAATTTTGTTTTGTTTTTTTGAGACAGGGTCTCACCACATAGTTCAGACAGGCCTTGAATTCACTATGTAGCCCAGGCTGGCCTCAAACTCACAGCGATCCTCCTGCCTCAGCCTCCCCAGTGCTGGGATGACAGGTGTGCGCCACCACACCCGGCTTAGGGGATATAAATTAGAAAGATGCTATATAAGAGAAAAGGCTGTACTGAATTCATAGACTTTTCAGATATTTTACTTGCAGTGAGGAAGAAGTTGTTGGGATGTTTTAAGTTAGTACGGTGATAAACATGGGTAGAGTGATTTGTCATAGGAAATCAGTAACATTTATCAAGAATTCCGAGTGGCCACCATGGTATTAGGTGTCACAGATATATATAAAAACATATTTCTCGAGGGAGACAGACAGATGGAATGAGGGAGAGCTAAAGAGTCATGGAGTGCAGCTCATCAGAGGAGGAGGAGGCGGCCAGAGAGGCTGCGAGAGGAGGGGACCATTCCTTGAGAGAACAGCGAGCCCAGTGCTGTGGGACGCGGGTTGGCATGGGCGCCGTCCACAGGACAAAGCCCAAGCTCGGCTGAAAAAAGCAGAGATTGTGAATCCCGGACGAGTTCTTCCCAGACCTCGCCATCCTCCTGTGTTCTCTGGGCCAAAAGTCCTCCTGGTGGAACCTGTATTATTGGCAATGTGCCACAGTGTGGAAAATCCACACGTATGGCCACAATTACTCAAAGTAACACCAGCAGCGATACCAAACCTACCTCCTCTTGTCATCTTCCGTTATTGATTCTTCTGTCCTAAAAGATCAAAAACATATGTGATGAGCCACTTGGTGACAAGGACAGAGACTTCTCTTTTGGTTATGAGAAAAAAGGGATCATTGCGAGAAAGCTGGTTGTGTCTACTTCAAGTGTTTCTACCAAGTGTTTCCACGGCACAGTATTCAAGCTCAACAAAATGTGCCAATCCAAAAGTGCACAAAAAGGCTCACTACTGAACCAAAGGAAGAACTGAGGGCAGCTGAGATTGGGAAGGGCACATAAACCAGATGCCAGGGTTCTCCTTGGCTGTGCCAGGCACTCCCTGAATGCCCAGCTACGGGCAGCAGGCTACCTATGCCTCGTGTGTCAAGTACGCGGTTGACCAGATGACTCCCAAGGTCCTTCCCAGTCCTTACACACTGCGATTTTGGGTCTTTTGTGCCAACTCAGTGGCACAACTATGGGTAGTGAAAGAGTTCTTTAGCACATAAAGAGTAATGCCTATTTGATTTCTTTTTACCTGAAGTCGTGGGCCATTTAATACACATTCTATACAAAGAAGGGAGCTCTGTTTCAAAGGGTGCTCTTGCAGGGAGTCGCCACTTTACAATGCACAACCTCTTTCCCTGCGTAAGGAAATCCCTTGGCTCATTTCTAAGAGGGCTGGGAAAGCTTCCTTAGAGCCCTACTTAACATGCAAAGCAAGGCTCAGAGATGACGGGCTGAGCCCACCCTGCAATTCCAGGGCTTCTGTCGGAAGGGAAGCAGACCAGACGCACCGGGTCTCTTGGTTCTAGAGCGACCGCGGCTCCGCCCGGCGAAAAGCTGTGAACGCTGCACGGGCAACTGCCCAGTGCCTCTAATGTTGCTTCGCTGCAACACCTGGCAAGTGTGAAGCCCATAAAGAAGGGAGCACAACTGGCAGCTACCTGGTGCACACTGGCCACCAAAACGGCACGACTCCAGTTGTGCAGACGCCACCCTGAGATCCATTTACCCACGCTGAGCACAGAACCCATATTTGCCAGATAATTATCTTCATGCACCTGTCGCTAAAATGAAATTGTTCTTTAATTCAAAAGTGTCAAAGTCATACTGAGTTCGAAATGGTGTCATGCTTATTGATGTGCACAACAAAGTGTTGCTTTCTACTTTTAATTAAAATGGATTTGTAGGGCCGGTGAGATGTCTCAGCAGCGTAAGCGCCTGCCTTGCAAGCGCGAGGGCCCGAGTTCAACTCCCGGATCCCACACACAAAAAAGGGGCTGGTGATATCGCTCAGCGGCACGGGCACCTGTTGGCGCGCGAGGTCCTGAGGTCGACCCCCGGTACCCACAAAAAAAAAAAAAATGGATTTGTAAACCTTTACTATAGGCAATGGGAAAATGACGGTGACAAACCTGTTCAAGATGAGTACAGCGTTTCCTCTGGTCCTGAGTGACTGACATTGTGACGAAATTGTTTCCAAGCTAAATATAACTGTAGATTTAGATATGTGCAACGTCTCATACTCTGCCACAGCTAATTCTTTTCACACCCACCTTCATACTTGTTTATCTTACTTCTTTCCCCATTTGTCTAATTCTACTGAAAAATGTAGTTTAACTTCCCCAAATATAAGAAAACAAATTTATATTAAACCTATTATATTAATTATTCAATAGCCTATAAAACCCAATCTGGCCGGGCATGGTGGCACATGCTTGTAATCCCTGCACTCAAGTGGGTAAGGCAGGAGGATTACCATGCATTTGAGGCCAGCGTGGGCTACATAAGCGAGTTCAAAGCCAGTCTGAGTTAGAGAGCGAGACCCTGTCTCAAAAAAACCCACAAAAATCTGTGTTAACCAGTATAAAATTAATCAACAACCTTACACCTTTAACTGGCAAGAAATGACAATGTAGCCATCCTATTTAATGGATAACAAAATTAAGCTCCAGATATAATACAACATCTCTAAAAGTGTCATTTATAATGCTTCTAGGATGTTCATTCTTCTATCCCTTCCGATAAGCTACAGACCCCCCTCTGGATATCCACCCAGAATTAACAAACAAGACCCACAGCAAAGCCGCTGTTCAAACCACCTCCCCTCATCTGACACTGATGTCCACATCCGGGGCCACCTTGTAGCTTCTTGGGAAAAAGACACAGAAGTCCAAGACAACTCCAGTGGGAGGTCAGCAAAGTGGCTTCTCCTAAGGAGGAGCCACCCCCAGATCACTCCTGCCAACGCTTTGAGCATCCCCGTCTCACAGCCAGCACTAAAGCTATTACTCCTTTTAATCCTGCAAGACAGCTACTGGCCTCATCTTAAAATGAAAATCCAAGACCCAGGAAGGTTGACAGCATCATCAAGGTTACCAAAACGAATAAAGCCAGAATTCAAATCCAAACTTGTGGGATTCTAGACCCTGCCTCCTGAGCCATGAGCCGGTGCTGCTGCGAGTTAGAGAAACACAACTCCCGACTCTGCGGTCTGTCTTCAGCGCTGAGGACAGAACAGACCCAGCGTGGAAACCCCTCAGGGCCCCTCAGGGCCTCATCGAGCTCGGGATATGTTTCCTTTGTAGCCCCTGCAGCTCCAGGGGGAGGGTGGCCACTGCTGCACGGCTTACAGCTGAGGCTGCAAAACCTGTCCCCCAAACAGGTGAAAAGAGCAGGGGGGGACAGCAGCAGGCAGAGCCGCGCCATCCCCAGCCATGGAGGGAGAGCCCAGGAGGTCCTGAGGACCAGGCTGCAGGACTCAGAATGAGATGACTTCACCTCCCAGCATCTTCCCCAGGAGAGCAGGGCCACAGATTGAATTATCCCAGGCTGGAGAAGACAGAGTGAAAATGAGACCATTTCACAGTGGAGGACCCAGCAAGAGGCCAGGAGGCTTCACTGCAGGTGGTGGCACTCCTGAGAAATTAAATGTCCCAAATCTCCACAGACAGCTCACCAGGAACCTCATCCCCGGGGAAAGGAGGACAAACCTCCCACTGCAGTAGGCCACTGGGGATTGGGGCAGGAGCCAGGAGCCAGTACCCTGACACCCCAAAGCAGAGACGCTCAGTGCGAGATATGAAAAGCTAAATTCCGCTGGGTTCCCTCCCACCTCCTCTGCCTGGGGCTCCTCGGGTCTTCTCCAGCCGCACTATCCTGGAGCCAGGGGCTGCCGCTGGCGAGAGAGAACCCAGCGCACATTACCCAAGATCAGGGTGCTCTGGAAGCAACTATGCAGCAAGCCAAGACAAAAGCTGCTCTTGCTAGCGGACACGTGCTGGACAGGAAGCTACTGTCCCTCTCCTCCAAACCCACCTGCCCCACCCACTTGGTGCCGCTGGGGCTGGGACCCTGAAGACCACCTTCTCCCTTGTCACCATGCTGTGCTCGGTTCCACCAGCAAGAGAAGCAGGGGAGACGATGAGCTGCCCAGGGAGCAGGAGGATGGAGCTCCTCCCCCAGCTCAGCTCTCTGCTCCCAGGGCCCTCATTCCATCCTCGCAGCACTCCCAGGACAGTCCCATGTCCTTTCTGATCACTGCAGCTCAGGCAGCGGGGTGGCTGCAAAAGGGTCACAAGAGTCAGACGTGACTGCCTCCGTGCCACAGGTCCCTCCTCCATGTCTCTGAGGCACCAGCATTAGCAGGTGACACCCTGCACTCAGAGCCTGGGTCCCAGCTCCCAGACACTCCCTCCTCCATTCTGATAACCCCAACCTCCTGCCTTGGTCGCTCGGGGCCTAGCAGTGACAGCTACTTCCTGCTATTACTTTCTCTGCTACTTCTGTCGTCTTCTCTTACATTTCTAACTCTCCACGACATGCTTAACCAACTCCTGACAGTGAAGTCTCTCTGTTAACTGGGCAGGGTGCAGGATGTAGTGGTGCACACCTGGAATCCCAGGAGGATGAGTCAGGAGGATCAAGAGTTCAAGGCCAGCATGGGCTACATAGTGAGTTCAAGGCCAGCATGGGCTACATAGTGAGTTCAAGGCCGGCCTGAGGTCACAGGGAGACTCTGTCTTGAAAACCAAATAAATAAGGTCAGTGTGGTTCATTTTCCCTAACGGGTCCCTAATACACTACTGGATAGCAAGAACAGGGTTCCCCTCTCAGCCCCTGGGTTGAACACAGCTTACTGGAGCAACTAAGAACTTCTCGCTTCCTGCTGGGTGCAGTCACATCAAGGTCACAGGTGTGCTGGACTGTATGGCGGGCTGTGCGCATCAGTAAGATCACGATCCTGCAGAACAGGAGCTCAGAGGACGCAGGGCATTCATAGAACAAAGCGAGACCAGGGTGGATACTGCAGGCCAGGCAAACTGCTTCTGGTCATCCCCGCACATTGGTACGGGGATGTGGGACTTGCCAGACCAAGAGTTTTCTCATAGGAGGTGGGGGTTATGCTTTGGAGGTTTTGTGCTTTTTGGGGAGGCTGGCTTTTTGAGACAGGGTCTCCATCCCTCCCGCTCCACCCCAGACCCTTTCACCCTCAGGTCTGGACACTGGGACATGGGCCACGCCTTTCACACTGTGGTGACCCACATCGAGTTTCTGGCCCAAAGACCCTGAGTTTGCCTCCTTTAAAAATACACAGAAATTTTCTGTTCTGTGTTTTTTACCATAATAAACAACTGAACAGGGGAAGGGAGGAAAGAGAAAGGGGGTGAAACAAGGAATTAAGATGTATTCTGCACATGTGCCAACTCCCCACAGGATGTGGTCATTACATACTAATAAAAAATGGGAAAAAATGAACAGAAAAGAAGTGCATCTAGAGAAGGGCGGAGAGCTAACATTAGAAGGCCATCCTGGTACGAGCGGGGAGTTGTCCCAGGATTTGTGCCTCGGCGGCCTCTTTCCCTACTGTGCAGGACTAAGTGTGCCTGTCCACCTGGGCACTGAGCTCCACCCCTGCCCTCTGCCTCCTGAGAGTTGTGCCCAGTGAGAGAGAGAGACAAAGGAAACCCCCTCTAGGCTGCAGTATCCCCCCACTGTCACCGACCCACAGAGGAGGCCACCTTGGGGCTACTCAGGGACCTCAACTGGCCAGCATGTTCCTCAGTGTCCTCAGCACTTAGACGGGCTAGGCAAACTCTGCGGTGGTGACAAGTCCCTCCCATTTCCAACTTTCAGGATCCTTCCTTCCTGTCCTGGTAGCAGGGAACCCCTGCCTGTCTCCCCTGGTTCCAGTGCAAGCTCACAGCCTAGTTTCAGCAGCCTCAGATGTTCAGGTTGCACCTGATTTGCTTGAATCACGACTCCAGTGTCTGCTGGTCACCATCCTGGTCAGGGTCTCTCTGGCCTGTCTGGCCTGCACCCTCATAGCCCTTCCCAGGAGTGTTAACGACGAGACCCTTGGCTGGGTGGCAGCAGACTCTCCTGTCTCCCAGGGCCAATTGTGCTCTCCTTGCCTGGGGCCACACCAAGCTCCAGGCCTGCTCCACCACTGCCCTGACCACATGGGACATGGGGCCCACATGGATCTGAGTTTGGACCCTAGAACCAGAGGGCTGCTGGAGCAGGTGCTGGGGAGGAAAAGCCCGGAGCAAGTTAACTCCTGGGGAGGGACCCCGCTGCACTGCTGCACCCCACGCACCCCGCCACCTGCGCGGCATCTCTTGAGGTCCTTGCCAGTTTCTGGCTGGTGCAGTAGGGCAAGAAATCGAGCTCTTCACCATGAGCTCTGCCTCGGGTCTAATTTAGACCAATGGAGCGCTCCTGGGAGAGGACAAGGGAAACGGAAGAGGCCACGACAGCTGTCTCTGCTCTAACCAGAGCCACGAGGCTGCAGAATACCTGACGCAGAACTGAATGCAAAGCAGAGGACACCACCTTTGCACTACACAGCGTGCTCCTGCCTGGAGCTGGGACTGAACTTCGGGCCTCACATATACTGAGCAGTGCTCTGCCACCAAGCTATACCTTAGCCCCACTTGACACGGCTTCAATGCTCTATCAGGACCATAGGTCAAAAAGAGCCAGGGCCCACCTTGGTTTCCATCTTCCGCAGCTAATCAAAGTGCAAAGGGAGGGAAAGAAAGGCCCAGAGGCAGGCTGACTTCTCTATCCCTATCAGAATACTTTTACGGGCCTGGAAAGGCTGAGATTTAAATGTAGTTTAATTTTACCTCTTGGCTAAATGTACAAATGGCAAGTTACCTATTATCAGTTATGAATGCGGCAGAAGCAATGAAGGGAGAGACATTAAGCCAGAGAGGCAAAAGATCTAAGGAAGGGATGCGAACCAAGAGCCCGGGTTTGCACAGAAACATTGCCCACTTCAGGGCTGCATCCAGAACCAATCCCAGCAGCGAGACTGACCTCTACAGTCCAAAGAGGGACAGGGCACATGGCCCGAAAGGACTTCCCGGTCCTCTAGTTACTCAGGGTCACCATCCTAAAGAACACACTGCATGACGCACATTCTTCCCCCACGGGGCACAGCTGAAATCTTACTGGTAAACTGCTCTCTGCAATCCAGCCAATGTCTCAATTCTTGCTCATACGAATCATTCGAAAAACTTGTGGAACGTGATGTAGTAGTTGAAAAAAAATTTAAGAGTGAAATATTTGTAAGCCATAACTTCATATTCCATCTCATGAAGAAAACCTTCTAAGCTACAAAAACATTTCCTAGAACTTTGGAACACATATTAACCACTTTGAACCAAGTTTGGAAAATACATTGGGTATTTAATGGAAATTAAGTCTCTTTTGGGGTTTTTGGGGGGTTTTTTGTTTTTGTTTTTGTTACTGGGAATCAAACTCAGGACCTTGTGTTTGCCAGGCAGGTGCTGTGCTGCTGAGCTATATCCCCAACAGTCTCTTTTTGTTTAGCAAAGATTTAGCTTCTTTTATCAAAGAACAGGTGTTCAAGGAGACAGAACATGCCAAGGTCAAAGCCACCCACTGCGTATCACAGTAATCTCCCAGATACACTCACGTGCTCACAGGCCTCTGACTCAGCCACCTCATCAGAGCAGAAAGAGTATTATCAAAAGTGGGGTGAACTACAGTACCTCAAATTCCCCCCACTTTCAACATCTGGGATAGCTGGAAAGACACCTCTCAGCTGATATTTTTTTTACTGTTTTTAGTTTGGGGTTTGGGTTTTTTGGGGGGAGGGGGAATTTTTGAGATGGGGGTCTCACTTTGTAGTCCAAGCTGCCTTGAACTCACTGGCCATGAAAGCAAGTTACTGATAGAATGAAGATCATAGCATAAAATGATTGAAACGTTTGGGCGTTCCATGTAGATGTTTGGCTTTAAATAGTCATGTGCAAAATACACTGTTGACGAAGCAATGGGTAAAAGAAAGCCCACCTTCCCAAGGAGCAACCAGGGACAGCGCTGGAGGCGCCCACCTGCAGGGTCCCTGGCTTACACCAGAGCGCATTTGTGCTGAGGGAGAAATTCAATCTTCCTGGTCCTTTTAAGAAAGGTCTTGCAGCCTGCTGTGTAGCAGAGAGGTGCTTAATTTCCTAGAGACTCTGGATCAATATCGATATTGGATCTAAGAAGGGTAAGAAGAGCACCATGCTGAGTTTAGCAAGTTCATAGCGAGGAGGCCAGAAGTGGAACTGACGGGCGCCCCGAGCCATCCCTTTGTCATCTCTGTTGTCCCAGTGGTTGGCCTTGGTCAGCTTCATGTTCTTCTTATTCTTCTATTTTCTTTTCCTGGCATGCCACTTGTCAGGTCAACTTTGGTAAAACAGAGAACACTAAGCAGTATTTTACTCTTAAACCATCAGCTGAGTTGAGTGTGGTAGCACACTGTAATCCCAACACTCAGGAGGCTGAGACAGGAAGAGAGCCCTGAGTTCAAGACCAGCCTCAGCTACACAGTAAGTTCAAGGCCAGCTTGAACTATAGGAAGACCCTGTACCCAAAATCCAAACAGACAATAATGAACAAATAAGTATTGCTTTCACTAAAAGAAATCTTATTCAAAGTTAATATATCTAATATAAGTCAACTTTTTCTTCCCATCATACATGCTAATCAAAACATTTTCATCATTTTATTTGCTTAGCTTCTAGGTTGTATAAAATAGCTCTCCTTAGTGACCTAAAGGTTTTAAAAGTTAAGAAAATAAATGGAACCCTGTCATGTGGAGGGACAAATACAGATGCGAAAGAGCAGACAGCAGACGGCAACTCCAACGAACATTTTCTAACTCCTCTTAGCCACAACTTGACAGAAAATTCCGAAAGTTCTCACTTCCCTCTGCCTTCTACAACCACTGCAGTTCTGTGGCAAAGGCACAATGTCTCTTATTTACCAAGAAAGCTGTTCTAAATATAGAGCTATTCTTACTAGAGCTGATCTAAGAAGCAGGAAAATAGCCTGTCGCCTTTGCTTTTTCCATATTTGCAGTGCCACTAACGAGGCTGAACTTATTTTGATGTATGAGCAGCGCAAATGTGATATGGGAGCCTCTGGAGACCACACTTGGAGCGCCAGGGATGTATTTTTGTTACCACTTGTGATGATCTTTGGGAATAGGTTTATTAATTGACAATATTTACTTCCATCGCCACTCTAAATCTCCAGATGAGAGTATAATATTTCCTTTTCTGTGTAACGTTTTTATGGTACCTCCCGGTTCGGAGGGTGGTTCCAACCAGCTGTGCCTAACAAGCACGTATGATGTCTGGCTCAGTTCATGTCTTACCATTGGCTGCTCAGGCCCACATCTCACCTCTTTCATTTGTTCACAATTTGAAAACCTCCAGACAGTGGTCTCTCCACCGCTCTCTTCGGATGAACCCTCATCCAACACTGGACTCCTTCTTTTTCCAGAACATACTTCCAAGGAACGTGAGGAACAGGCACTTCAAGGGAATGCTCTCCACGTGTCTTGGCCAGAGGCGACGGGGACCCCGCCTGCCCTGCACCATCTTCCTGAGGAGCCAGCACGACGTCGGGGTCCTCTCAGCGTCGGCCGTGGAGGCGGCATTAACTGGCAGCAAGGCAGGAGTATCCCCTCCAACGCCCTTAAGAAACCTCGACTTTCCCTACAAGCACTTTGCTCAAAACCTCAGGAATATGAAGCATGTGTCCACAGAGCCAAGCATGACCCGGTGACTCCCAGCAGGGACACACACACAGCTCCTGCAGAGGGGCCAGTGTGCTCCACACTTGAACCCCTCCTCTGCAGAGTCCTGCCCTGCCAGCGAAACACCAAAGCACTGACAATGCTGGCCCTGACCTCAACGTTTTCTTTCTAACCGTCTCTGCCCTGGCCGACTGTAAAATCCACGAAAACCATCCATCTAACCTCTCCCCTTACATTTTGCTAACTTCCGCTGTTCAAACAACTTTTTTTTTTTTACTTTTATAGAAATCCTTAAATTTTTAATTTATTTTTTAAACTGATACATAATAACTGATACATATTGATAGGATGCAGTGTGATCTTTCAGTACATGTATATAACGCATGTTATCAAATCAGGATAAATAAGGTTATCCATCATGCATTTTATTTTTTAAATTTCTTATTTTTATTAGTAGATGTTTGGGGGGGTTGTTTTGTTTTGTTTTTGTCTTTTTGAGATAGGGTCTCAGTCTGTGGTACAGGCTGGCCTTGAACTCACTTTGTAGCCCAGGCTGGCCTCGAACTCGCAGCGATCCTCCGGCCTCAGCCTTCCGAGTGCTGGGATTACAGGTGTGTGCCACCATGCCCGGCAGCCCACGTTTGCAGTAGGTAATGATTACATGCATGGTGGGGAGCTGCTACAGGTACACAACACATCTTAATTCTTTTCATGTCCCCCTTCCCTCCCCTCCCTCCATCTCTCGGTCCCTTTCCCCTGTGCAAAAGATGCATCTCCCTGTTGCCTGCATCCACCTTCTACTTTGCTCTTTAATCTACTTATACTGTGGGCTTTGAGCGCTGCCGTGCCTCCACGTCCCCACAGCACTCAGCCCTGCAGCCCCTCACCTGTTTCACCGGGAATCGCCCCTCCCTGGGGAAGAGCTTCCGCCCTCCCCGGCCCGCCCCTCCACCCAGGCTCGCTCGTCCGCTCCGCTCCGGCTCCGGCCTGCAGAACACCTGCCCGCGCCCACCACGGCCGCACCCGCGCCCAGCCGCAGCGAGGCCCTCGGACGCGGGGTCCCCCGCCACGGGGCTCGCCACAGAGCCGCACGCGAGGCCCAGCCCTCGCACCACCTCACCACTGCGTTCCCAGCGCCGCGAGCGGACGCCAAGCGTCGCCTCAGGACGCCCAGCGGCCGCACCCGCGCCCGCGCCGTCCGAGCCGGTGCGCGCCCCGCGCCTCACCACTGTCGGGGACGCAGAGACGACGCACGGAAACCCCGAAACCAGCACGCACCACGAACGAGGACGATGGCCTGCAGGGCGGTGTCTGTCCCACTGAGAACACCGTGTCGGCGGGCAGGTCAGTGGCGGAGGGCCTGTAGAATACGGGTCCCTCGGCTGCCAAATGGCGGCTTTTCCAGAACATTCCGCGCAGCCCCTCACCGCAGACAGCGCGGCCTGCGCCTGCGCAAATGGACGGGGAGAAGGGTCCACGGGACGCTCGGAGGGGCGCGGGGACCCGGTGCATCGGGGGTGGGAAGTCCACAAAGGACTCCAGGGAAAATCGAAATTAGACATTCACAGCCGCGTGTTTTAAAGAGGCAGACTGTCGACATGTTTTATGTTGGTTCATTCTGCGCCATTTTCCTCTAGTTGCTCCTTCTGGAACAATAAAATAGCTTTGTCAAGAAAGGAATCTTAATGAAATTAACTTTCTAAGTTTGAAGTGGAGACAGTGCTTGAATGATCTTGTTTAAATCAAGAGGCTGTGGCTTTTCTTTTATTTTCAATAGCAAACATTAGAGTCCACTTACTGAAGACCTTTTTATTTGAAACATATTCTTACACATACTGTTTAAACTCTGAGAAGTGTTTTTACCATGACAAGCGTGGGACACGGAGAAAAAGCTTTGTCGCTGCCTACCCAGTGGCAACTGCCTTTGCTGGCAGCAGCACCCGACTACCCAGGGGGAACCACCAGTCTCCCCCGCTTTGCCCACATAGGTAGAGGGAGCTGAGGACTCGGATTGGCTCCGGCAGAAGGCACATGACCCGGACCTGGCCAATCAGAGTCTTGCACTCCATTGGCCCAGGGCTTCTTTCCCAGGAGGCACCCGGCCCACCTGGCACAGACAGCCTGGCCCTGCGACTTCTGAGAAACTGCGAGGATGCGAAGCTTCTGTCCCAGAGGAACCACTGGGCTGATGGGATACAAGCTGACCAGCTGTCACCACCTGACATGAAGCCAACACAGGTCAACGGAGACCAAGAGAGTTTTTCCTGTCACTTGACCACCTGGATCCAGCTGTAACCAAAGCCATACCCCTGGAGCTTTTCCACAACACGTGCCAATAAATTCCTCTTTGTTTGTTTGTTTAAAGCAGTTTAAACTGGGCTTCTGCCATTTCCGACCAAAAATATCCCAACCCAAACTAGCGGTGCCAAATAGCTAAGAGAATTCGCTAAAATGAAATGAAAGCACGGTTGATTTTTGGAAGACTCCAAAGCAGCCAGATGTCATCCCGTTGAATTTACTTGTGTTTTCTGTTGCTGCACTGAGACTTAAAGAGACAGAAAGAGGGGGAAAGAAGAGCTGGCTGTGACCCGCACACAGATCCACTTGTGCAGACTGAACTCTAGGGACTGTCACCCAGGCTGCCACGTCTCTAAGGCTCCCCCCTCATCTGAACCCTAAACCCTGTCCGGGATCTGCTCCCGTCAGTTATTCTCTCACCACAGGCAGTCCCTACCCAAACTGGCCAGCTTTCTTACTCTCCTGGTTCCTACACCCCAATCTCCTCCACTTACAACAATAAACAGAAAAAGCAGACTTCAACATGCAAAATCATCCTCATACAGAATCAGGCAGAAATAATTTTAAAAAGTGAAGAAAAGTAAAGATGTGAATGGCAGTTGTCTGTGATGGTAGGATAATAGCTGATCTCTTTCTCTCAAAAAAAAATACCTTTTTGTATTTTCTGCATTTTCTTGGTGTTTCTTCTGTATTAGAAATGCATTTTTGTTGTTGTTGTTTTTTTTGAGACAGGGTCCTGCTATGTGGTGCAGGCTGGCCTTAAACTCGAAGTGATCCTCCTCCCTCAGCCTCCCAAGTGCTGGGATTACAGGTGTGCACCACCACGTACAGCAAGAAGTGCATTTTTTTCAAATGTGTTTCCTCTTTAACCTGACACCCTTCCCACCCCTCACTGGCAACATCGTAAAGAGACACTGTGTGTGACACCCACTTCTGCTCTGACTCCGCTGTCCCCCAGGCGCCCCATGGGGCCATCAGCACATGCAATGGCTCTCCGTCCTGCTCCAGCTCTCCGGGCCTCTCTGGATCATCCTCCTTTCCTGCCTTCCCTGGCTCAAGAGATGTCCTTCTCCTCGCTGCTCCAGCCAGTCAGTCAGTCCACACATCTAACCCTACACTCTCTGCTCTGTCCCCTCTCCAGGCCCTTTCCCCCTCTAGGTCTCCACCCTCCCCCTCTCTGAGGAACTCACTCTGCCAGAGCCAGGTCATCACTGAATTCTGACTGTTTTCATAATCAGCGCTTGTCACACTGTGTTTTGGTCCTCAATAGGCAGTGATCTAATGAAACACATGGAGTGATCAAAAAAGATGAACGTTTAAAATTTTTTAAATTTTTTAAAGTGAAAGAAATATCACTATAAATGCCCTTCAAGATGCTCCACTCACCATCAACACACTCGTCCCACGTCCTTGCCCCTTTCTGCAGCAGCTCGGCAGTCCTCTTTTCTGAGTGTCTTTAGTTGCACTGTCATGGCTGCCTCAATGTGCTGAATTGGCTCAATGAAAGAGGACTTCCAGAGCTGCTTCAGAAAGTGACAAGAATGATGGGATGAGTGTGTTAGAAGTGAGGGGGAGGGTTTTGAAGGAGTTTAATGGTAATGTCTTTTACTATAATAATTTTTTAAAATTTAAATATTCACCATATATTTTGATAACCCTCTTATACAGAAATATCATTTTATTTGTTATTATATACTGGCTTCTTGCCTATAGAAAAAGTAAATGAATAAGAAAAGGGAGTAAAAATTGCAGATCTTCCCAAAGAACTGATATTTTAATATAGATTAAGGTAATAATTATAATATTTCTGACTTCCAAAAGTAAATATAATTTTCCCACAACATTTTCATATGTTCTGTGTAATAGGGCGGTTGCCCTGTGTAAGATTCTCCACTCCCAGTAGCTACTGTGCTATTTTGGCCATTTCATCTAGTTTGGGATCAATCTCTTTAGATAAAATAGTAAAATTTTAATTTTCATAATAAAATTGTCAAATCATCTTAATTTCTTAGATCCTCACTCATTCATGGTACCACTTAACACTATAGTCAATACTTACAAATCTAAAGCTTCTACTTTAAAAAATAGAACGTTTGAATATATCATTTTTTTTGGCAAGGAAAAGTAATACAATAATATTCTTTAATTCTTTACAGTTAAATTTGCTGCATATTTTGGATTTTTTTTTTTTGTTGTTGTTGTTGTTGTTTTATTGAGACAGGGTCTTGCTATGCAGTCCAGGCTGGCCTTGAACTCACTATGTAGCCTACACTGGCCTCGAACTTGCAGTGATCCTCCTGCCTCAGCCTCCTAAGTGCTGGGATTTCAGGTATGCTCCACCACACCCGGCCTGCATATATTTTTTAAAGGGTCATTAATTTAATAAAACTACTTTTTTGTAATAGAATATCCAATGAGGTATAGTCACAGGAAATTTAAATCTGAAGAACTCAAGATTTAAAGTAGTAGTTAAACAGTGTCTCATATTCCAGAACAGTTAATTCTGGTGACAAAATCATTGCTAATTTTTATCAGAAATTTCCATGCCTCCCAAAGAAAGGAAGTCATGAAGCCAATCTCTCTTTGAGGAATTTACATGGCAACTGTTGACCAAACACTAAGAAACCCAGTATGCTGCTTCATCAGAGAGGTCTAAAATGAGAAAAGAAAGACACTAGCTCGATGGGAGATCCAGGAATACTTCTTGCAGGGAAAGAGATATAAACCCTGAAGGGGGACAGCATCCTTGGGGACAGACCTAGGGAAGGTCATTCTAGGCTGCTGCAGTTTGGATGTGGAGTGTCCTCCAAGACCCTGTGTTGAATGCTGGGTCCACAGGATGGTCCTCCTAGGAGAAGGTGGAATGATCAGAAGGTGGGCCCAGCTGGTCCTTAGACCACAGGGTGTGTGCCCCGAGGGATTGTGGGACACTCTCACATTCTCATCCTCCCTCCCCCACCCCATTCAAGATGTGAGCCTTTCACTCCAGCATGTGTGCCCCCAACACTGCCATCTGTACCAGGTGGTGACACAGCCAGGGGTGGCCCTTCCTGAGCCAACTCCATGCTGTCTGGACTTCACAAGTCTAAAACTGTGAGCTAAATAAGCCTTTTCTCTTTATAAAGTTAACTGCCTTGGGCATTTTGTCACAGTAATGACAAACTGCACAATATACAGGCAGAGGGGACAAATGAATGGCCTTCCTATTCTCAAGGGACTCTGGGTTCAATGCAGCGAGCGATGGATAAGATCGGAAAGGTTCTGGGCAGAGGTCTCACAAGCACAGAGCAGCACTCGAAAATTCATCCATAGCAACATCTAGAGATGGAAGGGAAAGGCTGGAGGAGAGACCAAAACACCGAACTGAGGGAAGGAGCCACACTCACAGGTGCTGAGTGTTTTGGTAACAAACTTGACCACAGCAAGCAGGCGTGGAAGCAATCTGCAGCTGCTTCTTTTGTGCCTCAGTTCCCTTATAAAATGCATATTTCATTCCCAGAGAACATGAACCCCATTCAAATCTCCTCTGAATTCATCTTTGTGATAGAAAAGTCTGACTCTATTTTTAATGTTGGTTCACTGACAGCTTTCAGTCCCCATCACTCTGACTTTTGCTGAACATCTGTGCAGGCCAGTGAGAAAGTTGAATACTTCCTCCCTGTCCAGCTGCAAGATCAAACCTCTGGTCCTACCAAAAACCCTCGCCAGCCTACCTCCCAACCACAGAAAAGGCAACGCACTCTGGACTGAGGTGGGTCCTGCCCTGCTCTCCCCAAAGGCCTTGTCATGGGAGAAACAAACCTTTCACACCACTGATGTCGTCTGGCTCCATGGGTCTTGATGTCCAACCCAGCTGGGGTGGGAGGCTTGATCCTAATGCCACAGGGTAACCACGGACACTGCGGCAGCAGGCTCCTGGGGCGGCCTTACTATACCATGTTACAAGCAGAAGGATGCGGTGAAGTACAGAAAGCGTTTCTGAGAGCAAGAAGCCTCAGGTGGGGAGCTGTCCTTTAACCATGTCCCGTGGTCTGCAGGTCAGCTCACTGATGACCATGGTGAGCAGTGTCTTAGTCCATTTTCTGTGGCTTTAACAAAACACCTGAGGCCAGGTAATTTATAAAGAATGGAACTTTATTTGGTGCATGGTTCTGGAGGCTGAGAAGTCCAAGGCCAGCCTTGGCATCTAGTAAGGGCCCGTTTGCTGCCTTGTAACCCAACAGGGGGCATCACATGGTAAGAAAGGGGGAGCATGCAAGCTCAGGCCTCTTCCTCTTCCTGTAACACCACTAAAGCCATCATGGGGGCCCCGCCCATGGGATGACCTCATCCAATCTCATTCACCTCCCAAAATTCTCACTCCAGATACCATCAACACATAACCTTGAGGGCTAAGTTTCCAATATGAATATTGGGAAGACCCAGCCAAACCATGGCAAATGGTCATCTGTAGTCACTCAAATGTCTGGTGTCACCTTGAAAGCAATCAGAGAGCATGTGGTAAAGGCTCCAGCCTCTCCTCCTCCTCCCTAGCCCCAGACCCCACAGTCACGGGAAGTACAAGCTTCAATCTCACAATCGCTTCTAACTAGAAGAAATCTCTCTACGAGGCGAGATAGAGACACAACTAACCATTACCTTCTCCCAGATTCTGAGTTAAAGTGCCAGGACAACTGGAAAGCTAAGATGAAAAGTCACACCTGGTAACAGTCTTCGAAACGGCCTTGTAAGCCAGGCGATAATCTTTACATGTGCCTAGCATAGAAAGTTTTCCCAGTCCTCCCAGCCAATCCTGCAGGTCTCAAAAGGTCACAATCATGAAAACAGTGCCTTCCTCAAAAAGAGAGCAGATAATATCATAATAGTAAGTACTCACGCGTCTTTAGCTGCTCCTGCAGGGCCTAGGGAGAAAAACAAAGACAGGTTTGTACTGGTGTGAAAGCACTGCCACAAACATGTTAAGCCTGACACCTAACTGAGATAATATTCTACAAGAGACAAGGCTTTAAGACATCATTTCAGAAAAGGACAGGGGAGGGCAAGGAAATCACAAAATTCAATTCTTCAGTTTCAAATCTTACATTTCAGGATTTATTCTGCTCATTTTTACCAATACCTCTAAATTGCATGGTGCTGGCTCCAAAAGGGATGGTCTCTATCACTTAATGCCATTTCCCATTTCATGGGTGGGGAAACTGACAGATTTGAGAAGCATTTTGCTATGCCATACGTTTCCTAAACTGGCGCCCACATTGCATGGTTCTAAGTCATAATTGTGCGCTGTTCACAAAGTGACTGCAAAATCACAGGATGAAATGAAGGTGTTCAGAAATCTCGAGAACAGCAGCCTCGCTCCAAAAGGAGCCACGTACAACGCTAACTCTGCTGTCCTTTGCTGTCATTTGCCACTGCATCTTTCTTTTCTGCTTCCCACCCCTGTGTCTGTATCTGGACAACAGAGAACTTGCATTACAGTTACTTTAACCTCTTAAAACCTCATTTCCCTCTTGGGTCCAAGGAGAGTAAAAAGAGCATTTTCTTGAAGACTACTGTGAAGATTTAGAAAGATGGTGTGTGTAAACACATGTATGAGTCAGTGTCAGCAGTCACCTGTAAGAGCTCAATTTCCTTCCCTAGGAAATAGAAATTGCAATAACTTCTCCGCAAGCCACAGATATTTGAAAACAAAGGAAGATGTGCCACAAAGTGAAGGAAAATGCAGGAAAAGTAACTCCCCAAATTGCAAGAACTATACCCCAGGGATGTTAATTTAGGATGCATAATACTGCAAACTAAAAGCTCATCATGAAGATAATCAAAACTATATTTCAAATACATTATTTTAGGGCTTTGATTAAACCTGAACTTTGTAATAAACAGTAATAAAGTTTCTTCAAGAAAGAGTAACACTTCTGTGGTGGTATAATTAAAGTCAGAGGGGGCGGGAACAAACATTGGAATCTAAGATCATTGAAACCAAAATCCTAGAATTAAAAAAAAAAAAAGGTGCAGAGGCGCACATCTGTCGTCCCAGGTACTCAGGCAGGTGAGCCAGGAGGGTCACGAGCTCCAGGCAATCCTGGGTGATTCAGTAAGCTCCCATCCCAGAATAAAAACCGAAAAGAAAAGCGGGCTGGGGAGATCACTGTGGTAGTGCACCCTGGGTTTGGAAGGGAGGGAGGGAAGAAGGAAGGGAGAGAGGGAAGAAGGAAGGGAGGGAGAAAAGGAGGTAAAAAGGAAAGAAGAAAAAAAACACCGACAATGTAGAATAGCACCACCATAAACTTCTGAGAATCAACATTTTATTTCAGAGTCAAAACCTGCAGAGAATCTGAAAGAAAGCCTATAAGAAAATAATATCCTTTTATTTTTATTTTCACGGAAAAGATAGGGAATGGTTTTAAGGTCTGTAGAGTGTAGAGCTCCGGAGAAACCGATAGTCCAAGACTTACAAAAAGAAAGCAGAAACATACTGAGCGCCTGAGCCCTCAGGGGCGTCTGAGTCCAGAGCAGACAGCGCGGAGAAACCGTCCCGCTGCATCTCGGGGCGGCAGGAAGCAGACGACCTGAGCCGGCCCCCTCCAAAGTCCGCCTAGCAGTCACTAGAGCACCCGCTCCTGTGTCTACCAAGTGGGGACACGCTGCCCCCACAGTGACAGCAGGAGGGCAGAGCACAATGACGTGCGTGAAATGAGTTCATAAACGGCAGCGCGTTTCCGCTCAGCGCTGATTTTAATCCCCGCTGTGATCCCTGCTGAACGAGCCAGGCCTCCAGCTGAGCTCCGGAGAGGCTGGTGTCACCTTAGCCGACAGTCATCCTTTCTCTTCTAAAATGGCCCTGGCTTGAAAAGGCAGCGTCTACTTAATAACTGCAGCAGTGGGTACTCAGAAACGCTGAGAGAAGTGCATTTGTGTGATTGGAAAATGCACTCGATTTTCTAAAAAGGAAAAAAAATATGCATCCTAGAAGCTGGGTAACGTGGTGGTTAATGGAAAACCTATAACCAGGAGAGAATAGGTCAGCATACAAGTTCACACAGTGAAAAAAAAAAAAAAAAAACCATGATTTTTGAAACAGTTGGAAACCCTTCGCAAAACTCTCCGAGATCTGAAACAAAAATTATTGCCCGTGCTGCAACATCTTAATCACTCTCTGCTTAATTATGTAATTAATCAGATCAAGATTTCTAACTGAGATAACTTATGCAAATAATACTTTGACCAGAACTATTCTGATAGTGACACAATCCCATTTGATTCAAGTTGTGTTTGCAATTCACGTGATGTAGCATTTATTAAGCAATATTTATAGTGGTGTGTCTACTTCTTTCTGGGCCCCAGGAAGAGAGACCATTCATCCCTGTTAATGTCACTTCATTTCCTGACAGACTGGCTCTTTACTGTTCAAACATGGCCTTGGTGGCTTAATATGAAGGGCCTTAGGAAAAAGAGAGATGGAGGGACGGTAGCAATGTTTCTTGGGGAACATAAAAGAAAAGCAAAGCTCCAAAAAGCAGAGAGAACATTTCTGTGTGTCAAAAGACTTAATGGGAGCCGGTGAGATAGCTCAGTGGCATAAGCGCCTGCCTGACAAGCGCAAGGTCCTGAGTTCGACTCCCGGTACCCATATTAACAAATAAAATAAAGATTTAATGGTTAGTTTCTAAAACTACATAAATGATAATCACCATTTTAAATTTCTTCCTAAAAACTGGAGAGGGGAAGGTTGGCTCTCAGGAAAGTACTACATGCAACTTCAGTAACATAAGTAACTGTAAGCATGTGTAGGGCAGCTGAGGACTTTTCTTGTTGAAGGTAACATGTTTCTTTAACACTTTTTACTACTGCTGGTTGTTCACAGTATCACTTCATCTTTCCAGGATAGTGCTTACCTCTTACTTTACACCCTTGGCAAGATTTTTTTTTTTAATGTGGGTACCGGGAGTCGAACTCAGGACCTCGCGCTTGCCAGGTAGGCACTTAGGCCGCTGAGCCATATCACCAGCCCACCCTTGGCAAGATTTTATTATTTTATTCATGAGTCTCAATGCCAAAAGTCTCAGTGACTTAAAAATGCGAGCAAACCCAATTTATCTGAACATTCAAAACCCTTAATCTGATACCCAGATACCACTGAAGGACCCGGTCTTTTTCCCTGGTTGCTGGTGCAGAGCCCCTGAAACCCTTGGAGTTTCCCAAGTGACAAGGGTGACAGGAGCCTTCTTTCCTCAAGTGGGCTGCCCCTGGGACAGGGCTGCTCACCAAAACCCCAAGCTGTGACTGGCAGCTGGGGGCTCTGCGCCCACGCCCAGGGCTGCAGGCTGAGCTCGTCTCCCTTAGAAACCTCGAAGGCCCACATCCAGGGAGCTGCCGGTTTCGGAGGACAGAGGCCCTGTGCCTGGACGCGTGCAGCCTCTCCTGCACCCCCTCATCCGGCGCCCCCTTTGTATCTCTATGACACAGTGTAAGCGTGGGTACAGTGTCTCCAAGGGCTGGGGCTGGGGAGCCGGCCTGTGTCAGAGGAGACACCTCTCAGATATGTGACCCTGTGTCTCCTGTAACAACGTGGTGGCCTGACAGTGACTGCTTTATGAATGACACTGATACTGAGCTGTGCTGTATTTCTCCCGGCAAGCAGTTTTCAACATTGCTTCCTTATATGCTAATTTTACCCTATTCCTGAACAACTGCAGAAAAGAAACTTCTGCATCCATTTCCCGGGCTGCTGTCACAGATCACCATATACCAGGCAGGGTGTGACAGCAGAAGTGCTCACTGTCACAGTCCTGGTGGCCAGAAGCGTGATCCTGGTCCACCCACACAGATGGAAGAGGGACCTCCTGCTCCTGTCCCTCACAAGTACACCTAGGGGCTCACCCAGGTCACCTACTGCTCTCTCCCCTCAAAAATCCTTCACCTCACATTTGCAGAGCCCCTCTGTCCAAATAAGGTCCCATCCACGCGTCCCGGGACTAGGAATATGGACACACTGCCCTGGGGTTCGCCACGCAAGCCATAACACATCCCATCCTATCTTCCCCTCCTCCAAAAACACTTAATTCTGGGGGCTGGGGATGTGGCTCTGGGGAAGAGCAGTTGCCTAGCTCGTGCAAGGACCTGTGGTCAATCTTCAACACCGGGCCGGTGATATAGCTCAGCGGCATAAGCGCCTGCCTGGCAAGCGCGAGGTCCTGAGTTCGACTCCCGGTACCCGCATATAAAAAAAAAAAATCTTCAACACCACCAAAAATAGCACAAAAGTCAATAAAAGAAATATATGGCAAATTAATATTTAGGAGAGGACTATAATTAACGTAACATGTCATACACTCCATAAATACAAAGAAAATGTCATTCCTAGTGAACAAGAGCATGAGCCAGCTGTAGGTCACTATCAGGTCAGGCATTTTAAGTAGGAGTGTCCATCACCTTGCCCGTGATGGCAAACCTATGGCACGCGTGCCGCAGTGGGCACACACAGCCCTCTCTGTCGGCCCGCGAGCCAAGTTGCCCCAGCATCGCCCAGGCAGCTGAGCATTCCGGTTGAACTGCAGTGATGGCACTTTGTGATAAATAAGTGGGTTTGGGTTGCAGTTTGGCACCCGGTCTCTACAAGGTTCGCCATCCCTGGGGATCCCTCTGAGATCTCACTTTCGTGTGAGTGCTGCTGAAGCGAGCACGCCTCTGAGATCCCAGAACATCTCCTAAATCGAGTGAATCGCACTGCCCAGAACAACCTCAATATGGGTCAGATTCACACAGGTACTGCTGTGAGGGGCTCCTCACCCATCCCGAATCCTAACAGGAAATACTGCTCTCTTTCACCACTGGGCTACCTCCCCCCGTCCCTTATCTCCTTTAAAAGAGATTGTATACATTTTTACATTTGAAAAATAGCCTATTATTGTCTTTTTGATCACTATACAATATGTGCTTTATAGAGTTTATGAAATATGCTGAAAATAATCATTGCTAAATAAGTTGCTAAGTTATATATTAAGTCATAATTCATTCTCCCATGGGGTGGTGATAATTCACACACACTAAAAGTAAAATTATATACATGGCTAATTCATTAAAATTACTACAGATTTACAAACCACTGATCAGAAACATAATGACTTATGAGAAGTAATAAAAGCATGCAGGAATGTTTTATTCTTTGTTTTATAAAACAAAAAGTTCCACTGAGAACTGTATAAACATAACTACGGGAAAATAAACGAAATTCTCTTTAATTCTAACATCTGCCATGGTCGCCTCTGACCCATAATAGTTCTAAAACGATGTCATTGTCTCAGTTTAGCCAAAAGCAATGAAACACATTACTTCATCCAAAGCAATGCTTACTTTCAAGAAGCCAAAAAAAAAAAAAAAAAAAAAAAAAAAAAAAAAGATCCACAGGTCATTTGTGGGGATATGTCCTAGAAATATAAAAGCACATCAGTGAATACAGAAGCTTCAAGGAGAGCTTGTTCACAGGCTGTCCTGTCGAGTGGCACTTCCGGGAAGTAAAAGCTAAGGGCAGAGTCGCACATGCAGGAGGTAACGGACTGGCATCTAGCTGCTCTAAAATGGCGTAAGCCAGGTCTACGTCAGACTGTAAGTGCCTCCTGGCAGAACTGGATAACTCCCTGGGTCAGCTTCATGAACCATTCCCTGGGTGGCAGTGGCAACCCTAGGGACCTGGAGCACCAGGATGCAGAGACCCTCCTGATTCTGTCTCGCGTGACAACTGTCTGAGCAGAGGCTCCTCCATCTCTTCATCCACCGGCACTTCGAGGAGCTTCCTTCAAGAGGACGGCATCCCCTGCCGCTGCCCGCCTCCCTTGAGCACAGGGCTGCAGCCTCCTCCAGTTCCCAGGCTGGAGCCGCTTGGCTTCCTCCTCCACCCCGCAACAGCCACCCTCAGCCTGCCTTCCTTGGGACCTACCAGGAGGCTGTATCCCAAAGCGGGCCCAGGGCTGTGGCCCAGCCCTCGGCCTCCAAGACTGCAGTCAACCGCTCTGAATTACACCACACATCCACAACGCTCCTTCTCCTTCTCCCCCACCAGTTACAAATGCCTTTTCCTATAGGCGATGGGCCCTAGGGTATACACGGTCAGGTTTCCCTATGATAAACAGTGCATTGAGCACTTAGAATACGCACAGCACTGTTCTAAGCCATTTGTACCCATTAACTTATATCATCTTAAGTCACAGGTTCTATTATTACTCCCTCATTTTACAGCTGAGGCACAGACAGTTTAAGCACGCTGCCCAATATCACACAACAGATAAATGGCAAAAGAAAGACTCGAAGTTGGGTTTATCCCCGTCCCCAGCTCCTCCCTTCGCTTGCTACCTCCTGGCCTCCATGACGTGAGCAGCTCTCCTCTGCCAGGCCCCTCTGGGCAAAAATGGGAGCCAAAGTAAACCTCACCTTTAATGTGTTGGTGTCAGGTATTGAGTCCCTGCGATGAAGAAATACATGCATTCATTCAACAAATATGTTTTGAAATTTAAAAAAAAAAAATCCCACTAAAGGTTTGGAGGCCAGTCTGTAGGCTGAGGATACAGCTGAGAAGAAACTATCTGGGCTCTCAAGCCTCCAGGTGGGAGAGGGGACACATGAAATAAGAAATAAAGTGTCAGCTTTCTGGTAAAAGGTACTCCAGCCAGGGAAAACGAGAGTTGAGCATGGTTAAAGGCCAGGAACGTGGCTGGTGACCTTCTTTCTCTTTGTAGGTGAGGGGAGGGAGCACTGCATGATGGAAGGGACTTCTCAGATGCCATCAACAAAGTCTGTGCCATGTCCCCCACAAGACAGGCACACATACTGAGCACCCTAGCATCGTCTCAACCTTTCCAAACCACCAGCAGAGTCAATTAAGGCCAGGCCAGTGGAGCTACATCAAAAGAGAACACAGTTATCTAGCTAATTGAGGACAAGAAAATAACTAATCTAAATAATTGGACCCAAAAGGATTACATTAACTCCCTAGGTATGCTGATAAAATAAGACAAATAATTGTTAAGTTCCTCCTCCGATTATTGTTACATAAATAGCAGGAGAACCATTTTAGAAACATTCTGACAACCAACTGTCCAAAAATTATGGTCAGGCAGCTGCCAGTTACATATCTCTGGCAAAAACTATCAAGAGCCAAACACTTCTAAAATAATTCTCTTGTAGAAAAATAATTAGTCTGCATTGAAACAGGCTCTTATAGAGATGTGGAACAATAGGAACTTTTAAGGGACTTTATGGTTTACGTAAAAAGGGATTTTCTGGTCCATGTTACTCACTCACCAGTCCCTATCTATAAAGAAACTGCACTTCTTTAGGTAAAAATGCAGCTGTTCATCCCTCTGCCTTATCATGGGATAATTCAAGGACAAACAGACAGATAAAGAACCAGGTGGGGGTGGGTGCACCACACTGCACCACAGCTCTCTCCCTGACCATAAATATGACACTTTTAGAGACCAATCTAATCCAGATGGCTCCCCACAGATTACAGTCTAGGGCCTAGGCTTATGCAGGAAAAATGCCCCAAATCCTCACAAAATGGTAAGCTCTCCTACTATAGTTCTAGGTTGGGAAAAATCAAATTCCTACCTTGAGACAGGGGTCGTATCAAGACATGAAAATGATGAGCTCTGTGTAAAGGCTTCTCACCATCCCATGTGCGCAAACAGCTCCACTCCTCCTCCAGGAAGCCTTCTCTGATTAGGCTCTGTCGTCCACCATCTCCCAGGCACGTGGATGTCTAAGGCGTGTTCTACTGTACCCTGCGTGGCGCTTGTTCTCACCTGCTTCATCTTTCCACCCAGACCATCCGCTTCCAAAAAGCAGGAGACTCTGATTCCATCCTATGATCATCCATGCCTGGCTGCCCTCACCCTCCCACTGAAATTTCCTACAGAAAGCCCTGTGTACGGGGGTGGACACGTGTGGGCCGCAGGTAGAAAGCCCGGAGGCTAAATCTGCCCAAATTATTACGAGGCCGATCTGCCTCCCTTTCCTCATAGCCACGCACCATTTTACTACGCTGCTGTGGCGTCCCAGTCCAATTCACCCAGGTAGCTTACTGCACGTCAGTCTGTCACCGCAGCCAAGCTCGCTGGCCTGAAGCCAAGCATGGCCGCTGTTTAGATAGCTCGGGAAAGGGTCAACAATTGTCTGTGTTCACCTGATTTACTCAGGGAATAAAACGGAGCTCAGGGTGGTGATTTCAGGTTTGGAGACATTATCACAATGTGTTAGGCGAGAAAGCAGATTTGCCATTTCCTTGCAGAAAAATATCCAAGGAAAGCCACTTCCCCTTGAGCAGGGTAATAATTTTTAGTCCGATACGGGAATTACAGTTTATAAAGTGTTTGCTGGCATCGTTGGATTCTGAGTTTCACACATGCCCTACACAACGGGGCGCTCTCAGTTGTCCTCCCGCACAGCTGAAGGAACCAAAGCTCAGAAAAGCAAGAGGAAACAAATGCCCACTGTGACTTGAGCAGCAGGCGCCAAGGCCGAACTCAAGCCCCCTGCCAGGCTCTCTTCCCACCGCCCCTCTTCGTACTTGTTTATCTGAAAGTGCAGTGGCTGAAGTGCCGGACTCCTGGGACATTTCAGAAGCTGTGCTCTGTAAGCACCTGGAGGACAGGGACATCTCTTTGTCCCTTTTCCTATCGTGGCTTGAATTCTGTGCAAGTCTGCAGCTTGGTCCACAGAGCACTGGACACTCAGGTCAGAGTGTACAGTTGAAAGAGGCTCAGGGTCCCTGCATTGTGGTGTCCTTGCTTTACTCTTCTGTCTTATCTTGCTGCATTTCCCTTCTGAAAAGAAGTCCCTACCACCAGCGGACAGAAAATAGCAGCAGCCAAACGCCAAAGGCAACCGAAGCAGGAGCAGGGCGATGTTCAGGAGTCCCCGGTGACGGGGGTGGGGGGGTTTACAGGCTGTGCTCCCTACCTTGCTCTTCTACACATAAAGTCATTTTCACCAAAAAGCAGCTGGCAGAGAGAACACATCCTCTTACCTGCACCATCCCTTGTACAAAAAAGCAAACAAAAGCCACGCAATGCATAAGAACATGAACTTTCAGTATTTTTCAAAGTAACTATACTTCCCTTTGTGAAATAACAGATGTGCTCCTAAAAAAACAATCAAATACTCATAAAGAGAATCATTTTCCCAAGAAATATGATTCTTAGGCTAACATTTCAGAGGTAGCTTATTATATCATCTTGATTTTCACCTAGTAATGAAACTTATCCACACCCCCATGCTCGACAGCATTTCATTGACAAAAATGTAAATGCAATAAGATAGCTCCACTTTTAAAGAAATCTGTCATGAACCTTTCCTACAGTCTTTTTAAATGTGGATAACTGTTCTTAGCTTTTTTTAACAATAGGCTTCACAGCACTGGCTTCATGGGCCCAGGTCTCCACCTACAGCTTGCTGGCCACTCTCAAATCCGAATCCTGTCCTTGTTCTCATTAGCACAGGTACTGACTAACCTGCCCCTGGCTGTTACAGAAATCTAAATGACCTGTTCTTCAGCGTCTCTCCACCTGTCACAGGAGCAGATTTCAATCCGGGATGGTAAAGGTTACCTGTAACAGATAAACTTTACAGTGAATCGCTACCTGGGCCCATTAACACCTCTGGGACTAGAATCCTACCTGTTTCAGCCTCTTCCCTCCAAACAGGCACGACCACTGACAGCCAGAAGGGAAAAACAAACTTGGCCAGTGAATGAAACAGATTTCCACACCACTCCCATTGGTGTGAGTGTCCAAATAAACTAAACTAAGCCCGGTTCGGTCTGGGTTAAGGGAAGTGACAGGCCCAAGGTCACAAAGCCATGGACAGGGCGTGCGCACCCTTCTGGGACACTGCAGTATCAGGAGCTGCTGGCTTTGCCGGCTGGGGTGGGATGTGGCATCGGACTGCTCTCAACTGGAGCGCTTATCCGAAAGGACTCGGTCACAGGTCGGCAGGGACAACCCAAAACGGATGGGATCTTCCACCTGGCAACACGGGCTGAGTCAGACGCCAGGCCCGAGTTTTAAGATAACATGTCCCTTGACACACGCCTGCCTGGCCCGGGAACCTGGACTTACCTCCCGCTCAACACGATGGAGCGGCGAAAATGAAGTTTCCATTTGTGTTTAAATGAAACATGGACCAGCAGAGCTGCTGGTAATGAAGCCCTGCCACTCGTGTCTGCGCATCCACGCTGCGGCTCCCTGGAGGCACCGCAGCGCAGCCCGGCGCCTCAGCACCCGGAGGCCGGGGTGCGTCCCGGGGCGCTCTCCGCACCCCAGCCCGGCACAGTCCTCATCGCTCGGCGCCCCTTCCGCGGACGCAGCGTCCCGGATCCGCGCACCCCACGGCGAGAGGCCTGGAGGGGCCCGGGTGGGACAGGAGGGAGCCTCGGGACGCGGGACCTCGCGGCCGGGGGAGGGCGCAGCCCCCCGCCCGCAGCGCCCCGCGGTCCCTCCCGGGCTCGCCGGCCAGGCGTGGCCGCCCCCGCGCGGCTCCGGATCTGCGGTCCCGGGACCGCGACGCCCCCGCCCCGCCCGCCCCGCGCCCGCTCACCTCGGCCCGCGCCCGCGGCCGTGGAGTTCCCGCAGCCCATCGCCCCACCGCTGACCACCGGTCCGAGCTCGCGCCGCGGTCCCGGGGCGGAGCCCGAGCCGGGCGGGGCGGGGCGGGGCGGCGCCCAGCGGGGGGCCGGCGGGGGCGCGCGGGCCGGGCGGGGACGCGGGAGCCGCCCCCTGCCGCCGCCGCCGCCGCCGCCGCGGAGCGCGGAAACCGCGGGACGGACGCCCGGGCCCGCGCCCGCCCGGGCCCCCGCCGGACCCGCCCGTCGCCTCGGCAACCGCGGCGCTCGCCAATCCGCAGCCGCCTGCGCGCTCCGCGGCCGCACATTGGTGGCTAGGAAGGGGGCGGGAGTTTAAAGTGGGCTCGGAGCGGGCGGGGCTGGGGGCGTGGCCGCCGGCGGGGTCGCCCACCTGCCCGGCCGCGCCTCCCGCTCCGCGTCCCGGCCCTGGTCCCCGGGGGGGAGGGGCGGGCGCACCTGCTCCGAGCCGCGTGGACGCCCGGAAAGCCTCAGTCGCCACCTGTTCTGAGGGAAAGCTAAAGCAGTTTCCCCCCAACATATTGCCGGGAAGGGGGAGCCAAAATTCTTCCCCAGGTTGGTCCCACTCCCCACTCGGGCAGATTTAAAATAAATGCCGCGAAGTCTATTCCCTGGATTCAGGACTCCGTTCTGAAGTGTCCATTCCCTGGTGAATGTACACGGTGCCTTTCCACCTAACAGTTGGGCAAACATCATTGAAGTCAGACTGGTTTCCAGCCTGTGCCCTGCCCCCATGACCTGTAAGATGGCAATAACTGAGGTACGTGCAAACCTCCAACTCAGGCCCTGATCGCCACCCCAGGCCAGCTCTGATGATTATCATTCTTAAATCGTTTAGGAGTGAAAGCGAATGCCTTGGGGTGAGGACTCTCTGATTTAGTGACCTCCTGGCTCGCAACAGAGACTCAATAAGGCGAATTCAAGTCAGGAATTAAAGCTGCATTTTAAACCCACTAATATTTATAGAGAGCCCAGCGTGTGCCAAGTCCTTTGTTAAGTTCCAGGATAGGAACATGTGGGAGACAGTCCTGTCTGGCAGCCGATTATAAACAAATTAGCTGCTATATTGCAAGGGCGCCAGCAGAGGAATACAGGGTACAGTGAGAGCCCAAGACAGCCTGGCTCGGAGACATCCCCAAATCCAAACAGTTGTGTTTAGAGAAAAACCTCATCTGGAGCCGGGCCCTGGCTGACCTTTGAACATGACCTTCAAGATGCTGGTGTGGACTTGGTAATTTTATCATCTAAGATACAAGAAATACACCATCCTCCACTTCAGCATTGGCTATACGCAGTCATGTCCTGAGGGGATATCAACTCTTGGGCAAATAAAGGCATTTTTGGTTTGATTTCTAGAAGTTCTGCTTCTCTACCTTGGCCTCTAGTATCTTAGTCCTGTGGTCACCCCAATTCGAATCCAGAACTGGGTGGTGGAGCGCTATCAAACAACCACAAGAGGGCCGGTGAGATGGCTCAGCGGCCTACGCGTCTGCCTGGCAGGGCGAGGGCCCGAGTTCGACTCCCCGAACCCACATACGAAAAAAGGGCCGGTGATATCGTTCAGCGGCACGAGCGCCTGCTGGCGCACGAGGTCCTGAGGTCGACCCCCGGTACCCACAAAAAAAAAAAAAAAAACACAAGAAATATTTTTGCTTATTTCTGTGCTATCTGATACTGCTCGCCAGCCCACGGATGCCTGAGGAAAGAGGAAAACAGACCCAGACATCCAGAAACTGGCCTGACCCTCCAAGCCAGACCTCTGCTTTTTCCTGTTAAATGTGGGTGCATGAAGCACCAATTTCCATGAGACCATTCTCTAGCTGGGTGAAGCGAGACAAAAGCAAGGCCACTCAGTGGTCATGTCTAAGTTAGGACAAAAGACAAAGTCACTGTGTAAACCACGAAAGTAACAAACATGCCCACCCTGGAAAAACGAATGGCTGATGCTGCTCTTCCAAATATTGTTTGTCTGTTTGTTGTTTGTTCATTTGATTTTTTGTTGTTGTTGTTTTTATTTGTGGGTACTGGGAGTCGAACTCAGGACCTCGCGCTTGCCAGGCAGGCACTTATGCTGCTGAGCCATATCACCAGCCCCATGTTTGTTTGTTTTTACTAGTTCTGGTCGTCCTGCCTTATAGATGGGATTTATTAAGAATACCCATGCTACTGTCCCTACTTCCTCATAATATCTAAACCAGAATAAAAGTCCTGCTTCATTAATCCCAACCAAAATCACCTAATAAGAAGCTGAACCCTGGGATTTCTTTCTCAGCATAATCTTACTGTGATACCCATGGATTGAATTCTTTTTATGCAGCAAGCCATGATAACCCCATCGGGCTCGACTCAGATGTGCTCCTGGTGGTCTTCGGCTGGAGCCCACTGAGCCTTGTCAATATCCCATGTTCTGCTCTCTGAGGCCATCGAGTGTGTAATCTGTCCACTCTCTCAGCCGACAGTGTTCATCAGCCTCTCTATGCCAGCCACTCCTCTGCTTGCTTGAGTACGGCCGGCCACAAACAGGAAAAACCCAGTGGGAGGGGACAGATCAAAATCAAATAAAATGAGATAATTCCAGATACAATAAGGTGATGGAAAAAACAAGTTACTGCAAATAAGAGCCCAGGACTGAGAGAGAAGCGTTGTGCTATTGATGGTAGGACAGCCAAGGAAGGGTGTTTTGCTGAGGTCTAATAGAGGAGAAGAAATCAGACATGTGACAGTGCAAGGAGAGAGATTCCAGGCAAAGAAGACAGCAAATGCAAGAGCCCTGCAGCAGGAGCATGCTGGGAGAAAGCATGCAGCAGGAGACAGCCGGGACGCCAGGCCAGAGCAGAGATGGGGGAGGCAGGTCAGATCACCGTGGCCGTGCCCAGCCTCAGTGAGGGTTCAGATGTGTGCAAAGGGCACACAAGGGCGTCCATGCAGGCAGCGCATGAAAATTCCTAACAAAACAAGTATGCAATAAATGTTAATCCTCTTCCTAAGGGTGAGTAAAGAGCAAATCTGGTGTCTCCTTTCCTTTTTTAGGGATTTATTTTATTTTATAGACGGCAGTTCATGGCATTTGCATGTTTCTGAAAACAATCAGTCAGATGAAAATCACCACTGCACGCCCCACTTCCTGCCTGGTCGATGTCAGCAGCTCCATCCATGGCAGCGCAGCCGCACCCCTCGCTGCGGTTCTGTCTTCAACCGAGAGCTGAGCTGGCGGAAGGAGAGAGAAGGGGTGTGGGACTGCAGTGCAGCTCATAAGGAAAAGAAAGCAAGAGCAGGGTGCCCTGGCTTTTCTCCCACTAGAATGCTCCCCACAAAAAGTCTGCAGCCTCGATTTTATTTGTACTTTTCTCTTTTTCCCCATGAGCGGTCTGCAGGATACCAGCTGTCGGGCACATCCAGCCACACAGAGCTCTGCTGGGAACAGAGGGCTTTTACCCACCCTGTGCCCCACTAAGGCCATAAAGAACCCCGCATACTTCCTGTCACATTCCTTGGCCAGGATGGTACCATCTCCTGTCATCACAAGGGAAAGAAAGACGAGACAGTACAATACGATGTTTTCAGAGAGAGCGAGCGAGCGAGCAGGAGAGATGCCCCACATAACTTCTATTACAGTCATTACGTATCTTTTTATTAGTCCTATTGCATTACTATTTATTGTTATTAATCTCTTACTATGCCTAATTTACAAGTTACACTTTGTCAGAGGAATGTGTGTAGAAGAAAAAAACAGTATAAAAAAGAGCTCATGGCTTTAGCACCCACTGGGAATCTTGGGACGTATGTGTGCAGGTAAAGGAGGACTGCTGTGGTCGATGTGAGTTTTAATAACATATTTGATCTCCACTGTGTGTGTGTGTGTGAGTCAGGGTGCGCAGATGCGGACAGGACCTGCCCTGGCTATGTCAGGGGAAGGGTGCACTGCAAGGCTGCCGAGTGAGACTCAATTTTTTTTATTCGGAAGAAGGTGGTTATGGCTCATTGGATTAAATCTTGAACCCAGGAATTTTGCACTACAATGAGCTACATTCCCCAGCCCTTTCTTTTTTTTTTTTTTTTTTTTTTTTTTCATTTTGAGACAGGGTCTTGCTAAGCTGCTAAGTTATCCAGGCTGTGCTCACACTTGTGATCCACCTGTCTCAGCCTCCCACAGATTACAGGTGGGCACCTCTACCTGCAGCTGATAGATCAATGATTTTGAAGGCTTCTTGGCCCTGCATTTCAATCATCTATGGGCATCCCAGAATGTCAGGACTCGGGCCTCAGAACAAAGATGCAGGTAGACCCCCGAGGGGAGAGAAGGGGTTGCTGAATAAATGTCCTAGGATTTCAGAGCAAGAAATGTGTCCAGTGCCCTGCCAAAAACAGCCAGCCAGTCCCCTGTGATGCACCCTTCCTCCCCACTGATCAGCACTGCTGGTCCTCGCCATACGTTACATTTTTTTAGCTGAAGTATAATTTAAATGAACCATTCTAAGGTGTGCAATTTGGTGGCATCTAATACATTCTCCGTCTTGTGCAACCAGCACCTCTATCAAGCTCCAAATCACCTTCGTCGCCCCAAAAGGAAATCTTGTAAGCAGCCACACCTAGCAACCATAACCTTCTTTCTGTCTCCATGGAGTCCCTGCTCAGGGTATTTCACATAAATGCAGATGCTGTTACAGTTTAAAGTAGGGCCCTTCTGCAGTATTCTCACGTGATCGAAGCTGTTTGATTGCTTTGTGCTCCCATGGACTCACAGGGCCATGGCTCATAGGGCCAGTTGGGATTCCGAACAGAAGTGTCAGGGCGGACTCTCTTGTTACCTGTGCTAGGAAGGCAATGAGGAGAGGCCAGGCAAGTGGATAAGCCTGTTACCTGGCCCCTGATGAGCACCATGATGAACGTTTAATGCACATGAAAAGTAAATAACAGCATGTCCTCTTCCTGGATGAAAACTACCTAGATACCCCCATTTCCTTCCAGGATTGGAGACACCCGGATGTCTAATACTCAGGATATGACAGTCATCAGTTCCCCTGGGCTAAGTGGAAACCAAGAACAGGAAGTAATGGGCCTGAACTTGTTTTGTTTACTTTTTTAGGACTTACATGTTTTCAACTGATACATAAAAACATATAAATCGTACATCTGTTTGGGGTACCATGCGATATTTTCATACATGTATATATTGTATAATATTTAAATAGGGAAAAACATATTTGTCTCCTCCAACATTTATCGTTTCTTGATGGTGAAAACATTCAAAATCCTTTCTGCTAGATTTGGTTTACATTTTTTTACATATTATTTTTGAAGATTTTAAACATGGTTGAATAATCTGTGATGGTTTAAAAACATGCAGACGAACTCTGTCAATGTTATATATCTATTTACAAATTCAGCATTTGGGCACAACTCCTGAGTAGAGTCCTTTCACTTGAATTTCATTTTAATTTTGAATTTTCATTTAATGATAAAATACTATCCACTAGGGCCAGTGAGATGGCTCAGCGGCATAAGCGCCTGCCCGGCAAGCGTGAGGTCCTGAGTTCAGCTCCCGGAACCCACATAAAAGAAAAAAAGGGTCGGTGATGTCGCTCAGCAGCACAAGCGCTTGCTGGCAAGCGCAAGGTCCTGCGGTCGACTCCTGGTACCCACAAAAAAAAAAAAAAAAAAAAAAGTACTACCCACTTAAGGAAAACCAGAGAGACAGTTGCAGTGAGTATGTATGAAGACTTTATTACAACAGACTGACATTTAGTAAGTTTAATTTTTATTTATTTTTTAAATTGTTAGTACATGTTTGCAGTACATAATAACACTCATTGTGTGGCATCGTTACATGTACAACGATTTTTAAAAATGAGACGTTTGTCTCTCTAAACAGGAAGCTTAATATTGAAATTCTGAAATGCACACTTCTCCTAGAAAATCCTTTCCTTCAACAGAAATTCCTCTCCCCTGGATTTTAATTTCATAGGCTACTTTACATAAAATCAAATGAACTGTATTCCTACCTTGCATAATTACTTTGAATACGTATTTGAAAACCAAATCACTATATTCCACACGCAAAGGAGAATTTTTCCTTAGCTACAACATCCTCATCATCCAAGTTTTTGGCAATGCCTGGAAATCGATCAAAACCTTTGTGTTAGAATCTCAGCAATGTGGTCAACACAGCCAGAACGTCAGTGTCGTGCCTACATTGCTAACTGGCTTATCAGACAGCGCTGTGCCCTGACTAACTAAATAATATCCAGCAGTGGCCAAGAGTGAAGTGCTTGGAAAACAGAGAGGGAGCTGGAAGGTAAAAAGGCAAAAATTAATCATTCGCTAAACCAAAAGGAATTTGGACTCTTGCATCTGGGAGCCAGACTACAAGGGATTTCTAAGAGGGCTGATTTCTGAATTCGGACCAGCCCTGCTAGTAGTAGAGGAAATCTGCCAGAATGCATCATTTTCTGATTTTAAATGCTAAACAGAAGGCGATGTAAGATTTAAAATGTGTCATGAACATATACCAACTACCTTCAATGAATGTAATCTTTAGATGTAGCAAATATGAACTAATAAAAAATAAGTTAAAAATATAATAATAATAATAATAATAATAATGGAAATGGGGAGAGGGGATCTAGAGTTGGGGGGAGGAGTATGTAAAGAATCAAGATGTGTTCAGTACCTGTGCCCAATCCTCGAGGTAAATAGAAACATCATGAACTAATAAAAATAAATAAATGCTAACAGACTGTTTCAAAAAGATGTATTAATCTACTACAGTGTTTCCTAGCTTGAAGGCCTTCGAATCAGATTTCAGATATAACACTAGGCCTGCCAACCTCCCAGATGGAAGCTGTCTTTGCATCCTCATTCCTTACAGACTCAACTCCCCGCCTTGAGGTTCCAGCTTCCAGGTAGCAGTTAGAACTGGCTGCTCCTGCCCGGCTGGGAATCAGAGTTTTCCCTACGATGCTTCGCTTCATTTGGAAGAAACCCCGTTTCCTAAATGCCTTCATGATCCCCCTGGTGAGCAGGCACATCATGTCGCAGACAGAACAGGGCAGGAAATGGAAGATTGAGGACTTTGGAGCCAGGGAGACACAGGGTCAGTCCCCTGCCCTGCCATTTATAGCAGAACGATCCCAAGCCTATGTGTGGACATAATCTATACCACAGACAGAGCACGGTCTCGAGAACCCAACCGCTGTGGCCCACATTCTAACCTCCCCACTTCCTGGAGAGTTACTTAATCACTCCATGCCTGAGTTTCCTTTTTTGTAGAAAATGGAAAATAATGGTAACCCTCATCATAAGGTTGTTATGAGATTTAAATGGGTTGAGGATATGCAAATCACTGTGTGTCTATTGCTTGGTAAGAACCCCCCGGTACCCACAAAAAAAAAAAAAAAAAAGAACCACAGGAGAGTCTGACTTCAGTGGTAGAAATAGGGTCGTGACGTTATTGGCGGTATTATCTGATAGCTTTGTATGGGAATTAAATAAAACCATGAAGTGCTTCACAAACAGCATTCAAACATTGGTAGCTATTGTACATGCATGGTATGCATGGCTTCAGAAAATGTGAAGGCAGAGGGCAATTACTCTCATCCGTGGGACAGTACTGTTTCTCATGAGTCACTGTAGGATGCTGGACACTGTGGCAGGTGCCGATGATGGCACGGTGCAGACAGGAGGCCCCTCCTCAGTGCGCCCTGGCCCGGCAGGGAAGCAAAGCTGCCGCGGGCGTTTTCGGTGCAATGACACACATTTGCAAAGGAAACAGCAGGAACCCAGAGGAGGAGTTGGTGACAGGGACATAAGAAGATCAGGAAGGTTTCCTCAAGGAGGTGACAGGAGCTGAACCCTTAAACAGCCCTGGCCGGATGGAAAAGACAAGGAAGCATTCTCAGAGAGAAAGTAGCCCGCACCCATCCCGACGCCAAGCTCTCCTGCCCTCAGACATATCCGACCATACCACCCTTCTCTACCTGATCTTGGCCCCCACTGCCAAGGAGGCAAAGGCCAAGCTTCCAGCTGGTAGTCAGAGCCTCTCCCAGGCCTGACCGAGCGCCGCTTTGCATCCCCACTCCAGCCACTCCTCCTGACGAGCGGGCAGGGGCTCCGCATCCCTCCACAGCCACCCCTTTACTCAGACAGCTGCTCCTGGCCTCTCGCTCCTCCTCCACCTGGCGCCTTGGAACGCAGCCTTCAAGGCCTGTCGGCTGTCCCTTCCCGACAAATCTTCTCCCGTGCACCCGGGAAGTGTTACTTCCTCCTCCGGCCGTGCCACGGGCACATCCCCTATCACACTGTATATTGTTTGTAATTTACCTTCTTTCTTACCCCACCCAACTGAAATATAATTCCACAAAACCAGTATTTTATTTGACTTTGCATATCCAGAACCCCAAACACGTGAGCCAGTCTTAATCCATTTAAGCCCTTATTTCTCTGATGAGTGCTGAGAGAATGTTCGTTGTGTCCTGGAGTCGGCATAAGTAGAACTTGTCTGAAGCAAGAGCCAATAAACTAGATCAGAGATTGCTCAAAGCAATTCTGTGCAGGGAAAAAGCAATTTTGTTCATCATTTCCTGAGTTCCTCTCTCCTTAGTCTCCCAAGCACTTGCTTTCAAAATGTACAGCCAATAAGAAAAAATAGCAAAAACAAAATATACCCCCAGAATCTCACAGCCTTGTGCGATGCACTGTCCTGGTATTTAGGCATCTCTTGCCACCCAGTTCAAGACTGTGACCTAGATTTCTCTGCACAATACATTGGAAGTAATTCCTACCTATTGGCACTGATGAAACTCTCCTCCTCCATAGCTTGCTAGGGAAGTACAGAAGATCAATTCAAGCTCGCCGTGAGAGGTTGGAAGGGATCTGGGCCTCAGTTGCTGGCAGGGAATTGGGCTCAGAGTTTTCTTGTGCTGTCACTGGGAATGAACAACATCTACTCGGAGACAGCCTATGGCAGCAAAGTTAGACTGCATTCAGGCAGTAGCTCCACATTACAGCTCCAGGGGACACCATTCATGTTACGTCCCTTCTATGTGGCACCCCTGGGGCATCCGGAGTATGATGAGACTGTCTGTCCCCTTCGGAGTTGTACAATACAGCAATGCTGGGCTGGTGGCCATAGGCCAGTAGTTCTTAGCTTTCAGTAAGCACCAGCATTAAATGAGATCATTGTTACAAGTACAAACTCCTGGGATTCAGCTTCAGGGATTCAGTCTGACCTGAGCCTAGAAATCACATCCTAAATTAGCACACGGCCCCGTCCCTCACAGGTGATATGATGCTGATCGACCACAGCCTAGCAAGGACATCATTCTGGGAACTATAGGACAATTCCTAGCATTTTCTCCTTCTCCCCTCTCCAGTTCAACTTTAAGTTATTATACATTTAAAATTGGCAAACTTTCTTTTCTCTCTAATTTGCTGTGTCACTAGGGTTGCACCACTGGGGTGATCTACTAATCTGTCCACACACAAAAAAAAATTGAGATGTGCATTGTCAACACCACGCCACATAGGAAAAGACCCACATATAATTTTTGCGAGTAGGTGACCCTTCACCTACTGTTTAGACTCCACCTACTGATACCAAAACAAGGCCCTTGGCTTTTACCATGTTCATCTTCCACAGACAGCATCAGGTTTTACCCTTCTCTGGCTCAAACAACACGAATGTCCCCCCAGTTACAGAATAAATTCGATTCCCAGCCTTACTGCTCTTCCCACTGTTCTCATCTCCTCAGCTTGGGGACCACCTACTGTCTTCCCATCATCTAGCTCACTCTACTCATCAGGATTTCCCAGGCATCTTCTGGGACACAAACCTCTGGATTTCTCCTGATGTGATGAGACAAGCAAACCCCTACCATTCACAATACTGCTAGCGATTGCTACTTTCCGCTGCAGTCACCCTAACTGATATATTAAGTAATGGTAGTGGACGGCTCTGGTTTTTCCCAGCCTAGCATTTCTTGGAACAAGAGCCCAGCTTGCCTTTGGGTAAATGTCCATCTCCCACTCCCAATGTGGTTTCAGTGGGGTTTTGAGCCATGTTAGCTCACCAAGCAGAGGGACAGGTTGAGGGGTATGCTCTGGTCCAAACTTGATCTTGAGTCTGGATCATAAGAAAAGTGACACAAAGCTGGAAATAGTTGAAGCCATGTCATCCTATGGCAGGACTCAAAGAGGGCTTGTTCATGGAACCTCCAGAGCTTTCCTGGTTTCTTTTTTCCAAAGCCTCCTTTAATTCTGTAAAGCTATGTAGTTTCCTTTCAATATATCCCATTCTTCCTAAGTCAATCCAGCTGTAACCAAAGAAATGTAACTGATATAGTGATTAACAAATACAATAATTAATGAATGCTTCTTCAGAAGCCAAACTAGAAATACAAACAGTTCTTCCATAACTGTCACAGTGCTAATCACATTTTCATGCAATTTGACTTCAAGTGGTAATTTCCCAAATGGGATAGTCACCTAGCTGGTAAAAACCAAATTAGAATCCCTGTGAATGTTTTTTTGAAAGTAATCAGCTTTTATTCTAGTTGGTCCTGTATGAACATAGTGTCTTAGTCACTTTGTTATTGCTGGGACAAAATACCTAACACCTACAATTTAAAGGAAGAGAGGTTTATTTTGGTTCACAGTTTCAGAAGTTTCAGTTCATGGTTGGCAGGCTCCAGAGCAGAAACAGAATGGCAGAAGAGCATAGCAGAAGGAAAGCTGCTCACATCATGGCACCCAGGAAGCAGAGAGCAGAGGAAGGAGAAAGGGAGATAAACCCTTTGTTGTTGTCAGGATTTGCAAGGGAATAGGTTTAATACAGGACACATGATTTATAGGATTATTGTATAATATTCAATCAAAAAGCCTAATGCAGAAGAGTGCAAGAGATCTGTTCATGCACTAGAGATACAAAGAATTCAGCTGAAGGCCTGGTTCCCATGGCAATGTCCTACACAAGATAAAAACCTAGAGCCTATGGCAATGTCCTCCACGAGTCCAACTGGAGGCCTAGAGCCCACGACAATGTCTCATGCAAGTCTGTACCAAGGATTTTCACTGGGAAGGCCCAAAGGTCAGTGGTGGAAGCTAGAAACTGCACCAGCAGGATGAAGGATCTGTGCCAGTGGGCTGAGGGATCTGCATTGGAGCCAGGAAGCGATGCTCAAGGTAGGGACCAGAGCTCCCCCAAAAAGAACCACAGCCATCCTAAGTGACAGTGAGGACCCGAGCTCTTCCAATGAGAACCGCTAAGTTCATATCAGGAAGGCCAGCACGACAAGCTTCTCCAGGAGAGTCAATAGCACACCATCTTTCCCTCCAGCTCTCCTCCTATGCTGCTGGCAACGATCCTCAGGTGAGCCATGCACGCTCAGCACCACCCTGACTCAGTGCAGCTGGGTGTTCCAAGTTGGCCGTTATTTAGTGCATCACACCCTTCCAGGTCCAACCAGGGTCACCTCCTAACAGCACACTCAGCTGCTGGAACTCACCAGTGGATGAACCCACCCACGAGAACAACACCCTCACGATCCAACCACCCTCCAAAAGCCCAACGCTGAGCACATGAGAGTTTCAGGGACATCCAGAGCCAAGCCACATCAGAGAGCAAAATAGGTACGCTAAAAGAAAGTTTTTGGAGGGCTGTACTTCTTTATTTATTTATTGCATTTTGGAAAACATGGTATGTTAAATAAAGTTTGATCTTCATGCCTCGAGAACCCAATATGTGTGCTACATGTCACGTGTCAGGTTGGAGAACCAGGTTCTTTCCCAAGCTAAGGGATTCAACAGAGCCAATATTCTTAAACCCCTCCCCTATCCTGCTCATAATCCTTCTTAAAGAGAAAATGAACTCTAATCTATACTACTTTAATTAGTGTTCTTGGCAAGTCTTCATTTGACCAGCCAAGATTCATCTTGTAGAAGACGTTTCAGACAGAGGACTAATATCTAAACTATATGAAGAACTCAAAAAAATTAGACCCCCAAAATAAAAGACCCACTAAAAAAATGAGCAAGGGAAATGAACAGACACTTCACAGATAAAGAAGGACAAATGGCCAACAAATACATGAAGAAATGCTCAACATCACTGGCCATTAGATAAATGCAAGTTGAAACAACCCTTAGATTCCATCTCACCCCAGAAAGAATGGCTATCATTAAGAAATCAACCAATAACAAATGCTGGTGAGGCGGGGTGGGGTGGGGGAAGGGGAGACCTTCTACACTGCTGGTGGGAATGTAAACTAGTACAACCACTGTGGAAATCAGTGTGGAGATTCCTCAAAAAGCTAAAGCTGGAAATTCCATTTGACTCAGGAACTCCCCTTCTAGGTATCTTCTCAAAGGAGTTAAAGACATCATATTACAGGGATCCATGCATCTAATGGTTACAGCAGCACAAAATTCATAACCTAAATCTTGGAAGCAGCCTGTATGTCCATCAAAAGATGAATGGAAAAAGAAAACGTGGTATTTACACACCATGGAGTACTATTCTGCCACTAAAGAAAGATAAATTTGAGTCATTTGTAGGAAAATGGATGCTCCTTGTGACCATAACTTGAAGTGAAATAAATCAGACAGAAGCTTAAATATCGCATGGTTTCTCTTATATGAGAAACCCAAAAGTACAAAGAGCAAAATAAAAGGTAGACAATAGGAAGCAGGGAGATAGATCCTTCTTAAAGGGGAAGGAGATCAAGAGATGGAGGGAGGGGAAAAAAGGGAGGGGAAGGAGCTGAAAAAAGGGGATTAAGATGTGTGACGTACATGCACCAACTCCACACAAGGAATGTAAACATTATGTACTGTAAACATGGACTAATTTAAAAAAGAAGACATTTCACAGCTAGTGGACAACAGCTGCTGATATAGAAAGCACCAGAGCTACTGCTGGGCAGGTGACTGACTCACTATTGTTTCCTAGGAGACCAAAGTCTCCACCTAGCCTCCCTAGGTAGGGCTTCTCTAAAATGAAGTCTTTAACTTTGGACAAGAAAAAAAGAGTTAAGACAATTCATCTGGACCCAAGTCCAGAGTAAAGATGATTCTGACAGAAGAGCTTGCTGTGAGCTTTTTAAAAAGATGACTTAATTTTAGCTGCAGTACTTTGCCACTATTATCTGTTAACAGTAGGTATTTAGTCTAGGCTCCACGTACAGACCTGTAAGTGTCATGTTTGGATTGCTTCATTCTGACATTCTCACCTTATTCTGGTAAGAAATTTATCTATTATCTCCCATACTTGACAACAGTTGCCAAGGAATCTTTTCTTCCGTGTGTATGTGCATGTGTGTGTGTGTGTCCTAGAACTTTATTGTGCCTTTTAAAAAACATCTCTTTGGGCCAGGCATGGTGGTGCACATCTGTAATCCCAGCACTTGGGAGGCTGAAGCAGGAGGATCGTCGTGAGTTCGAGGCCAGACTGGGCTACATAAGCAAGTTCAAGGCCAGCATGAATTACACAGTGAGACCCTATCGCAAATAAATAAATAAATAAATAAATACATCTCTTTGGTAATAATTCTATATTGAATTCCTCGTTTTTATTAGCCATGAGGAAGGAAAGCATAGTTTCTAATCCTCATATTGGAAAAGTTTCATCTAAATGTGGAAATGATACATCTTAAAATAAGTTTCGCCGTGTGTTCTACAACAGTGATTCCTAAAAGCTAGTGCATGGACGAGCCTACCTTGCCCTGACAGTTTGAATCTTAAATGGTCTTTAAGGCCCATGTGGAGCCACGGAGACTTTAAGAGGCAGAGCCTAGTTATAGGAAGTGAGGTCACTGGGGGTGTGCCCTGGAAGGGGATATTGGGACAACAGCCCCTTCCTCTCTTCCCCCTACCATGATGAAATGAGCAGTTTCATTTCTGCCACACCTCTGTCACGATATCCTGCTTTACTACAGACCCCAAAAGGATGCGTGTTCTTTAAACAACCTAAATTTCTGGGCCTTACCTGGTCCACCAAATCAAAATCACTTGGAGGAAAACACGTATCCTTTCAGAAAAATAAAGATGAGCTATGTGTGCACATAAGAAGGTGCCTAAGATGTAGTAGTCTGGAAAAGTAATTTATAGATGTAGCATAATCATGTCTGTAGGAAAAAAAATATATATATATACACACATACATGCATATGATGTATTGTGTACCAAAATTTTTCGTAAGGCACGAAACATATTAACAGTGGGGTTATCCTAGCAAGTGCAAAGAGAAAAAGAGATTTGCTTTTTACTTTTCATCTTCCCGCACTATTTAAATTATTTCAACCACAACCCTGTGCTACTTTTATAATTGAAATTTATTAATCAAAGTGAAAAAAATGTCAAATGCTTCTCAAGAGATTCTGATCACCAGCCAGTTTCAGGGACCATTACACCAGGCAAATGAGATAAAAGTCCATTAGTTTAATTTCTCAGTTAAAAGAAACAAGCTTTCTTTCAAGATAAAAGTTCTTCCAATTATCCTGTAACTGCCAGGCCTCAAGCAATGCTGACACCTGCTAGTACTTGTCTACACAGCAAGTAATAAAGAAGAGAAGAGAGGGAAAAAACAAATAACTCATACTGAAATTTGGAAGTGGAAACATTATAGCCCGGGGTGAAAAAAGTCTTAAAACCAATATTACTAAAACAGCAGACTAGAAAATCATATTCCTACCCACCACCTACATTTTCAATATACAAAGTGCTTTCTCTCACCCCCTTGAATAAATAGATCCATAAATCAAGTTAAATGTTACTGCTTTTGCTCTCTCCTGAAAAGTTCACCTTTTGATTGTCAAGTTGCCAACATACTCAGTATTATTACTAAGAAGTATAATCATTTATTGTAGTGATGTCAACCTTAATGGAATGGGCTAAATGAAGGCCAAATAGAGTAATATTCTTTAGTATTCCTCAACAGTAAAGTTCCTCTGCCGGTATCTAAAGAAATGAGAATTTTCTGTTCTTCAGGTTATGTTTGAGACACCAGCTTTTACATATTTTTGCTGTCCTTCATCCTCTTCTAGGCTAGACTCTTGACCCAATACCTTTTAGAAATCAAAGCAACTTTATCAGTATTGAGGAAATTTCAGGATAGAAATTCCTTCAGGTGGGAATTTAGAGAGGTGCAAATGATTCTAACACAAAGTCACCATCAGAACAACAGGTAGTGTCAAATCCACATTCAAAGGTCAGAATTTAGGCCAGGTATGGTCACCATACCTGGAAATTGTGTTGGTTTGATTCTAGATGTTGGGAACTTGTGGGGAACCACTCAGACTGCTTCAAAGCACAGGGGTGTCTGAGAACACCTGAGGATGTGACCCCACTTGTCCAGTGCAGGTATACAGTGGGATACAGTTATGTAACCATGACTTAACACAGGTAAACATGCATGTGCTGGTTACGGCACTATAGAAGAATGTAAATATGAGATAACAACCTGTATAAGAATTATACAATGAGCCAGGGATATAGTCCAGTGGCACAGCACCTGCCTGGCAAACACAAGGTCCTGACTCCCATTCCCAGTACCAAAAAAAAATATATATATATACAATAAAGACACAGGCAGCTCTTGCTCTGGCTCTCTGCTCTGCTCCATGCTGCCTGCTATTGCTGCTGATGTCTTGCACACCTGCATTCTTTAACTTTGGGACCTCACCTGCGAAAATCTCCCTTGGGCCCCCCCGAGTGGGCTGACAGAACTGAACCCAGGAATCTGAATTCTTCCAATGCCCCAAATGATTTTGTTGTCTCTTGTTATAGTTTGTGTCTAGATGTCCCCCCAAGGCCTCATGAAATCATGGAGGGAAGGCTTTTTCAGAGGTAGCTGAATCTAGAGTGTATGATTGATTCATGGTTCAATGCTAGGATTAAGGTTACTGGGATTAAGGGTAGGTGATTGTGGAATTGATCCATTGACTGGACGTGCACCACCCTAATCCCAGTAGACTGGATATAATATAAGGGACAGAAAGAGGCTTGTCTCTTCTCCTCTCTCCTTTGTTTCTTTTGCTGTCTTCTGCCGCCATGAACGGTTGCCCCTCTGCCATGTGCCACCCTGCCTTGGAGCCAGCTGATTATGGACTGACACCTCTACAAACTGTGAGCTAAATAAACCTTTCCCTATTTAACTTTGAGTGTCAGGTATTTTGTCTCAGCAATGAGAGAAAAGTAACTAAGAAACTCCAGAAAATGGTTTATGGAAGCCATTGGAGTTGAAATAGTTCTGAACTGACAATTATAAGGCTAAGATTACAGGCTGAGATCTGGGACTGTCTGGGTTATCTGAGGCAAGTCACATCACCTCATTGTGACTAAGTTTTCCCCCTGTTGCTTGGATGACAGTGATTTCTGAGGCCTCTTCAGCCTCTAAACATCTATGCAACTATAAACGAATGCAAGGATCAGGCCTGTATGGAACCACTCCGCATTGCTCCCTACTCTGCCACTGTGTCTATTACCGTTTAACAGGAGGGCGTGCTTTATGGACAATCCTGGAAAGCAAGGAACCAAGGCCTTGCTCATTAGACGGCTCTGACTGTTATTTTCTAGGTCAGCTTTGCTAGACCATGGCACTGACCCAAAGCACTGATCAGTAATTCCCAGAGGCCTCCCCACCACGGAAATCTCCCTGAGCTAGTGTTTTCTCCCGGCCTTGGCTGGTCACTTGGGTAAGTTCCATTATCAGCTTCTCTACCCCGGTTGCTCTGGGGGTCTAATCACACTATGCAGGTGTCGCCTGCTGGCCCAACGTTCATTTCCCACCCCTACTCCTTGTCCTTACTAAATGAAGTGCTATTTCTTTCAGGGTAGCTGAAAATATCCAATTTCCCAGCTTCCTTTGCAGCTAGGGACGGTCATGTCACACTGTTTTGTCCAATGGCCTCGAGGCAGAAGTCCCCAGGGAAGCTATTCTTTCCTGAATAAAAAGACCCTGCATCCCCTCCTCCCACTTTTATTTATTTATTTTCTTATTTGTCCTTGACTTTTTTTCCAGCGCAGGAGATTGAACCCAGGGTCTCAAATTGGCCTTGAAATCGGATGTGAGGCTTAGAGGTACACAGCCTACTGAGACTCTGGAATAAGATGCATGAAGACAAAGGTCTGAATGCTCGGGATAGGAAAACAGGAAGACAGAAAATATTGGGACCGTGATATTATTGAGTCATCGTCCCAGCCTTGGCCCGCCTATCCAGTTGTAGACATGTGGGAAACACACTCTGTGTGTAAGCCGCCGAATAGGGTTTTCTGTCACATGCGGAGTCTGTTCTCTCTAGGGGGCCAGCGTGGCTCCCACACACTCAATTAAATGTCCCACGCCTCTGACCACCAGTTTTTCTAAAAACTTTCCTTTTCTCTTTCCACACTTCTTCCCAAACACTCTGTATTTTCACACTTCTAATTTTGGGGACCTCTCCTAGTCCCAAGAAGTTTGTTCTGTCCTTTCCTATAATTAATATTTGCCAATGCTAAACATAAATATGCCTGAATATGAGATGACTACATATAAATTGTTTTATTATAGACAAATTATAATACAATCCACAATAAATTAAAAAGAACATGTACAGACAGCCTCAAAATGGCCAAGCTTTTAGCAGCCATTAATTTTCTCACTCATTAAGAAAATGTTTATTTTACATATAATATCGGCTTGTTGCAGATGGGTGTGGTAGGATGGAAAGAGCATAAAATATCTGCAAGCCTGAGCCTGTGATACAATGATGCAAAAACAGTAGGTGAGTAACTGGTAAAAGAGAAGATTTTGCTTAGAATATATTATTACTTAAAGAGGATAGAAATTACACTGGTTGGAACAGTTTTCTAGACATTTTTCTTAATAAAAGCTTTATTGCAGCATATCAGGCTTTTGGGACAAATTTTTTTTTAAGTACAAATAGTCTATTTTGGAACAGGGAGGGTTATCTATAAAAAGAGAGAGAGGTTTAGAAAGTTTTTATAAAAGAAAGCGAATGTTTCCATGCCCAGCCCTTAGCTCCACACGTCTCATTATTTTCCCCAAAGACCCATTAAATCTTAAGTAAATACAAAGCTAGATTCCAAATGGGTTCTGCAAACTAAACTGGTGCCAACGCTGGTGCCCGCGATCGCCTTACCACAGGCTGTTTCCGTGCGGACTCGGCACCCTAAGACTGCAGTCACCGCGAGTGCGAAGACCTGCTCTTAGCTCAGGCCCTGCCGGGCTCAGCACGATGCCTCCTTGGGCCTGGAAAGGGTGAGAAACCTTGGAATTACATTACAAAGAGATGGCGTAGGCTAAAGTACATTTAAAGAAGAGAAGTTGCCATAGACATAAAGCTATGTAACTGCTGTCAGACAAATATGGAAATAGAACGCAGTAGAGATGTTTCGCTATAATTCATGTGTTTGCTTAACATGGCGGGCAAGTCAAACCTAAAAGCTGTAGGTTTAGAGAGGCAGAAATATGAACCGATTAGGTCCCAATGAACACTACTCTGCCAGAGACCGTTTCTCCACAATAGCAGAAGGCATACTTGCTTTTGTTAAAACAGACAAACATGTATTTTCAAAAGCCCATCAGCTTTACCTAATGCACATTATTTATCAACTATACTTTTCCTGTTGTAAAACAACTGATCTCTTTTACCCCTGAAAAATAAATAAGTGAAAATGTCAATTTTAGGGTCACATGTGACAGCTTGTGTTCTGTCATGAATACCAACAGGAAACATCTTGAAAGGACGGCGAGAGTGGGCTGCGCAGTGGTCTCCGTGCCTGTCCTTGGACCAGTCAAACCAGACGTCTGTGTGATGGGCATCTTTTGTTCCTGCTTAGCATCTTCTACTCTGCAAGCGATAATGTCACCTGTAATCCACGTGGCTTTATTGGTGGCTCCCAATCAGAATATTGGGGGTAGCCACATGACACTTAAAAGCATCCATGGTTACTACTGTCCTGTTGATTATGCAGTCCCGTCATTATTATGAAATAACCCTCTGCCTTCTTCATTCCTGATAATATCATTTGCTCAGAATTTTACCTGGTAGATAATTCATAACAATAGCCTTATGTAAAGTTATGCACATCAGGCCTCCTCTGAATTAATGATTTCAGGATTTTGATGAATGACAGTGACACAGAAAATTTTTAGATGTTTTTCTTCCATCTCCTAAAACGGGTCAATATCAAAAGGCATTTTTGTGAAAAATACGGTTTTCATATGATCATGAACTCTCAAGTCCTGACCATACTTGTACCTTAAATATTTTAAAGACTTTTTATCTTGATTAAGGCTGTATTCCAATGGTGAATTGTAATTCTCCCTCTTGAAATTAAAAAAAAAAAAAAATCCCCCTACCTTAAAAAATTTTGGTAAACTACACATAACAAAATGTATCACCTTAACTATTTTTAAGTGTTTAATGGCACTAAGTATACATATTGTTATAACTTTTTCACATTGTAAAACTGTACCTATTTAAAAAACAACTTCCTTCTCCCTTGCCTTCTAGCCCTGGACAACCACCATTCTACTTTCTGCCTGCATGAATTTGAGTTTCTTTTACATTTTATTTCCGTCACATTTTATTTCATTAACATCAAAGTACAGTACCAAATTTTTGCATAAAATTCAGATAACTTGGAAATGTAGAAGGCAGAATGTTAAATCTTCCCACTCCCAATCCCGTAGATACCTAATAACTATTAACAGTTCTGTCTCCACAGGCGACACTGTGCATTTTTTCTATGTGCCTAGTTGGGAAAGGTTGGAGCGTGTGAATCGGATTCCTTCCACCTGTGGCCCTGGATCCCCAAAATTCTCTGCAGAAGAACCTTTGGAATTCCCTACATAACAAAAAAGCAAGAAGGATCGTGCGGGGTCTTTGATGGGGCAGGTCTGGCAGCAGCAGGCATCTCTCCTGCCTGTGCTCCACTTGCCACAAGTCAACCACAGAGCCCTGACCACCTTCCAGGGAGGACAGGAAATGTGGTCTAGCCACGTCCCAGGTCATACACAAAATGGACTTTGTGAATGGCAACAGGGCGACACTCTCGGCTACAACCTGCATAGTTTCAGTGTGAAGTGCCCCATCCTCTCTCTGAGGACCACCTGCGTGTCCAATTTCTTCTTCAAGGACCCAAGACAGCGATGCCTGGGCTCCCCAGCACCGCCAGCAGTGACCCCATCATCCCTTCCCTATCTTGCCCATTTCTCATCCTTATCTTTTTACTCGACTTGGATGCCAAGGCCTGCTGTTATACTCACCTCTTCCTTCACACCCTTAACTTGCTTGTTCCTCTCTGTGCGTACTTAGAAGTCTATTGGTTTATTACAGTCATGTAAGTGAAGGGTTTGTGGGTAGAGCTCAGTGGTCAGAGAGCTTGCATAGTGCACACAGGGCCCTAGGTTTGATGCCAGCACACACACAAAAATGATTCCAGTAATGCTTGAGCCAGTGAGATCTTCATACACTCACTAGGAACAACTAGGCTAGAACTTTCTACCCAATATCTAGTGCACGTCCTTGTACTCTCCTTGCTGGTGTCATAGCCTAAATAACCCACATCTGTGGATATGTGGCCCTTGTTTCCTGATTCCCAGACATACCAGTTTGCAGCTCTGTGACACTCTGGGTTGATAACAAGTGATGTTTGTTCATTCCTCTAAACCTAGTGTCTCTGAATCTGCCTGTTCCTGAAATCTCCCCCAAAATTCACTGCCTTGATTCACCCTATCTGTCCCCATAACTACCTTTCCAGATCCTACCTACAGAGCTCCCCTGAGGAAATGACCACTTTCCAAGCTGACCATGACATTTGCACTAGAAAAGAGCCTTTCAAATAAAAGAGCAAAATGAGAAAAGATTCATGAGAAAAGTGAGGCCTTGGGGAATAAAGCTGGGGAGGGGGCTGTCTACGTATTTGTGGGTGAATGCAAAACATCTCAGGAAGGAGGAATACAAGATCCACTGGAAACGTGGGCCTTCTCTAGGAAGAGAAACTGGGTGGCTGGGGAAATGATGGAGGCTCTTTCTTTGTATGCCCTTTGGCTCTTTAGAAATTTAAAATCTTGTTTTAAAAAGATAGCTCTTGAGAGAAGTTATGGAGCAGGGAAGGTACTTGATGAAAATGAAGGTGAAGAAATAGTACTCATAATGAACATTAGGTTTCGACTCTGGGATTCTCAGAAAGTGATCACCAGCAGTGAGAATAATGCTCCCCTTTAGACTTCTTTTAAAGCGATTTGCCAAAATGAGCATTTTTATCACAATTTAGCAAAATGAATCTAGCACAAGAATAAATTTTAAAGAAATTGCAGTCATCAGCAAGACCTAAAAGCAAATTTTCCTGCTTTCTGGGGATCCTGATAATTTTAAAATATTTTTCTTTAGATTTTGTCACATTATTGCAGGAAGAGGGCATTATGATGATTTTGAAGTTGTTCTTCAGTTTTTAAAAAAATACATAGGAGATTCATATTCAATTTCTTTCCTTCATAGCTTAATGCATTTCAAAAGCAATAAACCCATGGTCTTTAGAAGTGGGGTACACATGTGGAATTGGCAGAGTAATCTCAAGAATGAGGAGAGGGGTAGGCATTTTTCAAATTAAAAGCTATCACACAGGATACTTTTTCCTGTTTTCTGGTTGGACTTTTAAAAATCAACTTTGGGCCGGTGAGACGGCTCAGCGGCTTAAGCACCTGCCTTGCAAGCGCGAAGGCCCGAGTTCGACTCCCGGATCCCACATACGAAAAAGGGGCCAGTGATATCACTCAGTGGCACGGGTGCCTGTTGGTGCGTGAGGTCCTGAGGTCATCCCCCCGGTACCCACAAAAAAAAAAAAAATCAACTTTTATTTACTCCCTTAACTATGTTTAATAACTTACATTGAGCAAGTACGCCTGGGCTAACTCCCCGTACAAAGTGTATAAATTGAGGCTAATTCAACTGAGCAAATGAAAGCCATGGGTGCTGATTGCAGTTTTCTGTAGAAAACGGAAGAGCTGCTGACCAGAGAGAACACCATGTTGAATCATTAAGAAATGACTTCTCAGGGGCCGGTGATATAGCTCAATGGCATAAGCGCCTGCTGGCAAGTGCGAGGTCCTGAGTTGGACTCCCGATACCCACATTAAAAAAAAAAAGAAAAGAAATGACTTCTCAGTCCTAGCAGGGTACAGCAGCACAGATTTAAAGGCTCATGTTTGCCTTTTGCTATTTAACATTTTCTAGATAAGCCCGAGTGAAAGCTCGTTTGTACATTATTGGGTTCTTACATGGGTTTCTGGCAAAATTAATCTTTATTTAGTAATGATCATTATTAACTAATGATCAAGTACCTTTGCCCACTAACAAGGAAGGATGTCTTTGGCCCACACCAATTCCAAAGAGCCCTGGGTAGATGTGAAGCGTGGCATGCGTCCCTCCAAGCCCCCATCTCCCAGTACTCTGAACCAACAGGCCGGCTCCTGTGACAACACCTCCCCCACACAGTAGCACAGACCACAGTCGTGGGCGCCATTTTGGATATCTTTCTTCTCCTCACCTTCCATAGCCAATCGACCACAAAGCCCTGCTCAGCCAGGTTCCTACACAGAGCTGTCTGTGTTTGACACCTTTCCTTCCCCGTGGCTCCTTCTCCATTCAGCTCAGTCCAGTTGGGCTGTTTTCTCTACAGCGTGTCTATAACCAAGGTCAGCACCAAGATGTCCACTCCTTACATCTAGCCAAAGCCAGTACACTTCTCTTTTAGTCAATCAGCAACCTTTGCAACCCCCGACCATTCCACATTCGTGAGTGTCTTTTCTGAGCCTTTGTAAGATCAGACTCACATGGATTTTCTCCTAACTCAAAGGCCACTTTCTCAGATTCTCTTACTTTGCTTCCTCTTTCTGCCAAGCCTCTATATTTTAGGTGGCTGGAGGTTCTATCTTTAGCCTTCTCTCTTTCTCTCTAATCCTTTAACCTCAAACACCATCTCAACGCTAATGATTCTCACCCCCGCCCTTCCCAATTCCAGAATCATATATAAACTTGGAAGTCCAATGGCCATTCCAATTTTATAGAACCAAAACAAAGCTATTTACATTTCTGCCACCCCTTTCCCCACCAGCCCTACATATGCTTCCTTCCTCAACTATCCACCTTTCAGTAAATTGCACCACCACACTCTCAACTATTTGCACCAAGACCCTCGTGTTATTCTGGGGTTCCCTCCCCTTAGTCTTGCAAAGAGTCCCAACACTGGGTGTTGCCAACCCCACCTCCAAATATAACCCCGCCTTAGGTCTTACCACCTCCACGTGTACCACCGAAGTTGAAGCCTTGATTTTTGGCCTGATCTTTGCAGCAGCCTCCACTCGTAGCCTTACTCAGCCCGTTCTCCATGCAGCAGTGGAGAAGAGATCAGATTCCTTAGCTCCTCTACCTGGAGACTGCCAACAGTTAACAACACCCTTCAACCAAAAACCAAAATCCTGACCAGGATCTACGAAGCCCAAGATCTGCACATTCGCCTCCAACCTCTTACACCATGACTCATGGTGTTCTCCTCCTGCCACCCCTCATCTGTCAGTCTCTCCAAGCTCATTCCCACTGCAGGGCTTTTCCCACTGTCCCCTCCACCAGGATTAACATTCGACCTATTTCCCCGCACCTCCTTCCTCATCAGTCAAATCTTGATTTGGATGTCACTTCCTCTGAGTGCAACCTACTTAAAAACCATCTTTCCCTCCCTCTGTCTCATAATCTCTTTACATCCTGATTGCCTGAAATCATTTTATTTATTTGTGCAGTCACATGATGATTGTCTTTCAACTAGAAATTAATTCCTGGAGAGCAGCAAGTCTGTCTTCCTTTCTGCCACCTCCCTACCTAAAAGGTTGTCAAAGGCAATGTGTTACCTGAAGGGCTCAAGGTGAGAACTGGTCCATCTCAGGTCGTGGAAAGCTGTCCGAACTCAGCATCCTGGACCAAAGGCTGCTGTGGTCTGGGTCCCCTGCATCCTTAGGGGGACATCTTTTTTAGGAGTGGGCCACTCTTTCCAGGCAAGCTCATCACCACTGGTTCAGGGACAAGAAGGAGCTTGGCCTTGGAAGGTTAGGATTTCATTCCTCAGAGCCCAGAGGGGCAGGACACAGGTAGGTGGGACGTTCAGGGGCGTGATTTTTATAAAGACTATAGTGTGATACTAATAACAGTGAGTATATGATTGATTGGCATGCTGGGCACTGCACCCAGTGCTTAAGGAATTACTGCACCCATACTCCAAACCCTCTCAAGGGGCTGATACTACTTCAATTATGGTAAAATATACATGACATAAAGTTTATCATTTTAACCTTTTAAAAACTACTTTAAGTACACGATTCAGTGCCATTAGGTACATTCACATTCTTGTGCAATCATTACCAGTACACATTCCAGAAATTTTCCATCCTCCCAGATTGAACTCATGAACACTAATTCCCCATTCTCCCCTCTCTAGGCCCTGGTAACCACGACTCTGTCTGTATAAGTTTGTATAAATATGTATTAAATTTTCTGTCTGTATAAATCTGAATATTCTGCACACTTCATAGAAGTGAGATCATGTTGCAGAAATCTGATATCAAACCAAATGGAAGACCCTTTGCACCTGAGGAGCTGGAAGGCAACCTTTATTATGCTAGCGGGCTGATGGGGATCAGGTCTCAAGTCATCAGCCCAGACTCAGCTTAGAGTTTAGCTTAAATACATTTTTGAAAGCCAGAAATACAAAGCTGATTGCAGCTTTGATTGGTTACTTAGGCTAAGGCATACATTGTCAGGCAGATTTGTTCTGGACAAGCTTTGCTAAGGAGGGGGCCGTCTGAGCGGGCGGGTGAAATCAGGCAAGCACGTCCTTGACTGGGTTATTCTGTCCTAGGTGGAAAGTTCCTGGAATAGGCAAGCAAAGCAGAATATGTTTATAGGCTAGAAAGTACGGGCAGTGCAGCTGGATTCAGTCAGATAAGGCTGAGTCAAACCGTCTCTGAGTTACAGCTGGCGTGGTGGTCAAGGCTAGCTGAGTGTAACTACGTGACAGGCAGCATGAGCTTAGGCAGAGGCTGCTAACTGATTTCTAATCTCTGCTATGAAATTTCTATAAGTTTGCCATTACAATCATGCAATAGTTGTCCTTTGTTTAGTTTAGTTTAGTTTCTTTCATGGAGCATGTTTTCAAGATTCATCCTGTTGTAGCACATATCAAAATTCCATCCCTTTTAAAGGGTGAGTAATATTCCACTGATGTCTATACCCTTCCTCCATCCACAGGCATTTGAGTTGCTTCCATATTTTGCACAGTATGAATAATGCTGCTGCTTTTACTAGTCTATGTTTGCAGCACACAATCATCACCACAATCATTACCACAACCATTATATTCATCTTGGGGAGGTGAGGCAGGTCCGTAACACATCTAAATCCTCTTTTCATCCCCTTTTCTCCCTCTGCCTCTCCCTCGCCCCTCCTTCCATCTCTTGGTGCCCTTCCCTTTAATAGTGCTATGAGCCTGGGCATACAAATATCTGTTCAAGTTCTTGCTCTCAGTCCTTTTGGAGTAGAATTGCTGCCCTGTATAGTACAGTAACTCTATTTAATTTTTTAGGGACCTCTACACTGTCTTCCACAGTGGCTGTACAATTTACGTTCCTACCAACAACGGCCAGGGTTCTGCTGTCTCTACATCCTTGACAACATTTGTTATTTTCTGGTTTTTTTGTTTTTTGTTTTTTAAATAACAGTCACCTGAACAGGAATGAAGTGCTACTCGTTGTAGCTTTTATTTGTATTTTCCTAATGATTAGTGGTGAATTTTTCTTGGTGTCCTTACTGATATCTGTGAATTGTCCTTAAAGACATGTCCATTCAAATCCTTCAGCTAAGCAAACTAATTAAAGCCCATTATATTAATAAGCAATTAAAGTCCATTTTCATTGAGTTTTGTTGTTGAATTGTAGGATTCTTCACATATTCAGGATATTAACCCCTCATCCGCTATTCGATTTGCAAATACTGCGTTTCCTCCCATTTCATGGGTTCCGTTTACTCCCGTGATTGTATCCATCGGTGCACAAAAGCTTTTAGCTTCAATGAAGCACGATGTACTGATTTCTTCTTTTGTCACCTTTGCTGTTGGTGTTATATCCAAAGACATCATTGTCCAATTGACGGTCGTGAAGATTTTCCTTCATGTTTTTTTTTTTTTCTAGGAACTTCTTAGATTTGAGTCTTACATTTAGGTCTTTCATGCATTCTGAGATCATTTTTGCATGTGGTATATGGTAAGGGTCCTTCTTCATTCTTTTGCCTGGGAATATCTATTTTTGCTAGCAGCATATTCTTTTTTTTTTTTCTTTTTTTTTGTGGGTACCAGGGTTTCGACCTCAGGACCTCGCGCGCCAGCAGGCGCCCGGGCCGCTGAGCGATATCACCGGCCCCTTTTTCGTATGTGGGATGCGGGAGTCGAACTCGGGCCCTCGCGCTTGCAAGGCAGGCGCTTACGCCGCTGAGCCATCTCACCGGCCCACTAGCAGCATATTCTGAAACCTCTGTTCTTTCACCATTGAATAGACCCAGCACCCTCGTCAAACATCCTTTGACCATGTACGCAAAGGTTTATTTCTGGGCTTCTATCCTACTTCACTCTCACTGTGTCAAGAAACTACTCATAATTACTATTGCTTTGCATTAAGTTTTGAGATTAGGAAGTAGGAGACTTCTAAATTCATTCTTCTTTCTCAAGATTGTTTTGTCTATTTGGGATCCCTTGAGATTCCACATGAGTTTCCGGATGGGTTTTTTGTTTTTTTTTTCGTGAAAAAAATTCACTGAGATTTGGGTCAGGATTGCATTGATCTGCTTTATGCGGCATTGATATCTTAACAGTATCAAGCCCTCCAGGCCTTGAACACAGAATGTTTGTGTTTTTGGTGGGGAGGAGGGTGTGGTCTTTTTGAGGCAGGGTTTCACTGTGCAGTTCAGACTGGCCTTGAACTCACTTTTAGCTCAGGCTGGCCTCAATCTTGCAGCGATCCTCCTCCTTCCTCAGCCTCCTGAGTGCTGGGATTACAGGCGTGCACCAGGACACCCGGCAACAATGTTCATTTTTTCAATTTTTTCAGCATGTTCTATAGTTGTGTACAAATGTTCCTCCCCATTAGTTATGTTTTTGACTAAGTATTTTATTCTTTTTGATGCTATTGTAAGTTAGTGTCAGCTGTTGGTGCAAAAAACACACAGTTGAGTTTTGTGCATTGGCTTTGTGTCCTGCACCTCTGCTGACTTTGCTTCGCAGTTCTAACCTCTTGGCTTTCTTAATTAATGGAACCTTCAGGGTTCTCTGCATACAGGATCCCGTCACTGGTGAACAGAGAAAACCTTACTTCCTCCTGTCGGGTTGGTACTATTTTTATCCTCGCTTTATAAATTAGAAACTGAGTATATCAGATAAACATGCATTTGGCTGTAAATAACAAAACTGCCTGAGGCTTGGCAAATGAGTTGTTCCTTTTGCTCCCCGGAACAAGAGTCCGAAGTCCAGGTGCAGCATAGTGCAATTAAGCAATGGTCGGGCTCCTCCCGTTTTCCAGGCCTCCCTTCCTCTTCTTCCCAGATCGACTTTCTTTTCCAAGCCCCAGGAGGGTGGCTGCGCCCCCAGATCAGTGGGCATCCAGGCAGGAAGAACGAGGAGGGGTTCCCACCCCTCAGGGCCCGTCTTCCATCTGGACAGAGTCTGCCCACCCCCTCACCTTGGCCAACTTCCCTCTCCTCCCGTGGACACCAGTTGCAGGTCACCTTTGGTCTAATCCCTGGCCAAAGGCAGTGAGATTTCTGTGGCTGTTTGTGACGATCATGCTTCACACCTCGGGCTTGCATGGGACACGGGCCACAGGAGGCAGACGACGGTATCCGTGGAAGTGAGACACGGGCAGGTTGAGCGGCAGAGCCCAGATGTGAACCCAGGCATTTTAACTCTGAAGGCCGCTTTCCTACCAAACAGGAAGGGGAGGTCGGCTGCCCAATAAGCCACATGGAGCACATGACTGGTCAGGTTCCTTATCTCAGGCAGGAATAGGAGTGGGAATGCAGAGAGAGATGTCAAAATTCTACCACCAAGGAGCATTTTATTTTGAACCGTGCTTTCTCCCCAGAAATTCTGCCTGACCCCCAAGTACAATGTGGCCCATGGTCATCGCTATCGAAATCTGTGTGTTTTGAGCAGTGTAATAAATGGCTTTGTTGCAGAGGAGTGGGGTCCAGAAGCACTATGACAAGGGATATGCAAACTGTATAAGAATTCAGTTTTATGTCCTTTAATTCACTTGGAGGGATTCCTTTTGTTTTTTCACTTTCTATCCCAATAATATTTCTTTTTAAAAATGCTGGGCTTGGTGATGCATGCCTGTAATCCCAGCACTTGGGAGACTGAGGCAGGAGGATGCCATGAGTTCAAGGCCGGCGTTAGCTAAATAATGCGTTCAAGGCCAGCCTGAACTGCATAGTGAGACCCTGCCTCAAAAAAACAAAATAAAACAAAACAAAAAATGACAAGAAGGAAAGAAAATAAATAAATATAAAAAAATTCTGAGTTCCCACTGAATTAAGTGGGAAAAGGAGAACTACTTTAAGCCTTTTTTTGGACCAGGACAAAGAATAAAAACTATATGGAACTTTAGTTGTTTGTGTATTTAAGATTGCTAAATTGAGATTTAGCCCATGTAATCCAGTGCAATTTAACAAACATTCGCTACATGTCACATACAAGACATTATACCAGGTTCAAAAACTGAATAGTTCCACCAAAAAAGAAAAATAAAAAGTTCAAGGAAATCTATAAATCCCTAAATTTTCTTGCAAAATTACAGGATGTTGACCTGAGTGATACACACATTTGTAAAGGGGCTGTTTTCTCTGTCATCAGATTCTCAAGGGAACCTAAAGTCACCCAGGACACACACCAGGTTGGCTCATTGGTCAGAACCCATGCCCATAGGTGGGCTGTGCCACCATGGTCCCAAGGCAGTGACAAGATGTCCCACAATGTCCGCTGTGGTATTGTGGCTCCAAGAGAAAGGTCACCAGGGTTGAGGGAGTTAGCAGATGATGGCTTAGTTTTGCCGGTCACCCAGACCCGTGATGTGGACGAGAGCAGAAGGCCACTGTGCATAGCTACAGAGGTGGCCAGGCAGTCACTCAGGCTCGGTCATCACCCACCTTGGGGAGCACGGAGATGCCAGTCCCTGGCTTGCTGAAGGCAGTTGATGCCATCGCGCTGGTGAGCTCTGACTCGGAGCTGACCTGTGGGCTGGCAACCTCGGGCAGAGGGTGCCCTGGGCTTTCACGGCTCCTTGGTGGTGCTCAGCCTGGAGTGGGGGGAGATGCACAGAGCACCCAGGAACTCGTTTGCAGCAAGGACTCCCCCTGCTGGACCCGAGCCCAGGAGCGACTAGATGAGCATGCAGAGAAATTTAGGATGGGAGGGATGGGAATCGTTTTGATTAATGTAGCTCTGGGAGTGAAGTGGGGCTTCCTGCAAGCTCTGAGTCCTGCAGGTTTATAGAATTACTCAGTAGTGGGATGTGGTGGTGCGCACCTGTGATACCAGCACACGGGAGGCTGAGGCAGGAGGATCACTGTGAATGCGAGGCCAGCCTGGGGTACATAGTGAGTTCAAGGCCAGCCTGAACGACACAGCAAGACCCTGCTTCAAAAAGAAAAAAGAAATATTCAACACCTATAGGCAAAGATGACCGTGGAAGAGCACAACATGAAGATCACTGCATCAACTCTGGAGCGAGCTGCCTGGGTTCAAATCTGGCACTGCCCCCTACTGGCTATTTGACCTTAAGACAATTTATTTAACTTCTGCCTCATTTCTAAAGCGAAGGTATAACAGTACAGCTCTTGACAGGACTGTGATGATTAAATAATATAGTCTTCAGAAAGAGCTAAGAACAGTGTCTGGCATGGGGGAAGTGTTCTAATCAGAATCATTGTTACATTACAGTAAAAAACTACCAAGTTGGGCCGAGCATGGTGGTGCGTGCAAGTAATCCCAGCCCTTAGGGAAGCTGAGGCAGGAGGGTTGCAAGTTCAGTGCCAGCCTGGGCAGACCCACAAGACCTTGTCTCTAAGTAAAAAGTAAATAAAAAGGGTTGGTGATGTAGCTCAGGGGTAGAGCACTCCTGGTTCCATTTCCACTACTGCTAAATAATTAAGTGGAAAAAGTAAACTGCCATGATGCTGTAAAAAGATGGGGATGGGGAGTTTTAACTTCTAGAGATGGCCCGTTTGGAGAAATAGCAAGTCCTGAGGGGGTTCTGGTGGTGCCAGTGGCTATAAAGGGACAGGAGATGGACATTACCAGAGGAGGAGGGCAGTGTCAGGGGCCCAGGAAGACAGGGTCCAGCTGGCTGCCGAGGGCCCGATCACAAGTGTCAACATTGCACTTCCCCCTGGTAGGAAATTGGGAAATCTAAGACAGCCTTGGCTCTGTGGTTCTGAAAATCTGTGATTCTAAATGCGAGACTCCCAAAGGTAAATGAAACTCATTCATCTATTCCATATGATTTCACTTATAAGCACGGAAATAAACATTTCATTGACATGACCTGGTACGGTTCTTAGATTTCGTGGTAATGAGATAAATATCTGAAATATTACAAAAATTAAAATAAAATGTGTTCTACTGCAAACAGATGGCATTGCTGGTTTTATGGGAAAAAAATCTTGGTGGTATTTTTAATCTCTTCTGGGATCACTGAGTGCTGGCCAAAGAGGAATCTCAAGATATTATGGGATAGTTTTCTCTTTATCTAGAATTCCCTGTACAGCAAGTGCTAGGTTATTACTTGGCTCGTAATCACTCAGCCCTTGTCAGCTTAGCATGTCCCAGATTTAAAATGGTACAATGTTTTAGCCTTGTCCAGTCCTGACCCAAGTACAATGGAAACTATATGGGATGGTAGGAACAAGTTGGTCCCGAAGCAAGAGGGAGGTGATGGCCTTGGCATTGAGATCATGCATCTGAAACAACTGCTCACAGACCCCACCCCTCCTCTATTTGTCCTTTTCTTGTTTTCACTAGAAGACTGTGAGGTCCCCTTGATTCTGAAATCCCAGCTGCCTGATGCTACATTTTAAGACCCTCACTCCAATAAGCTGCCATCCTGTTTCCCTTTGCCCTGCTGTGGAAAACACATTCAGCGAGCATTTCTGGAGCTCCAACTCTGTTTGCAAGGCACGGTGGAGGGATAAAGATGAGTAATAGTTGTCTTCACCCTGCAAGAGTGAGAGTGGGTGCTGAGGACAGGAGGATAGAATGGACAGGTTCATGCCAGGCAGTGGCAGATGAATTTGGAGACTTCGAAGGGTTAGAAGCTGCCGTGGGAGAGCTGCTGGCTGCCTCTCTGGCTAAAAACAGGAAGTCATCCCAGGGCAAGCGTTCCCTGACCTGGGAAGGACAATGCAGTAGCTGCTCTTAGTCTTGTAAATGACAGCAAAGATGGCACCTGTGACAGGACCCTGGCCTGACAAAGTCCACCGTTGTAGTCAGGGTTTGCAAGGGAAACAACACAGGACACAGTTTATAGGATTATTTTATAGTAGTCACCCAAAGAGTCAAATACAGAAAGAGTGCAGGAAATCTGTCCACACACTAATGACCCAAGGAATCCAGCTGAGGGCCTGGGCCCCACAGCGATGTCCTGCGTGAGTCTAGCTGAAGACCTAGAGCTCATGGCAATGCCCCCACGAGTCCAGCTGGAGGATGAGAGCCCATGACAATGTCTCATGCAAGTCTGTACCAAGGATCTGCACTGGGAAGGCCCAAAGGTCAGTGGTGGAAGCTAGAAAGTCTGTGCCAGTGGGATGAAGGTTCTGTGCCAGCAGCTGAGGGGTCTGCACTGGAGCCAGGAAGCGATGCCCAAAGTAAGGACCGGAGCTCCCCCGAAGAGAACCGCAGCCGTCCTCAGGGACAGTGAGGACCTGAGCTCCTCCGATGATGAGAACAGCCGAGTTCATATCAGGAAAACCGGTGTGACAAACTCCTTGAGGAGAACCAACAGCACCACCTCTCCCTCTCCAGTTCTCCTTTTTATGTTGCTGGCAACAGTCCTCAGGGGGGCCCTCCACACCCAGCACCACGCTGATTCAGTTCAGCTGGGTGTTACACGTTGACCACCAGTTGTCAATCCACACATCCACCCTTTGGAGGATCAAGGGTGTGAAAAGCAAAACTAATTCTCAAACAGGATATAGTTAGGACTCTCAGAAAGATAGGATAAATCACCAGTCAAAGATTCTCCTTTGCTCCTTAATTAATGAGGGAACCAATAAAATGTCACCATGAGTTCAAAGGAGAAGTCAGAGTGCAGCATTTATGTAGGTTAATCGTGAACGCTAACACAAACCAGCAAACAGATGCCACACTGGCTTTTTTTTTGTGGTGAGGTGTGGGAATTGATTGTCCTTACGGCCAGCAGAATTTTCGTTGCCATCAGTTGTCTAAAAAATCACAGAAGCTTAAAATCAGAGACAAGAAAGGCACAGAGCGCCTATGGAACCAGATAACCCAGAAGCACGTACTAGGTAACGCCTTGTTTTTCTTTTCTTCTTCTCCACTTGCTCCCCTCCTTCCCCTTTTCTTTCTCTTTCTGCTGTTCCTGCTTCCTCTTCCTCTTCCTCTTCTTCCTCATGTGTGTGTGTGGTGTGGATTAAACCCAGAGCCTTAGGTTGCCAAGTGCTCACCACTGAGCTGCATCCCCAGCCCCTTTTCTTTTATTTCCAGACAGGTTTTCACTAAGCTGCCAAGCCTGGCCTGGAACATGGAATCCTCCTGCCTCTGCCTCCTCAACAGCGAGGTTACAGCCCAACAATACCTTGTTTTTCAATGAAGATACCCTGTAATCTTTTGTTTCAATTTAAAGTCTTAGACAATTTTCCCACATAAACCTCTTTGGGATGCCTAAACGAATTGTCCTAAATGAATCCCCCTGGGAAAGAAAGGCAGTAAATAATTTCCCAGGGGGAGTTTCCACAGGAAGGGGACCAGGCTCAGTGTGAGCATCCGGAGGGCTGGGCCTGGCATGTGGGCAAAGCATCCCTCTGCTCCTATGCCCACAACAAGAGAGAGAGAGAGTGTGTGCGTGTGTGTGTGCGTGCGCATGCACAATCCTGGGACCTAAATGTTGGAGCCCAAGCCGAAGAGCTGGGCAGGTGTCTTGGCCAGCAAGGGTGTCACTACCGCAGCGGACGAGGACCCACTGACTGCGCCGCTTGGTTTCACGGGTGGCGTCAGCGATAGCTGGAGACTCCATCCTGAGAAGGCCGGTTCAATTTTCCAGCTGTGCAGTTTCTGGAGGTCTCCGGAGGTGGCTCCCAGGTCTGAACTGTGCAGGAGGCCGAGTTCCGAGAGCTCTCGATGTCCGAGGAGCAGGCAGACTACTGAGGTTGGCGACTTCTTAACAAACCTTCAGGAGAGCTACCGCAGCCGGATTGTAAACAGCTGAGGAAGGAGTGGGACGTTGAAAAGGATGGCAGTGAGCGCAGGCGACAATAATAAATCAGCAAGTGCCATTTCCCCTCCTTTTAAAGCAATTGGGAGTGTTTATTGTTCATAGCTGTAGCTCGGCAAACATCATAAATAACAGGCATTATTTGAATTTCAAACACACAACTCTAAATGCAGCCACAGACAACCACTGACTGCCGTTCTCTGCAGACAGGGCCTTTGAGCGCAGGGCTGTGATTAGAGCTCTGGATCGTATTTCTTGAATGAACCAAATTTATAAGCGATTTTGTGTGCAGAATCCTTCCAGAGTTTTACCTTTTCCCTGACAGTTTACACTAGTTTGGGTGACCTCTACTTTTGTGGCAATTCTTTTCATCAATTTGTTCTTATCGAGTCTTTCCAAAATATTCCTGGGTTCTATGGGAACAACACCCTTTTCACACTCCCGGGTCCCTGGGTTCATACTATTTCATTATGAGATTATCCTAACAGCAGGAATAAGTGGGCTTGGAGCCAGTCACAGCTCAAAGAGAAGGAACCGAGGTAGCAGACGATCGGCACACCGTTGGCAGGTGTGGGGTCTGCATTCGTCTTGTTACTATGAGGGTATGCCTGGGGCTGGGTGTACAAAGAAAAGAAGTTCATTTAGCTCAAGGCTTTGGAGGCTGGAAGTCCAAAAAGCATGGCACCACCTCTGGGACGCCCTGGCTATGTGGCCTCACGGTGGTCACCACCACAATGGCGGAGCAAGGGACAGGAGGAGATGTCATCACGTGACAGGAATTCGCAGAGAAGAGGGCACAGCCAGACTTGTTCTTTCATAACATCCCTCTCGAGACTCAGCGCGGGGTCCTGTGAAAACTGGGGTAACCCTGTCCACAGTGGACACCTCCGGGACATAGGGACCTGGGGTAACCCTGTCCACAGTGGACACCTCTGGGGACATAGGGACCTCCTACGAAGTCTGAAAGGTGCCAACTCCTCCCAAGACCACCACAGTGAAGGCCAGGCCTCCAACACATGAAGCCTTGGGGGACACAAAGCCACAGTGGTGACTGTGTCTCAGGAGGAAAAGGCAAATGGGCTTAATCTGCTGGAGAGCAGCGAGGACAGCTTTATGCAGCAGGCAGCATCGACTGCATCCATATGAGGTCTAAGGCTGCCTCAGCCTCATCACACTTCATCTTCTCGGTAGCCAGTGAAGCAGGTGCCATTGTGATCTCCATTTCAGAAACCAAGATCAAAGCTGAAATAGGTCAAGGCCTTCTTCCAGGGATGCCCCAAGCTAATCAGTTGCAGTAATAGAATTTAAACATAGAATGTCTCGTTGCAAAGCTGCTGTTTTTAACCCCTGTTCAAAATTCCGTTTGAGAATCTTAGGGGTGAACAGAAGGAGAGATGGGAAGGTGGCCTCGGGTGTAAAGGAAATCCACTGTCTTGCCTCGGGAATAACACCCTTCCCTTGCTCTCAGCTCCCTGTATATCATATTAAATTCAAACCCGCCCTAGCTCCAGGAGTGACTTATGACCCGGAAGCAGTCAATGGGAGCACTTCCTTCCCCTAATAACAGTGATTGGCTGAGAGAAGGGTACATGACTCAAGTCAGGCCGATGAGGTCAGGACAATGGGTCAGGACAATGGGTCAGGACAATGGGGTCAGAACAATGGGGTCAGGCCTAGGGCTGTCCCTAGTCACAGTGGAAGGAGGAGTACTTTCTATTCCACACCTCTTGCTCCCAGCATTACTGGTCAGAGAACATGAAGCCAACAAAGGCAAGCAGGGCTGGAGGTGGAAAGGAGACCAGTGACTCATCTGTTTTTGAGGTTCTGGATCCAGCCATCCCTGAACCCTTCATGATCCTAATGATGTACGAAACAGAGCTCAAAACCCAGTTCCAATCCTCAAGGAGCTAGCTGAGCTCAGATCTCATGGATATGTTAAACTTACACCAAACAAAACACATTAAAAAGAATACATTCCTCTATTGAAGTACCTTGTATATCTGCTTATTTGACTGCTTTTCTTCCTTATATTTCCCTTCATTCTTCCATTACCCTCTGACTCCTAAAAACGGCTAATTAAAATGTTTTCTCCCAATCTAGAAATATATTTCCTGTCCAGGCTTACAGTGAGAAAGACATGCACGCACAAGCCCCAAGCGCTTTAGCTACAGACCCTGTTTCAAGTGGAATCTTACTGCAATTCCAGGTGGAAATCCGTGGGTATCGGGGTCGAGGCGGTGTGGGGGCCAGACAGCAGACACTGGCGATCACTGGTGGGACAACTTCCACCAACAGGTTCTCGATTTCTGGCACATCATGGTGGATCTCGACAAAGCACAGAACCGAATTCTGATAAGCTCAGAGGTTTGTGAAAACTCTTCGTCAAGTCTTGTCGTAAACCAAGAGGATGTCGTTGTCCATCACGACGACTGTACACACGCTCTGCCAACATAATTGATTCTTCAAAACAATCAGAAGACTCATTACTTGGAATGAAAAAAAAAAATGCAGGAAGATAAGTTTAGCATCCTCGCTCTCAACAATTACATGGCTCATAGAACAGAAGGCAGATTTGGAACCAACACTGTAATTTAACCGGGACGACAGCTCCAGAATGACTTTATCAGGAAATGGAGAAGAGGGGAGCTTGAAAGAGCTCAGGCCTGGGCTTTGAGCCACTGATCTCAGCAGCAACTCCGGAGAGACAAATGAGCAGCTGTGCTGTTTAAGATGGGGCCACTTCAAGCAATGAATCAATAAAACCATCCCCCACCACCACCTTCGTCATCATCGTCATCGCCATCGAATTGTACAAACAGCCCCTCTCTCAGTGTCACCGTCACTTTTCATTCTCAGAGGGAGAGCCGGGGGAATCCCTGAGAGACTAAGCGCTGTGCTCAAGGTCACACCGGACCCCAAGAGCCTCCATTTCCAAAGTTTCCCAAAGCAAGAGAAGCTCCTGAGCGCTGGGACGCGAGGCTCCTAAACCGTGCACAGCCTGTCACCTGTCACCTGTCACCTGTTGCCTGTGCACCCCAGGGCTTGGGCTCCCCCCCCTCCTGGGGGCAGGAGGGTAACTGCGTGTGAACTCCCACGAGTCTGGGTTTGTGACACTGGCGGTGGACTGCTGAGTTCCAAGGCCTTGGGCAGAGGTCCTCGCCTTCCTTCTCTCAGCAGTTCTGCCAGGAGAGGCGGGTGGGGGACAGAGGCGGGGACAGAGGCAGGGACAGCTGTGCCGCCCCCGAGGGTCACGCAGGGAGCCTGGCCACAGCAGACCTCTCCTGAGAAACCGTGGGTGTCACGCCGGGAAGGCTGGGACCTTCGGGCCCTGCTTCCCATCTTTGTAGTCAGTGAAGGGAGCCTAAAAACCGTGATAGAAACAGCTAAAACTGGTTGGGGGTTTTTACCTTGTGCCATAAGTACAGAAAACTCTGCAGTAAGACTGTGATTTCCCTGCACTAGAGCAGAAGAGAAGGGCAGAGAGGGTAGGAGGTTTGCTGACGGTAACGCAGGCGGAGTCAGGGTTTGAACCTGGCCAGCCTTACTTCTAATCCGCGCCAGCGTACGAACGGCCTATGTTCCAGTAAGATTGCAGGTTTAGAACAGGAGCCTGTTTTCTCCTAGAAACAATTTCCAAATGGTAGGGCACCCAGAGCAACCCCCGAGGCCTATTTCCCACTCGACGTTGCCCAAATTCTACCCTCATGTGGGAGCAGCAGCAGGAACAGTGTCCCAGTGACGGCAGTGAAAGAAAATACAATGTTCAGGGGCAGGTTTAAAAAGCCTTAAGTATCTGTGATGAAGAACTCCAAAACCACTAGAAGATGTAAAAAAGGTAAATGATCGTTTTTGCGAAGATTCTGAAAATTTCTCCCAACAAATTTCAAGCACTTTAGGGATGATTCCCACTGGTCATTGGTCATGAATTTCCTCCTCTCAGACTCAATAGCAGTGCTAATCAGACGCTCATCAAAAAAGATGAAAATTGTTTTGTTTTTCAGTCCTGCACCCAACAAGAAAGGTGTGGGATATAAAAGAAAATGCATGAACTTTGTCATCTAAAAGACAGGAATTAAAAATCAAAGCTCTGACGAATCGAGAAGCAATTAAGAAACCCCAGGGCTGGTGAGATAGCTCAGCGGCATAAGCGCCTGCCTGGCATGCACGAGGTCCTGAGTTCGACTTCCAGTACCCACATAAAGGAAAAAAGGGGTTAAGAAACCCCAGTCCCACATTAACAGAGAGTAAATGAGTAAAATGGGAAGCTTGTAATTTGGGGGTTGGGGTCATTTCTGTCAAAGGAATAGGATGTAAGACCTTGGGTGTCACATGTGACAGTCTGTGGAATTTAGAGTGACTAGGTAAAAAGGGTAAAATTTTAAAAAGATTAAAATAATCATGAGAAACAAAAATTAAGTCTGTATTAGGAGAAATTAGCATGTAAAAAAATAAACTCTGGACTTGAAGAAAGAGCTCTTGAACAAAATAAGAATTCTAATGAATGCCAAGAGGAGATCCACGGGTCCCATTCCAAGATGGTCCTCACTGAGGCCAAGCCATAGCAATATAGGATAAGAAGAGACCAAAAAGTGAAACAGACATCAGCCAGGCATGATGGTGCCCACCTGTAATCCCAGCACTCTGGGAGGCTGAGGCAGGAGGATTTCAAGTTCAAGCCCAGCCTGAGCAACTTAGCAAGATCCTGTCTCAAAATAACAAGTAAGAAGGGCGGGGGGTGTAGCTTAGTGCAAGGACCCCAGGTTCACTCCTCAATGCTGTCCCCTAAAACTAAATAAGTAAAAAATGAAGCAGTTACATTTGCTGATTCTGACTCAAATTGCTCTTCTATCAAAACCAGAAAGGAAAATCTCGGCCCTCTGAAAATACCCAGAAAATACTGCAAATCTTATCTCAAGATGAATTGCAAGGAACTGACATTATCTTGAAAACTCAATAATCACCCATTTTTACTGAATATTCTGCCTTCATTTAATTTGTTCCTCTGCCAAGAGAACTCTCAATAATGTCCATGGGGAGGCAGATCAGCTGTGAAATCCAAATCAAATTCTCAATAGTGACACCCAAGAAGCATCCAAACACACCTATTTTCAGTCTCTCTTTTCACACAAAACAAAATGTTTTTAAATGCAAGAGGCCTTTTCTCAGCACATCAATAATACCTTATAGTAAAAATAAAAAACCCATACAATTTCAATGTCTTTTATATGAAAGTTCACTTTTTTAAAAAGATAATTCATTTTCCATTTGAAAAATAAGCACACAGTTAAATTGACAGTTTATATTTAATTCCTTTTAGGTTTTGCAAAACAATAAAGATTTTCCTCTTTTTGACAACATTTTTTCCCCACATACAAGAGCTCTGTCTTAGAAGCCAATTTCACTATTTTAGCACTGGCCTGGCCGATGACCATACACAATACAGGCTTAAAATGACTCTGAGTCAGTTCTCACAAGAGTGAGTTGTTAGCTGGGCATGGTGGTGCACACCTGTAATCCTAGCACTCAGGAGGCTGAGGCAGGGCGATCACTGTGAGTTCAAGGCCAGCCTGGGCTATATAGTGAGTTCAAGAACAGCCTGAACTACATAGTGAGACCCTGTCTCAAAACACCAAAAAAAAAAAAAAAAAAAAAAAAAGAGTGAGTTGTTAATCAAAGCCTGGGCCTGGCCCTGAGCCTCTCTCTCAGGTCCTGTGTCACCATGTGACTTCCCCCTCACACCTGTGGTCTCACCAGAGCTACACTGATTCCAGTACCAAAACTGTCAGTGAAATAAACTTCTTTTCTTTATAAAGTTTCTCAATCTCGAGTATTTTGTCATAGCAGCAGAAAACTGGCAAATACAGCTATTTGCACTGGCATGGGCTCACCCAGGCCAGACATACCACAAGTTACCATGACCCTCCTGATCCACCAGCCCTCTACTCTGCCTACCCTAGGCCTCTTGCTAAGTAGAATAGAATTATTCTCAGATGTGTTTTATGCCATTTCCCAGATTTTCCCAGTGTGATTAATTTTCAGTTGCCCACTGCCATAGCTAGTTCAATCACGGAGCCTTTACCAGCTTCCTTCCCTGTATTACAGATCTTCCTCATTTAACAACCTACCTGGTTAACGACTGTTCGGACTTAGGACTGAGGCGTCCTGTTCCAACCTGACTCTCAGGCTTATGGCTTGTCCATTTTGTTTGTTTTGTTTTTTGGTATGGTTCTGGACATCCTGTTTATAGAGCCTCAGTGTCTTTTTTCTTCTACAGTACCTTATTTATACAGTACTGTAATTTTTGCTGATTGTACTGTATAGTACAGTACCGCAGTTTTATGTTCTGTTAAACACTACAGTACTACATGTAAGAGTTACGCAAATAAAAGTAAAGCCATCAAGTTGGAGTTTCCTTTGACCATTTCTTTGTTCTGAATATTTGAAATGTACATACTATATACAGTTCCCCATTTAGTGACCAACTCATTTAAACAACCTAGTTGCAGAACTGTAAACTCGGTCGTTAAAGGAGGAGCGTCTGGACTTTCCCCTTCTCCACCAGTATTCTCTGAGTCCCCAAATAAACAATTTATGTCCAAATCCTTGTCCCAGGGTCTGCTTTGGGAAAAACCCAGACTAGGATGTTGGAGCCCAAGACATCTTGGTTGCTTTCGATTAGGACTAAAGCTGCTGTCACCTTCACGTGCAGGTTCTTGTGTGGCTCTGAGTCGTTGGTTCATTTGGGTTAAAGAATTTACCAGACCCCAGCACCTCTGGCTCTGGCTTCAGAGCTCCTCGTGGTACCCACCACCTTGACGCTGGGACCAGCTTGGGGTTCCTTGGTGTGGGTGCCTCTCCCCAAGCCACGTCTGATGCCGCAAACACAGGACCGGAGAGGAGAGGAGGGCACCCCATGCCTGTTCTCACCCACTTATTTGTTTACTTATTCACTTAATTGGCGGCCTTTTCTTGGATGCCAGCTGCGAGCTGGGTGCTCTGCTCAACTTGAGGAATAAGACCAGACCCCTCCCCTCATGCGGCTCAGCCTTGGGTCAGAATCGACAACCAACATGCTCATAAGCAACAGTGACAGAACAGGTGCCAGCGATACAAGAAATGAATGACGGGGAGCATCTGGGACCATGCAGAGTCAGGGGACAGTGACACCGGGAGAGACCTGGGCAACAACGAGAGCCCCGTGAGACGCAGGTGAGAAGCCACAAGCAGAAGGAAGGAGCCGCAGGGTGTGCGTGGAAACGGACAAAGGTGGCATTGTTGGTGTGAAGTAGTGATGGCAGAGGCCAGAGAGACCCCTGCAGGGCATGGACACAGCTTTGGATGAAAGTGAGTGTGACAGGGACAGGTTGGAGGGTTTCAATAGGGGAGTAAAATGATCTAGCTCATACCTTTTAAAGTTTTCATTGCCCAATTCCACTGTGTACAGCAGGTGTCACCAACCAACCTTTCCACTGCATTGATGTTTTATCCAGCAAGTCTTCCAGTGGGAGCGGGCACCATGTTGCTTCCCAGCTGCTCTCTGGAATTCCCAGCGGGGGAGCAGACCAGCCTGGAACTTGCTCCCAGGGCCTCAGAGAGCCCAGGAATGGGCTCTGAAATGGCCAGCCATCCTGGAGACTGTGCTGGACTCTGCCTCGTCAGTGTGTACATGAGTGTATAAGAGACTCTTTGGTGTCCATTAGATTCCCAAAGAGGTCCCTGGGCCATGGGACCATGGCACCCACAGCTCTCTGTGGGAGGGAAATCTGTGTGGGAGAAATAACTCCACTCGCAAAAGGAATACCAGTATTAAATCCAAATAAAATGCTTGAGGAAATCACATAGATTTTGGAAATGAATGCTAGGTGCTCAACAAATATTTGTTAAATTAATTAATGAGAAATTATCTAGTTCTCTGTTCCCCACACAGGTCATGGTTGAGAAAACCACAGGCCAGGAGGGTTATATATTTTGTCCAAAGCCACACATTTAGAACATGCAATGCAGAACCTCAAACCAGGTTCCTTCAACTCCAGGAAGTGGACACTCTGCCTAGGTACGCATAGAAAACATCTTAAGGAAACCTTTGCAATAAGCATAAATATCTTGCTGGGATATTAGAACACAATAATAATGATAGCTAGTGTGGTGTCACTATGTGCTAGCAACCACTTCATCTTCTCAACAACCCCATTATGTAGGTAATCTCACCATCATTTTACAGTGAGGCCACTGAGGAATATAATGGTTAAGAAACATATCCAAAGTCACAAAGCCAGAAAGTGGCAGCAGCGGTATTCAAACTCAGGATATATATGGTGAGTGCTGACAGCTTCTCATGCTATTTGAGTGTTCTACCTCATAACCTCTTACCATAAACCTAGGTGTATCCTTCACTTGCCCATCAGTGGGACAAAATACCCAATACCCACAGTTTAAAAGAGGAGAAATTTATTTATCAGTTACAGTGGGTTCAGTCCATGGTTGGCTGGTCCAAAGTAGAAACAGCATGGCAGAGGACAGCTTTAAAACCATGGCAGTCAGGAACCAGAGAAGCTGGGAACAAGAGCACACCCTTCTAGATCACATCCCCAGTGGCCACTTCCAACCAGGCCCCACCTCCTATCCAACCATGAACTCATCAAAGGAGGGACCCACTGATGAGTACAGAGCCCCGTGATCCAGTAACCTTCCACACACATGAGATTTTGGGGGAACAGTCTAGATCTAAACCATAACACTAGGCATGCTTCAGGTAGAGGAAGAACCTGGCCAGAAGGTTGATAGGTTTTTAGAGATCAAAATCACAGTTGCCAGGACATGAAAGCCCCCCAAAATGAAAGCAAAGCTATATCTGACTTATGAAATGGGAGCTGTTCACCTAAAAGTACAAAAGCAGGAGGGAATTAAAGTAAAAGTGAAAAGAGAAAAAGCATTAGGTCAACTAAAACAAAACTACTGGGTAACAAGATTTTGTTGTTGTTGTTTTTTGCAATACTGAGGGTTGAATGCAGGCCTTTGCACTGAGCTACATCCCCAAGCTCTTCTGATTTTTACTTTGAGACAGGGTCTAACTAAGTCACTGAGTGCCCAGGCTATGATGGAACTTGCGATCCTCCTGACTCAGCCTCCCAGAGTGCTGGGATGAGAGTCCGTGGCCACAAAGAATTTTACAAATTAAAGATGAGGTTTATTGCCTGTGAAGTTTTATGGTATTGCCTCGTCATTATATTGTGAGATTATTTCAAAATGAGCCATTCAAGTGTATTGGCACTTAACACCTCTGTCTAAAGTGGAAAAACAGTTTAAAGCTCCTGATATTTTTGCATAATTACATTCTGTCCTTATTTTCCTACTGAGAGTAGCATCTTTCACACGTGGGCCCTGTGTCTTTCCCTAGGATGGTCTCAGGGTCTCTCAAAGACCTCCAGAGCTACGGCAGGGAAGGGAAAGTCGCAGACTTCACGCGTGGGTTGGCTGGATGGGTCCCCGAGTCTTGCCCGATTCTGATGAACTGGAGTTATTCTGAGCTCTTTTAGGAAGCAGCATCTTCCAGTAACTTTGAATCCGGGTTTGACCTGCGACGGCTCCGAGGTTTGTAATTACGGTGGTGACCGCGCTGTCTGCTCTGTTTACATTGTTGTGAGCGGCACGATGAAAGCCTTCGCAAGACATTAGTCACGCTGAACCGTGGCACTTTCTCAGGTTGTAGGTGTGAGTACATCTTAGGACACAAAGTGTGTGATTTGAAGCTTGGCAGGAGGCCGGGTATGAAGTCCACGTGCAGAAGAGGCTCGGTAACTAAGCATGCCCAACTCTCCCAGTTCTGAGAAAATCCTAGTTCCTTCCACAGCGATACCATGCGGTTTTTCAAAGCTGCTTTACCTTCCTATCGCGTTTGTGCCAATAAGCCAGGCGAGACTGCTTTTATTGCCATCATTAAAGCTTTTCTCCGGGCTCCCTCACTGTTCTCCCCATGAGAATGTTTTTATCACTTTAGCATAAACTGTTATCTCAATCTACTCCAGCTAATTCTACTGTCCAATATTTAACTCGTCTCTAAGAGGGGCCTCTCGGCCCAGGGATGTAGCTCAGCGGCGCAGCACCTGCCTTGCAAGCGCTAGGCTCTGAGTTTGATTCCTGGTACCAAAAAAGAAAATAGAAAAAAAGACCAAAAACAAAGACCCTTAAAAATAATAATAATAGGGCCGGTGAGATGGCTGAGCGGCATAAGCACCTGCCTGGCAAGCGCGAGGCCCTGAGTTCGACTCCTGGACCCGCGTATGAAAAAAGGGCCAGTGATATCGCTCAGCGGCACAGGCGCCTGCTGGGACACGAGGTCCTGAGTTCGACCCCTGGTACCCACACACACACACACACATATAATAATAATAATAATGATAATAATAAAAAATAATAAAAGGGGCCTCTCCACACCATTCACATTACACTGGGTTTGTGCTTCAGCATGAAAAAATGTCCAGCATTTCAGAGGAAAACGTGGAGTGCGACAACAAGCGAGGCCACACTTCATCCCTGAAGTCAGGGAATGCATTGTGTTCTTTCTTCCTGGTTCCTTAGATAAATGAAACTGGGAAGGCAAAGGGTTTTCTGTCTCCCTTTCTTCCTAATGCTTTGCTTGAATCCACCTACCAGAGCCAAGAATCTCTTGCCTACAACCAGAAATGTGCCCAACAGTTGATTTTGGCTCATATCTGCTCATTTCTAATAAAGCCATCTTTATCCACCAAGAGCCCTCAACACAAGAATTGGCCTCTATGGGGCCTCCCAGGCCACCACCCCCAAAGGGCCCAACCACCCCTTCCTCACTCTTGGTGACTGCCACTGGTACTGCACAAGAACCATTCCATTATTTGGAGAGGAATTGTTTCTTATTTATCTTTGTAGCCCCCATGCTTTGATTCATGTGCATGACATGTATATTGGTGCCAACACAAGACCGGCCCTATTATTACTGATCAAAAGAATGCAGTGAGATTTTTTTGGAATCACACTTACATTCCCTGAGAGTAATGATGTCATTAAGAGAGGTGGATGGATTTGTGTGACAGAGACTGTTTTCAAGCCTCGTTTTCTCTTTCCTCCATTGTAACAGAACTGGCATGTGGCAAGGCAGAAAAAGAGATCCAATTCCCCCAACTCCCTTGCAGCTAGGTAAGCCACATGCCTCCATCTGGACCAATGGGATGCAGAAACCCTCCTTAAAGGAGCTGGTGAATATCAGTGGCTTTTTCTTCTTTGCTGCTTTCTACCTTTGACCAACTGGACAGTCGTGTCAACAGATGGACTCCTGCTGCAGGGAGGGCTAAGGAGAGCCCTTGCTCTGCCCACCACAGAGCTCCACATGCAGTGAGCACCACTGAGCACACCCAGAGAGGGGAGGGACTGGCAAGTGGACCTGCTCTGTGGCCTCTCTCAGGAATGTCTTCCTGCATGGAATTGGAAACAAGCTATGTGTGAGAAAGGGGCCATCTGTAAAGGAGGCCTTGGACACCTGGGAGAGACAGGAGGGCAGAGGGCGACGGGTGAGGGCTGGGGAGGAGGAAGGGGGCTGGAAAACAGGCTCCTGCTACCCAGAATCCAAGCAGGCAGAGAGCAGTTCTGTTTTTCTTTTTGGTAGCCTGAGCTGAGCCCTATAGCCAACTGCACTCCACCAGAGAGGTGGAATTTTGGTAACAAGATTCGGAGTGTGTCACCAAGCACTTGTGAAAGAATCAATTAGGGGAGGGAGCAAAACCAGCACAACACTTAGTGACCTCGCACCCAAAGGGAATGACATCTGAGAGAATGTGGTGAGAATCCTGTGATGTTGTGGATCAAAAATGTCCCCTCGCGTGGTCAGAGGGGTGCCCTTTGGAGGGCAATGGATCTCGGGTGCTAAGCTCATCAATGGATTCTGCCACCCATGAGCTCATAGCTGAATGTGCTGTTAGGAGTCGGGCCTGGCTGGAGGAAATGGGTCATCCTAGGAGAAGAGCAGAGCCTGTCCTTAGTCCCTCTCTCTCTCTGGCTCTTCCCTCCTGCTCCCGTCCTGGCTGCCATGCAGTGAGCCACTGTCCTCCACCTTGATGTTCCTGCTTTGGAGCCAGCCAACCATGGACAGAAGACACCTCTGAAAACATCTTTTCCCCTTTATGGTGCGTGTGTCAGGTATTTTGTCCCAGTAATGAAAAGCTGACTGATACAATTCTGGAGCTGGAGCAGGAGCCGGTGCTAAGGGGCTGACCTTGTGTTCATCATATATGGATCTTTGCAATGGTTGGGGGAAAAAAAACTCTTGCAGGATCAGGCATCCATCTCTTGGTACCTGAGAATAGAGCACAGAAAAAGAATCCCGAGCTGAATGTGGAAGTGGAGAAAGTCTTAAAACATGTATGACTTGATCTGGTTACCTCCCCATGGAGGCACCGTGAGAGGGACAGGAAGTGAAATGGCATTTACTGAGGCAGCTAAAAGTAAGCGCTTAGAAGGAAAGGGCCCTCCTGTCATGGCCACCAATGTATCGCAACTCCTGGCACAGTCCTGCCCTACAGCAGGTATTCAGAATGCATTTGCTCCAGGAAGCCAGGACTGGCAAGGCGCGGATTCATTCCACGACAGGCATGAGGTGAGGATTTGCAAAGACTGGAAGAATGAGCCCCTGCCGTGTGCCAGGCACTGTTCACTGCTCCATGACATTTACAAATATTTCATTGAATGAGCTCCTATCTTTCCTGGGCACTCTGCTGGACACCGAGAATTCAAAAAGGGAGAGAGACCGTGCCTGTTCTCAAGGAGCTCGCAGTCTTGGGAAGGTGGAGCCACAGCGACAGCAATGCTGTATCTGATAATCCGCATCTGCATGCCAGAAACACTGGGAGAATATCGCGGTCTTTCTGGGAGAGTCGAGGTCCTAACGAAGAGGGCCGCGTCCAGGTGACAGACAGATGGGCAAAGAATCGAGCCGAGGGAGGAAGATGCAAGTCGCTCATCCTCCAGGAGCAAAAAACTTCCCAGGTGCCAAGAATGTGGGGGACGATTGGAGAAAGGAAAGCGATGGCCTGATCCTAAAGGGCCTGGGATTGCATATGAGGCGGCTTGAATTGACCCCACAGGAAACAGGAATTAGGGCCAGCCTCGAGGGACCCGTGCTCAGAAGGGCTCAGGCTTGGGTTGGTGCTCGCTGAAGACAGACTAGGAAATTCATAATCGCCTATCTCTGACCGCGTGGTTTCTAAGCGAAGCCCAGTGCGATGGTGGACCCCGTCCTTGAGCAAGGAGGCAGGTGCGGGGTCAGGTGCACAACTCCTGGCCACGTCGTGGGCCGTGGAGGGCACAGTGGCTGCGTGCGCAGGAGTCCAGCGCACTGAGCAGCGTTGGGTTCAGGTCGAGAGCAGGCGCGAGGCGGAGGTGCTGCAGGAGCTGCCACCTCCCCTGCGCGGAGCCTGGTGGAAAGTGTGCCTGCCAGGAAATAAAGCAAGGGCCCGGCCGCTGCTCAGGGGAAAAGCTCCTTCCTGGCACGTGTGAGGCCCTGGAAAAGAGAGAAAGAAACCTACACTTGGGACAGTTTTGTGCAGCATCTCCTGCATTCTGGTAAGAATGAAGTACAGTGGCTACCAGATCCGAACTGGATAACTTCAGAGGTTCCCTGTTCAGGTTACACGCTCTTCTATTCTCATTTTAAACTGGCACTGCACGATATAAAGATGAAAAGTAAAGTTCATGCTCACGATTTATAATCTGAATTTTTCTTTACTTTGAAGAAAACAACAGAAAAGCAGAGAGAAAGCCCACAAAAAGCAGGAAAAGCTTTACATTTTAGGACATTTCTTTGTTTCCTGGAAATTTTTATTTATTTATTTTGTCTGTTTGTTCGTTTTGTTTTGTTTTTGCATCAGGCCCCGCAAATTACGCACCTGGCCTTGATGGGGACTCGTTAACAAATTCTGAGCAGAGAAAAGGCACGACAAGACCGACAAGACCGTTGCTTTGGGAAAACAAACAGTCACCCAAGTGTGAAAGTTAGAGGAGAGGGAGGTATGAGGACGAGAGCAAGGGACGGGTCATGGCTGGGGCACAGGGAAGGACGGAGGGGTCACAAGAGGCAGGGAGGGGGGTGGCTGGGCCAGGAGTCAGTGGGGAAGGGTGCGGGCTTGGTGATTCCCTGCAGGTGGGAGGGGCAGAGCTTGACTTGGGGACCTGCTTCAGCCCCAGGGTGACGTCTTCGGCTGAGATGCTGCGCAGGCAGAGGGGAGTTGGAGATAAGCGAGGGGGAGGGGTGGGTGGACTGGGACTGGACACAGGGTGAACTTGTCATATTTCGGTCTGTGCAGCCTTCTCCCTCTGCCCCTGTTCTGGCGACAGACCCCACTTCCTCTGGCCCCAGGGGTGTGGCACTGACCTGGGCGGGGGCCATCATGGTACTTGGTGATGAGTACACGCATGCACACAAGTGCCGTGTGTCCCAAGACAGGATAACCAGAGTTCTTCCCTACAATCTCTCTTTTTCTTCCTCTCATTCCAGATGAGGTCTTGAGCTGGAAGGCTCGAGCCATCCTCCCGCCTCAGCCTCCCGAGTAGCTGGGATACAGCATGTGCCACCACGCCAGCTTGGATTTTTCAGTCTTTCTCTCTTGCACCAGAAGTGAGCCAGCAGCTACCTCCTGGCTGACGCGGTTCTGGTCACCCTGAGACACAGGTCTGAGAGATGAAGTCAACGAGGGGGGATGCATTTGGAGAAGATGTGGGCAGAGAGCCCCAGAGCTTCGAGATTCCAGCGCCAGGCAGCCTCCAGCTCCACAGGTGCCCTTCCAAGAAACCCAGCGTCCTGCACGCCAACCTTTTCTCTTTTCCTTAGGCTGCTCGGAGTTGGGTGTTGTTCCTTATATCTGCAAGCTGCAAATACAGAATGAGGCAGCTCCTCCAGGAAGTTACGGAAGGTACAACCAGGTCGGGTCAGGGAGCCGAGAGCTGGCGTTCACAAGGCGGCATGACTTGCCCACATCTCAGGGTGAACATCGGGTCTAACCCCAAAGCCCACCCCCTCTCTACCACGCCCTGCTTTCCTCCTCATCTGCACTCTGTTCTGTGAGGGGGATGTAGGGGTGTTCCTGCTATGACACTGAGGTTCCTCCCAATGCCCAGAACTGGGAAGGACCGGGCTGGGCTCTTTCTGGAGCCTTTCCAGGGCTCTCACTCTTCCCACTGTAGAAGTCCCTGGTAGCACAGGGACTGGCTGTTAATCTTGCAGACATGCAGAAGTTCGAAGTCAGTGACCTTGTGACTAAAGCATTATTTTCCTAAACTTTGCCTTGTTTTATGAGCTCGAATGGAAAGTTTTATTCCCAGCAACAGAGTCCCAAAGAGGTGATAAAAAGCGGAGCCCGAGGCTTCAGGACTCAAGAACAGCAGTCCTGACCTCTGTCTCGTCATCCTATCAGCATCTTCCCCACTTACTGTCTTCACCTTTCCCTGCTGTTCCGTTAACCCAAATGTGTGCTACACAGAGTTGTTTCTAACTAATTTTAGGGGGCCGTAGCAAAGACTGTCTTTTTTATTTTTTATTTTTATTTTTTGCAAAAAATAAAATCCCAGATATAACCACTAAAGAAATGAATATGGAGATTCCTCAAAAAAACTAAAACTAGAAATTCCATCTGACCCAGCTATACCTCTTCTAGGTATCTTCCTGAAAGTGTTAAAAGACATTGTGATCGATGAACACCCATGTTTATAGCAGCACAACTCATAATGTTGGAAGTGGCCTGTGTGTCCATCAACTGATGAATGGATAAAGAAAATGTAGTATTGTATTTACACGTCATGGAGTACTACTCTGCCATACAGAAGGATAAGCTTGAGTCATTTGTAGACAAATGGATGCACCTTGAGACTATGTTGTTAAGTGAAATAATTCATAAACGGTTATGATATGGTTTCTTTCATATAAGAAACAAGGTATCTCATTGTCTGGGTGTGTCATAGTATCACTCTTGCTTATTATGGGGTTCATAGTATCATTCCTGCTGGTTGGAATGTTCACTTAATGACTGGAGGGTCAGCAGCCATTTTGGGCCATGGAGTAATTTTGGGAAAGGAAGCAAAAGAATGGGATAGAAGAAATCTGTGACTGGTATTCTGGAGGGTCACGCTAGCCCTGGACTGATTACTTCTAGACCTCTTGAAAGTGAAATAAAAAAAATTAAGCTTCTGTCATGTTTTTTGTTTTTTGTGGGTACCAGGGGTCAAACTCAGGACCTCACGCACCAGCAGGCACCCGTGCTGCTGAGCGATATCACCGGCCCTTTTTTTAATATGTGGGTACTGGGAGTCGAACTCAGGACCTCGCTCTTGCCAGGCAGGCGCTTATGCCGCTGAGCCATCTCACCGGCCCTTCTGTCATGTTTTAAATACTATTATTTAGAGGGCCGGGGATATAGCTCAGTGGCACAGCACCTGCCTAGCAAGCATGAGGTCATGAGTTTGATTCCCGGTACCGGGAAAAAAAAAATAAATAAATAAATACTATTATTTCTCTCTTAATAGCTAGATAGCCAAATCTAACCCTAACAGTTACCGAATTTCTTCATTCACTGAGCAGATCTTTACTGAAAGCCAATTTAAGCAAGGTCCTTTCGACTCAGTGCTATAAATAAAGATATATGACATAAAGAGCTTGTAATTTGGGGGTTCACAGTTGAGTCAAGAGATGGTCATATAAATGAACATGACAACTGGATAAGCATTAATAAATCACATATCAGTCCTACAGGTGGATGGAGAGAGGACAGGAGAAACTGACCTACAGCACTTGGAAAAGGTCTTATTTATCCTACATGCCCCACTAGTGTTTCTAAATCCCAACCTATATAATCTTCAGGACTTGATGGCAAGAAGTCAGAATCCCTGAGAAGTGTTGAGAATTCTTAATATAACCTATTCTTTTTTGTGTGTGTGTGGGTACCGGGGGTCGACCTCAGGACCTCACGTGCCAGCAGGCGCCCATGCCGCTGAGCGATATCACTGGCCCTTTTTTTCATATGTGGGTTCCGGGAGTCTAACTGGGGCCCTTGCGCTTGCCAGGCAGGCGCTTACGCCGCTGAGCCATCTCACCGGCCCAACATAACCTATTCTTAATATTTCCAACATCATATACTTTTATTTATGCAAATATATTAAAAATTTAATTAATAAGAAACATATCTTTTTTTTGGTGGTGGTGGTACTCAGGATTGAAGCCAGGCCTTCACACTGAGTTACAGCCCCAGCCTGTCTTTATTTTTTTGAGACAGGGTCTCACTAAGTTACTAAGTTGCCCAAGCTGGGCCTGAACTTGCATCCTCCTGCCTCTGCCTCCCAGAGTGCTGGAAGTACAGGCACATACCACCTGGCCTGGCTCTGTTGTATTTATGAAGGGCTGTCACCTGTAAGGAGCACTCAACCTCTGAGAAATGTCAGTGACTGCTGCAGAGGAGCACTGGAGTAAACGTAGTCTTAGCTTTTCCTGGCAAGGTGACCAGGCTACACTGAACCTCTTGTTAAATTGCCACTGGAAAGATGCACGATTCTAGGAAAATATCTTACTTCTTGGAATATTGCTCAAATGATCTAGAGAAAGTACACTAAATATAATTCTTACTAGCGCACATTTTATTTGCTTTCACAATGACTCATCAATTAGCAGCACACAGGATCACAGTTGCATGCGGCAGGGGCTCCAAGCAAGATGACAACTGACCAGATGGTGGCTGCCTCCCTCCTACGCTCTCCTGTTCTGATTCCCGGAGACGCCCCCGTGGCCTGTGCCTCCTTTGCCCTGCGCTCCCTGGGCCCTGGGCACCCTCCCTGCCGGAACACAATGCTCTTGGCAGCCGCCATTGCAGACCGGAAGCTCCTGTGGAGACCGGAAGCTCCTGTGGAGACCGGAAGCTCCTGTGGAGACCGGAAGCTCCTGTGGAGACCGGAAGCCCCAGGAGACCGGAAGCCCCTGGAGACCAGAAGCTCCCGCAGAGGCTGGAAGCCCAGGTCTCCTTCCTAGTGTTGGCCTCCAGCGTCCACCCGGTGTAGGAACAGAGGGCCGGCTCCATCTCTGTGCACACACTGAGCTTTACTGGCTGCAGAAGTGAGATTTAAGCAGAGCTTTGGGAGATGCACGGGTGAGAGGCTCCTGGGACCTGGGCATTGGAACTCTGCAGAGATGCGCACAGGGAAATCCAGATTCCTGAGGACTACGGTGAATCTGCGTGGCAGGGGGACAGAGGGTCGCCTCGAGGATGGTACCAATCCTGGGAAGGAATAAGGCCACCGAGAGGCTGGAGACAGACTGCCTTGGGGGGACCCCACCTCTGAAGTGAGATAACCATGGGCAAGTGCTTCAGGCCTCCGCGACTCTTCTTCTTCATCTTTGCAGTGTAGAGTGTCTCACAGCAGATGACCGAGGAGGCTCTGGGTGCGACTTTAGGCGATTACTGTGTAGTCTGCTGTAAACGAACACCTCACACTGGGAAATGCGTAGATAGCGGACATCTGCTCTCCAGTTCTGGTGCCCGGAAGTCCAAGGTCAAGGCACCAGGTTCAGTGTCTGCTCCATAGAGAGCACCTTCTCACCGAGTCCCCACGTGGCAGGAAGACAAAGGACAAACAGGCTCCTCCAGACCTTTCATAGATTCTTTTCCCACACATGAGGGCTCTGCCTTAAGGAGGTGACCTAATCACCCTCCTTGGAGGTCCTACTTATTAATACTGTTTTAGCGGAACTAAGTTTCAACATGTGAATTTTGTTGGCACACATCCATTCAAGTGAAGTCGTTCACATGGTAAAATAAGGACGCACACAGCAGTAGCTCATTAAGTACCTGTTATTATTATCAACAAAGAGTAAGTAGTGGAGTAACCAGGTCACCTTTGTCCTGAATGACAAAGGCCGATCTCCATCACAAGAACAGCACCGGAACTGCTAAGGTCTCTCCCGCATACCCTCTTTCTGTGATTCACATGGTGGCCTCTCAGCCCTGAAGGACACCAACCTGTCCTGGGGGCCTTCAGTTTTCCCTCTCTGCTTCCAGAGACCGGAGGCAAAGCATAGGCAGGGGCAGCTGGTGAAGATACAGCCTGCATCACAGAGGTCTGACGTACAGAGGTGGGAACAATCATTCATTCAACAACCATCCTAAGCCGGTTCGCTGTAGACCAGATACTCTGCAGGCACCAAGAGGAAGGGAGAGGAGGCCCAGGATCAAGTGGCCTTAGGCCTCCTACTGAGCACCTTCCTTCTCCTCTCCTGGCATTTGGACCCTTATTTCTGTCACATTTGAGTCTCAGCTACAGCACCTGTAAAACGGAGACACTAATTCTAACGCCTCACCCACCTGTGCCCCCAGGTGACTACTTCATGACCCCTCTCTCCTCACACCTCCAGCACATCCAACCATTGACCATCATTGCTCTGGGCTGATGGCCTCGCCTCTTATCTTCCCAACAACAAAAAAGCCACAGAAAAGAACTCCATCCTCCCCGGCCTAATCTACCAACCCGCTGTCACATGTGTCCCTTGGAATGCACCGCCTCTGCTTCTGTCTGAGGCCATTGCACTGGGATTTGGGTCTCGCTTCTTTTCATCTGCTCAAGGACACCAGCCACTTCCCTCTTCTTCGTCTCTCACTGTCCCCCAACTCGACTGGCCCATTCTCTTCGGCGTACAAACAATCAGAAGCAGAGTCTCCTCACCTCTCCTGTCTCCAGCCTTTCTCCAGTTCTCTTTAAAAACATAAAAGGAGGGCCGGTGAGGTGGCTCAGCAGCGTAAGCGCCTGCCTGGCAAGCGCGAGGGCCCGAGTTCAACTCCCGAGAACCCACATACGAAAAAGGGGCCGGTGATATCGCTCAGCGGCACGGGCGCCTGCTGGCGCGTGAGGTCCTGAGGTCGACCCCCAGTACCCACAAAAACAACAACCAAAAAAAATAAAAGGAGTTGGGTTCTGTCATCTGCCTCTGAAAAGTCCTCATTAATGCAGGACACACAGATAAGATCCTATGGGACAGCTTGGTATTGGCATTGGTTTTCTCCTGCCATAGCAAAGTAAATGAAGGCTCAGAAAGACTGAGTAACTCGCCCAAAGTCTGCGAAGTCTCCTAGCTGAAACAAGCAAATAAACCAAACACTTCCCTCTGTTCATCATCCTTGCAGTTACTTCCCCTTTGGTCATCCCTTTTATTGGAAAACCTGTTAAAGAGGTATGCTCCTGCACACATGTAATCCCAATACTCCGGGAGGCTGAAACAGGAGGATTAAAAATTCAAGCCCATCCTGGGCAACTTAGTGACTTAGCACAATCCTGTCTCAATGAAAACTTAATAAGGCTGGGGATGTAGCTCAGAGTGAAGGTTCTGGATTCAATTCCCAGCACTGGAAAGAAAAGTTCCTGTTCACTTGTCTTCCCACCATTGCCCTTGGGCACACCATCTTACTTTCCAATAAAGCCGTTCTTGTTGCAGTTTCTCTCCAAGTTCACCGGTGACCTGCCTATTGCCGAATGCAAAGGTCAATCCCCAGTCCTTACTCTTGATCTTTTAGCTGCCTGTGACACTGTGGATCAATTCTTTTAAACACTTCTTGCTTGGCTTATAGGATGGTGTTGCCTCCAAGTTTCCTATTTGTAGGGCTTCTAGGATGTTCTATTAGTTTTCTCATCTTTCTCCTTTGTTGGCTGCTGAATCTTGATTGGATTCAGTCCTCCACCCTTCCCTCTTTCCTATCTGTATTCAATCCTAAGAGACCTCATCCCCTCTCATGGTTTAAATGCCACCCACTTGCTGGTGGATGCTCAGGTTTATACCACTGGCCCCAGTCTCTTCCCTAGATCCAGGGTGGTGTGTCCAAGTCCCCACACTGCACCTCTATGTGGGTGTCTGAAAGGCATCGTAAATGCACTGTCCCAAATGGAATGATAGATGTCACCACCAACTGGCTCCTCCTTGGTGCCTCCCACCTCAGTAAAATCACAGGGCCATTTACCCAATTGCTGTCTCTGTTTCCCTTACACCCTAGGGCCCATCTACTTTTATTCTTTCATTATTATCATTATTCTGTCCAGTCTACTTTCTGACCTTGTCCAGACTTCCTCTCCTTCTCACCATTTCTATTATTACTAGGTTGGAGGTCTTGCCTAGGTTCCTAATGTTCTGAACAAAGAACTGAGCAGGGCACCCAAGAGTAACAGCAGGATCAGTGGTTTATTTGAAAAAGACAAGATCCACGCCACAGGAAGAGCTTGTAGCCCTGAGGGGCTTGGTGTAGAGGGTTCCAAACCTTGGATTTTTGAGTGGGATTGAAGGTTTGTTCTAAGATATGTCATTGCAAGGGGCTGTACTAAATCCAAACAGTCAGTGACATGGTAATGAGGGTTGGCGTTGCCAAGGCTTGCAAAAAACCGCTGGGCACATGACCGGAGCCTCATTGTGTATAAGCAGTTACCTGGTTACCTTTTCCAAATGTGGTTAAACCGGGATATCCTGCTCCTGGGCTAATGTTTAACTTGGAAGGTGGATCTGACCCAGAAAGTAGCTCTAAGGCAGGCAGATCCTTCTTTCTCTAGCCTTTTGCTTAGCTATCTCCTGCCTATCACAGCCCTAGACCTTGACCTGGACCTCACAATCTCTTGCTTGAATGGTTGCAATATTCTCCTTAAAGCCAGGAGAAAGTCTTTAAAAATGCGAATCAGAACTGGTCACTTGGCTACCATGTTAGAATGGCTTCTCGCCATACCCAGAATACCACCCGAAGTCCCTTCCATGGACTCAAGGTCCTCTGCAACCAACCTGGTGGTGGGCATCTCCTCAACCTCTTCTCCCAGTCTTCTTTGCTTACTCTACACCAGCCACACTAGCCTTTCTGCTCATCCTCAAGCTACTGAACATGCCTCAGGACCTTAGCACTTGCTCTTCCGTCAGGCAGGGCTTGCTCACTTCATTCAAATCTCTGCCCAAATGTTGGCCACCTCAAAGAATCCTTCCTGCCTACCCCACTACCCATAATCCTACATTCTTTTGCCAAATGTTGTCATGTTCTTATCAATTTGCATTTATTTACTCTCATCTCCCCTATTCAAATATAAGCTGCATCAGGGCAAAGACTTTTATTTGTTTGAGGTTACATCCTCGGTGTCTAGAAGAGTCCAGCAAACACTAGGTGCTGCACAGTGAGTGAGTAACTGAGCAGATCAGTGAAGTGACATTGGTGGAAACACTTTTTAAACGCTGGAGCACTAATCACGTGTGAGTTATAATAACATACATTATACCTTAGTAAGCATTTATGGAGCGATGTGTAAGGTAGTATACGAGGTACTACGATCATAGAAATGAGTAAGACAAGGTTCCTTCTCACTTGGCTGGAGAGTCAGGGTGAGAACAGATACAGGGAAGTGTTATTCTAGAACGGGCTAGCCAAGAGCTACTGAAGCGTACTAAAGGACTGGAAGATTTATTGTGTGCGTGTGTGTGTGTGGTGTCATCATCACTTTCCTCATCATTGAGGTGTAATACCCAACATCCACAATTTAAAGGAGGGAGGTTTATTTTGGCTCACAGTTTTAGAAGTCTCGGTCCTTGTACAGTTGGGCGGCTCCAAGGCAGAAACGCCATAGTTGAGAGGCTTGAGTGGAGAACTGCTCACAGCAAGGCAGCCAGGAAGCAGAGAGAGAGAGGAGGAGCCAGGCAGGGAGATGAACCCTTCGAGGCCATGACCTCAGTGAGGTACATCTAACTAGCCCCCACCTCCTGACGGCATGTCAGCTGTAAGTCCCCATGATCCAATCACCTGCCAAAAGCTCTGCCTCTGAGTGCATGAGAGTTTTGGGGGTCAGTCTTGATCTAAAACTGTAACAGAGAGACGCAAGCAAATGAAAGGCTTTGCAGGGATACACACACATGCACACACATGCGCACACGCACAGAGTCATGGTAAGCTGGGATTTGCAGATTGCAGTTGGGCTGACCAGGAGAGAACCAGGGAACGGGCATTGCAGGCACAGGAAAGCAGCCCAATGCATGTTCTTTACCATGTGGACCCCTGAGCACCCTCCCCAGCAGGGTCTTCCTCCGTCCTGCCTTTCCCTCATATTTGCCAAGTCCCAGTCCTTTTTTGCACTGGCCCTCCTGCGTACATTTCTGTGTCTCACTGCCCACCTTTCTTGCTGCAGTTCAGTGGGGAGAAGGTCACAGTTCCCCAGAGCACAGAGGCCACAGCCCTCCAACCACCCGCCTTTGCACTTCCGGCGACTGACCTTGCGTTTCAGATACAGCTGGCTGGATGTCTGAAATTCTCCCTCATCATACTTTCCTAGGAGAGATACCTTTTCAATGAAACATTTAAAATTTTTCATGTTTACAAAAAATTCTTCTTATGTAGTGCATAATACCAGTAAAGGCAGCCAAATAAAGGAAAGACAGTGTGGAATGCTCAGTGGCCTGTATTTATTACATGAATGAATGAACGAATGGAAGGATGGATGGATGGATGGATGGATGAATGAAATTAGTTAAAACAACCTATAAGTGTATTGTAGTTCACATTCCATTTTGTAACTTGTTGTTTTGCATTTGGGCTCTAGTTCCCCACAGAAACAATGTTATGTTACTTAAGTGCCAAGAAATTACATGAAGGCTATTTAGCTCATAATGTAGTAATAAAATGCAGAAAAATAATGAAACGTGTAGTTTCAAGCAAAATAGTGTCACAACATGGGTTCAACAATTTTGAATATTAGTGCTTGAGGAAACCTAGTTTTAATTAGAAAATGAGGTGGTTCTTAAAAAATACGGAGACTCTCAAGGCAATAAAGAGCCCCTTCAAGGGTTCTGAGGATGCTGTCTCCTTTAATGTCTGTTTTGAAATGAAAATGTATGCATGTCTTTTCCCTTGGTATAATCATGTCCTTGGATCAGTCTTACAATCACGGAGGGGAGAAGGAAGAGCTTGAGTCTGGCCTTGGGGGAGAGGACTTTGGTCTGGAGAGAGTGGAACATTGCATGAGGAGAAATTAACTAAATGGTACTTGGAAGGAAGAGGAAAAGGAATCAACACGGTGGGAGCAAGATTCTACCTAGAGAGTAGAAGAAATATGTTGGGGAAAACGGTGATAGACGGAAGCTATACAATAGCTCAGGGGCTGCGAGCACTGGCCAGAACCAAGGGAATATGGCGCTGGTGTTTGTACATGACAGGACACCAGGCTGTCGATTTTGGGGTGTTTGCATGGCAGGTTGTCTTGACATATCTAGGTGGTTTTTGCAGAATGTATAATTTGTGTAGCATCATATTCTTCCTGTAGATTTTGGTGATGTATTCTATAGCACAAAATTACTGATTCCTAAGAAGGAACTTCAGAGAACCTTGCCTTTGACATAAAGAGATGTCACCTTCCCTTAGCAGTCTCCGCACCCCTCTCCCTTCCATCTCCTCTCCCGGTAGCTGTCGCTGTATGACCCTGAGCAAATCATCTCATTCACTGGGACCCATTTTCTCATCTTTAAATGACAACACTGAACTAGATTATCTCTCCATTCCAGGTCTAAAACTTTGATCATAAAATTCTCCGAAGTGAAAAGAGGATGGAATCTAATTATCACGGTCCAAATCAAATAGCTGTGATTTCCAAGACGGTTGTCGCTGAAGGTCACAGGTGACTCGGAGCTATCCAGTTTTCTTCCGGACTGAAAGACCTTTCTGTTCTCAGGGCTGTTTCGGGAACTGGCATCTATCTGGTAAAGCCGGCGTGAGAAGCGCAGGGCTCTTTCCGGCCACGTGCGGGTGAAGCCTGGCGGGTGAGGCGTATGCGTAGTCCCAGCTGCTCCGAAGGCTACGCAGGACTGAGAGTTCGAGGCCTGTGTAGACAACTCGGGGAGACCCAGCCCCAAAATCAAATAAAAGAGGAGAGAGAGGAAGAGCGAAGGAAAGAAGGAAAGAGTGTAGCTCAATGCTCCCTCGATTCAAACCTCAGTACCTAAAAAAAAGCGATTGACAGCACGATCTGTTCTTTTCTCTCCTTCCACTCAGTGGCTTTCTGAGTAGCCACAAGCAGATAAAACCCTGTCTGCCTACCCTCGAGTTCCCCTTCCCTGGCTTTCTAGGCACTGTGTGGCGCAGGCCCCGAGGACGACGACGGCCGCGCTCACGAAACCCTCACAGTCCTGCGCCTGGTCAGAAGGTTGGGGCTCCCCGAGAGGGGCGGGACGGCCGGAAGCGTGGCCGCCACACTTCCGGTGATCCCCTGGGCGCTCGCCACACTTCCTGTTGATCAGCTGGGGCGGGCTCGGAGGAGGGCGGGGAGGGGCGGGGTCGGCCCTGGAGGGGCGGGGTCTGTCGTGAGGGGCGGGGCCACGGCGGCCGGAGCTGCGGTAGAGTCCTCGGAGCCCGAGCGCTCGGCTGTCCCCGCCGCGTCCGGTCCTCGGCCCGTCCTCGTCCTCGGCCGTCGCCCGCCCGCCCGCCGCGCCATGCCCGCCATGGACAAGCTCCTGCTGGAGGAGGCCTTGCAGGACAGCCCCCAGGTACCGCCGCTGCCGTGCCCTCCGGCAGCTGGGGACAGGGCTGGGGACCGAAGGCCGCCGCGGCCCAGCCCGGTGTCGCCGCCCCGCCTCTCCAGCTGGATTAGGTGGGGGTGTCCCGGGCAAGCAACGTCACCTTTTCCTTCCTTTTTTCCTCCAATACTGGGGATTCAACTCAGGGCCTTCACTCTGAGCTCGAACCCCAGCCCGGGTCTCCCTAAGTTGCCCAGACAGGGCTGGAACTTGCGATCCTCCTGCCTCAGTTTCCCAGAGTGCTGGGATTCCAGTCGTGCACCATCCCGACCGGCTGTGCTTTGGCTTTGTCCTCTGTAAAACGGGGATAACATCGTACCCGCGTTAGAATTAGCTGAGAAGGCACCTGTGGAGTTTTGATCCGAGTAGGAGGTCAGTTTGACTGCTGTCCCTACTGCTGCCCTGCTGAGATGCGGTGGATTTAGGGCCCAGAGCAGGAAGCAGAGAGCTGGATCCTTTTCCCAGGCGTCCCAGGCCGCGCCTTGGCACTGTTTACCGTGGGGAGAGGTGATCACAACACCTGCCGCTCGCCCCGGGTGTGAGTCCTAGCTGGAAACTGGAGTGTAAACTCAGCAAAAGAGTGCGGTATAGTTCACACCTCCGCGCACCCGCCCTGGCGCTTTGCTGTCCTTTAGCAAGTCTCCTGCTTCCCGTCTCCTCTCCTGGGTCCGCATTCCTGGGGTGTTTAAAGAAGCATCTTTATTTTTTTAAGTTAAGTTTATTGGTACAGTTTAGATATGCATAATGATCACATTCGGCGTAGGAAATTTGTGCCCGTACATGTAAATAAGCATCTCTGTTTCCTAGTGTCTCAACTCCTGCAAACTCAGAGAGCGATGAAGCCACGCTGCTCTCACGAGCCCCCTCTTTTGGGTTCCCTCCCTGTCCTTCTGGCGGCGCCGCCCGGCCCTGCCCAGTGAGCCTTTGATCCTTACCTGCACTCAGTCTCCATCTCTCCCGTGCAGAATGAGCCACAAGGGCGGGCGCACCTGTGTCCTATGCTGTTCTTTGTCCCCCAACCATGGACAAGCAGGAAACTAAGCAAGCTGTGGTTTCTCCTTGTGTGAACTGAGACCCTCCGGGCCGACTGCCTTCTCAAAGGCCACTTTTATGCAGCTCTGAACTTGGGGTATTTGGATCAGACCCACGCCCGGGGTAGGGAGCATTTCACCCATCACCCCACTGAGTGGGGTCTGAGTGTAAGAGCGGGAAGTTTCTACCCATTCTTGCGAGCTTTTGGTTGGGGATCCTGAGCGCAAAGATACGTTGCTGTCCCAGCCAGACTTGGTGATGGCTGAGTCATTGTGCTGATCTCCGCTTGTCCTCAATGACAAATAGCATGCTGAAACTTTAGCTGTCACAGAAACGAACAGACACTGCTTCTGAGTGGTTTAACAGGTTTGCTCGGCTGTGAGGGACTAGAAAGATAGGAGAGGAGTCAGGACAGCTGGGCTGCGGTGCTGGCTCTAACTCTACCTTCTCAGGTGCTTTGGGCAAGTGACTTAATCCCCATCTTGTGCTGGCTCGGTTTTCTCATCTGCAGACCCTCTGTAGCACACGGACGCAGAGTAGATGGCCTTCAAGGTGCTGTAGAGGTGTAAAGTCCTGTCGTATCTGCAGGGTTTATAACCTTGAGCCTGTGTGTGGGAAAAGAAGTCTAGAGGCATTGCCATTCCTGCTTAATGTTCTTCTTCAAAATTTGTTTCTTAAATTGTTTTCTTTGAGACAGGACCTCAGTATGCAGTTCAGCCTGGCCTTGAAGTCACTAGTTAGCCCAGGCTGGCCTGGAACTCCTCCTGCCTCAGTCTCCCTAATGTTGGGATTACAGGTGTGCACCACCACACCAGGCTTAATGTTCCTTTTAATGTAGGGAGTTAGTCATTGTGTTGAGACTTGATTGTCACTCTCTGAGGTTTTGATGTGGTTGCTGCAGAGGAGAGGCTGAGTGTAGGATGGTCTCTAATGTCATCAGAGTGCGCTTAGCCCCCTCGGATCCGTGGCATGTGCTGGGTACAGCTCCGCACTCCAGAGAGTCACAGACTTGGAGCTGGAAACAGTCGAATCCCTTCCTTTCATGAATAAAAGCAACAGCAAGCGCCTGGACCCTGCCATTCCGTGCCAGCCACTGTTCCAAGAGCTTTATCCTATGAACCCGTGAAATCTCCCAGCAGTTGTTTGACATAGGTCCTCTGTTAAGTGACCAAGGAGCAGAGAACTAAATAACTTGCCCAAGACTGGAGACACCAAAGTGACAGCAGCAGGATCGGAACCCTGGCCACATGCTTGGAAGTGGAGATCGCTCAAGTTACCCAGTTACCTCACCCCCACCGTCTCTGTCATTGCTGACCTAAAATGTTGTTTCACCAAGAGGAAGAATCCTAAGAAACCGTCCACTGTTTGTGTCCTCTGGTGTTAGGTGCAAGCGCCAGAGGGTTGCTCCAGGAACCAGGTTGCACAGGACAAACTAAACGAACACAAAAGCTTTTGTATCTGAACCAAGTGACCCAGGAGGAGCTGAATGGAACCGCCGACCTTAGCCACAGCTGTTCATTTCCTCCTCTTCAGCTTGCAGCACTGCGCCGTGTGGAGAGCCAGTCTGTGTGCACACGCGGGGTTATTCTGCTTCCCCCGTAGGGTACAGGCGGGTGTTTTAGGTGTTTTGCATTCTCGAGTCTCTGACCTAGCAGTGCCCACAGGGAATGTGATCATGAACGAGAGAGGCACACCTGCCCGTGGCAGGGGACAGATAAGGAGGCCACCGGTCAGCACAGCATGTGTGCCACAGCCAGGGTCAATGGGGGCGCAGGGCCAGCTCGCTCTTGACTCTGAGCTGCAGAGACACTCTGGGGACAGGCGCGTGGGGCTTGCTGCTGTTATCATCTTGCTCTGTGTGTTTGAGAACTTTGTTTTTAACCTTGACACTTTGTAAAATAATCAGCTCTATTAAAATCAGAACATTTCACAGTCACATGCTATTGAGAATGTCCAGGGCTGTCTGATTGGGTAGCGCCCAGTTTGGTTTTACTCTAAGGTAAAGGAATGCTGTGCCATAGGTCCTGCCTCAGACACTGTGGAGAGGGCAGGGTAGCAGAGAAAGGATGGAATTCTGATCCTGAATGTGGCCTTTGGCAAGATATTCATCCTCTCTGAGCTTGTGTTTGGACTGAGAATAAAAAGAGCCCCTTGAAGCTAGGCGTGGTAGTACACACCTGTAATCCCAGTGCTCAGAAGGCTGAGGCAGGAGGATCACCATGACTTCAAGGCCAGCCTGGGCTATATAGCGAGACCTTGTCTCAAAATAAATTTTAAAAAAGAGCCACTTGAGTTGTTTTGGAGAGTAAGTGATATATGTTCCCAGCACAGCTGGAGGTGGGGACACAGGTGCGGTGGCCCATGCTGGGGGACAGACCATCCAGGGCATGTGAACATCTCCTTGCAGTAATGTGTTTTTCCAGGAAAAAGTATATTTGAAAGAGATGTAATGAAGAATTCTAACTCAGTGTCTTTGCTCATGTGCAGGTTGTCATCCGTTACTGGATTGTGAAATCCAGAAAGTCTCAACCACAATTTTTGTTAATGAATGGAATAGAAGAGAAGAGAAAAAAATCAGAATGTGTACTCATTCTGCCAATACAGTTTGGTGAAGCCTTTGTTCAGGCCCTGGTGTAAACTGTATTTTGGACTGTGGATTTTAATTTAATATAATTTAATTTAATTCTGGTTTTTTGAGACAAGGTCTTGTCATGCAATTCAGGCTGGTCTTGAACTCACCATGTAGCCCAGGCTGGCCTCGAACTCATAGTGATCCTCCTGCCTCAGCCTCCCAAGCACTGGCATTATGGTCATGTGCCACCACGCCCAACTCTGGATTTTAATTTCAGGAAGTTCAAAGAACTCTTCTAACAGGAGTGGTGCACTGTCCCGCGCTAGGCTGTTGATTCGCTCTCACTGAGAGCCATAGGAAAACTGTCTGCCGCCTGGTGTGTGCAGCGTGGTTCCCGCGCTGGTGCCTGCTGGTCCTGGAGAGGGGATTAGGCCTCGGCAGGATGCCTTAGCCGGATGCCCCGCACAGCTGGATAAGCACACACTGCTGAGGGGCCCAGGGTTTGTGGGCAAAATCGAGGGCCAAGTGATTGGAGGAGGTGACGTCCTGCGGGCCCTAGGTGGCCCAGCACTGGGGGCCTCAGGCCCCAGCAGTGGACACACGCAGGACCCCATGGCAACACAGGCCCCTCTCTGTCCTCTGCCGAGGGGCCAGAAGAAGAAAGACGGACTAGAAATTCACCTGCAGGGAAACAGTGGGCCCATGAGCCGTTCTCTGTGCACTTCGGCGCCGCCTGGCGCAAGGCCTTTCTGTAACTCCCACTCCGTCCTTGCCTGCAGGGCTGTCTCCAAGCCAGACACCCACAGGCCCTGACATCTCGTTTGAGATTCCCACCGTGGTGGGCACAGTCGTGAATGTCCCAGCGTGGCCTCTTCAGTGACACCCTGGTGCGTGTGACTACACCACCCATCGTGCATGCATGTCTGAGTGCCTAGTGCGTGCCAGGCGCTGGCACAAGCTGCCCGAGGTCCCTCCCAGCCTAGGAGCTGCGTGCTGATCGCCCTCCTGAAGGATGGGGCTGGCACCAGGGGCTCCCGAGGCTCTGCCAGGCGCCCACCGTGGGCCCTGGCTGTGAAATTCCTAGCCCTAAGTCTGAGAGTTGATTGAATCAAATAAGATAAAAACCATGGAGATGGACCGTGGCATCTTAAGAGGAAGTAAGGACGCGCTCCGCAGGACAATCGCACGGAATCCAGCAGCTGAGGCCGCAGGGTGACAACGCCCCACACCCTGGGCACAGATGGCCCAGCCTTCTGTCCCTGTGGAGGGAGCGGCCGCCCTCTGATGATGTTTTATTGGTGGGGCTTCACAGATGCAGAGGTGGGGCCGAAGGACAGGCAGACGCGGCCCTGCAGTTTTGGTCCCTCTCTCTCTCTTTATGGCATCATGACACTCGAACCTTGCACAGCAGAAGCTCTACCTCCGAGCCCTGTCCCCGCCCGTTTTAAGGTTTTAGCAGCTGCTTTTCCTTCTGGGCGGAGTACACATTGCATTCAGCCTGGCCCTGCCCTGGCATTGAAGGGTTTAGAAAGGGAGCCCTCTCCGGGCATGGTAGCACACACCTATAGTCCCAGCACTCAGGAGGCTGAGGCAAGAAGATTGTCACGAGTTCAAGGCCAGCCTGGGCTACACAGTGAGTTCAAGGCCAGCCTGAACTATATAGCGAGACCCTGTCTCAAAAAACAAAACAAAACAAAAAAAACAGAAAGGGAGCCCTCTTGTAGCTCCCCATCCCCTACAAGAGGAAAACCAGAGAACCCCCAGGCTCCGTCCCTCTCTGTTTCATTTGTGCACACACGCACGTGTGTGTGCGTGTGTAACTTTAACCCCAAGAAAACAGACTGACCCCTCTCCCTCTCCCCGCAGACCCGCTCTTTGCTGAGTGTCTTTGAAGAGGATGCTGGCACTCTCACCGTCTATACCAACCAGCTGCTGCAGGCCATGCAGAGAGTCTATGGGGCCCAGGTAAGCCTGCCCTTCCCTGGGAGAGGAGAAATCCGAGTCAGAACAATAGTTAAAATTTTAACCAGGCAGGGGTGGCACACACCTGTAATCCCAGCATTTGGGAGGCTGAGGCAGGAGGATCGCCATGAGTTCCATAGTGAGTTCAAGGCTAGCCCGAACTGCAGAGCGAGACCCTATCTCAAAAAAAAAGTTTATAATTTTGAAATAAAATCAGAACTCTTTTTGTCAGTTCTGTTCATGTCAAAAAACCAAAGACGGTGTGTTTCCTTGAGAGTCATTTTCCTGTAAGAAGAGTCAGTCAAGAAGGACATCTAACTGCTTTGAACTTTTTTTCTTTTTTTTTTTTTAATGTGGGTACCGGGGGTTGAACTCAGGACCTTGCGCTTGCTAGCAGGCGCTTGTGCTGCTGAGCGATATCACTGGCCGTTTTTTCCTTTATGTGAGTATCAGGAGTCAAACTCAGGACCTCGCACTTGCCAGGCAGGCGCTTATGTCGCTGAGCCATCTCACTGGGCCTGCTTTGAACTTTTTTAAAAAATTCAACCGCAAAAGGAACCACTGGGGGGCCGGTGAGATGGCTCAGTGGCATAAGTGCCTGCCTGGCAAGCACGAGGGCCCGAGTTCGACTCCCGGAACCCACATACGAAAAAGGGGCCGGTGATATCGCTCAGTGGCACGGGCGCCTGCTGGCGCGCGAGGTCCTGAGGTCGACCCCCCGGTACCCACAAAAAAAAAAGGAACCACTGGGGTCTCCTCGTCCCATGAGTGCATGAGGGGCTTCAGTTTGTGGGGCCCTGGCTTTGTCTCCCTCATACGCGGCGTCTCAGGTGTGGCAGGGGAGGGCAGGTGGCTCTCGGGGCCTCCCCTCAGAGACGAGCCACAGCTCTGAGCCATGGGGTGGCGGCTTTGTTTTGAGGAACAAATACCTCAGGCTTGCAAAGCCATGGAAAATAAATTGCTGAGCAGCAAAAAGGAAGCTTTTTAGGACCAAAACACGGCATGTGTGTCACTAAGGGGAGATTTGTGAGTCACTTAGACGTAGGATTATGTTACACGTCAGTGTTGTGACAGTTGATTTCTCGTGTTGACTCCTCGCCAGCCCAAATCTGTGTGTGTCCCTATTTCTGTTTCTCACTGGTGATCTCTAAAGATGTAAGCTCCACCTGGAGTAGTGCGCAACTCTTAATCATCGCATCTGTCGCTATTATAGCGCTGTAATCCTCGTGTCCTCACTCACTGTCTTATTGTCTGTCACTCCAATGTGGGAATAGCACCTGTCCTTGTCACAGGGAGCCTCCTGATGGATAGGGACACCAACGCGGCCACCAGCCCTGACCGGAAGCACTAGGGGAGGAGGCGCCTGACCCAGAGGGGCTCTGCAGTTAGCTTTCTGGAGCTGTGACAGGTGCCTGAGAAAATCAGTGGATAAGCAGAGAGGTTCACTTTGGCTCCTGGTTTCAGGGTTTTCCGTCCCTGGCCCTTGACCTGCTGCCTTGGACCTGTGGTGAGACCACCCGTCCTGCAGGTGTAGACTACTCACCTCAGGGTGGCCGGAAGCGGGGGCGGGGCGGACGGGACCTGGTCCCAGTGTCCCTGTCAAGGCACCCCCAGTGACCGATTCCTCCAACCAGGCCCCACCCCAAAGGTTCCACCGCCTCTCGGTGGCCACTAGTGGAGCCCAAACCTTCAACACATGGGCCTTGGGGACAATCAAGGTCCAGGCCATCACCACAGGTGACGATCATAGCTGAGGGCGACAGACATAGCTGAGATGGATGGATGGAGTACAGACAGTTTCGGGGGCTCTGATGTGGACCCCTTCGTGGAAACCCCACGGCCAGCCAGCCTGTGGGGCAGGTGTTACCGTTGTGCCCAGGCCTTTGACTTGGACATACGGCAGACAGGTGAGAGGACATGGAGAGAGGAGGGCACACGTGTGTGTGCACACGAGCGTGTGGACGTGTGTTGGTGACAGGGACGCCCCTGCAGTTCTGTCCAGAGAGACTGGTCTGGAGGTGTCCGGGGACATCGGCATGGGGATGCCGAGATTGATACCTGCGGACGCAATGATGGACGTTCACCGCCAACCCGAGTAACTCACCAACCAGAGCCACTTTAACGCCCAAAAGAACCTGCTCGCCGGAGAGCTCGCTTGCGCGTCTGTCTGGGTTAGACTTGAACATGAGCAGGTGGTCAGTTCTTATTTTGAAGCCTTGATTATTTCTGTTGTGTGGTTTTGTATTTTCCCTGGATATTCCAGATTTAAGAAAATAGATTTTTTTCCCCTGGACTTATGTCTGAGCTTGCTTGCGCTTCATTAATTTGAATGTTGTCATTGACTGAATTGTCTCCCATTTAAGGCTTAAAGGCCCCAAGATTTAGAGACTGTTACGCGCCTGCCCCCGCCCAGCATCTCAGTCCTGCTTTTTTCTGTCTGCCGAATCCTTTATTTGGAGAGCTGAAGCACTCTTTCATGCATTTTTTTTTTCCCTGTGAGCCAAAAAACTAGGTTTTGCCGAAATTAAGTAGGTCTCGCATTCCGAGAGGCTGGGAGCCAGCTTTGAAGCCGCAGCGCGTGACTGTCACGTGGCTTCTCGGGGGTGGGGGGGAAGCCTCCTACTGCCTGGCTTCCTGCAGCACCTGCTGTGTAGACGCCCTGAGTCCGCACCCGCGGGGCCGGCTCATTTGGTTTGTCAGGCTTATTTGAAAATTTAGAGGTTGCGTTTTGTTCCTTCTTAATTTAAAAAAGAAAATCTTCTGAATCTCTTTGACCAGTTGCTTTGGTACATATGCGTTTTAAGATAGCAATACTTTTCGGTGTTTGCATTCAGTTTCTTTCTGAGTTGTGTTTTCTTGGTTTATTTCATGTTGCTCCTTGGGTACTTTATACTTAGCCATGTCAAATTAGAGTTTTGTAATTTCATTTTTAAGAACGGGCACTTAGCAAGACATAGTTTATGTCGCAACTAGCTTTATGCTGCTGATAAATGATAAACATTCATAAGAGATATTTTAAGCAGATTATGTGGTAAATTTCTGGATTGTGATACATGGAATGTTGGCTCTTAGAGAAAGAGGAAGAGCAAGAAAAAACAGAAAGTTCTGTGAGAAGTTTCCCTTATTGTGGCTGGTTTGGGAAAATTTTAAATTTTATCTGGCTAAAGCTCTGGAGAGAAGCTGTAGGCTGTAAGTGGCTTTCAGCATTTTTTCTTTGTTTGTTTGTTTATTTGGTTTTTGAGACAGGGTCTCGCTATGCAGTGCAGGCTGGCCTTGAACTCACTGTGAGCCCAGGCTGGCCTGGAATTCACAGCGATCCTCCTGCCTCAGCCTCCCTAGTGGTGGGATTAGGGGCATGCGCCACCGCGCCCTGCTTTGCATTTACGTTAGTGCACAGAAGAGCCACGTGCTGGGCCGGGTGTCCCCTCAGTGTGGTCACCTTTCACTTTCATAGCAGAGGAGTGGGGTGACCACAAGTATTTGTTCCCAGGCGAGGAAACAAAGGCTCAGAGAAGCTATACCGCTGGCCTGAGGCTACACAGCTGCTGAGAGGCAGACCCAGAACCTGAACCCAGCCCTTGAGTCCAGAGCCCGTCCTCTCCCTCGAGCGCAGCGCGACACACTGGTCCCCACCACAGGGGTCCGGCTGCTCATCACATCCCAGCATGACTCCTTGTTCTGCTAGATTTACCCATTTTACATCTCTTTGGTTTTAATTTTTCTTTGTGTTAGTCCACGTTTGCAGTCCACACAACCACGTCCCTCGTGGAGTTGTGCACACACGTGGCCACCTTGGTCCTTTTCCCGTCCCCTCCCCACTACCTCTTAGCACTGTGGCGGGTGCGGGGGACCAGTGGCACTGATGGCTCTCGCAGTGGCGGGAAGGTCGCTCCCGCTCGCAGGTGCAGGGTGAAGCTCCGGACCCTGCGCCCACAGCCCTGAATTCCAGTCTGGAGGAGGCCCTGCTGTGGGACCTTGAGAAGGGCAGTCCCGGGGCGGCCTGGGCTCGTTATCCGGTCATCAGAGCCGCGATGCCGTCCCTGGGAGCCTGTGGCCGCTGCCCGTTGGATGCTGAGCCTCCTGACCTCCCCAGGCTCCCGGGCAGCTGTGCGGTCTCCGTCCCCACCGCGGGCCCTCCCTACCCGCACCCCCTCTCCTTTTCCAAGACTGGGGATTGAATCCAGAGCCTTTACACTGATCTACAGCCCCAGCTCCTCATTTTTTATTTTGAGACAGGGTCTCGCTAAGGTGCTAAGTTGCCTCGACTGGGCCAGAACGTGCGGTCATCCTGCCTCAGCCTCCCAGAGTGTGAGATTACAGGCGTGCGCTCCCGCGCCCCACTCACAGCGGCGCCTGCGAACCCTGTTCCCGCGGATCCTGTGATGAGCCCTGTGCTGCCCGCCCGGTCCTGGGTGTCCTCCCGCCCTGGTGCCCAGCGCTGCCTGGCCCACTCTTGGGGTCTGGGGTCCCTGCCTTGCTCTCTGGCGCATCTCCATCTGGTCCAGGCGATCACCTCAGCCATTCCCGCATCGCTTTCCCAGCCTTGTCTCCTGCGCGCTTGCTCCCTGCTCCCAGCGGCACCTGGGTCCCTGAGAGGAGCAGGTTCGGGGCTGGGCAGGCGGGCGCCAAATGAAGGAGTGGACGTGGGAACCTCTGCCTGGACACCAGACGCTGCTGTCACCTAAGTCCGGGTCCCCCTTGGTTCCATGCGGCCATTTACGCCGGAAGTACGGTTTTCTTTGACTCCTCCTCCTCCCTCACTGTTGTTTGTGTCCGGGAACACTGCTGTGGCACCCGCTGGCATGCGATGGTGTCCCGACTGGTCCCTGTCACCTGCTGTCCCCACCTCCTTGCTTCCTTCCCGCCATGGCTGCTCACCTGAGCTGCTTATCCAGCTGCCCAGGCCCCTCCACGTCCCCACAGCCTGTCCTGCGGGCACAGTCCCAGCCCTGTTCCTGCCACATATGCTCTGTTCCCCGTGGACTTTACCCCGCGTGGGCCGTGAGCCCGGCTTGATGAGTGTGACCGCCTGTGTCGTCACTGAGCCGTGGGGTGGATCTCCTCCCTCACCCCAGCCTCTCCGTTCCAGGCTGCCGAGGATGGTGCTGCCCACGAGCCCTGGGGTGGGCTCGGGTGACAGTGGCAGTTAGGAGGCTCCCCTGCCATGGTGAGATGAACACTCCCCGGCCTGGAGCTCAGCTTCCCTCCCGCTTGCTGGCTGCTCGCCCTTCTGCCTTGGCAACGGCCCTGGGAGGTTCTCGCCAGCCCAGGAGCTGCTGTCGGTGAGGCAGTCCTCGGTGTGCTGTCTTTTTGGTTTGCTTTGGTTTGGTTCGGTGAGGCAGTCCTCGGTGTGCTGTCTTTTTGGTTTGCTTTGGTTTGGTTCGGTGAGGCAGTCCTCGGTGTGCTGTCTTTTTGGTTTGCTTTGGTTTGGTTTGCTTTTTGCAGTGCTGAGCAGTGCAGAGAGAGGGAGCAGATGGAGCCAGGAGCTGTCCCAGGGCCTTGCGGAGGGTGCTCCAGGCCGGGCTGTAGCTCAGCAGCAGGGCGCCTGCCAGGCATTCGAGGCCCCAGGCTCTGTCCCCAGCACTGTGGAGACGATGTTACTCTCGGACTTCCATGTAGACTCTGAGTGTTAGGCCACCTCTTTTGCTGGGCTGTGGCTAGAAAAGTGTGAGATTTATGTTCGCATCTGTAGGCCCTCCGAGGCCTCCTGCTCACCTGAATATTAGCTAGATACGAGGGCTGATCAAAATACACAGTTAATGTTTAAATAAAATTTAATTGCAGTAAAAGACATGTTGCCACGAACGTCCCTCATCTGAGCTGCTCATCCTCACTCACCCTCACTTTGAACACACTTATCCCATCATTCTTGCCACTTTCTGAAGCAATTCTAGAAGTCCTCTTTTGTGTCTCTACGAGGTGTGGTCAAAATATAGTAAATGCTGCTGCCAAGTGCCATCCAACAGAAAGGCAGCCTCACAAAGACATCGCAGTGTGTCCTTGTCTGTCTTTCCCATTGCTTTGACAAAATACCCAACACCCAAAAGTTAAAAGAGGAAAGGTTTATTTTGCCTTACGGTTTGTAGAGGTTTCAGTCCATAGTCAGTTGACTCCAAGGCATGGCGGCAGAGCAGAGGAGAAACAGTCCATGGCAGGGCAGCAGGAAGCAGTTAGCCATCAAGGAAGGAGGAGGGAGATAGAACCTTCCAGGCCACGCCCACAGTGACTCACCTCTTCCCACCAGGCTTCACCTCCCAGCACCACACCCAGCTATAAACCCTTCAGTGAACAATTCAGTATCACACACCCATGATCCAGTCACCTCCCCACCTGTGACCACATAAGGCTCTGGGGGGACATCTAGATGTAAGCCTCATAGTCCTCATTCACCTTATTCACAAGATCTGGCACCATGTGACTTCTGGCTCTTCCCCAAAGTCAAAATGACCAGGAAAGGTCAATGTTTTGAATCAATTCAGGACATGGAGGCAGCCACAACAGTACAACTAAAGACCCTCAGGAAAGAGGACTCCAGAGCTGCTGCAGAAAGGGGCAAAAACAATGGGATAAGTGCATTTGAAGCAGCTGGAAGGATTTTGAGAGAGATTGAAGGTCTGTCTTTTACTGTAATAAAGTCTTAAAAATCTGAACATCTGCTATCTTTTTTCCATCACACTTTGTAGTTTTGGACTTTGGGTTGGAACTGCATGGTGTTGGGAACTTGGGCTTCAGGGTTCGAGTCCCCCTGGCCTGGGCCTACTCTGCCTTTCCATTTCCCAGGCATCTGAGTCTTACTAAGCTGTGGGCTTCTTCCGTAAACCTCAGCCTCCTCGCTTGTCGCATGGGATGGGAATAGTACCTGCCTCGTGGGTGACTGTCAGGGCAGATGTGAGATCGTGTGAAAGCACTGCGCGTGACGTCTGGCATATAGAAGGGACTCAGCAGTAGCAGCTGCATGCATCTCTGTAGTTACCGAATTCACTGGCTCTTCCCTGCAGCTGCGGTCCTGCAGGTGTTGTTGTGGTGGGACCTGGGCAGCTCCCTCCTCCCCTCCCCGGGCGTGGGCCATTGGCCAGCGCCACACCCAGGCCAGGAAGCCTTGTGTCCCCAGGAAGTATGAGTAAGAGAAGTGACTCCAGTTCAGAGGACTCCCTGTCCCGTGCCTTGTCCTGGGTGGGTGACAGGCCTCTTGTAAGTGTGGTTGGTCTCCAGTGTGATCATGGTGGCAGATGGACCCTGAGTTGCCTTGCGTGGCCGCTGAGAGATGGCCGTGTTCGCAGGGGGCAGGGCCTGCTGCACATGGCCATCGTGGAAGGTAGCTGCTGCACATCACCAGTGCTGGGGCCATCCAGGTGGACAGTGTCCTGGGAGGCGTCCCCGTGACATGGGGCACACTGGCCAGCAAACACTGAAGGGCTGAGGTGGCCCGTGGGTCTCTCTGGGTGTCCAGGCCTGGGGGGTTGTCATAGTTTATAGCCAGATGTCCCCTTAAAGCCTCATGTGGTCACACACAGGACCTTCGGATGGTGATTGGATTGTAGTTAGAGCTGCCTTGCTGTCAGGAGGTGGGGCCTGGTTGGACGCGGGTCACTGCTCCTCCTCGCTGCCTCCTGCCTGCCGTGCCGAGAGCGGCCCTCCTCCACCAGGCCCCCGCGCCAGGCCGTCCTGCATTGGAGCCGGCTGACTGGGCTGAGTCCTCTAAAAGCCTTGACCCAAGATAAACCTCTCCTTCTTTAAGTTGCAGGTGTTGGGCATTGTGTGTCAGCAGCGAGGCAGTGCCTAGGACACGGGTGTTCCCTGTGAGTGTTGACATTTCCTAGGTCTGCGAAGGCCATGGACGCAGATACGGGGGAATGATATTTTCAAGTTGAATAAAGGAATGAATGAATTAGAAAAATAGAAAGTGTTCCTCGGACCTGAGGGGCCAAAGCTTAAGGGACAGTCTCCTGGGGTGGGTGCAGCAGACCCGTAGGGTTTGGGGACATTAGGGCCAACGCGGGGTCAGCAGTCGTCTGCGGCCATGTGCTGACTTCTCACTTTTCCAAAGAAAGTTTTGTTGGAAGGAAGCCGCACTCATCACTTCCGTGTCGTTTCAGTTTCTTTTTGCTGCAGCAGCAGAAGTGAGTAGTTAGGGCTGAGACCGTATGACTCACGCCAGTGCTTTCCAGAGCGCGCGGACACCAGTGTGACACAGAGGCCTTCGGTCTCTAATCGAGTCACATCCGAGGGTGCAGAGTTGAGCATCAGACAGACCCTGTAGCTCCCAGCTGCATGACCTCGGGCAGGTGGCCTCACCTCGCTGTGCCTCAGTTTCTTCATCTGAAAACTGAGTTAGCAATCGGAACCTGCTGCGCAGGCGCACGGAGCTCAAGGGGCGATGCATGGACGCCTGCAGTGTTCCCTGAGGCCATGCAGGTGGCAGAGGACGCTGCACAGGGCCGAGTCCCAGGGTGGATGCCACGGTTGTGAGCAAACCCCTCTCCTGCCTGGCACGGCTCACACGGGAGGAAGAGGGGGCTTAGTGACGTCGCAGAGCAGAACTGCTCCTGCATGGTGACCACGCAGCCCTGCGGAAGGGACGCGGCAGGCCGCGGGCCCCCTCAGCTCTGGTGTTTCATTGCCCTCGTTTGTGAGGATTCCAGCGGGATCGTTCTGAACTTGGAATTTAGATGCATCTTTCTACCTTGTTTAATCTGTCATTCATTCATCATTTATTCATTCGTCCGGCGTCTGCTGCACCCCCGGTCTGTGCTGAGCCTCTATGTGTGCCCACCTGTGTCAAGGACACGCCGGGGTTAGTCACCACGCTGTCTTCCTGGCCTGGGGCCAGTGCTGCTCAGCTATGAAGGGGCGAGGCCAGAGCGGAGGGGACACCAGGGCCTGCGCCTGACCTCGTTCTGCCGTGGCTGCTCCTCAGGGCGTTGGAGGGAGGTGGGATGGTTTCACTGTGGCCTACAGAGAGGCCCCGAGGTGTGATTTGGCTGTAACCTGATCCGTCTCAGTCTCATTTTCTTTTTTTTTGGTACCAGGAGTCGAACTCAGGACCTTGCGCTTGCCAGCCAGCTCGGTCTCGTTTTCTAAGTGATGCCCGCACACAGTACTCTATCACCTCACAGGCGCACACACACTTCTTAGGGGGACGCTGTGAGATGGCCTTCTCCGTGACAAATGTTACTTGCTTTTTTGTCTCTTCTCCCTGCAGAATGAAATGTGCCTGGCTACCCAGCAGCTTTCCAAGCAGCTGCTGGCGTATGAGAAACAGGTAACTGAGTGGTCCTGCCATGTGAGGTGGCGCTTGCTTCCTCCCTGCCTCCCGGGGGGCGCGGGTGTGCTTGCCTGGGGGGAAGGGAAGCGGGTGCCGGGGGCTGGGTGGCTGATCTCGGGGCAGAACTCCTGCATTCCGGTAACACCTGGCTCTTTTATCCTTTGCTCTTAGAATTTCGCCCTTGGCAAAGGCGATGAAGAAGTCATTTCAACACTCCACTATTTTTCCAAGGTGGTGGATGAGGTAAGATAGCAACCCGGGAAGTTTCTGCCTGGCTCTTGTTGACGTTTCCTCCTGGCTTTGGCCCTCTCGTTGCAAGACACAGTGAAATATCTGAGCTGTCTGGAGTTGTCGCTGTCCTCAGCTTCTGGCCTGATGGGCCGCACAGGACCCTGTGTGTGGATGAAAGCCTCCCAAAGCGAGGTTTCTAGGACCTCAGTGTCCTAGGAGGGCGAGTGCGTATCCCAGGGCTGCCGTAGCAAGTGACCTCAGCAAAAATGTCGTCCCTCCCAGCACCGGAGGCCGAGGTGTCTGCGGGGCCGCACACCCCACAGGCTCCAGGCCTCAGCCAGCTCGTGGTGGCTCTGCAGTGCCTTGGCTTGTGGCCGTGGTACCCCAGTCCCTGACTCTGACTTCATTGACTTCTTGCTTCTGTCCGTGTCTTTTCCTCTGATAAGAGCTCCCAACACTGGATTTAGGGCCCACTCCTTCATTTCATCTGCGAAGACCCTGCTCCCACGCTCCCACACGCGCTCGGGGGCCATACCCTTGGGACTCCACGGTCCGACCCACTGCCAGGGGTATAGTGGTTCTTATAGCTGTACTGTGTAATACGTGTGGGATATTGGAAAAACCATGATTGTTATGGGAAACGTGTGTACGTCCTAATTATAAAAATCACGAGAGCTCGAATACTACTGGGCCCTGGCAGGACACTGCAGAGTCAGGTAGGTACACGTTCCATTTCTAAGGGCTTTGCAGTATGTACTTAGAATAGAAAATCATGACAGAGAAGCAGAAAAGAAAATGCAGGCACCATTCCTGTCCCGTTTAGTGTACAAAGTGAGGCGCCGGGATTCATATAAAGTTATACTTACTGTATTTTCATTTCAGCAAATAAGTTCAGCAATCCACTACTCATTCAACAAACATTTGACCACCTATTATTAATCAGACTCTAGGGGTGGAGCTAGAAGAACAAGTAAGTCACCAGTTTTTACTGAGCTTTGTCCTCTGTCCCCCTGAGTAGTAGGAAGGAGACCAACTGTTTCCTGCCGCTGTGTTCTCACCTTTTGGCGTGCTTGGTCCCCCGCGTGGGTCACCAGTGTGACCCCATTCCTTCACTGCCTACCAGGAGGGAACCTGAGATCCCAGAGTTAAGGGCTCAGCCCCCCAAGACCACCCAGCTTCAGGTGCCAGTTGTGAGGCCAGGCCCCCCGAACTTCTGACTGCATGGGGTGGATCGGAGCTCTCTGAACCCTGCACAGATGCAGGTGGCACTGGGAGTGCTTCTCAGTCATGGCTGGAGCTGGTGGTGACCAGTGCCTGTCCCGAACGTCCCCCCAAAGAGCTGCTGCCAGAGGACACTCCTGTCCCCCAGGAGGTCCCAGGATATCACAAGCTCTGTGCCAGGAACTGGCATCAGAGGCCAAGTATCAGGACAAAAGATGCTCCCGTGCCCCTGCTGCTGGGAAATGGCAGGGTTTAGCAGTCCCAGCCAGGAAGCGGGGCGGAGACCAAGCACGTACTTCTCAGCGTGCCAGTGTCCACCCCGTGCCCCGGCTCTGGGAAGTGTGCGCTGACCCGGATGTAGGACGAGGAGGAATGTGACCGCGGAGCAGCCAGAGGGGATGTCGGGCAGTCGGGAGAAGTTTTCTCATTAGCTGACAGCAGGTACCCAAGAGCCTCGGCAGGCCCCAGCGCTGTCTCGGGGGAGCTGAGGAGAGGCGGCCACTCGTCAGAGCCCCGTCACTGAACCGCCGTCGAATCTGCACTCATGACCCGGACTTCTGGACAGCGATGATGGCTCTTGGTGGGGGCGAAGCTGGCCCTCTGTGGATTGTCACAGGCGCTGCGATGAGAGGGCCTAGACCTAGGAGGAGGAGAGGAGCCCTGGATCGAGTTGGAAAATCTCCAAGACAAATAATTCAACTCCAACATTAAAGAATGAAGCAACAGAAGTAGAGGTTGATGTGGCTCGTGTTTAATGGAAGGAGACTGTCCTTGTGAGCCCCAGAGAGCTCTGTGGGTGCTGGGTTCCCCAAAAGCAAGGGCTTGGTGGGGGTCACGTCTGAGTTGTGGTCATCACCGCCTCAGCTGACGGAGTGAGCTCCCGGGGTGCATGCCCCGCGCTCTGCTCTGTCACCACCGTGTGCTCGTGGTAGCCATGTGGGGAAGATGGCGCTAGATGCCCCAGGGCCCTGGTGGAGGGTGGCCCACGCTCCGTCTCCTCCGGAGCAGAAGCCCCACAGCAAAGGCAGACGGCAGCCCTGGATCCTAGGGAGGAGATCGGGAGGGAGAGGACCTGCGGGGAGGTTTGCCCCAGCAGAAGCGCGTGACCCTGGAAAGCCACTTGGTCTCCTGTGTTTTGGTGTCTTCACCTGTAAGCAGTGGCGGCAGCAGGAAAAGCCGTGTGCCGTCTCAGCACCGAGCACAGAGCCGCACACAGTGGGGGACTTGTGACGATCATTCAGGAGCTGTGAGAAGGATGACTTTCACACACGTCCTCATGGCAACCGCTGGCCTGGCTTCGGGTGCTCCCAGCAGGACGGCCCGGGAGTGTAGGAGGACGGCGGTGCCTGTCCCTGGAGTGGCACAAGTTGAGCAGAGCGGGACTCTGAGCTCAGAGCCGCTGTGCGGCCACAGCCCTAGAGGGCAAACCCAGGGGGTGGTGTGGGGTGCGAGTGTGTGGCTGTGTCACTGCTGGGGGAAGCCTCGCCCTACATGACTGCAAGGTGACGCCCCTCAGGCGCCCGGCAGGACTCCCCAGACATACCCCACCCACCGAGTTCCTCGCTGCCACCCAGACCCCCAGAGGCCCAAAGCCTCATGACAGTGCCACCTCCAGGTCGTCATGGGGAGCGTGGACTTGAGACCCAGCACCCGGTGTGGAGCCCGGCTGTGCCAGGGAGCTCAGAGTCTGTGCTGTCCGTAGAGGGGACAGCAGAGGCCGCCTGGCTTGCAGAGTGGCACACGAAGAACCCACAACAGTAGCACCAGAGGTGACCGTCCTGCTTCCTCTGACGCGATTTGCAGAGCCAGCATTTTGCAAGCCTGTGAGGTGGACAGGAAGCTGTGGGAAGCGGTGACGCCTGAGCACGGTCCCTGAGCTTAGCAATCGCCTGCCACCTGCAGAGCCGCCATCCACGGCCAGCGCTGCCCGTGTGACGCAGCCTCTTCGTGACAGCCGACGGCAGCCTGGGAGGTGGCCGGTGGCGCTGAGCGCTGCCAGCAAACAGCATCGGGTTCCAGGGCGGGTGTGGCCACTGAGAACACAGAGCTGGTTTGGTTTGCACAGCAAACAGAGGGGTCGGAGACGCCTTGAGCAAGCTTCACCCGTGCCCCCGTCATCTGGAACCTGGCATTTCTTTTCTTCTCTTCTCTTCTCTTCTTTTCTCTTCTCTTCTCTTCTCTTCTCTTTCTTTTTTTTTGGTTCAGTACTGTGGATTGAACCCAAGACTTTCACACCAAACTACATTTCCAACCCTTTTTTATCTTTTTATTTAGAGACAGGGTCTTGCTAAGTTGCCAAGTTCAGCAGGCTAACATCCAACTTCTGATCCTCCTGCCTCAGCCTCCAGAGTGCTGGGATTACGGGCTGGGATTACGGGCATGTGTTCCCACCCCAGCTTGCGTCTCATTGTCAGCCCTGTATCCTGTGCTTCACGACGGTTTCTCTTTGCTCAGGAAGCCTGCGGAGCTTTTTAACTACAGCAGGTGTTTCATGCGGCCCGTAGTGCCATGAGGCCATGTCACCGATAAGGTGTGCACCTCGCCTCAAAAGAGTTCTTTCCCTTTCAGCTTAACGTTCTCCACACAGAGCTGGCTAAGCAGCTGGCAGACACCATGGTGCTGCCTGTCATACAGTTCCGGGAGAAGGACCTCACAGGTAAGCGACAGAGCCCGCTGCGTTTCCTTGCAGAATACGAATGCATTTAACAGTTGCTGCTGCGAGAGTTCTTCATGTGTGGGGTCCCTGAGAGGCACCCTCAGTTAGCAAGCTGCGCCCCCCGCCCCATCTCTGGTCACACAAAGGTCACAGGCAAATGAGAAGACAGATGCGGGATGGAGCCCTGTAGTGTCCTGTGGAGGCTGCAGGGGCAGACAGAGCAGGAAGGCTGGGTGCTAGGAAGGCTTCCTGGAGGAGGAGACCTCTGGGTTTGGAGTCGTATGTAAACGCTCACTGAGGACACCGTGGCGGGGTGTGTTTAGAGGTCAGGAATGTGCCGGCCTTGGGAACAGTGGGTGCTTTGGAAAGTATGAGGTGTGATAACACATCGCCATCAGTCTCCCTCAAAATCCTCCCCTTCACCTCCAACACACTCACCCCATCGTTCTTGCCACTTTCTGCAGCAGTTGGCAGTTTCTATCCAATAAAAGCATCATGCTGTGTCCTCATCCACCTTATTCACCGTATCTGCCCCTGTGTGGCTTCTGGCTGTCTCCCAAAGCCAAAATGACCATGAAAGAGGGACGTTTTGAGCCAATTCAGCACAGTGAGGCAGCCAGGACAGCACAACTAAAGACACTCAGGAAAGAGGACTGCAGAGCTGCTGCAGAAAGGGGCAAGGATGTGGGATGAGTGTGTTTGAAGTGAGGGGAAGATTTTGAAGGGGACTCATAACACTGTCTTTCACTGTAATAAAATTTTAAAATTTAAACATTTACTGTGTTTCTGACCCGGCCTCACATGGTGGGAGGCTTGGCAGGGACGGCTGGTGGCCGTACCTTCTGTATGGCTCTCCAGGTGTCCCTGTCACTGGATAGGCAGCCCACTCTGGGTGAGTCAGGGGATCTGTGACTGCTTCTCAGAGCCTAGCTGGCCTGTGCAGCGGCTTTCAGTTCTTGAGCTAAAATAAAACTTCAGAATAATTTTATATCTCTTGGAAATCAAAGTAGTCAAAGAATGAATATAAAAAAGAATTCATAATCTTGAAAAAATGTTAGAAAAGGAAACCCAGACCTGCTAGTCCTATTGTTCTTTCTTATTTCATGGAAAGTGTTCCTTACCTAGAGAGTAAAGAACTATATTTGAAGCCGGGTGTGGTGGCGCACACCTGTAACCCCAGCACTCAGGGAGGCTGAGGCAGGAGGATCACAAATTTGAGGCCAGCCTGAGCTACATAGTGAGTTCAGGGTAAGCCTGAACTATACAGGGAGACACTGTCTCAAAAAAACCCCAAACAAACAAACAAAACAAAACCGTATTTGAAGAGCACTCAGGGGAAAAAAAATTGCTGCCTGAAAAAGCCTTCACCCCAGTCCTGGAAGACCCATTCAGTGTTGGGCTTCTGGGCAGAAAAGTGCAGTTACCCTAAGGGCACCCGTTGAAGGTGACCTTTCCCCCAGGCCGGGGCATGGCACTTGGGCAGAAGCCCTAGCCGGCCAGTGGACAGTGAGAGCGCCGAGTCCTCCTGGCCGCTGGTGTGCAGGAAGCCTGCGCTGAGCAGGAGGTGGGCTTTTCCCTGTCGCTCACTTGTTGACACAGAGCCCAAAGCCACTGAGTGCCGGCTGTGCGACCACCCAGCCCCACCTGGAGTCTAACCCTGTGCTTGTGGAGAAGATTCTGTCTGCATGCAGTCTGGGAGCGTGTGGGGGTCGATTCAGAGCAAGCCCGATGTCCGGTAGGAAGAAGTCGCCAACCCCAAGTCCTGCAGGCAGGGCCAGGTTGAGTCTGCAGGCCAGGTGGCCGGCACAGACCTGGCCTTGGGGGCACATAGTGACCGTGGCCTTCGTCAGTCCAGCGTGACCCGACGCGTCACACACAGCACAGAGTGGCGATTCTTTTTTTCTTTGAGACAGGGTCTCCCTGTGTAGTTCAGACTGATCTTGAACTCACTATGTAGCCCAGGCTGGCCTCGAACTCATGGCAATCCTCCTGCCTCAGCCTCCCAGGTGCTGGGATTACAGGTGTGCACCAGCACGCCCTGTGCACAAAAGTGTAAAAGCTGGAGGCAAGCGGGAAAGAACGTAGGTGTTAAGTGCTTGCTGTGCCCGACGGAGAGAGTGGGTGGTGTGAGTGCTGTGGAAAGTACCACGATCCTCTGGGGATCTGTCCGTGTTAAGTCCCCTCCCTCCCCGTGCCGGGGATGGAACCCAGGGTCTTGCATGTGCTAGGCCAGTGCTGTGCTGCGGAGGGATTTTTGGTTTTGTTTTGTTGTGGTTTGGTTTGCTTCGTTTGTTTTGTTTTTTGAGACAGGCTTGGTCTAAGTTGTCCAGGCTGGCCTTGAACCTGCAATCCTCCGATCTTCCTGTCTCAGCCTCCCAAGTGGCTGGGATTACAGGAATGCATCACCGTGCCCAGCCTGTTTTTAAGTTTTTAATCTTGGGCATTTATTGCTCTCAGTGACCTTGTCGTCTTGGGTTTATTAATCCATCATTATGCATGATGGGTGTCACACCTTTGTTGGGCAATGGTTACTGGTGTTGGCTTGTTCCAAGTAGACTATGCCGGATTGTGGGTTGTCATTAGCACAGCACCTGCATTCCTGTCCCTCTGGGTCTGGTCCTGACTCCATTCTCAGGACAGATGGTTAAGATCCTTCGTGCAGGGGCTGAAGACCCAGAGGTGAAGTTTATCCTCCAGGTCGCCGTGGCAAACCTGGCCACCACACTGTCTGCCTGCGTCCCCAGAGCCAGCTCCTTCCTAGGGCAGTCAGGGGCACCAGGCGCGAGGTGAGAGCAGGAGTTGGGCCACCGGGCCAGGCCTGGCAGAGAGAGAGGGCCGGAGTGGCCCCGGGCGCGGGCAGCGCGCACTCACAGACTCAGAAAGCAGAGCTCAGGGCTGACGTGTTTTAGTTTTCTTTGCGCTAAGCTGTTTTCTTCTCCTTTGTGCAGAAATAAGCACTTTGAAGGACCTCTTTGGACTTGCCAGCAACGGTAGGCCTCCCACCTGGGCTCGGTGGCGAGGGTGGGTCCCCTGTGTGGGAGGAGGCGCTGAATGAAGGTCCTCGCCTTTCCCTTCCCCGGCCTCCCTCATCTTCTTCTTTTTAGACCACGACCTCGCGATGGCCAAGTACAGCAAGCTTTCTAAAAAGAAGGAGAACGAGAAGGTGAGCAGACCGCACGGGCTGTTTGGACTTCGTTCCCTCGCGCCCTCTCGGGGCTTCCTGTTGAGTTCGCGGCGTTGGACTGCCTTGCGTTGCTTCCTTTTTTCTCTAAATCCTCTCTTAAAATGATTCTGCATCTCAAGGAGGCCTTCACTTCCCTATCCTAACTTTCCAGCCCGCTTTGTGGAAGGCAAATCTGGAACCCGTCAGACGATGATCGCACAGGGGCTCTGCGCCCGGGGTTCACTCTGATTCTTCAGCCCCCAATTTCTGGGTGTTCGGCTGCAATAGAGAAGAGCAAATGTCCTCATGCATGGAACTTTTACTTCTGTTCTGTGACTTTCTTGGGCAAAATCATCTCCTTACGATAGTCTTGCCAGTGAACCACGCGTGTGTGGCTTCAGGGCCAGCTGCCCGCCGTTCTCCTTAAGCAGTGTCGCACTGTTACAGCCACCAGGAAGCTATTGGCTTCCCCTGGGTGCAGCCTCACAGACTCAGAGCTGCTATTGCTCTGGGATTTTGGATTTTCAGTTGGGACTTTCTTTAAATTTGAGATGGAACCTTATTTAAGTGTTACTGTGTTTGTTACCAAAATGGCTATAATGAATATCCAGACGCGTGTCAAGTCGCATGCTCCTGCAGAATTGTCACAAGCAGACAGCCTGAAGTTTTCCCTCCACTCTGAATCAGGTGAAGGCCGAGGTGGGGAAAGAGGTGGCAGCTGCGCGGCGGAAGCAGCACCTGTCGTCCCTGCAGTATTACTGTGCCCTCAACGCGCTGCAGTACCGGAAGCAGATGGCCGTGATGGAGCCCATGATAGGCTTCGCCCATGGGCAGGTAGGGAGGAAATGTGTTGGCACCTGGCAGGTACTGAGGCGTTGTCACAAAGCAAAGCGGATGCTTCCTGGGGTTCAGCACTTGGGAGCTTCTGGCCGGCCGGGCCATCTCGGCTGCCGTGTGAGGCCGTGCGCTCTGGAAGTGACGGTCACACCCCAGGCTTTCCTTGGGAGGAACCTCCGTGGTCCTTTGTCTCTGACCCAAATGAAAGCCGAGTCTGGTCCAGTGTTCCCAGAAGCAGTTGCAGGCTCAGGCTGGGAGCCCGGCATGTACCCCGGGCTGTCAGTGCTGTACACTCTCTGTGTGTGCTCAGGCCCTCCCTTAGGGGTTGCTGCCCATCCATGCATTCCTGAGGTTATGAGTGTGTCCCTGAGGGTCTCACCTCTGGAGCACAGGGCAATGTCACCAGCGCTTTGCAAAGTCTTCTGCAGAGAATACTGGTGTCCTCCCTCCGACTTAGTGGCCTTCTGACCGTGTAAGGGACGCTCCAGCTGCGGGGCGGGACCGCACTGCAAGGGAACAGGGCAGGTGGCAGGGACAAGCTTGAGCGTGTCCGGCTGCTGGGGCCCCCTCCCCTGCTGTGGCCCCATAGTGCTGGCTCCAGAACTGCACGTTGGCCATGAGAAATGGACCCAGAACCAGCTCTCACTGGACAACGGAGGGACAGAAAGGAGTGTGAGGAAGGAAAATATCGATAAAAATGAAACTGCCACTTTTTGAAGCCCACATAACATTTCTTATAACGTTTTAGTGAAATATGTAATATTTCAAAAGGAACACATCTGTTCCATCAGGGAAAAGGTATGCAGAGAGGGTCTTCAAGCATCGGCACCCAGCTGTCTGAATATGGGGGCTGCGTGGTTCATGGGGAGTGGCTGCCATCAGCTCGTGCCTCAGGACATTTAAATGGAGTAGTGTGACCCTTCTGAGTCACCTGAGTGAAGCTGGATTGAACCCTCAGGGGCCATGCAGCGTCCTCGTGGTGGGCACCTGGGGCAGGCACTGCGCTGGTCTCCCTCCTCTGGTGATGTGTCGCACCCCAACCTGGAGCACTGCTGGCTTTGCTACAGAACGGTGCTGTCTTTGGTTAATCCCTCCTGTCGCGGTGCCCTGCCTAGATTGACAGTCTCTGCCTTTAGCCCAGGCCAGGGAGGGAGCAGGATTTAGTGTCCCAGGAGCACGAAGGCTGCAGTGTGACCAGTCGGTGCCCAGAGCATGGTTGGTGGGAGGAGGGACCTCACAGGCCGAGGGGACAGCTTTGTGGCCAGCTGGCTCCATCCTGCAGCCAAGGACTATGCCACTTGTCCCAGCCGAGGTTTTTCAAGTGAGTGCAGCTGGCCACAGGGAGAGAAGAGCAGCCCATGGCACCCATGACACACCATCTTTGCTGGGTGGCAGGCACATCTGCTTGGACGACTGCGAATGGCACGTTCCATTTTTCCTGTAAAAAGTGTCCGGATTTCAAGACTCGGACCAGTTAGTCCCTTCCCCTGTGGAGTGTTTAAATCCTGCCGAAAACCTCAGTCCTCTTCTTAGAGAGGGTTGTCAAACACCATGAGTCTCACAGATGGTCCCGAGGTGTTTGCTCCCCTCCTCCCCGGCCCTTGGGAGTCGGGGTGTCCTGGGCGCCCACCTTTCTTAGAGGGGTGGAGACTGACTCGGGCTGCTCCACACCACCCGCCCCGGAGAGGTGCGCTGACCCAGCCCAGCCCTGTGTGCCCCTGGTTAGACAGGTTTGCAGTCGCATCAGGACTCAGTCCTGATGCCTGCAAGCCAAGGCCTGGCAATTTGTGTCCAGGCTTTGAGCACATAAAAGTGAACTCAGTGTCACGCTGACAGTCAGCACTAGGTGACGCGTACAGAAAGTGGTGCCTTTCCTTCCTCTCATCAGATTTCTCTAGGGATCAGGCGAGCCCCTGCCCGAGGAGCTTACAGTGTTGCGGAACCCCGAGGATGCTCACCTGAGACTGATGAGCATCGCTTTGACGTTTGACAGCACAGGGGCTCAGAACGGCACAGGCAGCATTGATCTTTGTAGGATTCAGAGGTCACGGGGCCAGGACTTGCCCTGCATGGCCATCGACTGCTTTTCCCCTGTGATACCTAAAGATGCTGGCATCCACGCCTTCCCAAGGCCCGGGTGGAGGGAGGAAGTCGGAGCCCTGCCGATTATGCCTCTTGGTCTCCGGGTCAGGCTCATTTCTATGCCTCCACCTGAGGCAAGGTGGACTTCGGTTCCTGGCAGGCTGTGGCAACGTGTGAGTCGCTGCGGCGGGTTTGCTGTCTGGTGACCTCCCACCTCTGGGCGTGTCATGTGCAGCAGTGCCAACATCCTGTCCAGGTTTTCTGAAGCTGTGGCCAGAGAGGAATGGAAGGCTGAGCTTTCCAGAGTAGCGGCCGAGGATGTCAGTGGTGCCCGCAGTGTTCTTGTCCCCTTCCTCCTATGTGCTACCATGCAGGGGGTGCCGGGCTCCCAGGCTTTCTGGGAAGGAAGTGTCTTCCAGGAGTCCAGGAAGGAAGGATCCCTTCCACTGGTACCAAACCCAGCAGCTGCAATTTCATTTTCAAACTGCATGGCCCCCAAGTGTCCTGGAGGCCACTGTGCCCTGGCAGAGAAAGCCTCCATCGCAGAACACTGAGAGCAGAAGCGGGCCTTGTTCTTTCTGCATGATCCCCCTGTGCTCGTGTCACAGTGGCTGTTAGCCCAGTTTCCCTCTGCGGCGAGCGTCTCAGCCCAGCCCTCATCGCGTGCAAGGCTTGAGTGAGCTGGGTCACATGGTGGCCGAGGGCAAGGACGTCCCATGCTGGGTGGGAGCGACCACTTGTCAGTTTCTTGCTGGCGTGAGCATGTGCCACGCACCACACACCCGCCTGGTGCTAGAGGCAGGAAGTCACTACTCAGCACTCGTGCGAGAGCTGCTGCTGGTCATTTCCGGAACCAGCACAGCACCAGGCCGAGATCCCTCAGTGTGGCTCGTACATCAGCCTCTCGGCAACACAGCTGCGTCCCCGTGTACTTGGGACTTGGGGAGTCACCCCGCTCATGTGGTGGCTCTGTGGACAGCCGCCAGCAACAAGGACACACACCCAAGTCGGCTGCCCCCAGTGCCGGGCCACATTTGGGGAACCCAGCAATCGCCTCCTCCGGATGGTTTCAGGATTTCACCATTGTCTTTCAGATTAGCTTCTTTAAGAAGGGAGCGGAGATGTTTTCCAGGAGCATGGACGGCTTCCTCTCCTCCGGGGCGGACATGGTTCAAAGGTAATGCGGCCCCAGGTGCGGCCCTGTGTGCCTGCTGCCCTTCCTGCTGAATCTGCGCCCCAGGGTATGGTCCTCACCCGGATGTGGCAGTGCACGCCTCTGATCCCAGCACTGGGGGGCTGAGGCAGGAGGAAGTTCGAGGCCAGTGCTGGGATTGCAGGTGGGCACCACCGGGCAGTGGGATTCCTTACAACAAACACTATGGGCATTGCACAGCTGGGTCCTGTGACCGCCAAGGCTGGGGCCTGAGTTGGACGATGCAGAGCCAATGGCTTCGTCCATAAGGCAGGCAGCTTCGGGTGCAGTGAGGGCCCCGCCACCTGCTTCTTAGTAGTGCAGAGTTGGCCGGGGTCAAGTGACCGACCTGTCACCATCCGTCTGAAGCATCCAGGTGGAGCTGGAAGCAGAAGCAGAGAAGATGCGAGTGTCGCAGCAGGAGCTGCTCTCTGCGGACGAGTCTGCGTACACTCCAGACTTCGATGTGGCTGCCCCTGAGATCAACCGGAACCTCATCCAGAAGGCCGGCTACCTGAACCTGAGAAAGTGGGTGCAGTGCCCACCCCTTCTAAGCTCCATTCCTAGGAAGCGGCCCCCGAGGCCCCAGGGTGGGCGGGGACACTGGGGAGAACGCGAACCCCAGCACCCCCACCCAGCCGCCAGAGCCTCCCGCCCAGGTGCAGGGAGAGTCAGAGCCCAGTGCCAAGGCTCCAGGACGCTCTCCTCTCTGGCAGCCACTCAGCTGCTGTGATCTGGGACCTTTGAGTTACTGTCCGTGGGGCCCAGCAGGCCGGGGAGAGCCCGGTGGGCCCACTGGGCAGGGCCCACCAAGGCTGGGAAGCCTCAGGTCCTCCCAGAGGGCGTCAGGCATTGAACCCTGAAGGGGTGGGCAGGCTCAGACCGTCTGGGAGCAGAGATGTGATACCAAGGTGTGCAGGGTCATCAGCCTCCCTGCCAGGCCAAGCCTCAATTTCTCACTCTGACCACTGGCCCTGCTTCAGACAGTTTTTTCACAAGGAGTGAATGAGGTTATCCTGGTGGGCAAAAGTCTTCCAGTGTCAGTTTTAGGAATTTCCGGGGCAGTGAGGACACCCGGCACCTCGCACACAGTTCCTCCTTGGCTTTACCAAATTCAGTGGCTGTGGCTGCTGTCCCCACGCAGGGATACTTTCAGAAGAACTGCAGCTCTTTCCTTCAGGCAGAGCCGAGCCTGTAGACTGCGGAGATCGTAAGCCACATGTTCCGGTTAAAAACTCCCCGATCCTGTGTGATTTGCCAAGGACTTGCCTTTTCCTCCGTAGGCAGCACACTAGATGAGAACGACCTCCCGGAAGAGCACAGCCCGGGCTGCTGGGAGCCCTGGGACTCAGGGTCATGGGGTGTCTGTGGGCTGAAGTGACGCAGGCCTGTCCTGCCCGTGCGCCTGGCGTTGCCCTGGGGCTGGCACTGCTGGTGGGAGTCTCCCCGATCTTGAGGGCTTCTGTCACTTGAGTGATGTGGCTCTGCAGAAAGCAGGGCATTGCTTGTAAATGCCAGGTGGCAGCTGGGCACGGAGACCCTCATTTCCTTTCCAGTGCTGACAGGCACCTGCCTCTCCATTCCCACAGCAAAACGGGGCTGGTGAGCACCAGCTGGGAGCGGCTCTACTTCTTCACCCAGGGCGGGAACCTCCTGTGCCAGCCACGGGGCGCCGTGGCCGGCGGGCTCATCCAGGACCTGGACAACTGCTCGGTGATGGCGGTGGACTGCGAGGACCGGCGCTACTGCTTCCAGATCATGGCTCCCAACGGGAAATCGTACGCCTTGGGGCCGCCCCAGGAGACAGGCCCACTCTGGGGCTTGGGACCTTTAGGGATGGTGGTCTTTTGTTCACCTGGCCCCCACAGAGTCAAGCCCAGTGAGGGTCTTATTCAGGGAGCCTGCCTTTGGAGGAGAGGTGGCCTGCATGTCTCAAGGGACAGAGGTGGAGACGTCTCCTCTCCAGGCTGCAGGGCGGTATCAGCCATCCTGCCTCCACCTTTGGTCCTAGTCGCGGTCCCCCCTGCAGTTCCAACTCTGGTCTGAGGGTCCTCACCTACAAGACAGCAATGAGATCTGTGTTTCTCATGTGCCATCAATTAGAGGAACAAAGGAAGCAGAGGCCCTCCCAAAGCTGGGGTGGTGACACCGCTGTCACCCACCTGGGCCTGGGCCTCCGTTTGCAGATTTATCAGTGCTCAGAAGCAGTGCTGAGTCCCCGGATGTGGTTGGAGCCAGTAGGGTGACAGGACTTGGTCCCCAGTGGGGAGGCAGCCTTGGGCTTGGGGCAGAGTTCAGCCTCCTCGCTTACGTTGGAGGGGGCGGGGCGTCTGTCCAGGTGCAGTGGCACTGGCTCAGCCGGCATAGGGCATGCTCGGTCAGAGAGCTGCTGCCCTGACGTGGACGTGCTCTGTTCCAGGGGAATAATCCTCCAGGCGGAGAGCAGGAAGGAGAATGAAGAGGTAACTAGCGCCCCGCCTTCCGTCTCGCCTTCCTCCCAGTGCGGTGGTGACTCTGGGACTCAGGGCTTCTCTTCCCTCTGCAGTGGATCTGCACCATCAACAACATCTCCAGGCAGATCTACCTGACCGAGGACCCCGAGGTAATGTGCAGCCCCCCAGGCCCAGAATCCCGGTGCCCCCGCCCGCGCCCCGCCCCACTGAGCAGTGTCACCCGTGGGTTCCAGGCCGTGGCCATCAGGCTGAACCAGACGGCTCTGCAGGCGGTGACTCCCATTACAAGTCTGGGGAAGAAACAAGAACACTCCGGCCCCAGGTAACCAAGGACAGAGAGAAGCAGCCTGTGTGGGGCCAGGCTCTGTTGGGGATTTGATGGAGGAGTTGCCACCTGACCCTCCTGCCCTGTCCCGCCCCGCTGGGGGGAAGCCCAACCCAGGCCAGGAGAGGTGAACATGTCACCCCGGGTCTACACTGCAGATGAATGGCGGGCCCAGGATTCAAACCTGCCTGATGCCAGCGTCCCACCGGGCCACGTTGCTGCAGTCCGAGCCACTAAGGCTCACGTCACGGGTCCCGCCAGTCAGGAGCTCTCCCCACATTTTAGGAGCATCAACAAAGCACCATAAACAAAAGATGCGTGCGCTGGGATGGAACCCAGGGGCGCTCTGCCACCGAGTTCTGTTCCTCAGCTCCGTTGCCCGGGTGATTCTCCTGCCTCAGCCTCTTAAGTGTTGGGATAACAAGCGTTCTACCACACCTGCCAAAGATTTTATCTTTTCTAAATGAGAAAATCATCTTTGATGTGTCCATGTTACTGCCCAGGCCTCCTCTGCACATGTGCTGATACTTTCAGGTGCATTTGCTTTTATTTTCATATGTACATTTTAAATATGTCTACATTCTTCATAATCGTTTTTTAATCTAACCGCACGTGATTCCATCGCTTATTATTAGCGGTTGAGTGTTTGGGTCATCTCCCCTTTTGCCCGTTGTCATTAACAGTGAACGTTTCCGTACAGATGGGTCTCCTCTCGATTCAAGTCCTGCTTCCGGGTTGATTCTAGGAATCCCACCCCTGTGTTCATGGGCGTCTCGCATGTCTGAGTGGGTGGAGGGCTGTGTTATTCATCGCACTAATGAAATCACGGCATCAAAGGGCAGTTTAAATGATGACACTGCTTCGTGTCCAGCAGGAGGAGGGGCCCCTGCTCCTACTGTATAGGTGTGACCCAATGACTGCCAGAAGTCGTGATCTCAGGGGTCACATAGCTCCCAGGGTGACACACCCCGCCCTGGGTGCACAAGGAGGGAGGGAGGCCAGAAGGCAACGCATGGGCTTGACTGTGTGTGACCTGGGTGCCCTGCTCAGGAGTTACGGGTTTTGAGGAGTGACAGTCATAGCCTGGTTTAGGAAGACTGTCGCATGCAGCCCAGCACAGGATAAACTAACAGGGCTGGCGGGGGAAGGACAAGCAGAGGTGATAAAAGTGGGGACACGGCAGCGAGGCTGGGACAGCTGAGTACGGTCAGGCAGTCATGGTGCGCACTGTTTCGACTCTGAGAAAAGCACCGTAACAGGAAGCAGAAATGCAGACCCACGGGGCACATCATGAGTCAGGGGTGGCCCTGTCCTGCATGTGAGGTGACAGAAGCCTGAGTGCACGTGGGGTAGAGACCCCGAGACTGAGGTGGAGCTTGGCATCCTCTCCCCAAAGGTGGCCCTCCATGCCCCACCAGCTCTGAGGTGACCTCTCTAGGGGACTGCAGGACAGGGCCCCTCAGCAGAAGACGTGATTGGTTTTCTAAAAAGACCTAAATTGCAGCTGAGATTTGGTCAGAAACAGACTTTTCTCCCTTTCTAGAGTAAATCACGTTCTGAGGCAGAACGGACTTCACAGAGGGACAGAAAGAGCACCCGTGGGGGTGCCTTAGCTGGCGCTGAGTTGACCCAAAGCCCAGAGGGGACAGATACGGCTGCCAGGTGGCACTAGAGCTGTGGAGAGGAGACTGTCCTAGGGTCAGGCTCGTGAAGAATAAAAAAGCGTTTCAGGGAGAGTGGGAAAGCAGAGAGGAGCTGCGTTCTTGAGAACAAACCGCCCTTTACGTGGCAGCAAACCCGCATGCCGCTTCCCCGGCCCCACAGTTGTCATCCACCTACGCCGCTGTCCGCTGCTCAGCCGTGTCACATGGCCACTGCTGCTCAACCCGGGCTAACGAGGACACCTAACCCAGGAAGACAGGCAGAAGGGAAACCTGTCCTTGGTTAAAACGAGGAAAGGCACCACAACATCAGTGGCCAGGGCGCTGGCGTGGGGAGCACGGAGGACCCCGGCCAGGCCTGGCTGTGGAAGTCAGGATGAGGCACCAGCCTTGCTGCAGCGACTGGAAATGGTGCCCACCTGACAGGGCAGGAAGAGCTTGGCGGGTCTGTGAGGCAAGCAGAGGGACAGGGCCAGGTCACGGGGAAGGCGGTCAGGAGCCGGGAAGCCGTGAGGATTGGAGGGGGTTGTGAACGTGAGGCAGGGCGAGATGACCACCTCCCACCTCTAGGGTCCGCCCTCGCGGCTCCGGACCAGAGAGGACCCAGGGCTGGGCGAGGGGAGACAGAAGTTCGCAGCTCTGGATTTAATCCAGAGGCGGGGCCTGTGGGCTGTGAGAACCACGAGATGGGCAGGAAGGGCAGATGGAGGTGGTAGAGACGAGGAGAGTTCGGTTTGGGCCACACTAGGTTTGAGGCCTGTGAATTGTCCCCCAGTTGTCACACAGTCACCAATGGCTCTGGTCCAGCGCAGAGAAAACGTCTGGGCAGGTGAACCAGGCAGGAGCTCAGCAGTACGAGAGAGACCCGGGGAGGGGCAGGCTCCCGAGGAGCCCCAACATCTGGAGAAGGGACAGCAGGGTCGGGAGGAGCAACACCTGCACATCTGGCACCAGTGGAAACCCAGAGAACTCCGAGACCACGTCCACGAGGTGCTCGAGGGGTCCATCAGGCAGCGCAGTGCCCCTTAGAGCTAGGGACGTGAGGCTGTAGGTGACACTTGACATCGTGTCACTCCCCAGAGTGCTCAGTGGCTCCCTGGGCTAAGGTCAAGCTCCTGACTCCTACGGGATGTAACCTGGCCCCGTGCCACCCTGACTGGGTCGCCTCCCCTTTGCTGGCTGGGAGCCAGAGCCATGGACGCTCTCGGAGCTGCTCGCACCTCTCCCGTGCTCAGCTACCACATCGCAGCTGTTGTAAGGAAAGCACTTCTGAGTGACAGGGCCCCACAGCACAGGCGGCGCTGAAGCCACCTCCGCCTTCACCTGGCTCACGGAGGCCCTCTAGCAGCCGGGTCTCCTTCTCTGCTAACCTGGCGTGTGAACTCGGTCACCTCCGAGGGTCCTCGCAGAGCCGGCCTGCAGGCCTGCGCACTGTGCTGTCTGTATCCGGTTTGGGGAGCATCCGTCAGGCAGCCGTCTCCTGCAGTACGTTCAGTTATTGACAATGTATCAACATAAAAGTATCCAGTGCACAGAAAGATAACAGAGGGCTTGTTATTGCGCGCACAATGGAAGTTAAAATACTGCGATATTCTTTGCCCTGGAAGGAGTCTTCACTGTAGCTGGAGAGGAGAGACATTAAGAAGTGACGTTAACTGCAGCGCTTTGACACCGGGAGACGCTCGTGGGTACAGCCGCTGACTGGGCAGCGCATGCCGTGTGCAGGGCTGAGCTCCGGGAGCACGGGGCGCAGGCGTCTCCGTGACTCGCTGGGAAGTGGCGGTGTTCAGTGGAGAAGGATTTGCGCGGGTGTTGGACTGGGCAGCAGCAGGGTTGGGCTGGCGGGGTAGCTCCAGTGGGGGGGCAGTGGAGGAAATCGGGGCCCGACTGATGAAATGCCAGGCCAGGGCGTTTTCTTCTCCAGCTGACACTGTTGAGCGCCGACACTGCCGGCCGTTTCTGTTAATGATAAATACGACTTGGCGCTGGGACTCCTGTCTCCCAGGGAGCGGGCTACCCCGACTGGTGCGGCGCAAAGGTGCTCTCATGCGGCTCTGTGCTGAGCAGGGGACACAGGGGAGCCCTGAGGGCTTCAGCAGAGGACACGCAGGTCCAGAGCACTGACGGGCTCGTGGAAACCTCCCTTGTATTTCCACGTATCAAAGTCAACATTGAACAAGCGGTTAAATATGCTTGCTGTTTCCTCCTCCTGTGTTACACTCCAGCCAGAACCCCAAGAACTCGGAGCTAGAGAATGACAAGACTGTCCCCATGGCAGCAGCTGCGGTTCCCGAAGCCGAGGAGCTGATTGCACCCGGGACGCCGATTCAGTTTGACATTGTGCTTCCTGCTACAGAATTCCTCGATCAGAACAGAGGCAGCAGGTACTGCCAGGGAGGGCTCAGGAGAGAGGAAAGTCGGTTCTGGGGTCCGGCCCACCGCTGGAGACCTGCTTAGCCCGTCCTTGTAGCTGACTCCTGTGTTCCCCCAGGCGGACCAACCCTTTCGGCGAAAGTGAGGATGACACATTTCCGGAGGCAGAAGGTGAGTGGCCAGCTTGGTACGCGTCCTCCTTCCCCTGCACAGAAGGACAGGGGCCACTGAAGTAACAGGTGACATCGTGTTCTACATATCTACAGCTCGGAACAGGGATTGAAATCATGACCCCGATTTGCTGTCCCCTGGAGATTTAATAACAGGTGTGGCGAGGCAGGTCTCAGGTAAAGACTGAGGGGAGCTGGGAGGTTCTCTACCTTGGGTCACCATTAGCCACACCCATTCCCTCTTGGGAGCGCCTGCGTGGAAATGCCGTCAGAGCTAAATCTGGCATCCGTTCCTATAAAACAAATTCAAGGAGGATAAAATGATCACATTAAAACGCAGACTTGGTGAAGGATAAATATCATGCTGTTTCACTTTAGAAAAGCACAACATGATCTTGAAGTTAACATGAGTAAATGATAAATTCACGTTGTTCATATTTAGATCTTTGTTGTTGGATTTATAGTCTTAAAATGCACTGAAGAACATGCCCAGTGGAGCTGCCCATAATCTACTGGATTCAGCACACTCAGTCCCCAGCCAGCGCGGTTTAGTGAGAAGTACTCAGTTCCCTGACTGGAGCTAGCGCGACCTTAGAACAAACTCTGCTTATTTAAATTTAAAAGTGTTAGTTCAGAATTCGCATTCCTTAAAGCTTTAGGCAAAAGTTACTATGTTTTGAAGTGAAGTTAAAAGTCCTACCTCAGATGTGGCACGGTGTGTTGACCTGCCTTTATTTAACCCAGTCACAGAAAGCACTTTTCAAATTTGTAAACGTACGTCAAAAAGTTAACTGAGTCATTTATTACACTGTATCAGTGTCCTACTAACTCTTGTGTTTAGGAACAGAGGAAAAAGAGAGGCCCCACAGCTTAAAACAATGGGTAAATATTGTTCCTATAGGAAGAAAAGTGGTTTTTGTTCAGTGTTTTCCATGATCTCTCAGTTATGGCTTCCGTCACTCGGTTCTGTGGGACTCAGTGCCGTTATCAAGAAGCCAACTGGCAGTCCCTAAGCAAGCCGCTTTCGAGCTCTCCCTTACTGAGAAACAGCACTGCTCCTCAGTAACAAACGTGAGGTCTGACTGGTGAGCCCAGCACCCGGCCATGCTCCCATGGATAAATGTTCCTCTGTAAGAGGGCTCCGTCGGTGGACAGAAATGCTGGGTGTCCCAAGGCGTGGTGAAGCGCTCCTCCGGGGCTTCCCACTGGAGGACGTCCCCTGGCACCGCCGCCTCATGTCACACAACAGGAGGCGCCTCTGTCTGCTGCAGCAGTGCACACGCAGACGGGGACAGCAGAAGTCAGCGCTTGGGCGACCCCCCGCTGAGACGCTCTGGGCAGATGCTAACCGAGTGCCACCCGCTGTCTTGCAGATTCGCTTCTGCAACAGATGTTCATCGTTCGGTTTTTGGGGTCGATGGCGGTTAAGACGGACGGTACCACGGAAGTGATTTATGAAGCGATGAGACAAGTGCTGGCTGCGCGAGCGATTCATAACATCTTCCGGATGACCGAGTCCCACCTGATGGTCACCAGTCAGGCTCTGAGGTACTTTCTTTTCTTGTTTTTTTTTTGAGACAGGGTCTCACTATGTAGCCCAGGCTGGCCTCAAACTCAAGGTGATACTCCTGCCTCAGCTTCCCAAGTGCTGGGATTACGGGCATGCACCACCACGCCTGGCTTCTGAAGTACTTTCCATCTCGCTGTCAGAGCCCCTTCCAGCTTCACCCCATTCCTGACATAAGCCATATCCACCCATCTGGGGTGCAAGCACTTGGGCATCTGTGTGATTGGCTTAAATGAAGATGCAGCTTTCTTTTGTAAAAGATGCTCTTAAAGACAAGAACTCATATCTTTTTTTTTTTTTTTTTTTTTTTTTTTTGTGGGTACCGGGGGGTCGACCCCAGGACCTCGCGTGCCAACAGGCACCCGTGCCTCTGAGCGATATCACCGGCCCCTTTTTCGTATGTGGGATCCGGGAGTCGAACTCGGGCCCTCGCGCTTGCAAGGCAGGCGCTTAAGCCGCTGAGCCGTCTCACCGGCCCCAAGAACTCATATCTTAAAATTCTGTGACCAGTGAATATGGGTTGAGTATCCCTTCTTTGTTTTTTTTGTTTTTTTTTTTTGGTGGGTACCGGGAGGTCGACCTCAGGACCTCGCGCGCCAGCAGGTGCCCGTGCCGCTGAGCGATATCACCGGCCCCTTTTTCGTATGTGGGATCCGGGAGTCGAACTCAGGCCCTCGCGCTTGCCGGGCAGGCGCTTAAGCCACTGAGCCATCTCACCGGCCAAGTATCCCTTCTTTGAAATGCTTGAATCCAGAAGTATTTCAGATTCTGGGTTTCCCCCACCCCCCATTTTGGAATATTTGCATATATATAATGATACACCTTGGAGATGGAACCCAAGTCTAAACATGCAGTTCATGTATGTTGCATATTCACCTAGGCACATGCCCTAAAGATAACATACCATTTTAATGACTGTGTGTGTGAAACAGTTTCATGGTGTGGAATTTGCGCTCGTGGCAGGCTGTCAGCGCATTTCTAATTGTGGAGCACCTGGATTTCAAGTTTCAGATTAAGGAAGCTCAGCCTGTACAATGTTCATAAAGATGCCGTCACTATAGAGTTTCTCTGTACATTTTCAGATCATAAAAGGGAAAGAATTTTTGGTTTTTTATTCGAAAATAATGCTTATTAAAATTAACAACAATAAAAGAACATGAATCTGCCCAAAATACCTGGAGCACTAAACGGTAACAGAATGAACTCTTTGTGGAGAGCAGAGGGGTTTCAGGTAGTGAGGTCCAGGTGAGTGGACGGCAGTGCCGCCAAGCGGCAGTCGCAGGGCCCAGTGCCACACGCGGCACACAGAACGGAACTGGTAGGAACTGACGTGCTTTCAGAGTTAAGCACATAACAAGTTTCTGAGATGCTGTAACTCCCCAAAACAAGGTAACACATTTCTCTTCTAATTTTTTAGGTTAATTACACCTATAACAGTAATATTTTAGATTACTGGATCAATAATTTCCTCTGTTTCACTTTCCTTAAGGTAGCTTCTGGAAAAACTTAAATTAGGGACAGCACTATTTTAGAGCCAGGCCTTCTGGATTATTCCTGGCCTTGGCATTTGTGTAACCTCCGTACCTCAGTGCCTTCAGCTGTAAATTAACTGTATCCAGACCTCATCATGTCCGAGGGGCTGAGTTCAGGTGTTTAAAACACTCCCAGCTGCCCGGCGTGTTGAAAGTGCTCAGTGGATGCTATCTTTAGGAAAGGGACTTAGGGACCCGGGTGACTGGAGAAGCTGAGGCAGGAGGAGTCCAAGTGCAGGCCCAGCCTAGGCAACTTAGCGAGACCCAGTCTCAACAGAGAACATAAAGAGACTGGGGTTACAGCTCCGTACTTTATGGGTTATAGCTCCCCACTCTCTGCTGGTACAGTACTGCCAAAAATAAATAATAATAGGGTAACTGGGACTTCCATTCATTATCCTTCTCATTTATTATGAACCTTATCATGAGAATTAGGTTATTATGAATAAAACTTCCATATATTTTTAAGCTTTTCTCCAACTATGTCCTGGACCTTACATAGAAATTAGCTTATTGTTCTTAGAATCCGAAGTCCTCCATAGATTTGCCTAATCTAGACATTTCGTATAAATGGAATTATAATCATTGTTTTTATAAACAAGATTTTTGCTTTCACCTATAAAATTTACAGCAATTCCATAACAATTGCAGTATCTACTATTCTGTGTAAGTACTCCAACACAAGCAGCGTGTAGTAGAAATGTATGGGCTGTACGGGGCCGGGGCGTAGCTTAGTGTGAGAGCGCTTGCCTAGCGTGCACAAGAACCCCAGCACTGAAAAAAATACTATGTACAGGAGGTGCCTTGGTTTACAAGCTTAATTCATTCCACGATCATGGAAAAGATGACTGCGGTTGCCAAGTTTGCAAACAAAAACAAAATTTTGCCAAATGTTTCTATTTGCAAATCAAACTGCAAACAAAAGCATTCATGAACCAAGGTACCACTGTATTTAAGACAGCATTAAATTCTCCAATACAGTCCTGAGGTACATCAACCCTGCTATTAGATGAAGCTTAAAATTTTGTTAAAGAATGTATTCTGGAATGTCTTCTTTTTTTTTTTTTTTTTTTTTTTGTGGGTACCGGGGGGTCGACCTCAGGACCTCGCGCGCCAGCAGGCGCCCGTGCCGCTGAGCGATATCACCGGCCCCTTTTATGTATGTGGGTTACGGGAGTCGAACTCGGGCCCTCGCGCTTGCAAGGCAGGCGCTTAAACCGCTGAGCCATCTCACCGGCCCCTGGAATGTCTTCTTATACATTACTCCTCTTACATTTATACTAATAGGGAACGTTTGTCAAATCCCTTACTGTTCTCTCACCCCTACCCCATGTATTCGTTTCAAGTTAAATTTAGAATAAGTGGGGAGCACTTCGGGGGGATTAAATACCAGTGAACGTCTGTCGAGAAGCAGGCTGTCCAGTGTCTGATCCACCCACACGTACGTTAGAACTACTGGCAGTTACAGTGCTGCTGCTCCAGATGAGCGCACGTCACTGCGGTTAGTTCTTGCTGTGTCGTCCTGCACTGCAAACACCTGAGCTGTACACAGCTTCAGCAGAGGCAGGACCCCCACCACGGCCACGGGAACCACCTCACCCACCCTCAACCAGGCTGCGCTGTCAAACAGGAGGGTGGTTTGTGTGACTTCACTTGAACTCCTGCAAACTCTCTTAAGGATGCATTTGTAATATAATGAATTACAAACATGTGTAATGTAATGAATCTCTTAAAATTTCAGGTTGATAGATCCTCAGACCCAAGTGTCAAGGGCCAATGTAAGTACATCTTCACCCTCGTACCTACCGCAAGCACAACAGTGATGGTGAACCTTGTAGAGCTTCCCATGATAACAAACAGCCCGCTGCGGCACATGTGCCACAGGTTGGCCACTGCTGGCCTAGGCACTTGGTAAATGGCTATGTTAAGTGGCTGCCCCTAGAGTAGTCTCTTCCTGACTCTCCACAGAGAGCTGCAGCCCTGTTTTGGTTCCCGTTGTGGTGACTGTTCGGTGTGTCCCTTTCCCCCCAGTTTGAACTCGCCGGCATCACCCAGTTTTCTGCTCATCAAGAAAACAAGAGACTGTTCGGCTTTGTCACCCGCGTCCCCGAGTCCACGGGGGAGGAGTCTCTGAGCGCCTACGTCTTCGAAAGCAACTCGGAAGGCGAAAAGGTCTTGTTTTCGTCTTGTTTTGGCACAGCTCAGTGCAGACAAGTCCCTCTGTAACGGGCGCCGGGGGCAGGAACCGTGGCCCTAGCTGTGTCGGCGACCGTGCCACAGGCCTGCAGCCCCCACCGAAGGGACACTGGCTGCACTGCGGCTTCCCCAGGGAGAGCACCTACCAAGACAGAGCGCACGGGGAGGACACGAAGATTAAGATGAGCTGTTCAGCAGGGAGATCGTAAAATCTTAAAGCCGTTCTCCACATTTGCTCTGAAAAGAGAAAATTAAAGCAAAATTTACACTAGGGAATAGTCTCAGAGCAAACCAGGGCAGGAGACACCTGGGAAGTACAACTAAACCGTGGAGACGCCGTGAGCACCCCGGGCCCTCAGTACCCCCAGAATGAGCCCTCCTGGCCTCCAGCACCCAGGTGCTGCTGTGGACGCCGACGCGCAGTGGGGGAGGTAAACGTGCTTGAGAGGGCAACACCGGTTAAAAGTCGTGAGCACCGGAGTGACTCGGCTCTCACACGGCACACAGCACCAGGCTCCAGACGGCCGCGCGCTGGCGCTGCGAGCCTCCGGCCTCCCACACGGCCCAAGTGGACGGTGGCCTCAGCACGCTCCTAGCTCACTTTTTCCCTAAAATGTCTATCCTTTTCTACTTTGCTAAACACTGCTTTTCTTGTCTTTTGCAGATATGTTATGCTGTTAATTTGGGGAAAGAAATTATTGAGGCCCAGAAGGTAAGGTGCATTTTCATGCTGGTTTAACAACTACTTCAAGGACCTCTGTCCACACAGGAAGACCGCTCTCAAGTAGGAAAGTCGTGCGTCCGAGACGGAGGGGTCCAGCGTGCGTTTGCAGAGCTTTCTAACCGCCAGACACCTGACGGGCAGGCTCCAGGTCCCGCTAACGAATCTGCACTTACTAATCAGTGCCACTGCTGCGGCGCCTGCTGTGCACCTTCTCGCTCACATACTATTGGCTAGCGCTCCCCTTTCTCTACGACACACACCAAGGTCCTCAGCCTCGCTCCTCAGATGCCCCAGGCCCGCCCTGACAGTCACCACTTACTGGAAGTGACCACTGAGACCTCCTGTCCCCCAGCAAAGTCAGAAGCCTAGTTAGTGGAAGGAGACCCTGCAGGGGTAACAGTGACAGGACAGACACCCGTCTGGCTCCTCCCCCTCTGCAGTGTGTGTAACGAAGTGCTCTCCGTCTGCGTTACCTAACGTGCAGGCTGACCGAGGAGGTGGGTTTCTGAACTGTACACAGTAACATGTGGGTAACGGCTGCCCACCGGGGCACCCGGTTTAGCGGGGAGGGCAGGAGGGCAGCACATGCAACGGCACGCGCAGAAGTCACCGTTCAGCGGTGCGGCTCAGACACGGACCCACCTCTCCTAAGGACCTTTAGCTTCAGGCTCACTGTCTGTCACTGCCACGTCCCCCGTCCCTTGCTGTTGTAGCACAGCAGCAGCCGTGGGCAGGAGGTGAATGAGCAGGCGCCTGCTCACATAAAGCTTTGTAAACACGAGGCCAGATGCTTGCCAGCCCCCGTGGGAGTGAAAGGTGTCTAAAGAGCCAGAAGACAGCAGCTGTGTGACGGTCCTCTCTGGAAGAGGATAATGAATTGGCTTTGTAAATGTGTTCTGGCTGAGAGGGAAACTTAGCCTGGTTTCAGGAGTTTTCCTTCAGCCTGCCCTGGAGTTTTCAGAGCAGCAAGGGGACCGAGCTGAAAAGCCACAGGCCAGTGAGGACAGAGCCAGGTCACAACACACACTGAAAGCCACGCCCGGGGGGTTCACCTGCATCTTAAGCTTTTTCTTCTCTCTCTCCCTTTTTGTCCCTCTCAAACTCTCCTAACTTCAGGATCCAGAAGCACTGGCTCAACTAATGCTGTCTGCACTGCTAACCAATGACGGGAAGTACGTGCTGCTAGACGATCAAGCAGACGACAGTGACGGGAGCCCAAGCGGGAGCAGAGGCGCCGAGTCCGAGGCCTGACCCGCTCAGGCCTGTGGGCAGTGCCCGGCGGGCTCCCTCCTCAAAGGTTTCCACCTTCTCTGCCGCACAGGCACACGACCTGGTTTCAGGATGCTGACGCACACGTACCCCTCGATGCCTTCGTCTGGACCCGGGCAGGAAGCAGGAAGCATGGGGGGCCGAGCTCCTATGTCTGTACTTGGTATCTTAGGTGCTTTGGGTGAGTGCTTCCTTAGGCTGCACCGTCGGCGCTCGGACCAGAAGCTGTCGGAAGATGCACTGTTTACTTTACTCGGATGTCATCTCTCCTGTTTCTCGTGTCCTTTTTTAAGAATGGCAAAGGCCTAGATTTACAATTTGATAAATACTAAGTATTTCCTATTAATATCTATTTTTGTATGTTACTCAGTGAGCTTTAAGTGCCTGTTCTGAAAACCAGCTCACCTCGTGGGCCCCAGCACTGCTGTGTGCGGTCAGGTGAGGCCCAAGCACTGGCCGCGACGTGGCTCTAGCTGTTGAGCGGCCCAGGCAGTGCGGACACAAAGGCCCGATGAGAAGCCCGAGAGACGCCAGGCCTCACCCCCAGAACTAGCTGCAGGTCCTCTCAGACGTGACCGCATTAGTGGGGATCTGCCACAGCCAGGGGACAGTCTACCGTTTTCCTCTTTCTCCTGAGCCAGACCCTCCTCGGAGATGGGCCAATGAATTTCCAAACTCACCGGAAACAGAATGGGCAGGGGCTCGGTGCACTTTGTTTCTACCATGGTCATCTGGTTTCTGGAACCCCAACGCACCCTCTGATCCCCTTAACCAGGGCTAAGGATAAAGACCTTGAACTGTGTGTGGCGTTTAGCTGTGACAAGTGCAACGGAGTATCATTACCCATGTAATAAATTAACCCAGCCATGAAAATGACATTCTGTTTCTGTTTCTCTGCTCCTTGTGGGTATTTTCTAGAACGTCCCTACAAGAAAACTAAAGGGAATTCTCTAGCATTAATGTTTAATTGCATAATGAAATCACAGCAGAGGGGACAGACTACCCCAAAACACCTTTGTTCAATGAGTAGAACACTTTAAAATGATGAACTGGTAAACAATTTCTGCAACCCCAAACTAAGTGAACCTCCGAGGGTTGTGGGAGGATCCGCTGTGACAGGTACGCCACCAGAGAAACAGTGAGCTGACCCGAACCAGTGTGCGAGTCCACACCAGCAAATGCGTTCCGCGTGCCCTGATGCCGCACAGACTCGTGACAGAGCCGAGTCAGACCCAAAGTTCTCTCAGGCTGCAAGAGCCACAGTGCCCTGGATGTTTTTAAGCTTACACTTTTTCCATGGAGAAGGCAGCGGGGTGGAGAATCTGAGTATTAAGGCTCTATTAAAACTGTGTGGCTTCAGTGAGACACAAAGCATGCAACTCATGAGAGGCACATAAAAAGCCAAATTCAGTACCTTAAAACTTCATTAAAAAAAAAAAATACCAAGGGAATGAAAGCAACTGAGAAGATACAAGCCAATAAGACCAAATACCCACGACATAGAAAACATTTCCCTTAATTATGTTTTTAAAACTCAGTTCATGGATTGGAAACATGCTCACTCTTACATCAGAAGGTACAAACGAAACCACACTGAGCTACTTACAGTCAGCAGGCCGCAGTCAGCCCCTGGGAACGGGGCGCTGGGAGGGCGGAGTGGTACCCCGCAGCCCATGGGGCAGGGCCTGTCCCAACACCTGACGTCCACACGCGTGCCGGACAGCAGCGCATTCCGCATGTCTCCACTGTGAAAACCAGTGCCACCCACAGAACAGGTGAAACATCCGCGCGCGTGTAACTGGGTACTGGAGACATTAAACTACAGCTGAGGACCAACACGGGGGAATGTTAATACTGAAGCAACATCGTCAGAACATACAGTAAGATTCCATTTATGTTAAGTTAAATAAACGCAAAACACTACTATTTAGGAAGATCCAAAGAGGTTGTAAACTAGGGAGCAGCAAGGGACTGGTTACCATATACAACAGTTGCCCCCTGTGGGGCAGGGAACTCATGTATTTTAAATACTTTTTTTTTTATTTTAAAGACAGGGCCTTGCTGTGTAGTTCAGGCTGGTTTTGAACTCACTATGTAGCCCAGGCTGGCCTCTAACTCGCAGCGATCCTCCTGCCTCAGCCACCTGAGTGCTGGGATTACAGGCATGCATCACCATGCCTGGCAAATAATTTTAAGATTTGGAAACAGCAAGTGATTTCCCTTTTCTCCACCTACTGAAATGGGTATCAATGCATAAGGGCCTAAATGAGAGGTGGGCAGAGAACCTTTTCGGAGGCCAGTTCTCCTCACCAACTTCCGTTTCTGGTCTGGGTTTAGCATCCCTACCATCAGACAACCTCTAGCGAAGATGGGGGCCTGCCTTACATCGCCTAACCAAACTGAGCCCCTTAATCCTTTTAGGGCTAGTGCTCCATTTTCGGAATGCCACCTAACAGTGGTACATAATAAACATTTTTCTCTTCAAACTCTTGTTCCTTGAATTTTTCTAGGTAACGTGAAATTTCATGCAAAAATTCAAAACTTGCAACCTTTAGCCTAAGTGGGTTAATAAGTTCAGCCCTTAAGAGATCCACTCAAAGTCTGCTTATTTAAAGGAAAACAGCTGACACAAAACAAGTGCATTTCTACCTAGGAGAGTAGAAATAATGAGCTCTACATAATAGCTAGCATTTACAGAACAGCAACCACGTATAATGGCTATTTCTTCCTACCTACAGCAGTGTGTACAAACTCATCTGCAAAACCCTATGAAGGCCATACTCTCTCAACCCATTTTCTGCTGTGAAAACACGGCCCAGAGGTGAATAAGCCCATGGCACGGGGCAAATCAGGGTTCAGTCAGTCATCCCTAGAGGTTATGCTGCGTACCTGACCTCCAAGACAAGCAATTGCCAAATGTTTGTCAATCCATTAAGCTTTAAAGATTATCCTAATAGTAGCTCTGTCGAGGTATCTTTAGGGCCTTGCCACCTTTTGTGCAGATTTCTGCAAAGATTAAACACCTTAATTTTTATACATATAGGTATTTCTCCAGTACTCAGGAGGCTGAGGCAGGAGGATCATCACAAGTTTGAGGCCAGCCTGGACTACACAGTGAGTTCAAGGTCAGCCTGAACTACATAGTAAGACCCTGTCTCAAACTATTAGAAGAGATTGTTCCTTGGTATAAAAGTTAACTCCCGCACCACCTTGATGATGAGAGTGTTACTAAGGAGTGCTTCAGTACGTCTTCCATGCATTATACAATGTATTTACAGCCCTTAAAGACAACCCCAGAGTTAGAACACCGCTACATGACGAAGGGCCAACCTGCTGAAACAGAAACATACTTACTGGCCCAATTTTTCTTTTATATACTGTACTATTTGTAAGGCTTTCCTTTTATACAATATGAACTCTAACTTGGCCCTCAGCATCTTGGCGTTTACTGCATAGTCAGTTCTTAGGATTTTGCTTAAATTCTACAGATTTCCCCACTCTGGATTCTCTTTTTCATCTGACGTCTTTGCCCAGGCACTCATGGCAGTGCTCCTGGCTCAGCCTCCCAAGTGTAGAGATTACAAGTGTCCCCCACCACATCCAGCATATTTGACATCTTTGACACCTATTAAATTGTTCCAAGCACCTAAAGGCTGGTTTTAAAAACACGCAGCATAAAAACCTAAGAAAGGAAATGCAGTTTAAAATGTCTGCAACGTGAGTCTAGAAAGAGAATCATGTTAAAATTATTTAAGCTGGTGAAAGCCTACCATCTTTACATTTAGCAAACCCAGCAAAAGAGTAACACAGCAGTGTCCTCTTTCCTTCAAGGTTTCAAATTTGCTGACCTCCAAGGGGCAGCAGACGTCTCTCCAGCTTAGTTCAGAGGATTTCGTCTCTTGCCTCCAGCGCAGTGTTTTCAAAACTCTTGGCCATTACTGTTTCAGTTCAACCCATGCTTGAGAACAGGACTGTAGACACTTTTCACATATTAAGTACTGCACACACAGGGTCCCTTTCCAGGATTAGGACTTAAAATAACTTAAAATATTTTCATCGCGGGTGAAAATATCAAGCTTTGGAAAGACTGAGTATGTGTGAAGGGAAGGAGACAGAAGTTCTTCACCAGGTACACAGACAGTACCCAACCCTAAATTAATTTGCAGTTGAAATGTTTTCCCTATGTAGCTGCAAGCATTTTTTTTCTTCACATCTGAAGGTTTATTTACTTGATAAAAATACAAAGTGATATTATCATAAACAGAGAGAGAACCCTGGTTAGTAAAGTCTAAAGGTTGCACACTTTTATTTATTTATTTTTGTCTTTTTGAGACGGGGTTTCACTATGCAGTTCAGGCTGGCTTTGAACTCACTTTGTAGCCCAGGCTGGCCTTACACTCACAGTGATCCTCCTGCCTCAGCCTCCTGAATGCTGGAATTACAGGTGTGCACCACCATGCCCAGCTTGCACACTTTTAAAAAGCTGTCAAATATTACATCACAAAATTTTGCAGGCCTTTCTAAACAAAGACTCCATATATTTTACTAGACTTAAGGAGACCCCCCAAAAAAGTTAATTTTAATAACTGCCTTAAGAAATTCAATTCTGAACATAAATAGCAAGGAAGAATTTTCAAATTATATTTATTAGTATTTTGCTTATACACAGTGTATTCACTTAGAGCTGGGAAGGGGAAGCCCCACTCAAGTGAGGTAACAAACTTGCCATCTTTCACAAAATATAATGAGAGCTGACAAAGATACGATTAGTCCTGAACTCCTGAGAATTCGAACATCACTAATTTTTCTGTGAACTTAAAATCAATGCTCACATTAATTTTTAAATTACAGTATGTCTGAAAACATATTAACATTCTTATGTTAGCAAAGAAAACCACCATCTAAAGGTATATATTAACTCACGTGAATACACTGAAGCCCTTGTTGCTCATTTAAATACTTAATCTCGGAAGCTTTGATTTTGAATACATGAACTCATAATAATTTATCCACACTGCAGTGACATTATTTTAAACCAAGGGTAAAATAATCTGTCACTTTCTTCCCGATTATAGATACCCAGGGAATCAGTTGACATGAACACTCTAGTACTGGTAAAATAACAGACTTAAATGTGTGGAGCTAATGAATAGAGAACGTCGATTCTCTTCTAATTATAACACCTATCCCTACTAATGGGGATAGTTTTAGGAAGTTAAAGAAAATCAGAAAACAATACTGTTGCTATGAAATGGTAACTAATTTGATATAATCAAATGCACTATCATTAATATAAACATTTATAATAATGAAAATATAAATTATTATGCAGCATGCTTTAGGGCCATTTCTACAGTTAGTATGAATTAGAAATATTAGATGCCTTTAATCCACCCTTGTCCATAATTCTATGTCATGTTTCCATAATAAACAAAACCCATTTCCTACATGTTCTGTTTCTCCCAACTTTAACGGTAGAAGTGTGTAGCTTAGGCTGGGAAAGCAACCCTGAGCGCAGGCGCCGAGCACAGACAGAGCTGCGGACCCCCAGTCCAAAAGCTGGGAACAGGGCCGGTGAGATGGCTCAGCGGTGTAAGCGCCTGCCTGGCAAGCGCGAGGGCCCGAGTTCGACTCCCGGATCCCACATACGAAAAAGGGGCCGGTGATATCGCTCAGCGGCACGGGCGCCTGCTGGCGCGCGAGGTCCTGAGGTCGACCCCCGGTACCCACAAAAAAAAAAAAAAAAAAAAAAAAAAAAAGGCTGGGAACAAAGACCAAGGTCAGAATTCCAACCGGGCCAGAACCCCTTGCAGGATTTACCCAGAAATGCTTAGCAGGCAAACGCAACAGAGGAATCAAGCACTTCCCAAATGATGTTCATATCACATTTAAAGTTTTAATCTTCCCTTTTCATTGTAAAAGTACCCTTGTACTACATTTTTAAAAGGTGATGATTAATCCATTTATTGACTCATATACCTTTACAAAAACAAAAGTAGCTTGCTGGGAACTAAATTTACTGAAAATCTTTCTGCACTTTTTTAAATCAGTAAGTGATTTATCTTATTAGAGTTTTATTCTCACAGTGGTCATTTTTACACAGCCTGCACAGTGCAATTATTATTTAATCTTGTATCTTAGATTATACTTGTCATGAAAAGTCTGCCAGACCAGCGCCAACGTATCAATTTAACTAACTGGACACAGAAGAAACCTGAGTTTGGACGCAGAAATAATTCACTCCATTTTTTGCCTATCATACAGAGTGCCTTCATCCGCAAGTGATGCCTCCAGCAGGGCTCTATGGCTTTATCTGAATTTCCTTGGCGCATGGAGTACATCGTTAATTTAGAGCAGGTGTTGGAGGTTAACTGTTCCCGAAGCAATGTAAACTAGTTATAAAATGTCTCCTCAGAGAAGCGACACCAGCAGCTCTTCTGAGTCACGTTAAATGACGGACACGTGAAGGGCGCTAGCTTACGCTGTGCACCACACACTGTGCCTCCCCTCTAGCATCAAAGCCATTGCACACATTCTTGCTCTAAGAGTACCAGGATCTCCTTCAAGAATTTCAGGCTCAATTCCTTTACAAAAAGAATAAACTGGCTGTATAGAGAGTAAGCGCTGAATTTCCAATGACTTTAGATAAATAGGGACCAGAGATCTACGCAATACAAAGTACACTCATGTAGATGACAAGCGAGCTGAGGCAACCATTCAGGAATCTGCATTTGCCCTTCTGTAACTTCCTGTCAAGTAACTTCTGAGGAGCGTGTTCTAGCCCGAAGTCCAGGGAAAAATCCAGTTTTACAATCTTATCCTCAACCTCTGAGAAGTAGAGCCTTTGGAAGTGGAATGGACTTAACTTTGGAGCACTGCCTTGGTAAGTTCCAGCATCTAAATATTTTCCGGAAGGTGACCCAGGAAACAATTCATCACCGCTTATGACCTCCATGTCTCTGGCAAAAGTACGAATGCATTCTGAGGACCTTACACCAACAGCATCACTTCACAACAGGGTCAGCTGACACAGCACCGTCCGACAGGTCTCCACTGCTTGCTTTTGTTTCTTCTGGAAGCAGGATGAAAACGACAATGGACATATTTATGTTCCTTTTTAAAAAATTTGTAAGAGGTAAATAAACTCAAGAAGTGATGTATTACTAAATTTCAAATATCAGAAAAGGTTGCATCCATCAAACATTTCTCTAATATTTAAATTTTTTAAAAATCTTGTCTCAAAAAAAACTTGGGCCGGTGATATAGATCAGCGGCATAAGTGCCTGCCTGGCAAACGCAAGGTCCTGAGTTCAACTCCCAGTACTTGCATATTGAAAAAAAAAAAAAAAAAAAACCTTAAAATGCTGAGTGTGGTGGTGTATGCCTATAACTCCAGCCCTTGGGAGGCTGAGGCAGGAAGCCTCGCACTTGCTGCAAGTTCAAGCCCAGCCTGAACTGCGTAACAAGACCCTATCTCAAATAAATGAATAAATGAATGAATAACATTTTTAAAAATTAAAATACATTTTTAAAAACCTAGGCTAAATACTGCGCAAGTCTTAACTGGCTCTTACTGGGAGGGGAGTTCAGAATGGAGCCTGTGGAGTCCCCGGGCCCCTCCAGGAAGGACATCCCCCCAACGCCTCAGCAGAACCTAAGCAACTCAGTCTCTCCACAACAGAGAGCTACTGCCTCGGATCCTTCCAAATGGTTCTATTTTATCTTAGTCTTGAAAATGAACCTAAACATAATATATACAAGTTTTCATTTAATAAATACAGTGGTACCTTGGTTCGCAAACTCAATTTGTTCTAGGATTTTGGAAAAGATGGCCATGTTTGTTTATGTGGAAAAGATAGCTGTGGTTGGATTCGTCACCTGATGTCACCCGTGTTTGCAAACAAAAACGAAATTTTGCCAAACGCATCTGTTTGCAAACCAAATTGTTTGTAAACAAAAGCGTTCATGAACCGAGGTACCACTGTACTAGGTATCTTCCAGTTCATGGCCTCAATTTTTCAAACAAATGTTTGTTACTTAGCACAATTCTAAAAATGACTGGATACATTCCTAATAAATAATATTAGTTAATATTTAACTTACACAACATTATCAAAGAATAAGGTAGTTCAAATTAAGTCAATTATCTAAGTAATTGCCTCTACTCAGTGTAAGAAAAAGTACATTTTGAAGTCTGATTTAAGATTAATAAAAACATGTTATTTTACAGTGTTTTATATCTTATGAAAATCTCATGAAATATAGGTAAGAAAAAAGAACATATAAACTAATTTTAGTCGACTAGTGCCTGTACTGTATCTAGCTGTGACCTTCCAAACAGAGAAAAATGTAAACTACATAATTTTTCCCATGACAGAGAAGGGAAACATCCGTTCTTCATCTGATCTGCAGGTCCAGTCTCAAATGCACTGCGGACACCAAGTGCGAGCCCTGAGCAAAGCGCTTCACATTCAAGCGTGGAAGTTACTTCCACTCTCTGCACAGACTGCCACGGACACAATCCCCCCGCAACTGACCACCGCTCTCCACTGCACGCGGTGCTCCAGGGCCTCGCCAGAGCAGAGGACGACACTGAGGATGGTACCCTCCTGGCCACCTGTCCCACCTCACTGCCACCCTAGCTGTCTCCTGAACTGGCACCTTCTGATCACACACAGGCTGAGCAGTGAAAGAAGGAAAACTAAGCTTGTTAAATTTTATTTGATTAGAAGAGGAGGCCCAATCAGTGGTTAAAGGGTTACCACACAGTGAGACGCATGTTTCAATTTGACACGTGGCCCATGATCCAGATTGGCTTTTGTTTTTTGTTTTTAACAACACTTATTACTAGGTCTGTATTATTTTCCAAAAGAATAAGGAAGCTAGAAATCTGAAGAGAAAATGGGGTACTCCCGTCTACTACTAGAGACTTACTGGTCTTTCCAAATGCAGCCACTCACTCACCTTCCTTCTCTTTCTTTTCCTGGTTCTCTTCAGCTGCAGTCTTGTCTGCTCTGAAGAAAATTCTCGCGCTGCTTAGTGAGAAATACAGCAATTCAAATTCCTAAGTAAATAAATTTGACACAGAAGAGGAAAACAGTCATTATAGTAAAACATCAAAAATACTTTCAGAAGCTCTAGAATTCACAAATACAGAAACTGAACCAACTAAGATTTGAGTCAGTTTGCAAATACCGTTAATTCTAAAATATATTCTTTTTACCACTGTTCATCTCACTTGTTAAAATGGGGGCTTCCACATGGCTTCTGGTTTTCAGATACTGAAAAGTCAGTCAAAGCAAAGTTGCTGCTTGTGTGCCTCTACCTGTAAATAGATGTCCAGTCGCTTCTGAGTGAGATTCATGGTCTGCAGCAGTTTTTCATCTTGACTGGCCGAATGTACGTTCTGTTGCTTAGCAACTGCCCTTATTTCCTTCAAGTATTTCTCTCTGACAGACTGGAACCAGTGAAGTGAATCAAACTCCTGGTACTGATCCAAAAGCTTTAGGATGTAAGCCACACCTGCAGTCATTAGCAAAACCAAAGCTAAACGACAGTGCACACAGAAGTCCTGTTCTATTCCTTCACCAGTAGCTCTTGGCACTAAGCTCATCATTTTGAATTAATCGTCTCAAATCACACTTTCCAGCATAAATAGGTTTAGCAAGATGGCTTAATTGTTCCTTTAAAAAAAAAAAAAAAAAGATGTAAAAGTATAAAGAACTAAAAAAGAAAAAAATCATTTAAGAAGAAAATAAATCATGTAGCCATGAAAATCACCTAGAAAAGCGTAAAGCTGTAGGACAGAGAATAAAAACTTCCACCATTCAGAGAGAGCAAGTGAGGAAGCTACAAGGAAGCCAGAAGAACTAAGTGCAAGACGCTAAACTAAGACAACAAGAACAGAGCCTAAGTAGAAGGCAAACTAGAGGAGTGGTTAGCAGTGACCCGAGGGAATGATGCGGCAGTCATAGAAGATAAGAAACAAACACTGCTCATCACGTGGCCCCGAGAGAAACAGCCTGTAAAAAGCACACAAAACTATTTTCAAGGACCCGTTTTAAGGGCCGGTGAGATGGCTCAGCGGCGTAAGCGCCTGCCTTGCAAGCGCGAGGGCCCGAGTTCGACTCCCGGATCCCACATACGAAAAAGGGCCGGTGATATCGCTCAGTGGCACGGGCGCCTATTGGTGCGCAAGGTCCTGAGGTCGACCCCTGGTACCCACAAAAAAAAAAAAAAAAAAAGAACCCGTTTTAAGGTATAAAGTTAACGTGAAAACAGTCCCATTAAGCTTACCCATGGCAAAACCATCATCAGTAAAGGCAGCTCCAATTTTATTTTTTTTATTCAGTTTCTCCTTGCAACTAATGGAATGTTCTACAAAGTTGAGGGTCTAAAAACAGATAACAGTTATCAGAGTCAAAATTAGGTTAAGGAAATCTTCAAAATTTAGTTCCTGAAAGAGACATTTCAAAACTTATACACAGGCTCCGCTGTCCTGCAGGCCCTGTCCTGTGGGAAGTGCTGGCCTCGGATACCCGGTGTCGTGGCGAGCGCACCCCTCTGTAAAGTGGGCAATGCCTCAGTCGCTACTCACCCACCACGGGGCCAGCTCCGTGGGCAGTTAGAAAACAGTATCTGGATTTTAGAGATGAGGACACTGGTAGACTCCACACCTCAGCCAAGGCCACAGAAGTGGATGTGGGCATCAGAAAATGGGCCTATTACGTACACAAAGGGCAGCCCTCACTTCCACCGGCTCCGTGCATTCTGAAACACTCTTCTTCCCATATCCTTGGTTCAAAAAAGGATTAGCTAAAGGATAAATTCCTCAAAATAGTACTTTCTCTTGAAATCCTGCTCTTTCAAAATACCTTATCCAATGAAGACTCGCTGAAGCTCACTAGGTACCGAATACTTTTGACTGGAAGCTGATCGGCACCTGGTGTTCGCCCTGAGCAGCACTAACGGTCACAGCAGAAACGCTGCGCCTCTGCGCTTCCCAGCCCAGTCACACCAGGCCCCTGAGCTCCTGATACAAGGCAGGGTGACTGAGACACTGAAATTTTTATTTTATAAAATTTTAATTCAAAGTGGCTGTGTCATGGACGGCAAAGCTCTAGAGGAGGGCAGACACCACTGTGTAAAACACGATCATGACAGAGTGAAAACCATTAACAGCCTACACTGGAAACAAAATATAAATTTCACTTTTATTGCCTATGAAATTTATTTGGCAATTAATCACATTATTTGTGAAACCTCTTATCAGCTCTTAGTAAAGTCTTTTTTACACAGCTTGTCTTTTTCCTAGAACTAGACTACAAACTTGAGCACAAAATCAGTATCCTACATTGCTTCATCCTTTTTTTTTTTTTTAAATATGCGGGTACCGGGAGTCAAACTCAGGATGTCACACTTACCAGGCAGGCGCTTATGCTGCTGAGCTGTATCACCTGCCCTGCTTCATACTCTTAATCTACTTGGTAACTGAATTCCGTACAACTCCAGAATCTTCCCTAAGCTCACCAGGGTCTCACTGCGGCTGCCGCTGGCCGGAGCAAGCTGCTCTCCAGACTGCACATGGCAGGGAGCTCTCCCCTGGGCTGGCGGCAGAGTCAGCAGGTCAGACAGCCTCACTGCTCACCTGGACACAGCCTAAGATGAAAGGATGCTCACCACACAGATACGTGCGTGCATCTTTGCCAAGTCACAGTTAGGAGAGCTAACAATGAAGGCATAAAACAGAAAATTCATAAAGAAAAAAGATATCTGTAGGTGACTATTTCCTATTTCCACTAGTCAGTAACAGATAATGTAAGAAGCTACGTTAACAATTCAGATAACAATATAAAAAGTTATTGTTCTCTATGTTAGATGCCGTAAAGAGCTATAGCCACTCAGCAATGCTTAGATTATGGAGCTCTCCACTTACAAATTGAAAACAAAAAACTTAATTACAGAAACCTTTAGGAAAGTAACCCTTACTGTAACCTCTCTAAACTCTTAACTCCATTTTTCCCCACTGGAACAATTGTCTCTATAATGTAAATTTTCAAAACCTGAGCTATATTTAGGCAACTACAGAATCAGAATGGGGTACTCCATATATTTTCACAAGGAGAAAGCATTAAAAATTTACTCTAGGTGTATTTACTATTGAACAGAGAAGTTATCCTCAAACAACAGGCTTTTAAGAGGTGTATTAGAAAAAACTTTCTATTACAGCAGTTAATGTTGGTCCACATTAAGCACTTAATGTGACTGTATGGTGTAATTCTACCCAAAGACTCTGGTACACATGTAATAGCATACACTCAAGTAATTTAAAAACAGCAGGACTTCTCTGGAATCTATTAATAAGAACCTGTCTTAGCTACAGATAATCTCCTTCCACACAGCCGATCAGTAAAACTTCTAGGTCACACTCACTGAGGTGACATGTAGTTTTACCTACATCAGAAAGTCAGGGACATAGTCTACATCATGCTACGAGGAAACCAAAATTATTTATCAATACTTTTTTTAAAAAGTTTCATTTTAGGCTCTGCAAATACTCACTAGAGGAGGCACAATGATATAGAAATTTCGGAGGTGTATATTCTTTGGCCTTCGAAATTCTGGCGCAAAAACATCCACGAGCATTTTGAAATACTCTGTGCCTTCGGCAGAATTTCGTGTGTGATCACTGAGAACTGAGTCCAAATGCCTAAAAAACAACAACAAAAAAAGAACAAAAATAAAATAGTAGTAATTGCTTTTGGTTCCTTTTTCAAAAGGAGGTCTGCTTCTTAAAACCCATCTCTCATCAGGTTAGATAAGAACACTCAACAAACTCTGAGTTCAGAACGCACTCATTTTCTTACAATCAGAACTCACGAGCATTATTTCACTGAGTCCCTGACACCGAAAACAGCGTCCCGACACTCAGGAGTTCTGTATTTCTTCTCCCCACGACGAGCCCTGTAGAATCCCATCTCACTGTGAATAAATTCTGCATTTTAAATCTCTTTGCTAATGCTCCCCCTGTATCTCCTTACCTCAACTGGAACCTGGCTCTCTTTCAAGAACTTAGCTTCCCTTTCAACCTTCAGAAACATTAGCTGCTTTTTTCCTTGGAATCAAAATGTACAGCTACCACTACTTTCAAACTGTCATTCCTCACATGACCCAACAACAACAGATGCTCTTTAACCTATGGTGGTGCTACATCCAGATAAACGCGCTGCCCACTGTCGAGTACAGAACGCCTCCACCCAGAACACCAAGGCCAACAGCACGTGACACTGTCGAGTGTGGGAGGCCTCCTGTCCTGACCACAAGGTGCCTGAGCAGCAACTACCGCCTGGCCCACTTCCAGGGTCACCGCGCAGAGCGCTAATGCAGAAGATCCAAATGTACAATCTGAATACGAGGGCTGTGCGCACAGCTCAGAGGTGAAGTATCTCCCTAGATGTACCAGACCCCGGGTCTGACTCTGGCACTGTAAAAAATAACAATAATAAAAACTTTAAAAATATCAGTTTTCATGGATCATTTTCACACCATCGTAAAGCTGAAAGTAAAAATATGAGTCAAGCTGAGCCATCATAAGCCAGGGGCCATCTGTAAAATCCTCTGCTCTTTCCTGAAAGCGGCCCTCCACTAGCTGTGTGACCACCACCCCTGTGCACTGTGAGGGACAAGGGTCCCTGCCTCGGCTCTCCTCCATCCATTACTCTGACCCCATCACCTGCCAGGACCTTCCCTTCATTAGTACCAACCACGCCCTTCTCAGACAAACCTGGACCCCACAATCAGCAGTCAGCTTTACCCTAGAGACCCTGAAAGACAGCACTGCACGCTTACTTCCTTGGACTCCCTCAAAATAGCTTTTAAATGCTAATTTTGGAGAAAACGACATCATTTAGCAAAAAGTAAAGGTCCAATTTTCATTCTTTGATATGCTTACCACAAACTACTTTAATCATTTTCAAGCACATGACTTCCAACAGCTTACTTCTACCCCCAGCTGCTGTAACCTGGCAAAGAACTACACTGTCCTGCAGGGCACCCAGAGCACAGCTCTGCGCTTCGGGGAAGAGGGCGCTATTCTCATCAAAATGCATCTCACGCACGCACGCATTTTCCTTTTTATTTTTTAAAACTGTTAAGCCTATCAAACAGTTAAAATCCAAGATAACACCACCTGTATACCCTCAGCTAGGTTCACCACTTGTTTATTTGCTTGTTAAACAAATTCTTAATTCTTCAGGACTCTCCCAGGTCTTCAGCTATGTTACAGAATCACTACCAGCTCAAGTCTGGAGACCTACACTTCCAGTGAGCCACAAGTATTTAAAGTAAGATAAAAATAAAATCTGCAATCCAGCTTCCGGGCTCCATCTGCCATACTCCAAGGGTTCAGCAGTCATACAGAGCAGGTACATGGTGCTGCTCTGGAGTACTGGAAAGGAAAGCCCGGATTCTGCAACAGAAACCTTTTAAAAGTAGTAAAAAGAAACCGGTGAAATGAATTTACAAAGGAGCCAAGTGGCACTCCTTTCCTGATACTGACTCTCCAAGTGAGCTGTGTGAGCCAACCTCACTGCAGCTGCTCACGAGGCCCATGGGCTCGACGCCGCACACTGGGCCACACGCTCCGCAAGACCCGTTTTCAGCAGGAGGGGAAAGACTTTAGGACACTGCAGTTTTTAAAAACAGTATGAAGCCGAGACCATGATTCATGTAATAAAAACACCGGCATATATATTACACATTACCCTATAGTCTGCTCTTCAATGTTTGGTTTTTCAAGACAGGGTCTCGCTATGTAGTTCAGGCTGGCCTTGAACTCAGTGATTCTCCTGAGCCTCCAGCTGGGATTACAGGCAAGTACCACCCTGCCCAGCTAAACACACTTTTTTAAACTTCCAAATTTAGATTATTTCAAAACTAGGTTACCTTGCTGCTTTTAACGTTTCTTCTGCAAGCCCTTCTTCTTTTACTAGTTCTTCAAAATTTACAATATCTTCAAGATCAGGCACAAATCTACGTAAGAATTTGGGAAGGAATTTATTAAGGCAACTAAAATATGTGCAACTGACTGGAAAGTGGTACTGTAACATTCAAAGATTTTCAACTATGTATTTCAGGAAAAACTTCGTATTTCAGTGATACTGTTAATATCACCACTCTAGTTGCAAATCAAATTTTAGATACATTTTAATTCTTAAAATCATATACTCTAAGACTAACTCATAAGCTATACTGACAAATCATTTAACTATAACCTTAAGAAAAATAAAGATTTTCAAAAGTCTAATGGAGTCTTAAAATTTAAGGAGAAAAAAAATCTAATTAGCAGGATTAATGGTTTTCTTTCATCTATCTCAACATACATTAATAAAAAACACCTTTTCTATAATATCACAAGAGAAATTTAAATAATATAATTTTAAGTGGTATAAACAAGTAAAAAATGATGTTTGCATCCATACCTAATGGCATTGCTGCTGCAATGAAGACCACCAGATCTTATCATCCGTACATAGCCCATGGCATTACCTTAAAAATCACACAGAAAACCAGGTGTTTACATGTGTAGTCAATACAAGGTTTTCACTTCTAAGTACCGAAATATTCTGCTATGTTTTATTTCAGCTCTTGTTCCATAAAACGTGAAACTGTGCACACTTCCGCACTTGCAAAGGTACCGTTATCCTCATCCACGTGTTTAGAAGCAAGTTCACCTCCCTCGACTGATAAATCATTAAATGCACCCACAGACTACACTGCGCGACCACTTCAGAGCGCCAACAGTCTCTCCACTCGCATCTTCAGAGACTCCCCGGACACAGCACCCACCAAGAAGTCTCTACCAGATGCTGCCAATCTACATCCCTAGCCTGGACTTCTCTAACCACAGGCTGTTCAAATCCAGTGTGCACGTTTACGCATCTGGAAGGATGCTAAAATGTAAATGTCCACGTCAAGCTCAGGATGTTTATCCCCCATCACGATGCCTCCCGCAGAAACTGGCAATCCCTGTCTTTCCGGCTGCTTGGGGCAAATGCCTTTGAGCCATCCCTCACTCCTTTCTTTCCCTCCCACTTTGTACCTCATCACTGGACAAATTAGTGTTGGCTCTGCCTGGAAAATGTAGCCAGAATCCAACCATATTTACCACTTTCCCAGCTCTCATCCTCCTCCAAAAATCACCACATCTTGCCTAGACCACTTCGACACACACGCTTCCCAATGTCCCCACTTCCACCCTTAGTGTCCCGCCACACCCCCAAGCTCTTATCTCCCTGGCACACAGTGAGGAACCGTTTAGAGCCTTCCATAACAGCCAGTTGCTGCACAAGTCCCATAGGTTTACCACCACTCACCAACAGCTAATGATTCCCTAAAATCCAGCATTTCCTGAAAACTCTACAAATGTTTTCTGTTCCAGAGTGAAACCCATCCTTCCAGTGGACAGCACAGCTGGCTCGCGGCTATGGCACCCACCACTCGCGTTTCTGTTAACTCCTTCCAACCCTGATAACCCTCAAAAACACGGAGCAGGCTCGGCTTTCGCACTCAGTGGGGCTGTCTGCTACTCCTCCTCTAGACAGCACCAAGCTTCCTGCCTTACAAGACTCAAGTCCCCGGGCCGGTGAGATGGCTCAGCGGCATAAGCGCCTACCTTGCAAGCGCGAGGGCCCGAGTTCGACTCCCGGATCCCACATACGAAAAAGGGGCCGGTGATATCGCTCAGCGGCACGGGTGCCTGTTGGCGCGCGAGGTCCTGAGGTCGTCCCCCCGGTACCCACAAAAAAAAAAAAAAAGACTCAAGTCCCCGCTCAAGCGTCGGCTCTGGAAAGTCCTCCCTGAACATCACTGCGGGGCATTCTGTCTCCATAGGTGGCTCTCCACACTGCAGATTAGCCACCGTCTCATTCACCCACGCACATAAATCAAGCCACGAGCAGAGCCTTTCTGGTCTCCACTGCTCCATCCCAAGAGCCAACACGTCCCGCACAAAGCAGGAATCCAGCATGAACTAAAATGAACTGAGCCGAAATTACTTGGGCCAAAAAACAGACAAGAAGGTAAGCAGTTAACAATACAAAATCACTAGAGTAGCGTGTTCAAATGTTAACCACCCTACAGGGACCACTGAACCTATTTTAATGCCTAGCCCGATTGTTTTGTTTTATTGGTTTCTTAAAACAAGGTCTCGCTATGTAGCCCAGGGTTTGCTCGAACTCACAGTAATCCTCCTGCTTCTATCATGCATCTCAGAAAACGCAAGTATCTAATTTCACTATTTCCCTCCAAATTGTCAGACCAATACCTAGTTGATCAAAATGCAACAAGCTGGCATAGCATAGTGGCAAGGAGCAGAAATTCTGAAGCAGACTTCCTGGGTTCAAATGCAGGCAGAGGCACTTATTAGCTGCAGGACTTCGCTCAACCTGGTAATCTCGCTGCATGTCAGTCTCCTTGCCTGGCAGAGTCAGCTCTAGCAGGGCTCAGCAGCTGTTTAGTGTTCTACGGAAGTAGGACGTCAGCACCTACAAGCACTTGCTGCCCTAAAGAAAAATCTGTGGAATGGATGAACGGAAATAATACTCCAGGACTATGAGTGCCCCACGAGTCAGATCACACAGCACCACGGCACTCAGTAAACGCTCAGTAAACAGCAGCAGTCATCAGTTACTTCAGCAGGCAGCTGACCAGACTCCATTTTGCTCCCAGCTCTTTACACCTTCTCTCAAAATGATTAACAGATTCAAAAGCACATTGGAGCATTTTACAGGCAGAGATAAAGAATCTATGTTTTAAAAGAAGTGAATAAAGAGTAAAATGCTGGGACACAGTGAAGAGTGTAGTATTCCCCAAAGGAAAAGCACGCTGGAGGAGTGGGGACAACGCTGGACAGCACACCTAGCACGTTTCTCTCAGTGGCCATGGGTACAGAGGCGTATCAGGAACATAAACTGCATACTAAAGCCCATGACCTAAGTATTATGTCTTAAAAAAAGTCATACTTTCAAAAACATAAAGACATGAAACAAGTAACAGTACAGGCAGTATTCACCTGAGGCAAAACTCTGCTGTCCGTATGTGAAAAACCAGTTACAGCAACACTGATCTAGAAGGACAGTGCGTAATGCGCTGTTGTATATTCTATACAAAACTCCATGTGCACAGCAGATGGGCATTAGCTCTGGGAAATCATTTGCATCAGAATTTCAAAAACAGTTAAGCACTACAGCTCCAGTAGTCTGCCAACTAGGCCAGACATGGTAGCACATGCCTGTAATCCCAGCACTCAAGAGGCTGAGACAGGAGGATCACAGCAAGTTCAAAGCCAGCCAGGGCTATGTACTGTGTTCAAGACCAGCCTGAACTACACAGTGAGATCATTTCTCAAAAAAAAAAGCTTGCCATCTAATATGATATCAACTATCTCCTTAAAGAAACTGTATTTAGCTGGCATACTTCATGTTAAGTAGTTTAAGATAAAAAGTTTACAAAGATTCTCTAAGTTCTTGCACTAAAACAGAACAGGAAAATTTAATATGCAAACCAAGTAATCTACGCAGCTTAAGCTAGCACTCGTGACCTCACTCCAAAACTAACCTCGTAACATCTTTCCCACTACAGAGTAACCAAGCTGCTTCGGAGCAAAGCCTGTTTGCAAATCCAGCTCGTAGCGGAATGTTTGGCCTAACTGATGCTTAATAATGTTTGACAAATGAATCAATCTGAAGAAGCATAAGGTTCCCAAAATGGAATTATAAGATTTTACTAACTGGTTGGTGTCAGTTAACACAGACTGAACACTGTAACACACCTTTGGACTTACAGCTAAATAACCCTGGCTAAGTCTCAGCAAAACCATTCTTATTTCTCTGACTTTTTCTGCATCTTTTTAAAACAGTGATTACACAGCCAGATATGGTGGTACACACAGTTGGGAGGCTGAGGCAGGTAGATGTGGAGTTCGACGCCAGCCTGGACTACACGACAAGTTCTAGGCCAGCATAGACTATACAGCAAGATCCTGTCTCAAAAGGAACAAAAACCAAACACAAAAACTGATTACCTCACAGGGTTAATGGGAGGACACTTCATGAATTTTGTGAAAAATTCAAATGACTGTTAATCTATGATTATTTCTACATGTAGTTCTTGCTCTTAAATATACTATACTGTACTTCAGAAGACAAGTTCTACTTATAAGACAGAAGTACAAATTATCAAGACAATTATTAAATTGGTATAACAGAATAATCATAGCATTTGGTATTTCATCTGTAACTCAATTTATGTATCTTATTAATTTAAATTACTATATTTTCATATAAATGTTTCATATCTTCATGTTTTGGCTGTGAGAGAACCTCTTTTAAAAACTCAAAATGATGCTTTCAACACTAGGTAACCAGTAAGTACTTACTGGTTGACTATTAATTTTGAATATGACCTTTGAGATGATTAATTTGATGGAAGAGGTTTTATTTAGCTTTTATTAGTCTACAGTCTACCAATAATTTCTGCAGTAAAAATCCTGAAAATGCCTCTAGTGGAATAGCGCTGAGCTGAACATAAGCTGTTCTTTAGTGTGAGCTATTCAGTATATGAAATTCCTAAGATCTGTACTGTACTTCCCAATATAATAACTTACCAATTTGGCTGATGAGTTGCCTGAACTGGTCAAGGTAGCTCTGTCCCTCTGGTGTTATTCCAAGTTTTCGGATGCCTCGGTTGAATTTTTCTGCTCTATCAAAAGGGTACTAGAGAGAGAATTTTAAAACTATCTTTAGACCCTGAGCCAGAAAATGACTCCCAAGTCAACCATGCCAATACTTTCTAATTTTATTTCCTTCTGCTTTAATAAATAAAACACTCAAGTCTAATGACAAAAAATTTATGAAATAGCCAGGCATGGTGGCATACACCTGTAATTCCAGCCATTCAGGAAGCTGAGGCAGAAAGATCTGTGAGTTCCAGGCCAGCCCAGGATACCTAGTGAGTTCAAAGCCAGCCTGGACTACATAATGAGATCCTGCCTCAAAAAAAAGATAAAACCATTCATGTTCAAGGTCAATACAATTGTTCTCTTCTTGATATTAACCAAAAGGAGTAATAATCAGGGCCACTAAATTTAAGTTCCCCACCACCAGTATTGGTCTCTAATCCCCAACAGCTCTACTGGACTGAAAAAAAAGGAGAAACTAATTCCTCCTAGAAACATCTGTCCACAGACATGCGACCAAGTAGATGGAGTACACCGCTAACACACCTGCTTCCGGAAAATGAAATGTCGAGGAGAGAAAATGAGGAGAGCTGGTTTACACATTTTATATTGCTTAATCATTTCAAAGTAAGTATTTGTATTACTTTAAAACTAAAGAAAGGGAACCTGGCTATACTGATCCTTCAGTTTTTCCTTACGTGGAATCCCACAGAGAATGCAAGGCATAGACTGTAAGGGATAACAGAAGAAGCACAGAGGCGCCTGGGAGACAAGTGAAAAATAAGAAAGAAACCTAAAACCCCACTGAGATCTAAATAATGAATTTTGCATAAACATTTGCCATATACTTAACAGCTGAATCAAAGTACCTTAAAAAGAACACATAGCATACCTTATGATCATTTTGGTCCTTAATTTCCCTGAAAAACCGAATGTCTTTAATCAATCTGGATTTGATATGTTCATCATACATAAATTGGCTAAAAATATAAAACTTCTTTTTCAAAAACTGGTAGGTGAAGTTAACCTATAAAAATTAAAATTCAAACAATTGGAGAAAGTTAATATGAAATTAATTTCAAATCAATAATACGGAATAACAACAATCTAAAAAGTACTATTTGTAAAGTTCAAATCATGATGGACCTAAAAATATTTAAATGTTCTACTGCCCAAGTTGACTTTCTTTTATATATTTTTGCTAAAGAAAAAGAAAGAAAAAAGTGGCAGGTTTTCTCATGAAAGGACAAAGCTGGGCAGCAGTGGGAGGCACAAAGCCAGGCTGGAGATGCTAGTTTTTAGCCATAAGCCACCGGGAAGCCCCAGGTCCCTGCTCAGTGAGACTGCTCAGTACTAACTACACACCACAGAGACAAGAGCGCTCTCTGAACTTTCTGAAGAAACGAAGCACTCATTATTTTACAACAACTAATTCTGAGCATCTTTTATGCTCAAAACAACGCACCTGGTCTCATGCTAGATATGGCCATATTGTAACTGGGGTGGTAGACATTTTAAGTAAGTATTGTTGAATAAATTACATCTCAACTGCAATGATTTCTAAAAATGTGAAGCGTGGATGCTCCGAAAATGAATAACAAAAAGATTCAGAAAATTCCAACAAGGTGAGACTTGAGCTGGGACTAAAGTTAAGACTAACCCTAACCCACACAGGGACGCCCTCTACCGACTCCACCCCATTGCACTGGAACGTTACTACTGCTTTCAGTAAAGCGATGCCCTTCCGCTCAGCCTGTAGCTCCCCCCTTACAGAAATGAGTGCGTTCTCTGAAGTTAGCTTGGCCTGAAACACTGTGCCCACTCTGCTTTGCTTTTATCTTCTTTGCAGTCTTTCCCACCCTTCCTGCCCTTGCCGAGCGGGTAACTCCCCCTCGGAGTCCCGCCCCTCCACTCCCTCCTTGGTCACCTCCGTTTCCTAGTGTGGCTGACCGACTCCCATCAATGTCGATCACCACAAGAGCAGGCCATCGCTAGTGCCTAGCACAGGGCCTGAGACACATAAAATACACGCGTAATAAATTCTGTTACACAAATGCTTGAAGTTAAGGAAAAGTTTATCCTCAAAAGTTCAGAGTTTATCTTCGAAGGTTCAGACGTGATCTCTACATAGATAACTCCTTATTTTACATTTAAACTCTGACTAGCTAGGCCTCATTCCCATACTGTTAACCAACAGAGCTCCAATCACACCATCCGTCAGCTCAGAACCTTCGAAGCCTTCGCCACTGTCTACTAAAACGATCCCAACCTAGCTGTCCGGTCTTTCCCTACCCCTTCACTCTAACCTGGTTAATATGAAACAATTTAAGCACTCACATTTTTTACCCTGAAAGAGAAATGAACTGTGCGCTAATCACAGGTCAGTTCAAAGATTTCTTTCTCTTTTTCCTACAGAAGGAAAAACAGCACACAAGTGCAAGTGATCTCAAGCGAGTGCCCATTTCTAGGAAGATTCAAAATATCCAATATGGATACCAATAATCAGTAACCTCTTTCCAAAGGAATGTGAGTAACATTAAATAAACCGCTCTCTGTGACTGGTTTGAACAGCTACTTTCAGAGAACACTGGAGTACCAACACGGATACACATGCACAGCCTGCCATCCTCGAACGTCCAATGCTGCTCACGACACCGGCCCTGAGATGCGTGCTACCTCGAAGAGCCGTCCCTCCCAGCTCCCACCACATCCAATACAATTCAAGTGTCAGATTTTTCACTTCTACCAATAAGGAAAATGGAAATTCAGGGATAATATGAACAGGCAGTAATGATACAGAATATCCTATAAGAAAATTATCCTCCAAATTACATTATCAGGAGTGCATTAACCACCTCCCAACCCCTGCAACAGGTGCTCACCGTGGTATTCATGATCCCCGTGCCATGTGTTCGAATTGAGTTAGCAATATGCCGAATATTAATAGTATTCAAATGTTTATTGTTGCTTGTTCGTTCAATAAAAATCTGCAATGAGACAAATTTATGCTTAATAACAATACAACCCGCAGCAAACACTGACCAGTCATCCAAAGATCATTTACCGCTCATTTCATTACGGGCAATTTGACCACAAAGCCACTCACACACCAAGAGCCGACAAAGAAATAAACAAATCTCTGAACAATTATCTCATTTTATATATTTTACTAATCTTTACCTTTGGAAATCAATTCCTTGCCCTTTGACCTTACCACTATCTATCCACCCACATTAAAAAAAATTTCCTAAAACCCACTCACCTGATTGTTGAGATTATAGAGGTATCGAGACACAAATATATGAATATTTCTCATAATTTCCAAAACATCAAGGCCCTACAACACAATCCACATGAAAATAATATTAATAGTTTAACTCATATCAATTAGTTAAGCTCGTATCCATATTGTGACTTGTGGAGTAGACTGCGCACTACGAACCACATAAAAGGCACAACCAAAGGCTCAAGAGCCTTGTGACAGGCATAGCCGGGACGCTCTCCCTGGGGAAGCCTGGCTGCTTGCTGTTTCTCCCTTCCACGTGGACAGGAATGGTTAAGTTTAGTAATGAAGACCATGACCCACAATCGTCTCCCCACCGTGCCTATGTGCCTTCCCAAGGGTCTTCTCTGAATTTTTCTAACAAAGTAGAAGTATGGCCAGATCGAGTCACAGGACGGCTCTTACGTTTCTAACACATAAACTACTTTTCCGGTACTCTGCAAGGTTCTTCATATGGAATTTCCAAACAACCAGGTGCTACTCTTAAATCCCACAAGTAAAGAAAATGAGGCCAAGAGAGTTCTCTGAGGTCAGACAGCAGGGACAGGCAGACCCTTGAGATTTTACAAAGTCTAATGCCAAATTCCTACGCTTCTTCTGATTACACCAGACCACCTTTAATGTAGTTAAGATTCCCTCATTCTTCAGTTATTACTCTAACATCCCATGGTATTTATATACATCATTCTATAGCTTTTCTACAGGCTCCAAAGCAGCACTGCAATACCCGCAAATTTCTATTATAGCTTTTCTCATTTTGAATCTAAAAGTCTATTTTCACACTTTTCTCTCCCACTAGACTGGAAGTAACACAAAATGAAATGATTTCTTTCTCTCTGAATCCCTAACACAGATCAGTATCTAGCATATTCTCAATAAATACCAGATGTGTACGTAAGTGAATGGAAGGATACGCAAACGGATCCTGGAAATGATCTTACCTGCAGCAGGCTAAAAAAAATTATGGCACTCAAATTCTGGAACTGAATAATTTTTTTGATAAATATTATCTGGATTATCTTAGAATTCCATGCAAATTAATAACTAAGCTGTTACACTCAGCTCCACAATGGTACTCTGTATTATAAATTAAATTATAAATATTATAAATAAGCTACCTGAGTTAGCAACATCCAGTGCTGCTTTGTACTTTTTTTTTTTTTTTTTTTTTTTGAGCAAGGTCTCGTTCTGTAGTCCAGGCTGGCCCGGAACTCATGGTGATCCTCCTGTCTCAGCCTTCCAAATGCTGGAATTACAGGTGTGCGCCACCCGAACACCCACTCTGCACTCCTCATTTTAAGAGCAAATACATTTGCAATTACAGAGAGCTTATCAACTGCCCCAAGATACTAAAGTTTTTTTTTTGTGTGTGTGTGGGTACCGGGGGTCGAACTCAGGACCTCGCGCGCCACCAGGCGCCCATGCCTCTGAGCGATATCACCGGCCCCTTTTTCATATGTGGGTTCCGGGAGTCAAACTCGGGCCCTCGCGCCTGCCAGGCAGGCGCTTACACCGCTGAGCCATCTCACCGGCCCAATACTGAAGTTTATATACATGCCCAGATTTAAAATGCTGTGACCCTAACTGAAGCCTCTCAGGGGCCTAGTCTGTTTTTGAAATCAGTATCAATTCAATACATATACATATATGTTATGGTTTGCAGTCAAGGGGCAGGCTTCTAGAGTTTGTGATTGATTCGCTGTCTGGTGCTGGGATTATGGGTGTGAGTGCTACACCCATCCTGGGGCGGGCAGCCTGCATACAATATAAGGGAGGGGAACAGGCTCGCTCTCTCGTGCTCTTCCCTTTTGCTCTTGTTGCTTTTGCTGTTTCCCACCGCCATGAACTGTTGCCCTCTGCCATGAGCCACTCTGCCTTGCCACCAGCCAAGTGTGGACTGAAACTTCCACAAACTGTGAGCTAAATAAATTTTCCTTCCTTAACTTTGGATGTCAGGTATTTTGTCTCAGCGATGAGAGAAAAGCAGCTGAGATATACATACATACATATATTTCAATACTCAGCAAAAGTCCTGAGTGCACACTACAAGGCTGTGCAAAATTTCTTCGTAAGGCCAACCAGTGGCATTGAATTTTCATATAGTAAATTCTTTCTTTAAACAAACAAACCAAAAAAAAAAAAAAAAAAAAAAAACCTAAAGTAAAAAGAAATAAGGCTTCTACTCGAGTCGGAGAGCATGAGAAGCACTTCCCACCCACCTGCTCCAGCGTCTGACTGGGAAGATGCGCCTCCGTCATGACCAGGCCGTAACGCTGGGTAGCTAAGTTTCTCATCTCGCTGTAAGTAGCCCAGTCATGAAGCGCTACCGTGGTGAGATTATAGAAAGTCTTGTCCAGGTAGTGAGTAACATAAGCTACAAAATAGAATTTTAATTCATGAAACAGTAAATAAGAAATGAAACTAAAGAGGAAAAAACCACCACTGCCTCTGAACATCAAATTTTTCCCTTTAAAATAAGGGGCTAAGAATTAAAACTGAAGACACAACCATGCCCAAAAAGACCACCTCAAGGTTCTGTCTCATTGACTCTTTGACAGACAGGCAGAACACTCACCTCGAATGTCAATGAAACGATTGAAAAACCGAATTGGATGCAGAGAGAAAAACAGGGCCAGGTCCTTCATGCCTACTCTGAAAGGGTTGCGGTCGTCGAGCTTCAGGTGCGTGTGCACGGACAGCCGCAGGTCCTTCTCTATTTCTCTGCACAGCTTGTCCAGCAGGTGCTGTTCGTTAACGAAGCCACAGCTGAATTCTTCATAAGGAGGGTACAACTGTTCTCCCCCCACGCCCGCACTTTGCCCTAGAGTTCTACACAGTGCACCAATGAAAAAACTGCCTAACAGGATTTTTGGGTTTAGGACTCTAAATATTATCTGGTCAAAATCTTAACTGAGAACATTAAAGTTACTTTGTTCTCCATTTTTAATCAATGATTCTTTTGGCTGGAGTCAGTTACATAAATGCCAAGCCTTTACCTTAATACTTTAATTCTCTTGAAAAGAAAATCAAAAGGTAATGACTGATGGCTTCATCATGAAGAACATGAATGTGAAACATGGAATGTGTGGAACCAGCAGCCAAGCAGGAAGGTCTGGAGAACACGGACAGCAGGAGGGGAAATACTTCCCTGGAGCAAGGATTATTAAGATGACAGAACTCCTTGTGACAAAGGTAACGAGACCACCACCTTGTCTACTATCACAGAGTTTGAATACATGTATTTTGTTACACAAGTAAACCTTCTGACTATACAACTCTTCTCTTAGGAGCTCTCCATATGAAATATTAACAGTTAATAGCTAAGTTAATGTTAATAGTTAAGTTGCCTTAACTGTACTGTAAGCAGCACTCCATTTGCAAACCCATTTTGATTGTGCCTTCTTCTAATTAACAGGAACTTAAATTCAAATATACTCTTTACTAAAATAAATTAAAAAGTTCCAAATTCCTAGTCTGATTTCTAAAACAAGAAATTACAGACTACCCTTTGTTCTACATGGTGATTTATAATTTTTGGCTCAGTGAAAGTCTGTCTCAATCCAAAATTTTTCTAAACACTGCATTCTAAAACATTGATTCAGGCTTCTCAATCTCACATACAATCTCACCTCATTTAAAATTTCCATAATCTCCTTGTCATAGCAATCCAGCAGGACCTCATAGGACTCCAAATGCCTCGCATGCATCATAGCGGGCACACAGTCTCGCAGTGCACTGAACATGTACTGAGAAGGAAATTACAATGGGCATGAATTTACACAACCATATCTCTCATCTAACAACATTACAAAGATAATTATCTAATTATCTACCTAGAAACAAAAACCTCGATCTGAAGGAAAAACTTTCCCAGTAGTAAAAGAATCTAAGCATATAGTTTAGACACAGAAAAATTCACATGGAAATGAACAGTGAATAGAAACATGAATAGCACAGTTTGCTGATGAGAAAATCAGAGTGCTGTGACATGAACTCAACTCGAGTGAGTGGCATGATCAGAAATACGTGGGGAGCAGCTGAGCACACACAGCTCACTTCATCGGTACCAATACAAAATCTAACCACAGACTGCATAAACACACCGTTTACTGCACTGCACGAAACAGCATTGGCAGTTGATGTTAAAAGTTTATTAAATCAGATGGCTTATTTTACATCTGAGAGAAGTGACCAGAATGATGATTTCCATCTTTATTATCTTCACTTACATGCAATCTAGCCGCATCGACAGCATTTTCATATACATCATCTAAGTAGATTGGGAAGACAGCACGATGCCAGTACAAAAAGCAGCAGTCACACTGCATCTGGACGCTACAACACAGAGGAGCAGTCAGTACCAGCACACCCCAAGCACCTCGCAGCGCTACGGAAGTACAGCTGTGCAAGTACAGCTGTGCGAGCAGGGTAAGGCTCTGCCTCACTCATTCTGTGTTTCTCCCATCACTTAACCCACCACTGGTACAGAAAAAGACACAAAATAAGTATTTCTCAAACTGAGCACCGGTAACAACCACTGCAATGTGTGGCACCGTCAGAATTATGCATATCTGCTTTAGTTTTAAAGACTTGGAAAACGCTACAGGTAACTTTTTTTTTTGTGGGTACCGGGGATCGAACTCTGGACCTCGCGCGCCAGCAGGCGCCCGTGCCACTGAGCGATGTCACCAGCCCTTTTTCGTATGTGGGTACCGGGAGTCGAACTGAGGACCTCACGCTTGCCAGGCAGGCACTTATGCTGTTGAGCCATCTCACCGGCCCCAGGTAACTTTTTTTTTTTTTTTTTTTTTTTTTGTGGGTACCGGGGGTCGACCTCAGGACCTCGCGCGCCAGCAGGCGCCCGTGCCACTGAGCGATATCACCGGCCCTTTTTTCGTATGTGGGATCCAGAAGTCGAACTCGGGCCCTCGCGCTTGCCGGGCAGGCGCTTAAGCCGCTGAGCCATCTCACCAGCCCCCGTAACTTTTAAACAGAGTTTAAAATAAATTTATTTACAGGACTGGAGACTCAGTAGTAGAGTGCTTGCCTTGCACAAGCAGGCCCTTGTACAATTCCCAGTACTATAAAGAAATAAAAATTCAAGCAACTTAAAAAATGTAGTTTTAGTATTATTTGAAAGGACTATGCCTACCAACACTTTTACCAGATGCACTATTTTACCTGCCTCCAAGCTGGAAAGGAAAACTTTTAAAAACAGTGCCTAAAAATTCTCAATCCCATATAACCTATCTGTAATCTTTGCCACCAAATGACCACTTCACACCATACAGAGTAACAAAATGATAATTTTGCAGTACTAGGGAATGAACCCGAGGCATTTGCACTGAGCTACATCCCCAGCCCTTTAATTTACTGCTTTCTTTTGAGCCTGGGTCCCACTGAGTTGCTAAGCTGCCCAAGCTGGCCTTAAACTTTGATGCTCCTGCCTCAGCCTCCCAGAATGCTGGCATTACCGGCATGTGCTATACCACACCCAGCTTCAAACATGTTATAATGAATAAGGTTCAGTAGTTCTTCCAAGAATGGAAAAATTAAATGTCACTAACTATAAGAATGTCTAGGGGGCCGGTGAGATGGCTCAGCGGCTTAAGCGCCTGCCCGGCAAGTGCGAGGGCCCGAGTTCGACTCCCGGAACCCACATACGAAAAAGGGGCCGGTGATATCGCTCAGCGGCACGGGCGCCTGCTGGCGCGCGAGGTCCTGAGGTCGACCCCCCGGTACCCACAAAAAAAAAAAAAAAAAAAGAATGTCTAGAAGAATTAAAAAAACATGAGCATTAAATGGCAACTGTGCTATAATTCACCTGGGAAATCAAAATTCAGAAGACTCATTTTCCCTTCAAGAAATTTACTGCTTACTCAATAAAAAGAAAATAAGTCACAAATAGCTGCAAAAATAAGCTTTAAATTAAACTAATTCAACTTAGTGACTGACTACTGATGATGTAATTCAAATTCAATATAACCTCAAATAAAATTACAAAGCACTGGGTCACAGCTCTTAGTCTCTCAAAAGTAGATGAAGCCTTATTATACAGCAGAAATGCCAAGGTCCAGTAGTGATGCCTACGATCACCCTAGAAGGCTCTGAGGCTGCACTCTTTCCTCAGTGAGTCCCCCAGGGCAGCAGCTTCCCACGGAGGCAAAGCTAAGTGAGTGCAAGCCTCGTCCCAGTCCCGCACAGTCACTCAAAAGAGGTACAGAGAGGAACTGATGCGCTATCCAGGTTTTGTTCCTTCTCTTGCTACGCTAAAAAGAAAACTGGAGGGGGGAGGGAGAAAGGAAAGAGGGGAAAAGAAAAAAAAAGATGAGAAAAGAAGGAAAAATGAAAATAAGCTTTTATAAATAAGGAGGGGAAGAGGAGGTGAAGGGAGGGTAGGGGAATGGGAGAAAAAAAGAATCAAGTTATATCATGTACAGGTACAAATTCCCTGTAATGAATGTGATCATTATGTATACTTAAAATGTACCAATAAACTTAATAATTTCTTAAAAAATTTTAAAAACCCGATATTTTTGTTCTCTCTCTATTTTGAGTGTTATTACACAGACCAGTCCTACTTACCGCTCTCTAAGTTCACTGATGATGTCCAGTTTCTTCATGACTACTTGAAGTGGAAAGAGTTCTTCATCTTTAAATGTTTTCTACGAGAAGGGGGGAAAAGGCAGAGAGGTTGGAATCAAAATAAGGACAGGCACCGCAGGTCAGGAACGGAGGACTCGTGACCAGGCCCCAGGCAACTCCCCCTTAGCAGCACACTCACCATCTGGGTGCCCACGCTGAGCGACAGAGAGACGATGAGACGTCGCTGCTTCGTGCTTGGTCCATTTAGAGTATTTTCCGCCAGCACTAGAGCAGAGAGCACATCAAGACGCTGTTCACTATATTTTTTGTCAGAAATTACTCTTTTCTTAAAAATAAAAGAGGAAATTATTAGTTTTGTTTCTGAGATAACAAAAGGCTCAGAAGACAAACTTCTCATTATCTTTTGCATGATTCAATTTAAGAGACCATAGGAAAATACCTTCCCTGTTACACTTATAATGTTTCATGGTTTATTTCTCTATCATTATTTCTTAGCATTGTCAGGAACAGCAAGTGTACAGGCATACTTAGAAACTTCTACATTAATTTAATAGGAAATCACATCAATTTTAAAAGTGCATACTGTGCCATTTTTAAGAGGTATACTGATATACATGCTGCAATTTCAGAGGAAAGAAAGTCCTGACTGGTAACTCTAAAAACCATACAATCCTATGGAGATAAAATGACCAAGAATACTATGTTTCACAAGAAATAAAGTAGGCTAAACTAGAAAAAACATATAAAACAACAGAACAAACAAAAAAGATGGCGTCACTGTGCTGAAATATAATTATGCACGCACCTTGGCTGCAGAGACAGCATTGAGAGCCTGGTGCTGAAGGTGCTGTGTTATGTGGGAGACTGAATCCGCCACAACCATGCTTCTCCTGTAGAACATATGCTCTATCGCCTGAAAATAACCAAGTCATGTTGTGAAAATCAACTCACAATTTTTAAGCAAAATTATGGAAATGAATCTTTATGACCTCAGGAATAAGAAAGCATTTGTAAATGAGATACAATAAACAACATAAAGGGTAAAACTGGAAAATTCTATGACATTAAAATTAAGTACTTGTTTGTCAATAGACAAGAAAGTAAAAGGTAAAACTTATAAAAAGACATTTGCCAAATACAAGAACTGGTGTCTAGGGTATACAAACTTAACAAAAAAAAAAAAAAAAAAAGGGAGACAATTCAGTCCCACAAAAAACTTAGTAAAAGACAGAGACAAATTTTTCTCAAAAAAAGGAAACACAATAAGTAATGGACAAGATATTCACCATTGTTAACAATTAGATGTTGAACATTAAAAATCATGATCAAGGGCCGGTGAGATGGCTCAGCGGCTTAAGCATCTGCCTTGCAAGCGCGAAGGCCTGAGTTCGACTCCCGGATCCCACATACGAAAAAGGGGCCGGTGATATCGCTCAGCGGCACGGGCGCCTGCTGGCGTGCGAGGTCCTGAGGTCGACCCCCCGGTACCCACAAAAAAAAAAAAAAAAAAAAAAATCATGATCAAAACTAATAATACCCACTGATTTACAAAACAAAACAAAAAAATCACTCTGTCTTGATAATAAGGGTTGAACATCCCTAACCCAAAAGTCAGAAATCTGAACAGATCCAAAATCCACGACTCTCTGCAGGTCAACCTGCCAGCACAAGTGGAAGATCCCACACCTGACCTCACGAGAAGGGTCCCAGTCAAAATGCAGGCACACAAGAAAAACTCGGATCCACGAGCGAGGTGTGTACGAACCAAATGAATTTCATATCTAGCCGTGGTTCCTATCCCCAGTATATCTCACTACAAACATTTCAAAACGCAAACCCAAGTGGAGATCCCAAACACTTCCAGTCCCAAGCACTTCGGGATGTGATACCCACCCTGGAGCGGGGCAGGCCGGCTGGAGAACAGTGGGAAGTCTGACACACGGGGCAGGTATGTGAGCAGACACCACCATCAGGGAAACAATGTGGCATCATCTTGAAAAGATGAACACACGCACAACGAACATGCTGTAGCCCCGTGTTAAGAAAAACTCTGTCCCACAACGCCCAGAAACACACAGAACGGCAGCTCTGCTTGCAGCAGCGAAGACGACACAGCCCCAGAACCCAGGCCAGACAAGCGCCAGCACCGAAAAGGCAGGCACTGCAGCGGCTCCTCCCAGTACAGAAACATTCTAATACCAGCTGCTGCATTAAAGTCAAAGAACACACAAAGCATTACTCTGTTAATATAAACCTCAAACCATACGTAACAATGAATGCTTTATGGGTTCATCCATTCGTGAACTAAAAAGAACCACACGATGGTAAGCGAGTGGGGACCGCAGTCAGGGGTGACACACGGGGACTCCACAAATACCTAGAACATCTTACTTCTCAAGTGGGTCAGTATTTAAGTGCTGATTATTTTTTAAAATAATGATTGTACTGCATATGTATCTATACATACATACATATATACACCTCCATTTTTGTACTCCATTAAAAAAGTGTTAACTAATAACAGACAATATATCTAACAGAAAAAAAAAAAGCCTGGAAATCCAAAGGTACAATCTCCCAAAAAAACTTTATTTCTTGACAAATCTTATGTCCATGATTAGCAGAAATTTATCAGCAAATCTTAACTTCAATTTTTACCTAAAATTACCCAGGCTCTCCTGTCCACAGGGAATTTTCTTTTTACAGAAACACTGCACCGTAAGTGTACTATGGCTTTGAATTTGTCTCACCTCCTTTAAGTAAGCAGCCCCTGTCCGAATCACAAGACAACATAAAGTACGCTAAGTTACAGAACAGCTCCATGCTGAATAACCTCGTATGCATGTGAACACTAGAGAATAATGGATAATGTTGCATGAGTATTATTTTAAACTCACACAATACACTTTTGAAACTTCCACGAGCAAAATTTTACTAAAAATACTGAAGCTAACCTTTCCATTGTTCTTTTCTTTCTCGTAACATTAACTTTTAATAAACTTTAAACACACAGTCCTCAACTTACAAATATTTGACTTTACAATGGTGCTAAAGCATACACACACAACCACTGTTTTCCACTCTTAGTACAGGATTCGGTAAATCCCACGAGACATTCAACACTTTACTCTGAGCACATTTAAGGTGGGCGGGCCTAAGTTACGGGATAGAGCACCCGGATTGGCCATTCACAATACTCAGCAGAAAATTTCTCACAAGTTTTTGCCCTCATATAACCAAGAAGTCAAACCCGACAAGCTCGCTCCTGTTCAGGCCTGGTCATTTCTCAGTCATGATGGCAAGTACAGCCACAGAAGCCCTACCTTGAGAAGTTCAATGAGCCTGCATAAGGCCTTCACTGAGGTCTTGGTCATGGGCTTCTGCATGGACATGTAGAGATTCATTGTGGTCTTGATAATGGTACTAATGCTATATGCATACAGGAAGCCCTGTGAAAGACAAGAAAACGTTTAGTATAACCACAAGGAAAGATTTCACCTCTCCAAGACTTCATTCCGTGTAATAATTCCTCAACTTGCCAGTAACTATTTGTTTTTAAAGCCAGTTTTTTTTTTTTTTCTTTATGTGGGTACCGGGAACCGAACTCAGGACCTCACGCTTGCCAGGCAGGCGCTTATGCTGCTGAGCGATATCACCAGCCCTAAAGCCAGCTCTTGATATATCACAATATTCTTCCTGGCAGAGATAATATGATACACTGATAGTTGTTTCAAAGCACCCCTTGAAATTTATTTAGAATATCACACACCAGACATTTAGTACTGTTCAGACTACAGCGTACAATTATTTTTTTAAAAATCTTTCCATTTAAAAAAAAAAACCTTCAGAGGAATGATATATATGTCAGGGTGATACCTATGCATCCTTATCTTACCTGCCAGGGGAGAGAACCCTTACCTATCTGTTGCCACTTAGGGCAAGACCTAAGGACCTTTAAGGATGAACTGAAAAGTGAGAAAGAGCTGCTTTCTGACCAATGCGGGCCTGCAAAGGAGTTAAGAGCTGTACGCTGATGCTTCCTTTCCTCTTTACCCAGACCGATCCCGTCCATCTGCTACTTGTCTGCTACTCCGACCTTCTCTCCTTCCGGCCAGTTAAGTACAGACTCTCTCCTCCTCTTCTATTCATGAAAGAAGCACAAGTCTTGCAAGATTTTAAAAATTTAATACTATTAAGCACAGGGAAACAGAAAAAAAAAAGACTACTACTTCTCACGTATTTTCATTTAAACCTAAAAGGAAAGCACGGAAACACAACGATAATGACAGAGTTTCTTTGGGTCTGTAAAGGTTCCAAAAAACACACAATCACAGTCTAGAGAAGAACTTGAGTTAGCCAAGGGGGCGGGCGGGCGGCCTTTCGCTCCTGCCCAACACCTGTGAAAAGGCCTCCCCTCCCAGCAGCGACAGCTCTCTACAGGAGGGTCCTCAGCGGGGTGGGGAGACGAGCCTCTCCGACTACCGCTCTGTGGTGAAGACAGGTCCACGTGAAGACAATCCAAGTGAAACAGAGGGGGAGGCACCCTAAGGAAAGTAGCAGCAGGACCAAAGCTCGGGGCCCTTGCGCGCAGAGCCACAAGTCTCACCCTGTCAGTGCAGGACACTCCTAGCAGACCCTGCCCGAGGGCAGCACTGGGAAAAGCCGTACAGGACAAACACGCCAGGCCAGAAAGAGAAACTCCTGTTTCATTTACTTTTTTTTTCTGGCAAGGCTTAAAGTACAGAATTCTTGGGCCCACATTACCCCATTTATTGGTAGGAGGATCACAAGTGCAAGCCAGCCTGGGCAACTTAAGGAGACCCTATCTCAAATAAAAAATGACTACTAACGCAGCAGCTCAGTGCAAAGGCCCCGGATCCAACACCCAGTACTGCCCCCCAAAAAAAGCTCAGGCTTGGCATCTTGAAAGATGAACCCCCCTGCCCCCCTGAAACAAAACTAAGGGTGAAATGGAAAAAACCAGCATCCCAGGATGGAAGTTCTTCTCCAAATCATTCCAATCCAAGACAGGCCGGTGAGTCTTGGGCTGCTCAATGTCCCAGCCTAACTGTGCTAGCATAGGTTCCTACTGAGCCCGAAACAGCAGATCAGACAGAGATGAAGAGAGAATTAGAACAGAAAGCAGGAAAATACAAGAGAAGCAGGGCTCGACAGTAGGGTGAGCATGTTCCACAAAATGAAGAAGCTTCCAAATCCCAAGTAGCACAAGTACACAGAAATCCACACCTAGAGGCATCCCAGCCATGCTGCAAAAACTCAAAAGTCTAAATCTTTTATTCTTTTTTTCAGTACCAGGAATTGAACTCAGGGCCTCGAGCTTGCCAGGCAGGCACTGAGCCGCTGAGCTACATCCCCAGCCCAAAGTTTAAATCTCGTAAGTAATTAAGAGCTGTTATATTTACAAAGCAACAAACCCAACAGCTGAGATCAACAAAAACAAAGGAAGCCAGAAGACAATAAAAGGATGTGTCTGAAAGCTGGATGAAAAATTCCAGCCAGCCTGGAAATTTAACACAGCAAAACTGTTGAAATAGACATAATTGTACCCAAAACTGTGGTAATTCGTCAACAGAAGCTCATAGCAAATGCAATACCAGTAGGCCTTCCACAAGCAGGAGGATAAAACACATGAAAAAGATGCAGGGAGGACGAGAAGCAACAACAAAGTGAACAACTTCAAGAGGGAATCACAACATTGACTGCGAACATTGACGGCAACAATGCCCCGTGAGACTGAAATCAGAGATGATCAAAGTCCACCACAGCAGCACAGAAAGTGGGCAGGTAACAAACAGAACTAAAGTGATTTACAACCCTTACCCTTACCCTGTCTGGAAAGTGGTAAAACTGCTAAGTTACATGACAGTTGAATGAGTAAATGATGCATCTCGAAATCTCCAGAGTAACCACAACAAGAACAAATATTTTGAATTAAATGATAATGAAAATATAACATACCTAAACTTATGGGGTACAGCTACACAGTCATGTGCTAAATGGAATAAAGACAGAGTTCCGAATGGGTGCATTAGAAAATCTAAGTAAGTCAAACAGATGCAAACATAAATCGATTTGTTCTAAAATAAAAACATAGCCTATCCTTTCCAAGTTTTTTCCCAAATATAACTTCTGCAAATTAGACAAAGAAGTTATCCCCAAATACTCTAAGCAAGAAGATGGAATTACCTGTATGAAAACATTACATCTGTTGGTGAGGTCTTCAGCAAACTTATCCATTCGCTGCTCTTTAGATAAAAATGATTCCATTTTCATCATCCATGAACTCACAAAGACGTAGTAAGACTGCACATCTCTAGCAGGGAAAACAATGGGGTCACTCAGCACAGGAAAGAAATTTACTTCCATTTCTTCATATTGATTGCAAGAAAATATGGCCTAACAGCACCCATTCAATTTTCTGGTTTTTAAAAGACATGTGTCATATTCAGCAAATATTTACTGAGTGGCCAGAGGCCACACACTGTTCCTAGTACTGAGAACAAAACGTGTAAATTCCTGTCCCCATGAAAATTATTTCTTAGAAAGGAGAGTTTTACAATGAAGCAATCAATAATTAAAATCCTAAAATAATTAAAAAGATGTCAACTGAGGCATGCTATGGAAAAAATACAAATAGTACAAGGAAATAGTACAAGGACTGGGATAGGTGTACAATTTTAAATGGAATAATGGAAGTAGGTTGAGTAGATAATTTTAAGCCAATATTGAAGCAAGTGGATGAGTAATCCATGTAAATACATGAGAGAAGACAGCTAAAGGGAAGTGAGTACCAAGTGCCAATGTCTGCAGGCATCTGGCAATGCATCTGGCATGCTTAGGTAATAACAAAAATGCCAGTGTGGCCAGACCACAGGCAGCAGGGATGCAACCGGAAGAGGAGAGGTGAGCGGCGGAGGGGAGGGAAGGAGATGAGCAGGCCTTCTGGGGGCAGGGCGTCAACTCCGGGAAGCTGCCAGCAGGGCCTGCCCTACGATGATGGGTCAAAAATAAACCACAGACGGGGCAGTGCTTTTCCTGGGAAAACTAGCCAGGAAGCTAGAGGAGCAGTGCGGGAGAAAGAGAAAGACAGCTCAGATGGACAGAAACAGTCCGAGTGGTCAGAATCTGAGCTTAGAAGCTGACAAGTACTGGATGCTTACTATCTGCCATCCACTGTGTAAGACTTGCTCACACAAAGGTGCTCCTCCAATCCTCACGTCACCTGTGAGGGTGGCTCTACACTCTGCACCTGCCATAGGAAAGGCACGCACCAAGATCACACAACTAGCAAGCGCCCACGCCAGGATTCAAGTGCGAGCTTAGAAAGCTTTCCCACCCTGAAAACACTAAGGCAGTAGTACATGCAATTCTCTCCACTACTCAGGATTACCACAAACTCTAAATCATCCACCAGTGTATCTCAACCCGGACCTCACTCAGGTGGGAAGCTTTACCACCCACAAGCTGTTCAAGTGATCCCTTTTTTGCTCTCCCTTTAAAGTGTGCAAAAACTGGGCAATTCATCCTTCCTTATGGAATCTGACACTACTGACACTTTCCAAAAACCTTCTTCCGGCAGACGGGTGCTGTCCCACTACTGTCAGGCAGCATCGGTGGAGGCTCTCCAGAGCCAGGGGTCAGGGTGCCACCTGAGCGAGGCCAAATTCACACAGGGAAGCGGGAGCCAGCCACACTGCCAGGCTGTCAGTCCGTCTCCACCGCTCAGTCTGAGGGGTTACACCAAAGTCCCCAGTAAATGTGCTTTAGGGAGACAAAACCCCACCATAAACTGAGGAAAATGGTTTCTGCAGAGCAATGATTCAATTAGACAAAACACATCAACCACAGTCCTGGCTTTGCCTCCTGTGGTGCTGGAGGACATTACTGGCCCCAGGTTAAAAGTACAGATCTGGGGGCTGGTGAGATGGCTCAGCGGCATAAGCGCCTGCCCGGCAAGCACAAGGGCCCGAGTTCGACTCCCAGAACCCACATACGAAAAAAGGGGCTGGTGATATCGCTCAGCGGCACGGGCGCCTGCTGGCACACGAGGTCCTGAGGTCGACCCCCGATACCCACCAAAAAAAAAAAAGTACAGATCTGAGAAGCCACAGGGTCCTAGAATAAAGCTTCCTCCCCGCTGACAGCTGGGGTCAGGGCTCATGGGGCTGTCAGGCGCAGGATGGGCGTGGGCAAGGGCCAGGGAAAGAGGCCTAGACCACGAAGTGCTCCCTGACAGCATCGAGCCCAGTGACACCTCGGTACAAAGGAGGCAAGGAAAAAGCATCCTGCCGGCCTCTGATGAGACAGATGAGACAGGAGAAAACAGAGGTTTCCTTATCACTTCCACCCACCATGCTCACATCCAGAGGCCAGGTGATCTGTCTCTTAAGTCTAAAAAAATGAAACTGCTTCACGTTTCAAAAAGTAAACTGGCAAAAATCATGAAAATGGCCGAGTCCTGTCAGATTACCAGCTTTGTTTCAAACACAAACAGTAAAATCACTAAGAAAAAACAACACATCTGGGCCCCAATCAAAAGCACTGAGCATCGGCCACACAGGTTTGTCCACCGGGTGCTAGAAGGAAGGTTCAGACTCCCATCCCATCAGATGGCTGGGAGCAAAAGTACACGTAGCAGCCCACAAACGCTGCAGCCAGGGAGGGAGGTGGCTGGGGCACTGACCCTGGTCCCTACGCAGTGCAGGGGTGGAGAACTGCCCTCCGAGCTCCATCTCCACTTTCACAGGGGCCTGGCCTGCAGCTCCTGAGTCACCCTCGGCTTTCTGAAATGCTGGGACAAGGCTCGTGCCGGTTATCGCCCTCTTCCCCTATGTTTCACTTCAGTGGGTAAACCTTAGGTTTCCTTGGCAAAATTACAAGAAGGCAAAACACACCCCGCCACCCAGCGCCATGGAACTCTACAGTGATCGCACAGGTTCATCTCTGCAATTACAGAATTGGGAAACAAAATTTTCCCCATTTGGGGAATCTTGGAAAGTGAGCTTATCCCTCCCCACCTGCGAGACTCACTTCCTACAGCATATGGGGCTGACGGTCCACACTGCCCACACAGGCCTGGAGGCAGGCAGCACACACCTCACAGGGGCCGACACAACGCCACCCGCAGCAGACACCGGGGATACGATCAGCGCCAGTTTGAGTGCCTTGTGTGACCCGGCAAAGTTGACTGCTCCAAGCCTAACTTTCCTGACTTAAGAACGGGTACCCGGTGTGGTGGAGCACTCCTGTAAGCCAGCACTGGGAACGGACAGCAGCAAGTGTTCTTCCGGGGAGTAAGACAGAGGTGTAGGGAGAAACTGGGCTCGGAACAAGTATTTTTTCCTTTAACTTTGAGCACTAACTTTTTAAATATGTGCAAATGCTACTTTCATAAAAATAAAAATGGGAGGGCACCAAGTTAAAGGGAACGCCCCCCAAAATCATCATGGATGCTCAATGTTTTTATATCATCAAATGGTATCCACGGCAAGTGAATCAGACTTTAGATAAAAATAAGACAGCTGACAAAAAGTGTGCGTGGCTATAAAGTACAATTTCCCTACATTTTAAACTGACATTAAGCCTAAAAGTTCCTAGAAAATAAAGCCCCTGGAGATTGCCAACTTTTCTCTGGTAACAAGAAAGTCCATTTCATCTTATAATTTGAATGCCTGCAATATAAAATATCTAAATATTTTCATTACAGTTACTTATAAAACCTACTTGGTAAGTGACTGAGCTTTCTGCTGCAGGAAAGTATCCCTGTGTATTTTAATGGCTTGGAGACTTTTTCTGTCTAGGAGTTTGGCAGCTGCCGGCATTTTCTGAATCAGAAAATTATCAGGAAACCAAATAATATTAGCAGTTAGAGTGATGGCCGGTACCTGAAATAGTAAAGGGAAGAGGGAAATTCATTAAATACAGGCTAGGACAATTCATTTCAGGAAAAAATAACTACACACACAAAAAAAACCTAATTAACATATATTGCAGCAGAAAGAAAGCATTTCTGTACCTATGTTGAGTATGATTATCTTTTTCTGCCTAAAAATTAACATGCACATGGATGTATACGATACGTATTTTTCACAGATTTAACAATGAATAAAAATATGCAAAAAGCAGACACCTGAATCCACATATCCTTACTTTCATTCTGTAACAGTGAAAAAAAAAAAAAAAAAAAAACACACGCAAAGACGTCTGGGTTCTCGCAGACTGTGTGTAGACCAAACTACATTTTCTATTTTAAAATCAGGTTTCATGCAATGGAAAGAGCAAAGATGCAGAAAAAAACTAAAATTTTTTTCTATTTCAACAGAATGAGTGGCAAGAGGAAGGGAAAAAAAGGAGGGAAAAATGTAGTATTAGCAGCAGTAACAGAAACCAAATGAACACACAGAAATCTGAACGTCTACCAATATACGTACTCATATGAAGAAGAATTACAGAGTAAAGGCAAGGAGGAACTCCATTAAATACAGGCTAAGACAATTCATTTCAAGAAAAAATAACCACACACAAAATAACCTTACAATAAAATGAGACAAATACCTCATTGCGGCACAGGGTAAAAGCTGTACTGCCATTTACTACGTTACTTATCTCTAGAAAGCATGGATTTTAGAAATGAATACTATCAAACTACTTCTGTAAATAAGAATAAAATGCATTTTAAAAATCCACTTATGCAAAATCTTTTTAATATACTCAAATTGAAAAACAGAAGTTCTAATTCTTACCTTCTTACAAATGTCCAATAAAGACTTATAAAACTTTTTATCAACAGTTCGAAATATCTGAAAGTGCAGTACAAAGAGTCCACAGATTCCAACATACTTGTCCCTCTGGTCAATTTCCGAAGGTTCTCCTTATAAACAGTGACAAAAGAGAAACGCAGAACAAAGATACTTAAGTTATGCTTTTAAAGAAATACAAACTTCACCAATAAAGCTCAAAAATGCAATTTATATTACCAAGTTTGGCTTCTACATTTGCAAAAATTGAGCGAAGACTATGTGCAAATTCTTCAGCAAAAGTGCTATTTTTGGACACAGATACTCCTCCATTGAGAGAATCAAACTGCTGTTCTATACAGGCCTACACAGGAAATAGTGAAGAGAAATTTAGTCTCATTAATAAAGTATCAAACATTTGACATGGTGTGTGATGAGCTTGGATCGTTAGTTATCATTTTAATTTTACTAAGAGCAAAGCTTAGGTTCTTACTTTAACCAATTATCTAAATCCTTTTGCTTGGAAAGTACTTATGTACTTCCATATCAGAGTACAAGTTACATGAAAGTCATTCAAATGGACCCCTGTAACAGCAAGGAGCCACACACAGACTGTAGCCACAGAACCTTGAGGTTCAGATCTGTATGAACAAAGAGCCGTATAATGATTTTAAAAAGATGAGACATTACGAAAGCACAGCAGATAGGAACATAGTCAAATAATGTACTACCACACAGCGAGGCAGGGGACAGCACCGAAGATGAAGGATCTTGTACGAGATGGACCCTTCGGCAGGTGAGAGAGAAAACACTCTACTGTATCCAGTTTGTTAGTTTCTTAAGTGCTGTGTTCAGACAAAGGACTTGGTGCCCACAGGCCTGGATGGCCGGAAGGGATTATTCCCAGCCGCGGCTAGACTCAAGGACACACACACTGATAGTGCACTCAAGGCTTTCTATAAATAACATTTTCTTTCCCAAAGGAAATAGTTTTTTCAGTGAGGAACGGCACGCAACTGAGTTCACTCAGCAAACACTTGTATTTTGCTGACTCGTTATTTTAAGTCTTTTCCTGACAAACCCCGTGTCTCCCACTGAGTGAAGAGTCAGAGTGATGTATTTCTTCATTTTATTTTATACTTTCAAGAGTAGAGTTTGCACTTTCTGTTTACAGTTACTCTGTTACCACTTTAGCATAGCAAATGTGGAATGTTAGTTGGAAAAAGAATAACATCATTTTCTGAATCTAATGGACTAACAATTAATTGGGTGAAAACAAAGAGGTCAATCTGTCCAAACTGTGATCATGTAAAATATAAACTAAAAGTAATCCTGATGCGATGTAAATGAGATGGAATATAATTTCTGGCCAAGGTGGGACTCTCCAGCAGAACTTTCTGTGACGGTGGAAGTGTTCTGCTTCGTGCTGAAGGATAAGATGGCCGGCCATAAATGAAATATGTGGCTATTATGATCAAGCGATTTTTCTTTTTCTTTTTTTTTTCTTTTGGTACTGGGAACTGAACTCAGGACCTTGTGCTTGCCAGGCAGGCGCTGTGCTGCTGAGCTATCTCTGGTCCTAATTTTTAATTTGATGTCAGTTAATGTGAAATAGCTGCATGTGGTTCAAAGCTAGTATACTGGACTGTGCAGACTCGAATTACACTCCATGAGCCTTTGAAGAATTAACCAGATTTATTAAAATGTAGACTCACAAACCTAAACACTTAACACAAATGCTTTGGTTTTTGATTTCAATCCTTAAATGTTTTTATATATTTACACAGTATTTCTAAAAACCTTCATCTCAAACAGCCTGTCACTGCTACTTCATACACTAACAATCTATTAAGCCAAAGCACTTTTTAAAGGAAAACAAATTCAACAGCCTTCTACAACAGCGCGTGCAATTCTGCGCTCCGCCAGCTGAGCCCAGCCCATCCATTGCAGCCCGGTGCAGCCCCACCTACCTGGAATATCACCCCATCAAGCAGCTGTCCTTCCAGCCGCAGCAGAAACTTTTCAAATGGCTTTAGTTTTTCTTCCTGAATTCCAAACTTTGAAGGGTTGTGATGGACAGATTTCATTAACCTTGCAAAAGATTATGAGAAAGAGCTTAAATCTACCTAACGGAGTCTTAAAAACTAAAAATTTTCTCAGAAATCAGAGTAAATTATTCTTATTTGGCTCTACACATCTAAGCATAACAATCTTAATATATTTAACTTTCTTGTGCTTTTTTTTTTTTTTTTTTGTGGGTACCGGGGGTCGACCTCAGGACCTCACGCGCCAGCAGGCACCCGTGCCGCTGAGCGATATCACTGGCCCTTTTTTCGTATGTGGGTTCCGGGAGTCGAACTCGGGCCGTCGCGCTTGCAAGGCAGGTGCTTACGCCGCTGAGCCATCTCACCGGCCCTCTTGTGCTTTTTTTTCCCATCCTAAATTCAGATGTCTGACACCAGGCATTTAGTGAATATAAACAGAATAAAACACAAAAGTTCTGCAGCAAAATGAAACCAAGCTCACACAAACTGTTAAACAGAACCCAAGAGAAAATAAATCTGTGTCCTAAGGTGGGCAAATTAATATTCTACTGCACTATGAATAAGAATGCTTTATACAGTTATATCATTCTCTCAAATCCACTTTAAAGAATGGTTCTATCTTCATAAAAATACCTGACATGAGGACCAGGGATAAAGCTCAGCGGCACAAGCGCCTGCCTGGCAAGCACAAGGTCCTGAGTTCGATTCCCAGTACCAAAAAAAAAAAAAAAAAAAATCTGACATGAGCTCCTTCTAAATATAGAGCTCTAGCTCTTTGGTCTTTCAGAAGATCTGGATTATCTGTATCTGTTTACTCTTTACCAATACATTAACCACAGAAAGAGAGTGTTTTAAGACGCTCCAGCTGCCGTACCTTTTGTACGTGGTCCAGTGGTCTCTCAGTGTGAGGTGATTATCGATAACCTCATCCAGGGTGAGCAACACTGCCAGCAGTTCTCCCAAGTGCTCATACACAGTCTGCCAAAGAACCTTCAGTGATTATCATTCAGTCACTGGTCAGAAGTTAAGCCTCACGTGGATTTTTTTTTAGAAGCATTTATTTATTTATGTATGTACTTATTTATTTATTTTGGTTTTTTGAGACAGGGTCTCACTGTGTGGTTCAGGCTGGCCTCAAACTTGTGGCGATCCTCCTGCCTCAGCCTCCTGAGTGCTGAGATTACAAGCATACGGCACCACACCCGGCTCTTGTAGATTTTTAAAGCAAAACACATTATTTAGGGAAAGCACTGAATTAGTTAAAGCAGGGGTAAAATCAGTTTAAGTTACAGGTTTGATGCTCAAATAGGATGTTAGCCTTTGTGCCAAAGAAAGGCTATCTGAAAACTCTGCACTAGGCTGCTTCTGGGAAGAAAAGTTATCCTGACATGAGTCAGTAGCACCCATCAGCTACAAATAAAGATGGCAAACGGACAATGATAAGCAAATACCTTTGTCTTGCTACAGCTACTGTACTTTCCAATTATGCAAACTCCAAAGTAAGATATGCTAAAAGTTAGTTTTACATATTTACCTGAAAATGAACTCCAGTTGTCTCTATAATTTTGGGTGCGACCCTATAATAAAATAACATCCAAGTTAAGAATTCATCTTTCCGCCACTGTGCGTTATCTCGAGGAGCATGCACAGGAGCAGCAGTTCTTGGAATTCTGACGTGCATTTTTGTTTACTGAAGTTTGACTCACTGAAACTCAAGAGACACAAGGAATAATCCCTGACCCCATCTTCCCATGAAGGACCGACTTGTGCACCCAGAGTGTGAGCTCCTCAGCCTGTGCCCGACTCCTCAGCCTAGAAGGACACATGGCCTGGGAATGACCTCAGTGTTTCAACCTCAAGGACCTATCTTGGGCTGGAAGAGGAGAAATCACAGAACCGAAGTTCTTATTTTCTAAACTATCAGAGCTTCTCCATTAGCAACTAGCATCTTTTTATCCTACCCCAACTGGCATTTTGGTAGAACCCTGTCTTCTGCCAGGCTGATTTCTGAGTTCTCATTCCTACTGAAAAATAATGCATATTCCTGAGACTATACTAAAGTCAAAAGCCAAAAACTACATTTTTACTTTTTTTTTTTTTTTTTATGTGGGTACCGGGAGTCGACCTCAGGACCTTGCCAGCAAGCGCTTATGCCGCTGAGCGACATCACCAGACCCTTTTTTTTCTTTATGTGGGTTCCAGGAGTCGAACTCAGGACCTCGTGCTTGCCAGGCATACACTTACGCCGCTGAGCTATCTCACCGGCCCCTTACTTCCTTCCCAGATATTTAAGATAGTACTTACATATCAATTACATACAGATATTCCAGAAGAGAGAAGATATAATTTAAAACTAAACAGAAAATTCCAGATAAATCCCACCCTCTAGCGCAGAGGAGTTGGAGAGACTTCCAGAACCACAAAGCAAGCATCACAGAGCTGGAGGACCTACATGCTCTCTCTCTGCCCCGAGTACAGACTGCATTCAGCTTTTGCCGGTATGTCACATGTCAGACTTTTCTGTCAACATTCTCATTCAGACAGACAGTAGCTTCGTGCAACATGGCAGAAATTGTGTCTTGTTAATCTACGTAATGTATACATCAAGTAGTACTTAAACATTACAAGTGTTCAGAGAACGCTGAATGAATGGAGTGAGCAAAAAGCTATTCCAGAGAGTTTTCAGGAAAACATTCCCTGCATCTCTATCGTACAAGCAAAAATTCTTCTAAATCCATTACTTGTTACTGATATAGAGGGCGGCCAGCTGATGGATTACATTCACCACCACTTCATAGCACCTCGTGACAAAACAGGACAGCTCCTGAAATGACAAGTACGGGAAACGTTACAAAGCTGCTTTTGAAATGCCACCATTTTTAAACTGAATTTTATGGTACCATATCTAGCAAAAACAAAATCATTTCCAGTGAAATCTCCAAGCACTCAGCAGCAAACTTAAGCATCCCTCAAGCACTCAGGACTTAACTACCGTCCTGCATCCCGGAGCTGCTCCTACCTCTGTTCCTCTCTACTTCCTCCACAATTCTACGTTAAGTCTATTGTCTCAGCTACCCACATGGCTTCTAAGTGACAGGGACTGTCACATTCTTTGGAATATCCACTGTCTACTATGGTGGCTAATATTTAACTGCTTCTCAAGAAGTTTATGTCCTGTCATATGAATAAGTCAATGAACACCTGAATGAATTGAAGAGTTCAAAGCCTGCCAGTTTAGCAAGTATGCAGACGAGGGGGAAGGTCTCTAGAACTCACTCTGAAATCACTTCGTTTATTACTCATAGTTGTATTTATAAGTGGACTCAGAACACAGCAAGGGAAGTGTAAGTTATCCCAGGGATATGTTTGTCCTTAAATAAATTAACCCATCAAGCCAGACACTGTCAGACAGTTTAAAAGAAAGCGAAGTCCAGACGCAGCCCCTGCGGCTGACCAACAGGGACCCGTTCTGAGGACCATCGGCAGTTCGCTGTGCAGCACCACGGAGCACACCGACACAAACCAACACAGCTACGACAGTGCCGGGAGTATCATCTCACGGGCGCCCGCCATACATGCGCCTTGCTGACCAACATGCTGTTACGTAGCACATGGCTCTACACGCGGTTTTAAAGAATGCCAACTGAAATACGACAATAAAAGTTTAATGGAGAAAGATAAATCAAAAACATACCAACTAACACAGAGCTACACCAGGAATACTGCCATCAGATAAAGATTTTATTAGCATCACTATAGCTAACTACTAAAAGAGGACCTCATCCAAAATGCTTCAAACCAGAGTGTTTCAAATTTCATTTTTTGGATTTGGAGATATTTGCATATACATAATGAGATAATCTGGGAAAAGAACCAGGTTGAAATACGAAACTCATTTATGTATACCTTACACATGTAGCCTGCAGGTAGATTTATACACTATTTTTATTAATTTCAGGTGTGAAATTTCCCACGCATGATGTTATTATAGACAGTTAAGTTAGGTAGAGGGCCGGTGAGACGGCTCAGCAGCGTAAGCACCTGCCCAGCAAGCGCGAGGTCCTGAGTTCAACTCCCGGAACCCACATAAAGGAAAAAATGGGCCAGTGATATCGCTCAGCGGCACAAGTGCCTGCCCATCAAGTGTGGGGTCCTGAGGTCAACTCCTGGTACCCACACACACACACACAAAAAGTTAGGTAGAAACATTAGGCAGTCAGGTAAGGCTGGGCCCTTGAGGGCCCAGGTATCACCTGGTCCAATAAAGTCTAGATAAAGATCAGTCACCCAGGTGGGTGACCAGAACCCTGGACCCTTCCCTTTCTAAAAACGCCTCTGTTCTCTCCATGTACCCTTGCTACGTGACCCGCTTCCCTACTGGATCGATATTAGCTAAACAGCTATACTTGTAATCTTATTAGTTGATTATAGTTTGAAGCACGTTGCACCCACCTTGTAATTTTGTACCCACCTCGTGATCTTGCTCTATAAAACATTCTCAGAGAAGTGGGCTTTGTAGCAAGCCACTTTCAGGTCCCCTCCTGTCTCTCAGGAGCTATCTTTCAATAAATTTTTCATGCTCTTAACCTCTGTTGTTCCTTAGAATTCATTCTTTGATTTCAGGGAACACAAACTCAGCAAATCTGACATCTAGCAGATTGGGAGTTACATTTTCCCCTGTATCGATGTCATGTCAGTGCTTAAAAGGATTCAGATTTTGAAGCATTTCAGATTTTGGATTTTTGGATTAGTAATTCTCAACCTTTATATATATTATAGATTTTTGTATATTATATATGTAATTTTATCACAGCTTAAGTCACCATATAAAAAGATTTATGAGTAATCATTAGCAATTCTAAACTTGTATGTACTGAATAAAATACTATCAAAATAAGAAATGCAAAATCTGATAAAACTAAGAGGAAACACTGACCCACTCCCTAAAATGAGACCCTACAAACTACACTTCTTCAGCACCTTCCCGGCCAGCAGGCTGCCCGGCCAGCAGGCTGCCCGCGCAGTTCTGTCAACAGAAGCAGGAGAAAGGACTTCCCTTTCATTTTTGCTGTCTTGATTCAGCTAATCTAGGGAGGAGCAGTTCACCTCAACAAAGGCTGTTTGCAAGAGCATCAGCTTCTCTCACACTGCAAAACTAACCCCAAACCACCCTCCCAGGGTAGCAGAACAGCAGGCCTGAGCTCCTCCTCCACGGGCTGCTCCTCCACTCTTGGCCGATCTGACCACCTCTCCTTTTGTTCCCTGGACACTTCCTCTGGATCACCTCACTATTTCGGTTCTTTCAGCCCTCCAACTCCTGTGTAACCAACCCTCCATACTAAATCCCCTCCTTAAAAACAAATCAGTATTATTGTACTTAATAATAGCTGAGGTACCTAACACCTTATGGGATACACGCAGACAATAAAAAGGTTACTACACTACAGCAAATTGTGTTTATCTTCTCATATAGGTACTTTTTGGTTCTGTAACAAAAGCAGTGAAAATCTACTCATTTGACATGAATCCCATATACAGGATGATTTTATTACCTGTTATACTCATGTTCCACATTAGATCTCTACAGCTCTTTTGCATTTCCGCCTTTTTGTATCCTCTGACCTACCTCTTCTGAAATGCCTGTGTAATTTGTTTTCTAGACAGGACCCTGAATAACACATGCCATATTATCAATAAAATGCTCTTGATTAAGTCAAATAGACCTCCCCCAAAACAGTCATAAAGATATAAAAGATTTGAACGATATGTTAGCATGCCTCATCTGATGAAATAAATCAAATCTTGTACCAAATAAATAGAAGGAAGGGGTACTATAAGTATTTTTTCCTTGTCTCCAATTTTCGCTTTTTCACATTGTATATTCATTGTCATAATAAGGAGAGGAGGGAGGAAACAGAAGTTGTAGCAAGCTTTTAGTAAAACTAAGTCGAAGACCTGGAAAGAGGAAAGCTTTTCAATGAAAAGCTTATCTACATTAAAACATTCTGCTAGAAGCATCAAGTGCTGCTGCTTTTAATAACCTCATCACTGCTCATGCAATTGCTTAATTCTATTCACAACTTTTGTAATTGATTTTTTCCTATTACACAGTTTAAGTTCTTTTAAAAGGAATGGTGACATGGGCTGGTGAGATAGCTTAGCAGCATAAGTGCCTGCCCGGCAAGCGTGAGGTCCTGAGTTCGACTCCTGGTACCCACATACGGAAAAAGGGCTGGTGATATTGCTCAGCGGCACGGGCGCCTGCTGGCCTGCGTGCGAGGTCCTGAGTTTGACCCCAGGTACCCACCAAAAAGGAAAAAAAAAAGGAATGGTGACTAATTGTTCAGGAATGAAATTATACAAAGAAACTTATTTTGATCCTTATGGCCCTCAAAATGCCTGGAACTCTCTCAAGGTATGATCTCCAAAATTAGAACGCAATAACTAAGTATCCTATGCTCAGAGTACATATTCTTAGCATTTGAAAGTTTCAGAATTTTTAAATCACATGTAACTTATTCAAGCTTTTAAAAGAAAAAGTACAATAGAAAGTAAGAATCAGTTACCTGTAAAAATGAAATAAATCTCCCCATTTGAATTTGGCAATCACCTTCCACCATGCTGGAATCTGTAGCTTTAAAAGGCACATTAAAGACTGTATTTCAATTTTTTAATTTAAACTCAACACCAAAAAACAAGTAATTTTTTAAAATTAGGACATCTTTTAACCTGCAAAGTACTGAAAACACAGAATATTTACACTGAAGAGGAAAATGAGACAATCATTAATCACTCAGGGAAAATCTGCATCTAGTTACATACATAACTGGTGAAAACATCAAAAATCAGTATTAAGAGAATTTGCTTCTGCTTCACCAGTTTTCTTTTTCACTAATTTAACCAAATTAACAAAAATGTGAATGCTTATTTTCTCACAGTACATTACTTGATGTCATTCCTAGAACTGTTTGAACTTTTTGTTCATTTCAGTCTTACTATATCACAACTTTGCAATTTTGAAACGTACCTCCTTCTCCGTAAAACAGGAGACCATTATAAAACTTAGTTTCAGCCTGTTTAAAAAAATTAAAAAAATTTTAAAGGTTATTTTGTTTGCAAATTCTTTGACTCTTAGTTCTCTGTATTAGTAGCAGTGGACTAAGTCATCTATATTCAAATTTAAATTCCAAGCACTGCTTGTGAGTAAATTCAATTTATCTTGAGAGCAACAAAGACGTTACTGTTATTCAAAGCACATCTTGACTCCTTGAGCCCTTACTCTGTCTTACCTGACCGCCCTCACTGTCCCACATCCTCCCCTCAGTTCCTAGACAGCAACCCCAGTGTCTCAAAGAAAAAAGATGGAGTTTACCAACTTCTCTCAGAGTGTTAGCAGCTCAGGTAAGAAAACACAATACTAAACACATAAGGTTCAAGGCTTCCTTAGCAAAATCAGTTCCATGACTTTGAGGGATGCAGAACCAGATTTAAGCTGTGACTCCCATGAAGCTACTAGTCAAGCGGCACCTTCTCAAAGCCTCAGTTTCTTCATCTACTCCTCCCCACGCCCCAGCTGTTGCAAGGGTTAACAGTGCCAGCCTGCTGCTGGCATAAAGTACTCAGTGACTGGGAGGATTGACATTAGCATGACTATTCGTAGTAGCATTAGCATTATTAAGTCATTCAATATTCAATATTTATTGCACACGAGACACATGTAAGTACATACACTTGTCTTTAAATGATCTGCTTTTAAAGTTGTAAGGGAAAAGAACATTAAGAATTACCTCATATTTTAATTTCTTGATTTCACAACAAAGTGCAGCGTAAACAGTAATGACTTTGTTTAAGACCTAGTTTCATGAGTGAAAAGATAAAACAGAAAAAAGTAAATACCAAATAGCAAAAGCATTGCTGTAGTGTATATTTAGGTTTAGAATTTTGTACCTTGTTTTCAGTCTTTATCAGTTCCAACAGGGAAGACTGTTCATAAGGCAAAAGCTATAGAAACAAAGGAAAAGCACATCTGAATTTGAAAAATCACTGAAATTTTAAATACACAAATTGAGCCTAGTTAAAATTCTTTTTTTTAGCCTAGTTAAATTTAAACTTGTGTTGACCCTGCACTCCATGCTCACATCAAACCAACTATTTTGTTCAATGCAATCTCAACAGACAATAAAATAAGGAAAAGTCAACCAGCTGATGAAGAAAAGGTCCCATTGGGACACAACCCGCTGCAGGGACTCTTGCTGCACGCTGGGAAGTGCGCACCAGGTAGGAGCGCGCCAGGTACAAGCCCAGGGCAAGAGGTGCCGGTGAGGAGGAAGACCGCTCACAGTCCCGAGTTCATTACACAGGCATGAATTTAGTAAAATACTACCACTGAAAGGGTCAAAGAACAGACAAGGAGGAAAACAGAAAATACCATTATTTTCTTGTATACACCCACGGCCCAGAAACACCTAAACTACAGTACAGCTCCACTTGTCTTCTAAGACTACCTCAATTTCCCCATCTTCACATGGCATTCCCAAAGAACACCTACATGGGATATTTTACAGTAAATCTTAGATCCCTCTTTTGGTGACAAACTAACAACTAAATACTTCATGTAGGTAAGTTATGCATAAACTTTCTCATTAGGCTGTATTTTTGTTTACAGAGATTCTGTGTTTACGACTCTCCCAACCATGTAAGCAATGAATCTTCACACTAGAAACACAAAATAATAGCTCAATAATGGAATTAAAAAGAAGTTCCAAAGGCAATGGGGGGAACTTATGATATGGGTCCATATGATAAAATTCAAGAGAACAGAACTTATCTATAGGGGAAGGTAAAAGGTAAGACACGATTTCAGCCTTTTATAAAACCTGAGAGTTAAAAAAAAAAAATACTGAGAGTTGAGACAAACAAATTTTCATGCATAACTGGAAGAGGCTCTTAGAGCCAAGAGCAAGTCTTTTAAAAAAAATTAGCAAATGAAAGTGACAAACATAAAACTCATTATCCTTAGAGATAATGCAGGTTGAGGACTGCACTTTCCTAGAGGAAGTTCTATAATTTACACATAATGACACTCAAGAACAAAGGGAGACAACAAAAAATTGAGGTAAGAATTTTTTTTTTTAATGCGGGTACCAGGAGTCGAACGCAGGACCTCATGCTTGCCAGGCAGGCACTTAGGCCGCTGAGCTATATCACTGGCCCGAGAAAGAATTTTTAAAGAAAGAACAGCCTACCCAGCCTGCAAGACCAGAAAGTCAAAAGTAACTTAAGATTTACAAAAACACAAACCATTAGTATCTTGGATAAGGGGATAGGCTCTAGAGCTGGTCGGCTAGGCATTCACCACTTAACTAAATGTGTCACTTCACTTACTCAAATAAGTTGCTTAACTTTTGTATGCCTCAGTTTTCTCATTTGCACTAGGAGATATTATATTTAATTATAGAGTGCTGTGGAAGTTAAAAGTCAATTATTTGTCCAACAACATGTATTATGAAAAGCCAAATTTAAAAACAGGCAAAGGCATGTGCCTATAGTTTCTACTACTTAAGAAGCTGAGGCAGGAAGACTGCTGGAGCCCAGGAGTTTAAATCCAGCCTGGGCAACATGGCAACACGACGTCAAAAAAAAAAAAAAAAAAAAAAAAACAGGGCAAAAGATCAGATCAGCATAGACATTTCTCCAAAAAACATACAAATGACCAATAAGCTCATAAAAAGATGCTAACATCATTAGTCATCAGAGAAATGCAAACCAAAACCATGAGATGACCATTTCACACCCACTAGGATAGCTGCAATCAGAAAGACAGTACAGCCAGGTGTGGTGGCAAAGCCAATAATAACTGCATGTGGAGAGTTGAGGCAGGAGAATCACCACGAGCTCAAGGCCAGCCTTAACTACACAGCAAGATCTTGTCTCAAAAAAAGAGAAAAAAAAATATATATGTATGTACGTATACATGAAAGACAGTAACAAGTGTTGAGAATGACGTGGAGAAACTGGAACCTTCATCTGCTGGTAGAAATGTACAAGGTACAGCTGCATTGGAAAGTCTGGCAGATCCTCAGAAAGTTACTTGCAGTTGGGGCCGGTGAGATGGCTCAGCGGCGTAAGCGCCTGCCTTGCAAGCGCGAGGGCCCGAGTTCAACTCCCGGATCCCACATACAAAAAAGGGGCCGGTGATATTGCTCAGCGGCACGGGTGCCTGTTGGCGCGCGAGGTCCTGAGGTCGACCCCCCCGGTACCCACAAAAAAAAAAAAAAAAAAAGAAAGTTACTTGCAGTTACCATAGGACCCAGCAACGTCTCTCTTTAGGTGAAATGAAAAGAAAACGTATGTACACAAAAAGGTATACACAAATGCTCATTGTAACATTATTTGTAAGAGCCAAAAGTGGAAAACACTCCGTGGTCCAACGGATAAATGGATACTTTATGTGGTAAAGGCATTCCACACAATGGAATATTATTCAGTAATAAAAGAGAAATAAGTACGAACACATGGTACAACACGGATGAGCCTAAAATACAAGCTATGTGAAAGCAGCCAGACACAAAGGATAGCATTTTGTATGGTGCTACTTATATAAAATGTTCGAAAGAGGGCCGGGGATGTAGCTCAGCGGGCGCAGTGCCTGCCTGGCAAGTGCAAGGCCCTAAGTTTGATTGCAGGTACCAAAAGTAATAATAATAATAATGTTCGAAAGAGACAACCCATAGAGCTGTAAGGTAAATTAAATTGATCTGTGATTGCCTAGGTCTGGTGGGGGTTGGTGTGACATAGGGGGAAGGAAGTGATTACCAATAAGAAAAGAATTTCTCTTTTGGATGGTAAAAATGTTCTAAAATGTCTAAAGTGGTGGTGGCTACACAATTCTGTGAATACACTAAAAACCACCATTGTACAATTTAATGGGTGAATTGTATGATGTGTGAATTACACGTCAAGAAAGCTGTCGTAAGAGAAAAAGTGTGATTTAGGACAGTAGATAGTACCTAAGTGCTCCACAGATAAATTTGTGCATTTTACTGTATGTAAAATAACCTCAATAAGAAACAAACAATGGGCCGGTGAGATGGCTCAGCGGCGTAAGCGCCTGCCTTGCAAGCGCGAGGGCCTGAGTTCGACTCCCGGAACCCACATACGAAAAAAGGGGCCGGTGATATCGCTCAGTGGCACGGGTGCCTGTTGGCACGCGAGGTCCTGAGGTCGTCCCCCTGGTACCCACAAAAAAAAAAAAAAAAAAAAAAAAAAAAAAAAAGAAACAAACAAGGCTTGAATATTCTATCCAACCCTCTTTTATTTTCTGGATGAGTAAAAATAAGGGCTAATGCAAAGTATCAGAGTTTGTGCTATTATCTGACACTAAAGCCTTCAAGTTTGTACCATTCTTTCAAAAAACGAATTTTAAAAACACCTGCATGGCTTAGAGAAAGGGAAATTAACAATTTTTCAAAGTTTCTTTTCACTGTTACATTTCAAATAAAAATACATTTTCTATTTTTAAAAATGACATTGTAAAAATATGGTATACCTTGAAAATTATACTAATAAAAAAATCAAATCAAACCTTTAATGCTATAGGATCAAGGTTGAAATCCCAAACATCACCAATTGAATCATCCAGGGCATCCTCAATTCTTCTCAACTGTGATGTGTAATCCTCAAGAAATTTCCCGTAATTCTTAAGTTGGACTTCAGCATGAATTTCTGAATTTAAATTTTAAAACAGAGTAAGTGAAAGTAATGAATTACTGAACATTTCCTTCAAATAACTTCACGAGTCACAGCAAAGCAGTGCTAACTACTTCAGGATCTCCAAACTTCTTGAAAATAAAGTTCCAAAGTTAAAAAGTCACCCAGCTTTTAATGTTTTCCAAATACTTAAAACAATTTTAAAAGCAGCAGGCAGCCTGTTTACCCCATAATCTAGGGCTTCTTACCAGTCCAAACAATGTCTTAAGTAACTCACTGTCCTGATTTTATGTTTTAGTCATAAACAACTCTGTAGTAAAAAAAAAAAAAAATAAACATTCACAACCCAACCTGAGCCAGCTACAAAAGTCTGTGTTGTCATAGAATTTTTTTTTTTTTTTTTTTTTAAATATGAGTACCGGGAATCGACCTCAGGACCTCACACTTGCCAGCAAGCGCCTGTGCCGCTGAGCAATATCACCAGCCCTTTTTTTTCCTTTATGTGGGTTCTGGGAGTCGAACTCAGGACCTCAAGCTTGCTAGGCAAGTGCTTATGCCGCTGAGCTATCTCAACGGCCCTGTCACAGAATATTTTTAAAAATTATTTAAAATATTAATTCTATACCCAGTAAACTGTTCCAAAATATGCTTACATTTTTACTCCTCCTCCCCTCTTTGGCAGTATGGAAGTCTGAACCTAGGACCTTTGCACTGAGCTACATCCTCAGCCCATTTTATTTTTTGTCTGAGACAGGGTCTAAGTTGCCCAGGCTGGGGTTGAACTTCTTGGAAACCCTCCTGCCTCAGCCTCCCAGAGTAGGAAGATTACAGGCATATGCCACCATGCCCGGCTTCTAAGTATTTTTTAAATGAAATGTTTAGTCCTGCTGTAACATCATGGATATTATTCCTGTAATGCCTACAATTTACCAAAACATTTCACTGGTTTAATTATTTAGCAATCATAATTTGAGTTGGAAAGGCCAATAAAGAAGGCTAAGTATAGAACACTGCTATTTGCAGATTGTACACAATAATAGATGACTTTTAGCTTAGAGTCACTGGAGTAAAGTGAATTTAAAAAGTGCCCATTCATTAAAAGTAATGAAAGTAAATATTTCATCTTATACATAAGAACCCATTACTTATTCCCAAAGGCAGCAAATTCAACCTCAACTCAGTTTCTTTTATTGACATGCGTAACTTTGTTCAATGTCTTCTAAACATATATATATATATATATATATATATATATATATATATATATCTTCAAGTTAGCAACACAAAGCAACTCTTAAGAAGGTGCCTAAGATAGGCTATATAGAGATTTCTCTCCTGTTGTTCATTTTGTAGCTCATGATCTGAATCAGGTGTCAACCTAGTTCATCAGGGTTCCTACCTTCCTACAGCATTAACCTAGGCGATTCTGGAGAAGCAATTAGTCTAGATATGATTCATAGTCCGAAATTAAAGATTTCGGACAGTCACAGAGATGAACAGTCTTCTCTTTCCTACTGCTAAAAATTTTGTAAGACTCTCAGAACCCCAAGTTGATGTCTAATTCTGTTAAATGAGAAATGACCAGGCAGCACTTCATTTGACCAGAAAATGAGCTCTTAAACACAGTGCAAGAAAAACATGCCAACAAATCACTCCTCCAGTCTCTCCGGAGATTCACAAGGTAACCCCTTACAACACCCTGTGATAACGCCAACTTCCTCGCTAAGATAATGAGTACCTATAACCTGATAAAGTATAGACTTGCAATAGAAACTACTTGGTTATCCCTGAGAATTCCAAAGACCTGTATAACAAGCTCATCTCTTCCATCAGATTCATTCCTTATCTTTGTAACCCTAAACAGACTGGAAGGTAGAAAACGTCTGAGTGAATCGAGTCATCCTACTTCAAGCTGCAAACCCAGTAATGTAATGTTTTGGAAGATACTAAACCAGGCAACTTTTGCCCATTAAACACCAGACCAGACAAAGTGCAGTTCAGAACAGTACACACACACACACACACACACACACACACACACTCCCCCCTACACACACACAAAGATTACTGCCATCCCCTCTAAGGTGTTTTTTTTTTTTTTTTTTTTTTTTTCTGAAATGCTGCGTAAGATCTAGTAACTTACGGAATGCTATTTGTAAAACTGCAAACCATCCTGAAGGTAGCTAACCTTTCTTTGAAAGGCGAATAAAACCTAATAATGTCTAGGTTAGTAGACGATGGTGTGTCTTTAAAGCAAAATCCTGCCAGATTTTTTTTTTTAATGACACCCCACCTTTTGGTAAAACTAAACATTAAAAAACCCACAAACAGCATAACCCAGTACCTCTCTTATACCACATACTTAACATCACCAAAGATAATAAACGGACTGCCAACTGGTATTAATCTTGTATTTAACCGAGAGTATTCGTTTTGCCTCTACATTTTGTTGGGGAAAAAACTGCATTTAGGTTTGAGCTGGGCTTCCAGGTTAAGAAGCAGAGGACTCGCTCTCTCAACGCAAACTCTGCGGCAGACCTGCTGTCGTTTCAGAAACCTCGAAGCAGCACGGGACCTCCCCGGAGCAAACGCCGCTGCGCACCGACACCGGCCCGGCAGGGGATAAAATGACATGCACGTGTTCATTTATTTTTTCCCCTGCGTGAGGAGCTGTTTTCTCGCCACTTTCTACGGTCGTAAGAACATACCCCACAACTTCCAAAAGTTGGTCTGAGAGGAAAAGAAGAGAAACAGGAAACCGAAACAGGAACCCAGGTCGGGCCCCGGCGAACGCGGGGGGGCGGCGGGCCGGGCCGGGCCGGGCTCCCGGCCTGGGTCCCGCCGCGCCCGCGTCCCGCCCCGCAGCTCCCCGAGCCCGGCTGAGGCGCGGCCCCCGCCGCACGTCGCGCCCGCGACGCCCCTCCACCCGAGCCGAGCAAGCGCCGGACCCGACCGCGGCGACGCCAGCCGCCCGCGCGGACGCGGCCGGGCCGGGCAGGGCCGCCCCCAGCCTCGCCCTCGCGCCCCCTTACTCTGCGAGCCGTCGTCCACGCGGTCGAACTCCCAGTCCGGGGACAGGGTCTCCACCGCCATCGCCCCGGCGCCTCCCACAGCCGCAACCGCCACCTGCCGGGCCGTGACGCCGGCCTCGCCCCGCGGCTGTCCAGCACGTGACTTCCGCTCCAGGCCCCGCCCCCGCGCTCTGGGCCCGGCCGGGCTGGCGGCCCCTGGGCGGCCGCGTGGGCTGCCGGGAAAGCGAGTCTTCCGGCCGGGCCGGATGCAGTCGCCATGGCAGCGGCGGTCTCAGAATGTTCTAGCCTTTGCTGCGGCCTTGCCCTGCTACGCTGCTCTTGTCACGCTACGCCGGCGCTTTCAATTACGCTTTGTGCCTCATGTCCAGTTTTATTTTCTTTAAGACAGATGCGGAAACTGGATCATTAGGTGACTGAGATACACAGTTGCCCTACAAGCGTGACGATTGTATATACAAAGAATAAAAAGCCCCCAGCTTTGCTATTTTGATGTATAGTCCTTCAGGATGATCCGTGGGGGTGGCACATGCACGTGTCCAAGTCGTACTCAGTTGAGGACCGCAATAGAGTGTGTTGCACCAAAGACCTCGATCGAACGTGTTCCCACAGCAATTGTGGTTGGATGCGTTAAGTGGGCATAAATCCCTAAATCTTCCATAATATCAAGGTTTGGGAACTTAACTTGGATCATCTCAGTTGATCTCGGTGATGCCACTTCTTCGGGATAGGCAGTCAAGCCAGAAATTCCCAAAAAGTACCAGTCCACGAACTTGGTTAGAACATAGAGACCAGATGATACTATTAAGTACAAAATGCCAGTGTATGGGTTGTAAAATAAACTTTGGTTACCATAAAGTGCAAGAGGATAAGGTGTCTGGTTGGTCCAGGGCCTGAACAATACTTGCACTTAAGAACATGGCCAGTAAAGAGCAACATTCCCATTAATCAGACCTGTAGGGTGTCCAGTCCTGCTAAATATATGATGAAAGGAGTCACGAAGGTCAAAGGCTGTGCTGCAAATGTGTTCTGGCAGAGTTCATAACTTCAAGCATAGGGCTGATGCATCAAGTTCTTACTGCTTTGCAGTGTCTCTTGTGCTTTGAGCCAGAGCAGTGTATTTTGAACTTTTTGTCCTCGATTTGTAGTTTGAGTCAAGAGAAAGTGATGCACGGAGCTCACCCAGCATGACATGAAGTGCTGCAATTAGTATTTTGCCACCCATCTCTTCCTCCATATTCTTCCTTTATCACAGGTGGTCGAAATGAGATTTGAAATCCAGAATCTAATAAACAAGTTTCTGTTTTGATGTCATTCTTCATGCCAACACTGCAGTCATCAAAGGAGCAATACATATGCACTGGATGAAAGAACCAAGAAACCTTCACTTGAACTGTCGATAGGCACATGCAGACCTCAGTCATATATCAGTGATATGTAAGTGCCCATATATCTTACCCTGTCAGGCAGGTAAGGGAACTTGAATTTAAGCACACCCGCACCAGGAGTTCCAGAAGTATCACACATTGTCGCTTTAAAAGTGGTCCTAGCCAAAGTATTTCTCAGCATAAGCAGGAGGTGGTTGAGGAGAAGCAGCCGGTACCAGCGATGGGTAAAATGGTGGTTTTGAAGTTGGCGATAGTGCAAGGCTAAGCTCAACGTGGCCTTGTGACACCTTTGTAGGTAAAAAGGAGGAAAGATTCAGTTCAGCTATTTTCGTGTCAAGCGCTGAGACCCTGAAAGATAGGCCACGGAGTAGAATTAGAATCTCATCTAGTTTACTGCTTATCTTTGAGGGTTCTTGTCTTGTGTGGTCTTCTTGGTGCCTCAGCTTCTCTACTGATCTCCATACTTCGTGTTCCAGATTCACCCCTGTGAATTCCGCTTCTATCTGCAAAGCCTTCGACATCTCCTGGACTTGTGACACAATGTCTCAGAACATCTCCATACTTAGCTCCACCCCTGTCTCTTCTGTTGTCATCTCTGTTATTTCCACCAGTTGTTCTTTCATCAGAAGCTCTGTCATCTTTACATGATCGCTGGCTTCCTTCTTTGATGTCATTGCTTCGTGAGCCCTGTCCACTGATACTCTTGGAACCCTCACTTTCAGAGCTTTCCTTACCTTGTGAGTTTCTAGACTCATTAACATTTACAGACCTGAACTTATCTGCAGGGATTTCTAACGCTCTTATGAGAACTTTCCATGACATTATGTCAATGTTTTTTAATAAACTAGTGTCCCATCAAAGATGAGGAAGCCCCTTGCTGGCCCAAAGCATGCAGAAGGTTCCTTATTAGATCTGCCTGGCTTATGGACTGTTCTCCTGTGCTCATGGTGAGACATTCAGGTCTTGTTCAAGGCTCTGAGCACTATCTGAAGTCCCTCTGCGCTCTTTACGTTAGGATGTGCCTCTTGATTGGTGGCTTCTCCAATGCAGCATTAATCTCATACTCAGGCATATGAGACAGCTGTTCTTTTGTTGACTTGTGGTCTCAGAAAGTCAGGTCTGCCTTTCTTTTCCCGGTGTTTGCCATCTTGCAAAGGTTTGGGAAGTTAACTGGTGCAAGCAACTCACGTCCCTCCAAGCCCGTTATAGATGTGGAAATATTTCTTGCCCATGTTTCTCAATAAGAGCTTTTTCTACATCAACAAACTTCTTCATCTCCCGGCCAACTCCTGGAGGGAACCTGGTGTGTGCAGTCCCTCATCAATACATGACTTAACAGCAATAAGTAGTGTCATTTCCGCAAAGGTAGTGATTAGCTTTGAAGGAGTGAGCTATGAAGGAACGTCCAGATGGGCCAACCAGCGTGAGCTCACTTAGCCCGGGTAAACTTGACAATGTCCTTGTGTCCAGACCATGGCTAGCGAGCCATGGCAGAGACTCCCCGGGGATCTCAGTCTGCGGCCAAATCAACACTGGGAGGATTCGCACTGGTTTCACAGCTGCATACAGAGCATTGGCTCTCTTTCTGATTTGCTGAAACGGATTTTCCTGTGGTTTCCACAGTGGTGCACTAGAGCACAGCACACTTTATACAGTTTTATTCTCGAGGTCAGGGGTCACCCCACTTCCCTCGATGGCCCACAGTGCAGTGCCCTTTGCCTCATCCGGCAATGCCCAGCCTGCACAAATAAAGTCCTTGATGCCCGGTAAGATGTCATAGAATTGTGGAAACATTGCCAGAAGAGTCATAAATGTGACGGCCACAGCTCCACCTCGTGTGGTTGCATGACCTTTGCAGGACTGGCCATGGCTGTAGCAGCAGCAAGGAACACATATTCAGGAGGCGGAGTTGCGATTGGCTGAATGTTGGTCTCTCCTTGCTCCAAAGTGAATGACCTTCTGCCCTCTGGCAGCTATGTTTAATGCCTGGGGTAGTTGTCCCCTCCTCTGACCTAAAAGGGACAGGCTGGTGGGGAGACAGGAAGGATGGATGTCCAGGAGGATGCTGTCCGCACTGCTTCTTGGAGAAGCCCAGACATGAGCTCCTTTCCTGTCGCCACCGTTTGCCCTCAGAGGGAGTTCCTGCCCTCTCCTGCGTGTCCCTTGTGAACTGTTTTTCAGAAAAGACCTCTGCAAGAAAGGGGGAGGGGGCCGGTGATGTAGCTCAGCGGCATAAGCACCTGCCTGGCAAGCGCGAGGTCCTGAGTTCGACTCCCGGTACCTGCATATAAAAAAAAAAAAAAAGAAAGGAGGAGGATTTCATGAATGCCCCAAAAGGGAATCTTGCTACTGGGCTTACCTTACCCTTACAGGGTTTGGGGGCTTTAAGAAGCAGGGTGGGAATAACACCACGGGGCTTTTCTGGGAACAGGGGTTGTGCACCCTCCATTCGCCATCCTTACCTGTGTTTCCATAGGAGTGCTCTTTGCAGTGTGGTTTAATAATAGGTACTAATAGGAAACTAAGCAAGCATCAAAAGGAATGATAGAAAAACTTTAAAAAAGAAAGAAAAATACCATAAAATGGAATAATAATATGAAGCTTGATACATCCACGCTGTGAATTACTAGAGAGATGTTAAAATGAAATAGTCTACAGTGGCATGAAAAACTGATGAGAGGAACTTGCGGAGTAATGCATATTTATGGTTACATTTGTATTTTTACGTTATATAAACATGCTTCTGGGCCTATGTGTTTGCAAATGCGTAGGAAGAGAATTCAGATCACACTAAACAAGGATAGTGGTTAGCCAGGGAAGACTTAAGGGTTTTTTAATCTTTAACAAGACAAATTTATTAGGCTTTACTTGTGCAACACTATAAATTACCAGAGCTAATCAGTGTCGAGTGCTGTCTTCAAGAGCATGGTTTTGAGAGGCTGCGGGGTGTTTTGTTTGTTTCACAGGATAGAGAGTTAAACCCAGGGCCTGCCGTTCGCCCTCAGCCTCGCCCACAGGTACTGTGTATGGTTGGGATTTGAGTTGAGTGTGTCTCCCAAAGCTTCATGTGTTTGATCCTCAGTGTGAGAAATTAAGGTGGAAATTTGTGTAACTAGGGGTGTAGTTTAGCAAAAGAGCCAGCAGGAGGCCCTGGGCTTAATCCCCAGCGCCAACTGGGTTAAAAGAAGCAAGGAATCGTGTCCAACTGTGGTGTAGAGGTGTCTTTGGGAGGTGATCAGGATTAGATAAGGTGCCCCCATAAGTGAGTCTTCTTGGTTTTATAAGAAGAAGGAGAGAGTAATCTGGCACGTAGGGACATCTGGAAGGCTGAGGAGGAGGATTCCGGATTCAAGCCCAGACTTGCTATACTGCAGCGTAGTGAACATACACGCATGCTCCCTGTATCCTGTGGTGGTACAGCCTTCTCTCCTAATAAGGAGGTGTGGTGGATCGACAACTGGTGGTCAACTTGTCACACCCAGCTGAACTGAATCAGCGCGGTGCTGGGTGTGGAGGGCCCCCCTGAGGACTGTTGCCAGCAACATAAAAAGGAGAACTGGAGAGGAAGAGTGGCTGCTGTCGGTTCTCCTTGAGGAGCTTGTCACGCTGGCTTTCCTGATAGGAACTTGGCTGTTCTCATCGTCGGAGGAGCTCGGGACCTCGTTGTCGCTGAGGATGGCTGTGGTGACTTTCGGGGGAGCTCTGGTCCTTACTCTGAGCGTCGCTTCCTGGCTCCGGGGTAGATCCCTCAGTCTGCTGGCACAGGTCCTTCATCCCACTGGTGCAGACTTTCTAGCTTCCACCACTGACCTTTGGGCCTTCCCGGTGCAGATCCGTGAAATATACTTGCATGAGACATTGTTGTGGGCCCTAGGCCTTCAGCTGGACTCGTGAGGGCACGGTCATGGGCTCTAGGTCTTCAGCTGGACTCATACAGGACACTGCTGTAGGATCCAGGCCCTCAGCTGGGTTCTTTGGGTCTTTAGTGTGTGGACAGATTTCCTGCACTTTTTGTATATGACTCTTTGGGTGACTATTACAAAATAAATCTATAAATTATGTGTCCTGTATTGTATTGTTTCCCTTGCAAACCCTGACTACAACAGGAGGCCACCACCATGTGCAGATCCCTCACCCTTAGACCAGACCTATGAGCCAGAATAAACCTCTTATTTACAAAGTTACCCAGACTCAGATGAAACTGGGTAGATTTGTCATAGTGTTTCATCACTTTGTCACAGTGATGAAAAACAGACCACTACTTGAAACCATTACATCTGTGGTGGAGCAAATATTTATTGAGTGCTCCTAGGTACCAGGTACCATGCTAGATGTAAAAAAATACATTATAAGAACAATAGATCCCTACCCCTTTGATACTTGCATTCTTTGTGCTTACTGGGCATTTTATTTACTTATTTATTTACTTTTACATTTTTGTTTTAAAATGGGGTATTGCTATGTCGCCCAGCCTGGTTTCAAAACTTGTGGGCTTAAGTAATCCTCCTGCCTCAGCCTACCAAGTGCTGAGGACTATAGGCAAGTGCATTTTAGAAGGAAGGAAGGAAGGAAGGAAGGAAGGAAGGAAGGAAAGAAAGAAAGAAAGAAAGAAAGAAAGAAAGAAAGAAAGAAAGAAAGAAAGAGAAAAGGAGAAAGAAGGGGAGAAAGGAGAGAAGCTTGACAATAATAACACTATCAGTGCTTAATATCTGGCAGTTTTTATTTTCTGCATCAGCCTCAGACTGGCTCTGCTGGTTTTCTTCACATTAACATTAATCAACATAATAACTCAGCAGCTCATTGTGATAAACTGCAGTTACAAGTGAAAGCAATTTGAATCTGCAAATATCCCAATCTATTAATAAATTAGTGACAAGAGGCAATGTCATGTCATGATTAAAAGCACAGTCTTACAGCTCAATTGCTTAGGTCCAAATCTTGGCTCTGCTACTTACTAGCCATGTGATTTTAAGCCAAGTAATTTAAACGCCACCTCAATTTCTTCATCCTTAAAATGGGAATAAAAATAGTAAACACCTCATAGGATTGTTACAAGGACTAAGTTAGCTTTTACATATGAGATATATAGGGCAACACCTAGCACATACTGTAGAAGTGTTTGCTATTATGAATTTACATACAGTAGCCTATTTTTTTTTTAAATTTTGATGGGGGTATAGTTCAGTGGTAGACTGCTTGCTTAGCATGCATGAAGCTCTGGGTTCAATTCCTAGCACCGCAAAAAATAAAAGTAAATTTAACCTACAGCTGCCTAAGTATCTATCTACACAGCTTATCTACCAGTTTATTCTAAACCAAAATACTGTATGTTATATACAGTATATAGCTAAGGTCTTGAAGTGCTTGTATTAAAATATACGTGAAAGTATTCTTCCTACAGTTGAAAATCTATGGTAAAACTCAAGACATTTTACTTAACAATTTGTCACAGAGTCCTATATATACTTGTGAGAAGGATTCCTAATATGTCCATTCATGTATTTACAGTGGTGCCTCAGTTCACAAACTTAATTCATTCCACGATTCTGGGGAAGATGGCCGTGGTTGTGTTTATCACCCAGTGCAGAGCTTTTGAAGGAAATAAAATTTTGCCAAGTGCTTCTGTTTGTGAACCAAAGTGTTCAGGAATAGAAGTGTTTGTGAACTGAGGTCTTACTGTATTTACAAAATAATCTGTTATGTGGATGATTACTGTGTTATAGACCTTTCTCCATTGTCTACATTCCTTGGGATCCATGTTCTCAAAAACCTGTTCAATCAGGTCATATAACACTGCAAAATCTTCAGTGGATTCCTATTGCTTTGGCATGGAGTTTATACTTCATAGAATGTAAATCAGGCCTTCTTCCAATGTACCCTTTGATTTAAGGGACCTTTGGATCCCTGTATTGGGGGTGACTAATGATTGTGGGATCATATAGATTACCCTTCTGTGGGACTATCTGGAATCTCAGATTGGACAGGGTGTTCCAACCCTATACTACCATAGTATTTACCATGTTGATATAAGCGTATGCCCCACTACGGTAGGTATTAGTTTCCTATTGCTGTTGTAACAAATTGTCTCAAACTTAGTAGCTTAAAACAACCACACATAGCCAGGTGTGGTGGCACACGCCTGTAATCCCAGCACTTGGGAGGCTGAGGCAGGAGGATCGCTGCAAGTTTAAAGCCAGCCTGAGCTGCATAATGAGTTCAAGGCCAGCCCAAATTATAGAGTGAGACTCTGTCTCAAAAAAAAAAAGTCACACATATATTATCTTTCAGTTCTGGAGATCAGATCTTGAAAGTCAGTCTCATGGAGCTAAATCAAGATATCAGTAGGGGTAAGTCCTCCCAGACATTCTGAGGAAAGAATCCATATCCTCGTCCTTTCAGTTTTCATTAATTATTCAAACCTTGCTCCTGTCACCACCTCTACTATTGACTGATGCTCCTGCCTTCTCTTAAAAGGACCTTAGTTGTTACACTGAGCACACCTGGATAATCCACTTCAATTTTCCCATCTCAAATTCTTTCTCTTAATCTCTGTAATTGGGCGAGAAGCCAGGTCTGGTTTCACTCCACTAGAGAATTAGCTGGGTCTGAAAGTGCCTGGGCATTAAGTGCCTGAACCCCTGCCCTGCTGCCCACATCCAGCACAGATCTGAGCTCTGATTGTGTTCCCTGTCTACTGTCACAAGCATGGAGGTGTCTTGGCTTGGCCATTGCTTCAGCCTGGGGTAAACAGAGGGAATGGGGCGCCTCACAAACCCACAGGCCTTACGGCTAGATGGAGACAACTGAGACTTGCAGGAAGCTCACCATGAGTTCAAGGCCAGCCTGGGCTACACAGTGAATTCAAGACAAGCCCTGACTACACAGTGAGACCTTTTCTCAAAAAACTAAAACAAAACAAAACAAAACAAACTACTAAAGAAAGAAAAGACCCAAATCAATGCAATTAGAAATGAAAGAGGTGGGGCCGGTGAGATGGCTCAGCGGTGTAAGTGCCTGCCTGGCAAGCGTGGCGGCCCGAGTTCGACTCCCGGAACCCACATACAAGAAAAGGGCCGGTGATATCGCTCAGCGGCACGGGTGCCTGCTGGCACTCGAGGTCCTGAGGTCGACCCCCGGTACCCACAAAAAAAAAAAAAAAAAAACAAATAGAAATGAAAGAGGTGACATCACAACAGACTCTGCTAAAATCCAGAAGGTTATTAATAACTACTTTGAGAAACTGTATTCTAATAAAACAGAGAATTCAGAAGATATGGATGGATTTCTAGGTACATATGAACTACCAAGCAAAGCCATAAAACCTTGAATAATCCAATACCACTCAATGAGATTGAAGAAGTAGTAATAATAATAAAAACAACTAAGAAAAGGCCAGGTCTAGATGGGTTCATTGGCAAATTCTACAAGAACGTTAGGCAAGATCTAATGCCAATTCTCCTCAAACTCTTTAATGAAATCAAAAGGGAAGGAGTACTCCCAAAGTCATTCCTGGAAACCAGTATTACCCTAATTCCAAAACCAGAAAAGGACTCAACAAAAAAGAGAACTACGGGCCAATCTCTTTTATAACCATTGATGCAAAAATCCTGAACAAGATACTGGCAAACAAGATGCACCAAATCATTGAAAAGATCATACATCCTGGCCAAGAAGGATTCATCCCAGGGCTGCAAGGATGGTTCGACATATGCAAATCAATAAATGTAATCCATCACATAAACGGAAGCAAGGACAAAAATCACAGTCATGTCAATTGACACAGAAAAAGCCTTTGACAAAATCCAACAACCATTCATGATAAAAACCCTGAAAAAAGTAGGTGTGTTTCAATCTGATAAAAGCCACTTATGACAAACCAATGCCCAACATCATATTAAATGGAGAGAAGCTAAAAGCTTTCCTCCTAAAATCTGGAACAAGGAAAGGATGTTGCTGTCACCAGCAAAATAGATCTGGAAACATTAGTCAAAGCAATCAGGAAAGAGAAAGAAATAAAAGGAATCTGTATAGGAAAGTAAGAACTCAAATTATCATTACTTGCAGATGACATAATCCTTTATGTAGAAAACCCCCCAAAATCCACCAAAAGCCTCCTAGAATAATAACCAAATTCAGGGGTGTAGCAGGATACAAAGTCAACACATGAAAATCAATAGCGTTCCTGTACACCAATAAAATCAACATGTCTTGCCATTACAGAAATGCAAATTAAAACAGCACTGAGATTCTATCTTACTCCAGAAAGAATGGGCATCATCAAGAAATCAGATAACAACAAATGCTGGTGGGGCTGCAGGGAGAAAGGACCGCTTTTTCATTGTTGGCTGGAATGTAAACTAATAAAACCATTATGGAAACCAGTATGAAGATTCCTCAAAAAACTAAAACAAAAAACTCCATTTGACCTAGCTATTCCCCTTCTAGATGTCTTCCTGAAAGAGTTAAAGACATCATATTACAGTGATCATATTTACCCACGTTTATAGCAGCACAATTCACAATAGCTAAATCTTGGACGTGCCCTTTGTGTCCATCAGTAGATGATTGGATAGAAAAGATGTGGTGTTTGTACACAATGGAGTACTACTGTGCCATAAAGAAGGATAAACGAGTCATTTTTAGGAAAATGGGATCATAATGTTAAGTGAAATGCAGTGGTACCTTAGTTCACGAACTCTGTTGTTTGCTAACAATTTAGTTCACAAACAAAAGTGTTTGGCAAAATTTTGTTTTTGTTTGCAAACTCTACACTGGGTAACAAACACGACCATGGCCATCTTTCCCACATGAACACAAACGTGACCATCTTTTCCAAATTGTAGAATAAACTAAACTCGTGAACCAAGGTGCCACTGTAAATCAGATACATGAGCTTAAATATCGCATGGCTTCATAAAACTTACTACTTTCTAAAACTAATCCTGTAGTAAAAGAGGAAATACAAACACGTACATTCGGCAAATGAGTTTATATTGCTCTAACCTGTTTAGGATTCCCTAGAGGTGCAGAAGCAACAGAAAATACATGTATAATTGTGTGAGGGGATTTGTTAGGTAACTCACAGGACCAGGGGCAGGGGCGGGAGAGTTCACGTGGTCGTCTGCACGCTGGAGAGCTGGAGATCCCGGAGCAGCTCAGAGACCGGTGTGCAAATGAGATGGGGAGGGTGGAGCTCTTCGGAGGCAAACACGCTTCCTTCTTCATTCTCCTTTTTACTCCATCCACACAGAAGCCTGTTGGCGATGCCACCCACCTCTGGGGCTGGTCTCCCCCTCAGTTCGCTGGCCTACATGCCCACCATCCACAGACACACCCCAAAGTGGGCTTTACAAAGGTACTACGAGTTTCTTAATCCATTCAAGTTGATGTGTCATGATTAAGGATGACAGAATCTTTTTTTTTTTTTTTTTTTTTTTTTGGTGGGTACCAGGGGGACGACCTCAGGACCTCGCGCGCCAACAGGCACCCGTGCCACTGAGCGATATCACTGGCCCCTTTTTCGTATGTGGGTTCCGGGAGTCGAACTCGGGCCCTCGCGCTTGCAAGGCAGGCGCTTACGCCGCTGAGCCATCTCACCGGCCCAGAATCTTTTTAATCAATGGATTATTTAACTAATAAACATTCAAAATTTAAGAACACATTCAAATGCCGGGCGTGGTGGTGCACGCCTGTAATCCCAGCACTCCAGGAGGATTAATGAGTTTAAGGCCAGCCTGCCCTACGTAGTAAGACCCTGTCTCAAAAAAAAAAAAAAAATTCAAAACTTAGGGACATAAATACTTCCTATAGCCAACTGCAAAGCTGTCAGTCTCAGTGAAATATTGTATGGATGGAAACAAAGAGGTGAGATGTAAGGAGAAATAAAAATAAGACTCACAGTTCAGGTCAAACCCAGGGGCGCTACCACAGAGCTACATTCCCAGCAATTTATTTTGAAACAAAAGTCTCACTAAGTTGCCCAGGCTGGGCTTGAACTTGCAATCCTGCTGCCTCAGTGCCCCAGGTAGCTGGATTATAAGTGTGCACCGCACCACCGGGCTTTGGGTCTTTTCCTCGGCCAGCCAGCTCACTAGCCCCAGGAATGGTTTGCATTTGGAAAGTCCACACGAGTGGGAATCGGTCATTGACCGCCTCTCTCATCTGAGCCTCCTCGATCTTCATTTTTGCTTTGGCTTTGGATTGTCTGGAACGGGACAATGCCATTTTTCAACTATTTTCTCAAGAAGTCTTAACAAGTCAGCTTTTATCTGAGGTGACTATGACTTGCTTTCAATTTTGCTTCTGCAAGTTTCTCTAGAAGCAAATTACTTTCCCTCTCATTTCCTCCCCCTCAGCACATACGTCTTGGAAATGTCTGCAGACACAGTGCTCCCTCGTACGGCAACCCTGGAAAAGCAAAGACGGCTCCCTCTTCCAGGACCTCCCCTGCCCTTATTTAGACGTGTAGTTCATAATTTCCAAAGAAGAGGCAATTACAGCAATTATCTTCATGGTATGGATTTCTAGCTTAATTCTGTTGTGGTCAGGGGCCATACACTGTGATCTAAATTCTTTATAGCCTAGCATATGGCGACTTTCTGAAAACGTACTGTATATATTTAAAAAGAATATGGGGCTGTGGGTGTAGCTCAGTGGTGGAACACTTGTGTGGCGTGTGCAAAGCCCTGGGTTTGATTCCCAACCACGCCCCCCACAAATATATATAGATGCAGATGCAGATATAGATATACAGATATATGGAACTTGGATGTGTCTGTATTTGTTGATTACGTCCAGCACATTAATCATCCCATATAAATATGTATTATTCTTGATTTTTTTCTGCTTATATCATTTTTTCACTTACTGAAAATGGTATATTAAAGTCTTTAAGTATGATTGCAAGTTTGTCTAGCTTTCCTTAAAGTTATGACAACATTTGCTTTAGTTCAGTTTGAGGTTATATGCCAGGTGTGGTGGTGCATGCCTGTAATCCCAGTGCTCGTGAGGCCGGGGCAGGAGGATCACCACAAATTTGAGGCCAGCCGGGGGCTACATAGTGAGATCAAGACCAGCCTGGACTACATAGCAAGACCCTGTCTCAAAAAACCAAAAGAGAAATTGAGGTTATATTATTAACTACAGTATATACAAATTTAGAATGTTTATTTTTTTTTGTTGAATTGACACCTTAGTGGTGGTTTGGGTTTTTTTTTTAAATCATTTTAGAATCTTTGTATTTTACTGATTTCTCCTTAAAAGTTTTGTTTTTAAGCAACCTGACAATCTTTGTCTTTTAATTAAATCACTTATTCCATTTTCATTTAATGCAATTACTGGTATATTTAAGCTTAAATCTAACATTTTCCTATTTTCCTTGTTTTTTTTTAACCTCTTCTATGTTCATTTCTCTCTCCTTTCTAACTTTCTTTTTCTTTCTTTCTTTCTTTCTTTTTTTTTTTTTTTTGGTACCGGGAATCAAACTCAGGGCCTTGCGCTTGCCAGGCAGGCGCTGTGGCGCTGAGCTACGTCCCCGGCCCTCTTTTCTTACTTTCTTTTGGATTGATTTTTAAAAGCATTCTATTCTCCTGATAGTTATGCACGCTATTAACTTGGTAGTTACACGTCTTGTTAAAATTCTTTTAGGAGCTATACTAGTGATTTTAATATACATCCTTGTCAAAGTCTAACATACATAAGCATTTTCATTATTTCCAAGATAATACTGCAACCTTAAAATATTTTAACTCTGTCCTCTTTCTGAAAATCGCATGCTATTGTGGTCAAGTATTTTGATTTTAGACATTTTTGAAGTTCAAAAAACATTATTGGGCCGGTGAGATGGCTCAGCGGCGTACGCACCTGCCTGGCAAGCGTGAGGGCCCGAGTTCGACTCCCAGATCCCACATACAAAAAAGGGCTGGTGATATCACTCAGCGGCACGGGCGCCTGCTGGTGCACGAGGTCCTGAGGTCGACCCCCGGTACCCACAAAAAAAAAAATTATTATCTTATGCAAACTATATTACTTTAAATTTTCTCTCTCATTTGCCTTCCTGTCGCTCTTCATTCCTCATCTCTGAACTTCCACTGAGAGTATTTGCTTCCTGCTCAGTGAATGTTCCATTCCTCCAAACCCTCCAAATTTATCCAACAGTTTCCTGTAGTCATTTGTAGGTTTATTTGTATATTTTCACATATCGGCGATGTCTTTTCCTTTTTTGGTATTCTTTCTGCATTTTCAGACTTCTGTGTGAGTAGTTTTTCTCTTGCTAGCAGGATACTCTTTGATATTCCCTTTATTTTGTGTCTGGGGATGACAAATTCTCTCAAGCTTTGTCTCTAAAAATAACATTATTTCAACCTCATTAATGAAGAAATTTTCTGTTTGTCAAACTCTCTAATTCTCAGCCTCCAATTATCAATGGAACTGCATTTTTTGTTCCTCCGGTGGGGGGGAGGGAACACATAGACATCATTATTTTGCGGTGAACATAAACTCTACATTTTCTAAATTTGGGAGTGGCAGTATATAATTATGGTGCTTCAGCCAGAGAAAAGCACACTTGCTCACCCTTTCCTGGGATACACAGGCCAGAACAAATAAAATGAGCAACAAAATTTGAAAGTTTGAAAAAAGCAAGTCACAAAACGCAGTCAGGAAAGGGGGTTGAATTTTGCAAAGGATAGTTCCCAAACCTAAACCCTGAATATTCACCGTAATTCTCCAAGCTTTAAGGATGGTACTTTCTCTTTTTCACCCTCTTAGCCACATTCATTCATTTATTTACTGTCTTTCAGCAAGTTGTTTTTATTAACCTCTGCTTAGTGCTACAGACTGTAAATTCTGATAAATCAGTCGTGAACTCAGCCTGCAAGAAGCTTTCAATAGAGAAGATAACAGATATACAAGTACCAGCAAGAGATCGAGACACCCATAAGAAACCTCAGACAAAAACTATTCTCCATTTAAAGGACTGATAGATTGCTTGTGGGGAATAAGGACATCAAGGAGAAAAACAAAACAAGCAAAACAACAATAAAATAAAACAGCCTCCAGGAGGCAGTACAGTATTTGAGTTGTTCCTTGAAGAAAAGAAGAAATTGGTCATGCCAAGATGGTGATAAGTGACAAGTTTTTCTGAGAAGCATTGTCCAAGAACAAGTACTCTGTTGGGTAGAATGGTAAGTGCAACAGAGCAGTGAGAAATAAATGTCAGACTGCAGATGGCCCTGGGTAGCGGGCTCAGTTCTGCTGGAGACAAATGCTCAGCTAAAGCTCATCTGAGCTTTTTGCCCAGCAAGGCAAGGGAGAAGGGCATATATCTGGCATCTCCTGGGGACCTGCCTTGCTCAGGCCTGATGGGCAGGATCTCATTGATCGTACCGGGAGGTGGTCATCAGGATCCCCACATAGCGAAGACGCCCACACCCCTTATCCTTCATAATTTGTGCAGACAGTCATGCCCATTGCCCTCTCCATTGGGTTATGGATGTGGCTTGGGGTGTCAGATTGACCATGCATAGTGCAGATCTGTGTGTAAGGGATGATCAACATATATGATGAATGTTTAAATTTTAAAAATTTATTCTTGTAAAAGACACATTGCTAGGAATCTCCCTCAAAATCCCCTCTTGCTTCACACACACCCATCCTATCATTTTTGCTACTTTATGGAGCAGCTCTGGAGTCCTTTAAGGAGTGGCTTTATGAGACATTATCAAAATATACCTCCAAAAGAAAAGCAGCCTTCTAAAAACATGGCGCTGTGTCCTCATCCACCTTATTCACCAGGTCGGGCACCGTAACTTCTGGCTCTTCCCCAAAGTGAAATGACCATGAAAAGGAGACATTTTGAATCCATTCAGGACATTGAGGCAGTCACGACAGTGCGACTAAAGACACTCAGGAAAGAGGACTCCAGAGCTGCTGCAGAAAGTGACAAGGAAGGGATGGGTCCGTTAGAAGCGAAGGGGAGAATTTTGAGGGGGGTTTATGATCCTGCGTTTTGTGTTTAAGAAATGCAGACTTTCACCGTATTTTTCGATCACACCGTGCACGCCTCAGAGACTCTGAGTAACAGGGAGATGGATCTTTGGCGCGTAGCAAGGGGATCGAGAGAGGGAGGGAGGGTGGGGCAGGGGACGTAAAAAGAATTAAAATGTGTGACATACGTGTACCAACTCCCCACGAGGAATGCAATCACTGTACACTGCAAACATGGACTAATTAAAAACAAAAACCAGAAGATTCTCCAACCAGTAAGCGCCTGGGTCGCTGATGGAGCCGACACAGGATCTGGGCAGCTGCCAGGCGAAGAGCTGGAAACCAGCCCGCTTCTGGGAGCCCAGGTCAGGAGCGCCCTGCCCACTCGCACGGGATTGGCCGCCAGCCGAGGGGGCGAGATCTGACAATCGAGGGGCGGGACCTGCCGCCAGGTGGGCGGGGCCTGTCAATGGATGAAACTTGCTGCCCGTCGAGGGGGCGGGACCTGCCACCCGGTGGGCGGGCCTGCCTGCCGTGGGCGGGGCCTGCAGAGCCAGCATCCCGCCGGCCGCGCCCACGCGGAGCCTCTCACACTCGCACCCGCTGCCCGGCATGCTGCTGCGGGGCGGCCCGGCGCTGCGGCGCTTCTCCACCGGCCGGGTGAGTGCGCGGCCAGCGCCCGGCGCTGAAGTCCAAACCGGGGTGGGCGGGGGCGATGCTAGGACTCTGTCACCCGGCAGCGGGGAGGGTCCCGGGTGGAGCTGCCACGCAGCCCATTGTTTTACGCTGATCACATCGATCGGGCCGGGATGACACGGTGGGGACAGTCGGTCTCTTGTCCTCGCTGGTCTCCACCGTGGGCTCCGCACCGTGCGCGATCGCGGCCCGGCCAGCTGCACAGGCGGCCGCGCGGGGATCAAAGAAACCGGCGCGAGCCCGGAGCTCGGCCCAGCCCGCGCAGGGTTGCATCAGCTGCTCCAGGCACGGAGGAGAGCCAACACGTTGCACGGGTGCAGCATCGCGGCCTTGGCTGGGAACCTTGCTGACGGAGCAAGGGCGAGGGCAGTTCGTTGCTCAAGAACAAACCTGAGCCTGGGTGCTCGTCTCCTTCGTGGGAAGGACACGCTGGCTATGCTGCCAGGAGCTCGCTGTTGCACTGGTCTCCTCCAAAGTACAAACAGTGAATGTGCAGACGTAAAAAAGTTGGAGACAGAGGCTCTAGTAACCCCAAGAACTGTCCCAGACTTGCCTACATACCAAACCTCGTGTTCCCCTGGTAACCCCAAGTACTGGGAATTCATTTCACGCCTTTGTCAGATCTCGTGACTTTCCGGATGCGCAGCGCAGTTTGGAAGGTGAGAAGGGCGAGACCCGCTCAGCTCTCCTATGCAGACGCTGGGCCTCTGCTCAGCTTCTCCCAGCCCGCAGCACCTGGGACCCGGCGGGTGGCACCAAGAGCGGGACTTGTGCCTGCCTGTTTAGCTGGGCTCCCCTGCAACCAACAGCCAGCCCGGGGTTGTCTTTTTTGCAGACCAGAAGGGAGGGTTCTACAGAGGGGTTCGCATATTCTCAGCAATGAAAGGAGAACATCACAGGGGGCAAAGGACATCAGCAACAACCTGTGGATGTGGGGAGCACCTGGCTCCCCAGACTTACTGTCCCCAGGAGTAGATGCGGGAAGGCAGCAACAGATAGGCCGGGAAGAAGGCAGGGTTCTCAGTGGCCAAAAGGAAGATGTCAGATGATAAGGGAAGAATTGGGGATGTTTTACTCTGCAGGGAACGGGGCTCCATCCTGGGGTCTGTGTTCCTAAGAATTACTTAAAACCTAGTGCTTGCGTGGCTGGTGGGCAGATAAAATGACACAGCCACCATGGAAACCGGCAGACGCTACTCAGTTAATTATACACTTACATATTACCCTGTGATCACACTCCTTGGTATTTACCGGAGAGAAGTGAACTTCTCCATAATGACCTGATGACAAGGGTTTAGAGGGGCTGTATTCACAGTCATTGAAAAACTGGAAAGGACTTAACTGCCTTCAGCTGATGGCAGGATACAGAAGTTGTGATTTTTCTAGACATACAGTGGGGCAGGGAGGAATGCACCACAGACACACCGGACATGGCTGAAACTCGGATATGTGTATTAAGGGTAAGGAGCCAGACTCACAAAGCTAAAATGTCATTTATCTGACATTTTAGAAAGGGTAAAACTATAGGGATGGAAGAAAAGATCAGTAGTTGTCAGGAGCTGAGAGAGGAGGAGGGAGTGACTGTTAGTATAAGGAAGTTGTAGGGGTGCTAGTACTCTTCTGTATCTTCATTGTAGTGGCTCTGCGATCTTGTGACACTCACAGACTGCACACACTGACAAGGGTGTATTTTCCTGTATCTGTGTTTTATGTTTCTCTTGGTTGGTTTACCGTGGCTATAACAAAGTATCTGAGGCTGGACACTTTATAAAGAAAAGAGGCTTCTTTAGCTCACAGTCTGGCATGGTCTCATGGCGGGTGGTGGGAGCACTTTCAGAGTGCTGAGCAGTGATTCAGAAGAGGATTCAAGGGAGGGCCCGGCTCCCATAGAACTGCCTGCTCTCACAGGAACGAATCCATTAATCCCTCCCAGCAGTGCTGCCCCCAGAACCTAGCTACCCCGCCCCTACCTCTTCCAGGGTCTGCCTCCTCAACTGCCCCATGAGACCAGGTCACCAGCCGACCTTTGGAGGACAAACTCAAATCATACCCAAACCATCACAATCTGCCCTTTAAAAAGTAAAAAACCAACCCAGGCAAATTGTAATCCTAGCTACTTAGGAGGCTGAGGCAGGAGATCTGCAAGTTGAAAGCCAGTCTGAGCAAGTTAGCAAGACCCTGTTTCAAAATAAAAAATAAAAAGGGTTGTAGGTGTTGCTCAGTGTTAGAGAGCCCCAGGGCTCAGTGCCTATTACCACCTCCCCCCAAAATTAAACAGTGCTCTTCAGTTTTATACTAAGAGGAAAGAAAGACAAATGAAAAAAAAAAATTAAAAAAAAACTAGAAAAGCCCACAAAGAAATTAATTTCTAACACTTCCTAAAACAAGTTTTCATTCTCTGTCTTAAAGAATGGACTTAGAAAAATATTTAATGATTTCAGCGTAGGGGTGTGGCTGGGTCTTTTAAAAACCCCTTGTCAGGCTGGGGTGTAGCTCAGGGGTAGAGCGCTCGCCTAGCACAGCTAGTCTGTTCTTCGGATCTCCGAGTTCAACTTCAAACAATATTTAATGGCTATGTTCTGAATATCCTGCCTAAATCCCGAGGATACAATATTAATAGAACTGATGTTCTGTTAGCACTGTTCTAACACTTTACCAATATAGTGCTTTAATCCTCGCAACATCTTGATATATTTACGATTTTTATGCCCATTTTATAGATAAGGAAACAGACTTAGCAAACTTGTGACTTTTTCAGTCTCACTGTCAAAAAGGATGAAATGACAAAGAAATAGTTTCTGCTTGCAAGAGGTTCAAATTAGTGTTTTTAGGTGGAAAACAATAAATAATACATAATACCATGAATAAAACAATACACAGAAAAGGACATGTAAATGGAAAATAAAATAGGAAAACACTCTCAACCAAAGTTATAATCACAGAAATGTAATCATAACAAGATAATGTTTTACACTTGAGTGTGCCAGCATTGGGTGTTTACAGGGAAGAGAAAATAGTTCCTCAAGCACACAAGTGTGATGTTATCCACTAAGATTTAAGTTTAAAAATGATCCTGGCACCTGACTGAGAACAACCCTAGCACACTGGCACAGTGTAATAATGGCATACTAAATGCCAGAACGCCCCTCAGTGGAGAAATGTCCAAATAGGTTGTGACATAGCTGCACAATGGAATCATGTGTGGCAATTTTAAAGAGCGAGTTCTATGAGCTCATGAGGAGAGCTATAGAGCATTACACATCATATTATTTCATGTGTTTTTTTAAACAAAATCATACTTTATGTGTATTTTTCATGTATGTAAATAGAAAGGTGTGTAGGGTGCACTCCAAACTGTCCCGTAGTAGTTTTCTCTGGGGAAGGTGGAGAATCTCAGTGTGGGGTGGTGGCCACAGGGGACTACAGGCTTTGTGACCTTTTCTTTTAAGTAAGGAGGATATATATACATATATACATATACATATTCATGTATATATATATATATATATATATACACGTATATATGTATATATATGTGTGTGTGTTGTATGTATAATTAAAATGAATTTTAAATTTCCATGAAAATATTCTGGGTTGGTGCTCTGCACTGAAGTCCTGCCTCCCTAGCAGATTCCAGCACCTGTCTCTGGCCCTGTGCCCTGTCTCCCACTTCCCTCAAATCTGAAATGTCCCCTGCTCACCCACATCACCCCAGGAGCTCTCTCTAGCTCCCAGCCTCTTTCTCGGTTCACCTGCTAATAGGTCCCTGTACTGACACTGTCTTTTAAATATCTTTTATCCTGTATACAATTGAAAAGAATTTCTGGGGCTGGGGTGTAGCTCAGTGGTAGAGCAATTGCCTGGCACATGTGAGGCCCTGGGTTCCATCCCCAGCCTTGCAAGGAAAAGCTGGCCAGGTATCCAAGAAAGTCACGTTACTCCTCCGTGGAATGATGCAATAGGATGGCCTGGTTGCACGAGTCTGTCTCCACAGCGATGCCCTGAACCTTGGCTGAATCTTGCACAGATTTACCTGGATGTGAAGTATAATTTGTTGCTTCTGACTGTGACGATGCACGTCTGTCATACTGGGTAGCATGGGCTTTTCATGTCACCTGAGGCAGATCCCTGGAGGCCAGGCGAGTCAGCCTGTGCATCCACCCTCAGTGGCTCGGTTCAGCTCGCAGACACCATCAGGGCGCTTGCCTGAAGGGATTCCGGCCACAGGGGCTGCTCACGCAGAGCCCAGCCGGCGTCAGTCTTGTGCAGAGCGGCTCGGTGATGCCCACTGGCTTCACAATAATGCCCAGTTACTAGACACAGACAGGGCCCTCCCTGCTCCTGGCCTGGATACACGGTGCCCACTTGTCCATTTCTGCAGCTCCCCAAGGCTTCCCCGGGATCCCCTCCCCTTTCCTGGCCAGCTCCCAGGCTCGGAATTCTGACCCAGGCAAGCCCTTCCCTGCCCGGCCTCCTCGTGCCCTACTGGCCTAGCACGGAGCCACTAACATCTCACTCCCGAAAAAGCACTGAATTCCTGTGGACCGGAACCGCTTACTTGGACTTTGGTGTGGGATTTCCAAGGGAAATGCCCACTGGTGACACTGGGGAGGACAAATGGGGGATGGAGATGGGACCTGTGAAGACTAGGGCCACTGCTCAGCTCCACCTTGTGCTGCTCTGTGGGAAGCCACAAACTTGGTTTTCAAGAGAACTCCAAAATTCAGTCAGCTTGCGGGGAGGGGAGCAATACTGAGGGCCGAACCCAGAGCCTTCCCACTGAGCTACATCCCCAGCCATCTTTTAATTTTTTTTTTATTTTGAGACGGAGCCTCTCTAAGTTGCCCAGGCAGGACTCAAACTTACGATCCTCCTGCCTCAGCCTCCCAGAGCGCTAAGGTTGCAGGCGTGCACCACCGCGGTGGCCCAGCGTAACAGAGTCCGAGTGGTTCTCTTAAGGTAATATCCGCATCACGAAAGAGCTTCAGATCAGGGCAGTCAGGAGACTCGGTACTGTTTCAACAGTTGGAGCAGAGCCCACATTAACTCGCTGCCTGAAGGATCCCACCAAGGGCAGCTGGCCTGGGAGTGCAGCATTTGTAGAAAAGCAAAGCAAAAGCTCTGCTGCCTGCAAAGCGCTCAGCCAGTGCGGAATGTCCTCTCTAGAGACGCGCTGGTGTCAGCAGATTTGGAAATGCAGGCGTCACTTACACCTTCTTCTTTCTCAGCAATGCAGTGACATCTACGAGGAGAGTCCCTTAGAAAAGGGCACCGTGTCCCCTGGCAGGGCCACCAGCTTCCCTCAGCGGTTGTCCCATAGCTCCACAGTTGGCCGGGCAAGCTGCCGGCACATTTCCTGCTTTTGAAAAAGGGAAAGGATAAGCCAAGCATGGTGACATGTACAGGAGTCCCAGCTATTCCAGAGGCTGAGGCAGGAGGGTGGTTTGAGCCCAGGAGCTCGGGGCCAGCGTGGGCAACATAGGGAGACCCCATCTCTTATTAAAAGAGTTGGGGGAGGACTTTCAACCTAGGAAAGCCATAGACGCACAGCCACTGGGTAAAATAGATAACCCAGGCTAGAATCCTGCCCCACCCCTGACTAGCTCTGCCCTGAGGCAGGTTACTAAACTCTCTGTCCTGTTTTCTCATTTGTAAAAAGGATCACTGTGAGAGTTAAAGACATATAATGAACATTTGATACATATTTTCTGAATTATTAAAAGGGCTTGGAAAGTCAGTACTGTAATTGTAATCCCAGCATTCTGGGAGGCTGGGGCAGGAGGATCACAAATTAGAGTTCAGCCAGGGCTGAAAATAAATATTTTGAGACCCTGTCTCAAAATAAAAAGGGCTCAGTGTGTAGGCCTTGGGCCCAGTGGTTCAATCCCCAGTACCAGAAAGAAAAGAAGGAAGGAAGGAAGCAAGGAAGGAAGGAAGGAAGGAAGGAAGGAAGGAAGGAAGGAAGGAAGACAATCAAATATCACGTTTTTTTCCTGTATGTGGAATCTAAAAGAGATGACAAGGAAAGAGAAGAGAAAGTGTTAGAGAAGAGGGGAATGGGCGAGGGGTGCAAGGAGAATAACAAAGGTGCAAATGACCAACCTGTGTCGTAGGCGTGCACAAACACGCCCAAGTGAGACCCACTATTCTGTGTAATGGATGCACACCAATATGAAAGAATACGTCTGAAATATATATGCTGTGTTGAAAACAACCTCGTACAGCACTGGGCTCTAGGACACTCCCTGGAGCACACGCCCACGCCGTCCTCTTGCTCGTGGACCTGCCACGTGTGGCGTGTGACAGCAACGAGAGTTGCATTCACTGAGCCTCTACAGTGGCACTGCGCTCACACACTGCGCAGCTCACCTGTCCCCCGGCCGAGTGAGACAGGCTGGGTTCTTACTCCGATCTTACTGGACGCGAATGGCCCGCTAGGACAGGGAGAGGCGGCCGGCCCCGGGCTGATGACGCTTGGCTCCGGGCTGCCTCCGCACTCGGCTCACCTGTCAACGTGGGGTCACAGGGCTGGCCTCCGCACTCGGCTCACCTGTCAACGTGGGGTCACAGGGCTGGCCTCCGCACTCGGCTCACCTGTCAACGTGGGGTCACAGGGCTGGCCTCTGCGAGTCCCGGGGCCACGGCATGTGGCAGTGCGTGAGGCACCTGGCGCGCACGAGGAGCTCGCTGAGAGGCTTGCTGATGTTTGCACACCTGGGCTAACCCCTTGCACCCGCCAGAAAAAGAAAAGGGAAACAGAAGCTCCCCTGCAGCTTCGGCTTTAACACGAAGCTCGGAAAGTGTTTTAAGGCGTGGAGTATTTTCAGTTACACACGTAGCTTCTTTCTTTCTTTTTTGTTAGCCCCGTGTTCGCAGCACTTAACGATCACATTCCTCGTGGGGAGTTGGTGCATGCGCAGTACACATCTTCAATCTTCATTCCCCCCCTTTCCTCGGTGGGTCCCTTTCCCATTTGCAAAAGATCTATCTCCCTATTTCTTATTGTCCATCCTTTATTTTGCTCTTTATTTATACTTCGAGTTTCTCATATGAGAGAAAGCACGCAATGTTTAAGCTTGTGTGTCTGATTTATTTCACTTAACATGGTCTCAAGGTGCATCCATTTTCCTACAAATGACAAGTTTATCCTTCTTTATGGCAGAATTATTTACTCTATTGGGTGTAAATAACACATTTTCTTTATCCATTCATCTACTGATGGACATATAAGCTGCTTCCAAGATTTAGCTGAATCCCAAAGGGCCAGGTAGCAGTTGAGAAGCACATTCCGCTGGAGCCCTGGAATCCTCCCGGCTCGTTTCACCTGTGCGTGAACATCCGCGTGGGCGGTGGTACGCGGGAAGCCAGGCTTTTTGTAAGACGCCCAACATGGACTGTGTTCCAAGCAGCCGCCTGACCTCCGAGGCACAGAGAGGGCAGGTTTCCGGGGCATTCTGACTTTCGAAGAGAGGAAATTCAGTGGCGCGCCCTGCACTCTCCAAGGGGGAATTTGCTGATGATCCGCAGTCTGTTTGCTCACGGAGTATTGTTAGATGTTGAAGCTCAGTTGGACTCTTTGGGGAGACAGACATTGGCTGACTGGGAAAGGACTTCTAAAACTGAAACCCCAATTGTTCAATTATCAGCTTAGTTAAAGAGAAGTTGCGATCTGGTATCCGTTCAGGGGTTGTTATCCAGGCCCTTAATAAAGTGAGAAATGAGGAGAAATTAAGTTTCTTCGCAGCCACATTGTCACAGGGAGGGTTTGCGCATTTAGAATGACCTTCCAGAACATTCTGGAATCCCATTTAGACTGGAATGGAACAAAATACAGTTTACGCCCGTATCCTGAGGAGCCATATTCTAAAACAGAAGAATGCAAGGCAGAGAGAGTCCTGGGACCAGGGTTGGGCACCGACAAAGAGGAAAGAAAGTCACAATGCTTTGATGACCCTCCCTACACTCAAGGCCTTGTGCCTCCTTTACCCACTGGCTCTTGTTATGGTCCTTACAGTCTCCAGGTCAATGATGACCAAGACGTTCCTCTGACAGGTGTGGTGCTGCATGCCTATAATCCCAGCATTCAGGAGGCTGAGGCAGGAGGGTCACCATGAGTTCAGGCCAGCCTGGGCTACATAGTGAGACCCTGTCTCAAAAAAAAAAAAAAAAAGCAAACCAAAAGAGTCCTCTAAACTTTAACCCCCCTAGTGCCTCTCTTTTCTGTACCATGTTTCTATTTCTTGACTGCATTTGTGTGTGTCTGTGTTTATCACAAGGAAGATGGGAGAGATGGTTGGCAATAGTTCATTTTAATTGTTTTTAGGTGCACATGTAGGCTTCGCAGTCAGTGGACATTGATTCCAATTTTAGGCTCTCCTCCTTTCTAGGCACGTGAGTGTGGACATGCACTTGACCTAAGCCTCAGTGTCTTCCACCATAAAATGGGCAAAATATAGGGAAAGGAAAGAGCATAGTTGTGAGGATTCTATGAAATGAAATGATGTGCAGGCCTCTACCCCTTCTCTGAAAAATTTGAGGCCAAATGTGGTAGAGTTCAGAATTATTTACATTTTGGAAAGATAATTAATACATACAGATAGCACTTTATATAAAATTCCCAGCACACCGTGGAGAAGTACCTATAACCACACACATTGACTTTTTCTGCAGCAAACACAGGACTATTCCTAGAGTCTTTATTATAAATGACTATAAATAGCACTCTGTCAGTTCAGGTCATATTTGAAGCCAAATAAGTTGGTGCCAAATTTACTTTTTATTTTACTTTATTTAATTTTTTGAGACAGGGTCTCACTATGTAATTCAGGCTGGCCTTGAACTGTCTATGTAGCCCACACTGGCCTTGAACTCGAGATGATCCTCCTGCCTCAGCCTCCCGAGTGCGGGGATTACAGGCGAGCACCGCCACACCTGGCAGTTCGTGGTAGATTGAGAAGAAAACTGTAAGAGAGTTACAATAGATCAAGTGAGGTACCAAAAGGTGTTTGAATTCTAGGCTTTAGATTTTAAAAGCATAGAACAGAGTCTAATATATAGCAAGATCTTGAAACTGTATAAAGCATCCATTTAAGCATCACTTTTCACCACAAACTGTGCAGTCTTCTTGCATCTTAAGTCACTTACTTCAATCAAAAATCTTCCAGGTTGATGTTATTATTATTCCTATTTTACAAGGGGGGGTGCGAACAGAACCTCACAAACTGTGCAGTCTTCTTGCATCTTAAGTCACTTACTTCAATCAAAAATCTTCCAGGTTGATGTTATTATTATTCCTATTTTACAAGGAGGGGTGCGAACAGAACCTGGTTACTTGCTTCGGCCACACGGCTTGGCTGTGGCGCTGCATTTTGACCTCGGGAGCCAGCTGCAGGGCCTGAGCTCTGGACCTGGATGCTCTAATGTTAAAGTGTGGCTTCCTCGGGACTGAGGCCGACCTTGCACTACGACACACTTATTTGTTTGTATCTGGCCTTATTTCACCCGGAGCTGAGGTTGCAATTCCAGTGATGAACATGAATAAACAAGGAACTCGAGGGAAGGGAAAACGAGTGGCTCTTAGGGACTAGATTACCTTTTGGTGTGCCATGTGCTCAAAGTGTGTTGATGACAGTTTTATTTTGTAGCTCTTTGAGCCTCGTGTAGCCCTCAAGTCATCTCATCTGACAGTAAAGTTTGTTTGTTACCCAGCGTCTCCAGTCCGTTTTAGGTGCCATCACTGAATTTTTCCCCCAGGTTTACTTCAAAAACAAGCTGAAGGTGGCACTTATTGGCCAGAGCCTCTTTGGACAGGAAGTCTACAGCCACCTCCGCAAAGAGGGCCATCGCGTCGTGGGGGTGTTCACGGTTCCAGACAAGGACGGAAGAGCTGACCCTCTGGGTGAGTGCGTCTTGGGTGACTGGGTCAAGAACTCTCGCTTCTTTGTTGGTGGCAGAACTGACGTGGCCGCTGTGTATTTCCTCACAAGGTGCACGCCCTTTGTCTGCGATTTTGGCATTATCTAGACAGGGCTTCCATCTCACGGCCCACAGTGGCTGCCTCAGTCTCAGCAGGTAGGTCTGCCACCCAGCAAGCAGCCTGGGGAAGAGGGAAGTGGAGGGGAAACCCTCTGCTTGTACAGATGGCATGGATAGCTGCCACTCATATCCCCTCTATTTGCAGGAGAGCCTGAGAAATAGAGGTTTCATTGGGGGTGGCTAAACTAGGGGAATCCTTTGCTAAAGCGTGAAGGGGACAACTAGTAGTGTCTGCCACAAACATGGATTTCAGAATGGCAGGCATGTGACTTTTAGACCTCACTTCAGAGTGAATCCTGGGAAATGAACCGTTTCTTGGTGCCTGGACCCAGGGTCTGGAGCCCCCTTTCTACTGGTTGTGGCTATTTGGTCTTAAAACATAACCCAGGAAAGGAAAAGAAGCGAGCCGACTTCTGGAGCAGGCTGGGGCAGGGGCAGGGGTGTGGCTAGGAGTTTGTGTTCTGCAGCCCAGGGATTAATACCAACTCTGCCACCTACTGACTGTGAGCCCAGGCAAGGGGACCAAACCAACCTGCAGGTCCTGGAGCCTGGCTCACGTGGCTGCCGGGAGGAGGGAGTGAGACGGTTCTCCCTCACGGAGTCCTGGCACTGCGCGGGGCTCACATTAGACAATCAGGAGCGACAGAAGCTGACCGTGCTTGCCAGGATCGTGGGCCAGGGAAGCCAGAAATAGCCCAAGACAGCTAAAAGCCAAAACAGGACAGCAACCCTTTGACCCCTCCTGCCTATTTCACAGAAGTACATTTTATACAGCAAGTCAGCCGTCTCCTCCCTATTTCTCTTTCCCATAAAACCTTCCGCAGTCTTCTACCATTACCACATTTTAACCACCATTTATACATTTTCCTGTCATACGACGTGTGTTACGCTTCTTGGACATCTGTGGACATCTGTGACATACCGTCACGTCAGCGTCTCCAGCTCTTCTGAGTGGATGGCTCAGGGCCTGACCTTGATAGCCAGAGTGTCCTTTGGGACTTACTGAGCTGCAGAACTTAGGTTTCTTAATGGCAGAGGAATCATCTTGTCCTGAGTTGATGGCTGTTGGTGATCGGATCGGGGAGCAAGCAAAGGGGACCAAAAAGTGCAGGTGAAAAACTCCAGTTAAGGTTACCGGAAATGGGCCCTGTCAAGATGGGGGAGAGCGGCGCCTACTGCTGCGGAGCCACGCTACACGCTGCTGGTGGCCTCCTGCCTCTGCTCGTTGGAGGTGGGCATCACCTTCTGGGTCAATTACAGTGTGGCATACGTGGAGATTGACTGGAAGGTCTACATGGTCCGGGCAGAAGGCATCATTAATGGCACATAGGATGACACACAACTGCAAAGTGACACTGGACCGCTTGTCTACCCAGCTGGCTTTGTGTACCTCTTTATGGGACTGTCCCATGCCGCTGGCCAGGGTACCAACATTTACATGGCCCGGAACATCTTTGCTGTGCTTTCCCGGCCACATTGCTGCTTGTTCTCTTGATCTACCACCAGGCTTGCAAGATGTCTCCCTTCAACGTTTCCTTCACGTGCTGCCCCTCATACCACGTCCACTCCATCGATGTGCTGCGGCTCTTCAACGATCCTGTGGCCGTGGCACTGCTCTTCCTGGCCCGGCTGGGGCCGGGGCTGCTGCTTTTCCAGCCTGGAGGTCTCTGTGAAGATGAGCGTGCTGCTCTTCGCACCTGGTTTACTGTTCCTTCTCCTCACGCGGTTTGGCTTCCGCGGTGCCTTCCCCGAGCTGGGCATCTGTGCTGTCCTTCGGGTGGTGCTGGGTCTGCCCTTCCCGGCTACCAGTCTCACTCCTTTGACCTCGGCCACCACTTTCTCTTCCGGTGGACAGTGAACTGGCACTTCCTCCCAGAAGCGCTCTTCCTGCGCTGGCCCTGCTCGCTGCCCACCTCACCCTGCTCTTGCTGTTTGCCCTCTGCAGGTGGCACAGGACAGGAGAAAGTGTCCTGTCGCTGCTGAAGGATCCCCTGTAAGGAAGGTCCCAGCCCAACCCCTCACACCCAATCAGATCGCTTCTGCCCTCTTCACCTCCAACTCCACTGGCATCTGCTTCGGCCACTCCCTCCACTACCAGTTCTATGTCTGGTTCTATGTCTTCCACACGCGCCTGGCCTCCTGGGGGCCACACCTGCAGGCAGGCTCATGCATCTGCTCAGGTTGCTGCTACTCGGCCTTCTCGAGCTCTCCTGGAACACACACCTGTTCACGTCCTGTAGCTCTGCCGCCCGGCACACGTGCCATGCTGTCACCTTGCTGTAGCTCCGGCTGGGCCCTCAGCCTTTCCCCAAGAGCATCCGGCATGGCAAGAAGGCCTGCTGTGATCTGGGCCTGGCCTCCAGTTCACTCAGGACCCCGGGTGGATTCTGCCCTTCTGAATAAACCTTGCCACATGCAAAAAACAACAACAAGAAAGGTTACTGTAAATGGCCCAGAACTAATGCATATACTACATGATATAATATGTAATAGTATACAGAAAATATATTTACTATTAAAATACATATTTGAATAGTAAATATAGAAATATGGTATATTTAATATAGTATCAAATATTCATATATTATGTTTATATATAATAACATCTATTAATATAATAGTATATATCAATAAGTAATAGTATTAAAATATAATATTCATGTATGCTATTTATATAAATATGAGTATGATAAAAATATGGTGAATGATTAAAATAAAAATAATTATTACAATAAAAGACACATTGACATTAATGTCCCTCAACATGCTACCGTTGGCTTTCAACGCACTCATCCCATCATTCCTGCTGCTTTCTGCAGCAGCTCTGCAGTCCTCTTTCCTGAGTGTCTTTAGTTATGCTGTCCTGGGTGCCTCAATGTCCTGAATTGATTCAAAACATTCACCTTTTGTGGTCATTTTGCTATGGGGAAGAGCCAGAAGTCATACAGGGCCAGATCCAGTGAATAAGGTAGATGAGGACACCATCATATTTGTATTTGACAGAAATTGCCATAAACATTTTAAATCAATTCAGGAAATTGAGGCAGCCATGAAGAGACACAAAAGAGGACTTCCAGAATTGCTTCAGAAAAGAATGTTGGGATAAATGTGTGGGAGTGAGAAGGATTCATGGCAATGCATCTTTTACTGTAATAAATTTAAAATAAAATTTTAAGTATTCACCGTATTTTTTGTCATACCTCATATATACGTAAATAAATACACACACTGAGCATCTACAGGACGTAGTAAATGACATCTTATTATGGAGAAGGCAGGCTGTGCTCTCTGTCTTGCGAAGGCCACTCTATTTCCACACGGAGTTGGGACAGAGTCCCTCGTCCAGCAGAGGACAGTGCTTCCCTCGGGAAGGGGTCACGGTGGTGTTCCCGGATGCCCAAACCTGTACAGACAGCCGAGTGTTTATTCTCCATTTCCAGCCTCTCTCACTGTTCACTTTATCTCCTGGTGAATTTGGAAGAAGGAGGTGACAAGCTCAGCTCTTTGGGATCTCTCGCTTAGCAGGAAGGACACGTCCTGCATGAGTAGGAGACCTAAGGGAGACCTAAGGTTTTCCAACCATGTTGGAGGCTGAGAATATTTAATTTGGGGGTGAGGTGTTGCTATTTGGCTTCAGATCTAACGCTATGTTCTTTAAAGGTCTGTACCAGTAATAAAGGTATTTTTTTTCTTATGGTGCTGAGGTTGAAACCCACACACTTGCTAGGCAAGCGCTCTACAACTGAGCTATATCCCCAGCCCTAAGGACACCAGTTTTGATCTAAGAAAAAGAAAAAGCTGTTAAAATCTCAAAACATATCTAGCCATAAGAGTTTGAGTTCAAATACATTATATTTTCAACATTTGGATAAACTGGGAGAGATGGCATATGCCTATATCCCAGCAATTGCGAAGTTGAGGCAGGAGGATTGCAAGTTTAAGATCAGCTTGGGCTACATAGCAAGTTCAAGGCCAGCCTGGACAACATAGTGAGATTCTGTTAAAAAATATATATGTGCTTCAATGTTGTCTTGGTTACTTTTCTTGTTGCTGAGACAAAATACTTGACACCTAAAGTCAAAGGAGGAAAGGTTTATTAAGCTCACAATTGGTAAAGGTTTCAGTTCTTAGTTGGCTGGCTCCAAGGCAGAGTGGCATAGCAGAGGGGCATCACAGAGGAGAAACAGTCCATGGCAGGCAGAAGGCAGAAGGCAGCAAGCTACAAGAGGCAATACCAGCTTTTTTCTGCCTATTTATATTCTATTTGGCTACCCCCCTTAAGGTGGGTAGCACTCACATCCAGAACTCTGCCAAACCAATCAGTGGACTGATTTAGTCATCACACACCCTTAATCCCAGCACCACACACTCTAGATCCAGCCAGCTCTGAAAAAGCCCAATCTATGACTGCATAGGCTTTGGGGGGACATCTAGATACAAGCCATAACAAATGTATAGGTAAATATCACATTAGAAAGGTGGGTGGAGCATGACTTAATTATACTACATCAAGTTCTGGTCCCAACCTAAATTGCTTTTCACCATGTTTTATTTGTAAATCTTTCAGGAAACTGAAATAAAATGTGCAAATCAGTAGTGATACAGTGGTGCCTTGGTACTTGTCATGAATTGGTCCCAGGGGGCACCATGAGTTCCAAACCAATTGTTTTGGCTGGAGAGGGTCGTGAGTCTCTCCAGGCAAGTGACAAGTTCTAGCTTGCACTGAATACCAAATAAATGAGCAATGGGACAAAATTTTCACGTCACAATGCGTGGAGAACCAAATTCAACGAGTCTGAAATCAGTCAAGCCCAAGGTATGACTGTATAAAATGAGGGCTCACTTTTTAAAGATGCAAACACTCTTGTTTATCATCCCCAGCTCTGGCTGCAGAGAAGGATGGGACGCCTGTGTTCAAGTTCCCCCGATGGAGAGTCAAGGGCAGGACCATACAGGAGGTGGCAGAGGCCTACCAAGCCATGGGAGCCGAGCTGAACGTGCTTCCCTTCTGCACGCAGTTCATCCCCATGGACATCATCAACAGCCCGAAGCACGGCTCCATCATCTACCACCCGTCCCTCCTGCCCAGGCACCGGGGCGCGTCTGCCATCAACTGGTGAGTGGCTTTCTGCAGCAGATGCCATGCGTCTGTTTCCTTCGCCGGTAGGCTCTGATCCTACCTGCACGCTTAGTAAACTGGCCACGGGAGGTCTTGGTGGATGGCTTCAATCGCATCAACCCCCTCGAGATCTACACAAACTGCATGAGCCGGGACAGCGTTTCCTGACGATCCTCTAGGGTGAGTCAGGTCCAGGGAGCCTACCTAGGAATTCAGCCAACAAAGGTTCTCTGGGCGGATAAGTTTGGCTTCTGCTTAATTTCTTCACCGCAGAACTTCCTTGGTGTTTTAACCTGTGCCTTAACCTGGGTGTCAGAACCTCCAAGACGGAATCTGAGTCCACGGTGTTCTCAAACTTACTTGGCCACAAAACATGTTTTGCATAAAGGATTGCAAGTTCATGTCAGGGACTGCTGAGCTACCCAAATCACCTTCTTCATGGCCGCCTTTTCTCACTGGACTTCAGGCTTCTTGAGGAAGGGCTTTGTCTAGCATTTCATGGCTGTTTCAGGAGCAGTGGCTGCCACACTCTAGTGCCTAATCCCACGGGTGCACACGTGATGTGTTGGTGATGCGTGCTTTTTAACCTTCTTACTTTTATCTGCACATCTTTCCGATGACCTCTCAGTGTCAAATTATTGAATGAGTACAAAATCCACACTTGGTTGAAATGTGATGAAAAATATTTTGTCACATTTAAAATTCAATTACATGAATTTATTTCTTTTTTGCTCTTGTAAACAAAACTGCAGTGGATGTCTTTGCACTTAAATTTGTATTTTTTCTCATTTCACATTATTTCCACATGCAGTCAAAGTGTATCAATATTTTCAAGACTCTTGATGATGTAATTCCTCAAGACTTCTGAAGAGTGATTTATTGAATGATTTAGGTCTTTTTGTTCCATAGTTTGGAGAAGTAAAAATGATTTTGGTCATGGAAATTGCAGATCTACTACTTCATACTCTATGTTAACCTGCTCTCTGATGTGTGTAATAGGTATCTGTCCACTTATCCAGCATATTCTTTGAATTATATGCCCCTTTAGGGCCAACCTAAGCTTTTCTCATAGGCTAAACTTTAAGAGCACAAAGGGCAAATAGTTGGATTGATCAACCCACTTTTTTGTAATCTGTGTAGACAGTCTTGAACCAATCCTTGTCCTAAGTGAAGTTTATACTTCCATTATAAAATCTAAATTAATCATCAGTTCTCCTCTTCATATTGCACTGAGTATATTGTTTTATTTTATTTTCCATTCTTATTTTCCTTAATCCAAGGTCAAGTACAGTGTAGGAACTGGACTCAAGTGGGAAGATTACTTGCCCCTGAAGTAGGAAGCCGAGATGTGGAAGTCAATGACTGGGAGTACTGATGGAGTCTAACACCTTTTGAATTCACTATAAGTCATAACTGTATGACAAACAAGAAAGACTGCAGATACGAGCGTGCATAAAACATCAACGCCATTAGGGTTGCTTTCTATGAGCACTGATGTTTCCCAGCTCTACTGTTCATTTCTCAAGATCACTTTGTTCCCAGTCTGTTTTTCCATTGCAACCACCTTCTCCTTTAGTGTCACTAATTCTTCATTTGATGATATGCTTAACCAACATCATGCGCTGAAACTCTTCTTTTCACAGGACTCTAATTATGGGAGATAAGAAAGCTGGGTTTTCTGTTTTCTGGGCTGATGATGGTTTAGACACAGGACCCATCCTTCTTCAGAGATCGTGCGATGTCAAGCCCAATGACACAGTGGACACGCTTTATAATCGCTTCCTCTTTCCTGAAGGAATCAAGGCCATGGTCAGTATGTTTATGCCATCAAGAAGAACTTAGTAAATCTTTAAAGTTTTAGGGATATTTTTCTTTTATTAAAATTTGCTGTGTGAATTTTCATTAAGAATATAAAGCTAAAAATGTATTTCATATTTAGCAATGTGATGGTACATTTAGGGTAGAAATTGGAACTTTAAAATTTCTTAGTCCATGATGCTGACCTGCTCCTCTCAGAGCAGTGATAAAATGGATGAAATAGCAATTAAACTGCTCCATTTCTTTGGCCAAATGCTTGAATCTCCAACCCTGTTAATAATGACTAATTTTAAAGTACAAAGAGTCTTAAATTTTGCTAGTAACTTGGACTTCTGTGTTAGTGTTATGGTTTCTATCTAAATGTCCCCCAATACCCCATGCACTCAGAGGCAGAGCTTCTGGAAGGTGATTTGATTATGGGGGCTCATCGATGACCTGCTGTTAGGGGGCAGGATCTGGTCTGAAGAGCTGGGTAACTGGGTGCATGACCTGGAAGGGTGCATCTCCCTCCCCCTCTTCTCCCTTCTCTCTCTGCTTCCTGCTGTCTGCTTCCTGTCTGCCATGAGGTGATCAGCTTTTCCTCCTCCAGGCCCTTCCCCCATGCCTTCTTGCTTTGGATGTGGCCAACTATGGACTTAAAACACGAGCCATAATAAACTTCTCTTTTTAGTTGTAGGGGTCAGGTACTTTGTCTCAGCGACAAAGAAAGTGACTAAACAGTCACTTGAAAAAAGCAAGTTAAAAGAATGAAAGATTTATTTTGGCTCATGGTTTCCAAGGTTTCAGTCCATGGTTGCTGGGCGCCATCACTCTGGGCCTATGGTGAGGCAGAATATCATGGCAGGGAGAGTTTGGCAGAGCGGAGCTGCTCACCTCATGGTGACCTGAAATCAGAGAGTAGCGGGGAGCTGGGGTCCCAATAGCCCCTCAAGGGCATGCTCCCAGTGACCTGTTTCCTCCAACCAACCCCCACCTCTTTTTTTTTTCCAGAGTTTGGTAGTAGAAGCTGCAAGATTATATAAAGTAGTCACGGCTGATTTAGGAGGGAGGACAACAATGCTGTTTGTGTCACTTAATGAAGAAAGTAGGGCTTTGGTGTCAGAAAGACCTATCTCCAAGTCCACATTTTACAACTTGTGGAATGACATGTTGCTATATGATGATAGGCAGGTCACATAGCTTTGTCACCATTGATTCCCTCAATTATAAAATGTGCATAATACTACCTAACTTGTAGAATTGTTGTGAAAATTAAATGACTTTATTTGTGCCAAGCATCTGTCACAGAACAAGTGCTCAAAACTGATCATTATAATTGAGATGGTATGATGGCATTTACATGGTCAGGAGACTGCCCTCTGGTGTTACAGATAGAGGTGCATGGAATGGGCTACACTTGGCCCTGTCAACAGGGGCCTCCTGCCGGGTACTCTTGGGCAGGTTGTTCATCAGCTATGAATCCTGAGAGAGAGAGAGAGAGAGAGAGAGAGAGATCTAAGGCCATGAGCTTACACAGCTCCCAGTGAAAGGAAAGCCTCAACACAGGCAGACAGACATACAGCACAAAAGAGAGTGCAGGACATGTCCCAAAGGCAACTGAGCCTTTACCTTTTTCTAAAATTTATTTTTTTTAGTTCGTACTTGCAGCCCATAATGTTTGCTTGCCTTGTGTGGAGTTGGTGTACATACACAACACATCTTAATTCCTTTTTCATCACTTACTTCTCTCTCCCCCTCCTTCCATCTCCCCATCCCCTTCCCCTTTGAGAAAGATCTATCTCTCTACTTCCTATTATCTATCTTTTATTTTGCTCTTTATTTGTATTTTGGTTTTCTCGTATTATAGAAACCATGAGGTATTTAAGTTTGTGTGTCTGATTTATTTCACTTAACATTATGGTGTCAAGGTTCATCCATTTTCTTACAAATAACCAAAGTTTATCCTTCTTTATGGCAGAGTAGTACTCCATTGTGTGTAAACACATTTTCTATATTCATTCATCTGTTGATGGACTTATAAGCTGCTTCCAAGATTTAGCTATTATGAATTGTGCTGCTATAAACGGTTATGCATGGGTCATTGTGATATGATGTCTTTAACTCTTTCTGGAAGGTACCTAGAAGGGGAATAGCTGGGTCAAATGGAATTTCTAGTTTTAGTTTTTTGATGAATCTCCATACCGATTTCCACTTTAACCTTTTTTTTTCAAGTGTCCTAAACTAGAAAGCAAGTTGAACTAATCAAATACAGTAACACGTCATGTTCTAGAATCATCCTGATCGGCACAGTAACCCACAGCCGCTTGTGCTACGCTCACACCCCTGAGATTTCAGTGAACCACCAAGGAGGGGCATTGTTTCAGCCCGGGAGTCTTTCTGTGGGGGCCTGGCATGTGCTAAGCATGTGTTCTACCCCAGCCTCACCCCTGCACAACAAGGGGTCACTTGTGGGTACAGCCCTGATACTGGCAGTGGACATACCTGGATGCAAGTCCTGCTTCTGACCCCCAAGCTATCTCAGTGATCTGGAGATATTTGCATGAATAATATTCACCCTGCTGGATTTGTGTGATGTTTGCAAAGCATGTTTTTGTTTTTGTTTTTGAGACAGTGTCTCGCTATGTGGTTCAGGCTGGTCTTGAACTCACCAGACTGGCCTCAAACTCACAGCGATCCTCTTGCTTCAGCCTCTCGAGTGCTGGGATTACTGGAATGCACCACCATGCCCAGCCGCGAGGGATTTTTACATGAAGTAGCTACCACTCTTCTGTGCTTGGCACACAGATAGACCTGACAAAATGACAGTTATCGTCGCAGTGTGACTCTCTAGGCCAGTGATGGCAAAACTTTTAGAGCTCTCACTGATAACGAGCAGCCCTCCGTGGCACGCATGCCGCAGGTTCGCCACCATTGCTCCGCTCAGACCGATGTGCAGTAATTCTGCTCAGCCCAAACGGACCAGGCCAGTGGCGAGCTGGACTGTGGCACAGGTCCTGTTCTCGGCTTTAGGTAGAAGCTGTGCAGCTCGTAGCAGACGGGAGCGCTCCTCGTACCCCCCAGCCAGAAGAGGGGGCGACCTATGAAGGGATCCAGAGAAAGGCGAACGCTGAGGTATTTATGTCCACTCCGGAAGTCCTGTCCAAGCCCACGGCCCTCTGCCTTCGCGTAGTTCCCGATCTACCATTTCCTAGCCAGAAGCTCGGTACCTGGGCCAACCTGCCCACGCCGCCCCCCTTCTGCGCCAGTGGACAGAAAGGTAGCTGTGGCCGTGGACTCTCAGGACCTGTGTTTGTGCCGTCCTAGATTCGCTGGGATCAGACCGCAGAAGTTTTACATAACTGGATCCGAGGTCACGATAAAGTCCCCGGAGCCTGGGCCGAGATAAACGGACAGGTACATCTCGGGGGCTGCGTCCCCGTGTTACCTTCGGATCAGGTATTATTACATAGTCCCTGGGTGGGAGGGGGCCGTGGCCCCTCTCCTCTTTATGCAGCATGCATGGGGCATTTGCTAGGAAGCTTACACCAGGCACAGCCCTGGTACCAGTCCAGTGGGGAAACAGAGAGGTGAATCAACCCAGACAGTGCCATAAAATCAACGCCAGAACCGAGGCTCCCAACTGAATGTGTGGGGAATGGCTCCTGAGGAGCTGGCGGCGTTGCGGGGACTTGGAGAAGAGGGGACCAGGTGGAGACAAAGAGGGGGCGGTGCAGCCTGAGGTGGAGTCCAGCACTTTCTGTGAAAGGACTTTTAGGAGGGTCCAAGGAGCAGGATCCTTGTGTGTGAGGAGGATGTGAGGGGTCTGAGGCAGGAGAGGCTAGTAGGGCCGGGCACGAGGCACCTTCTGTCCTGGGTCCTCTAGGGGGTTCCTGGCCTCCTTGCCCAGCAGGGTGGGGTCTGATGTCCCCCCGACCCAGCATGTTATATGGGAAGGGTCTCTCTGCACCACAGTCCCCTAGATGGAAGCCAGGACTTCGTGTTACTGTCTTTCACCATCAGACCCGAAGCAGCAGTCCTGGCGCATAGTAGATACCAGTGAAATGTGCGGATCACCAAATGACCATGGCGGGAAGTTCAGTGTAGCCACGAAGACTGTGACGTCCGAAGCAGAAGTTTCCATTAAAATTCTGGCTCTAGCTGGGGATATAGCTCCGTGGCATGGCACCTGCCTGGCAAGTGCGAGGTCCTGAGTTCGATTCCCGGTTCCAAAAAAAAAAAAATTCTGGCTCTGCCACAGTTTTCTGGAACCTTAGGCAGTTGACCTAAGCCCCAGGGTGCCTTGATTTCCTTCCTGTAAGATAGGATGGATAACTCTGCCTCCCTCGTAGATTATGAGCCCTTGTGAAGATTAAATGAGTTAATACGTGCGAATGCACATATGTACCTGGTCCCTGCCCGAGAGTCAGGGTCTGATTAAATGTGAGCTGTCAGAGTCCAGCGAATGTCAGCCAGTGCTCATGGAATTATAATAAAAAGACGGTTAGTGTCGCTTGCTTTTGGCTACACTCCAGATCTAGTCTGGTTTTCACGACCTGACCGAAAGCACCGTGCCCTGCTGTTTCCTTTACCAACTGACGCCCCCACACCTGTGCAACCCCCCAAACCCTGCCTTCAGGCTGCAAGGACCGGGCTTCTCATCTCCCCACCTTTCAATACACGACGAATGCCTGGCTACTCGTGCCACCTGCACACAGGCGTTCTTGAACCTCTCCGGTCACACAATCGCAGCTGTCTCTGTCTTTGTGCCATCTCTGCCAAGCCTTGCCACAGACTCGCGCACTGCGTTGTAGTGTATGATCGCAGTAAGATCGCGCTTCAGTGTCACGATGGGTGACGATGTCGGCCTGGGCACTTTCGCCGGGGTCATGCTCGTTCGCACCCCTCTGAGCTCTGCCTTTCCGACATGACAGTCCACTCTGGTCTCCATCAGATGGTGACTTTCTACGGCTCATCACTGCTGAGCAGCTCTGTGCCTCCCGGAGAAGCCCTGGACATTAAAGGTGCCAAGAAACCTGGGCTTGTTACCAAAAGCGGACTTGTTCTCTTTGGCAGTGATGGGAAAGCGGTGAGTGTCCAACATGGTCACCCAGGAAGGGACTCTTGGTCTCCTGAGACCCCGGCTAAAAGGGATCAGCATTCGCAGGGTCATCTGGCTTGGCCCTGGGGTGAGGGAGGCGCAGGTTACCTCTGCCCCTGTTTCTCTCTGGCAGTAGCTGCCTCTGTGTCCCCGATGGTGCCGAGGTGACTCAGAATGGGCTCCGCAGCGGCCCGGTCTGCTCTGATGCAGGAGGAGAGAGAACTGCTCCCCGCCCTGGCCTGGCCGCACAGGCGCCACCTAGTGGCCCACGCTGGGGAGGCCTGGCTCTGGACATCAGTGCGCTCGCCAAGGAAGAGCGCAGAAGGGAGCCTGTGGCTTCCAGATGTTTTCCAGCTGTTAAGATTGCGGGCTTTAGCACTGGGCTGGTTCTGGGTCCACATCCCAGTTGTGATCCTTGTACCTGGGTGGCACTGGGCAAATTGTTTCGCCTCAGTGAGCCTCCATTTCTGCACCAGTAAAATGGGCGTGATAATGACATTGGCCCCCCTCAGGATGTCTGAGATGAAGGAAGATATTTCAGCACCCACACACACACTGCGCGTGGCGCGGAGTCGGCGCGTGGGTCATGGTGGCGGTGGAGACGTGGTCAGTCCCAGCGTGTGTTGTTCAAGCAGGTTTCGGTCCAGATACCTGGATCCCCAATGCCGGCATCCGCCCCAGACTTCACTCTCCTTTCTGCCGCCACTATTAAAATGCCACTTCAGCCCTTCTACATGTTAACGATGTGCACTTCCCACTCTTATTCTTTTTATTTTCTGAATAAGCTGGCCTTTCCCTACATATCCTATGCAGCACTCCTCCTCCCACCAGCCTCACTTTTGGACGATCCCAATCCTCAACTTTCACGCTTGCTTTGCTGCTGTTTTGCAGCTGATGGTAAGAAATCTGCAGTTTGAAGATGGAAAAATGATTCCTGCCTCCCAGTACTTTTCGGCGGGTGAAGCATCCGTAGTGGAACTCACAGCCGAGGAGCTGAAGGTGGCGGAGACCATCAAGGTGACCGTGTGGGGCCCTTCACCTCCCTCGCACCTTGGGAAACAGAAGCACATTCGTAACGGGCATTGTTGCCCTCGAGGAGTGGGGAGGGGACTTTGTTTCCTATTTTTGTGTAAATTACAGTGGGAAACCAACTCCAAAGCGTCTATGTGTGTGCACACCATGTACTGGTTTCTCTCTCACCTAAGTAACCCAAAGCTGTTCTGGGTTGGCTTGGGTGCGGGGTCAGAGGTGGATGCAGGACTCGGGCTCTCCTGTCATTGAGGTCCTTGCCACTCAGGAGCGCAGCATCCCCGGTGGAGGTTTCCCAGGGGCCAGGGCACGGTGCCCGTCACCCCCACTCATGCCCCCAGCTGTGCTGTCCTGGGAAGAGGCAGGGACGTGGCCAAGCTGTGCCGAAGAGGAACAGACCTACATTTGGGGAGCTCCAGCTGCATGGAGCTCACATGCGCTCCCCCTCCGCGCAGGTCATCTGGGCTGGAATTTTAAGCAATGTCCATGTCATTGAAGCCTCCACAGACTTCTTCAAATCTGGAGCAAGCTCAATGGATGTCGCGAGGTAAACCCGCCACCTGCTCGCGTGCGTGCTTCCTCAAGGACTCTGGCTCTGGACGTCAAACCCGCGTCCTGGATGTCATCCCTCTGTCATATCTGTCCACTGCTTGTCTCTTTTCACCTTTGAGCTGTCCCACGCCCAGACACGTTTACAGTATCTGCCCACTTCTCTCATGTTGCTAACCAGAGTGGTTTTCGAATCTCCCTTAGACCGGGACAGCGAACCTTCTCGTCGTTGGCCCCTTGTACAAATTCATCTTTCCATGTAGTAGGTGATTTTCCCTCCATATGGTGTTGGACTGAGGAGCTGCAGTGAGAACGCTGAAGGGGAGTTGTCCACACGGCCTGATCCAGAGGGTGCCCGTTGTGGATTACACTCCCCCCAATCTTTTGTCTCCCGTTCCCCCAAATTACCCAGTAAGATAGATCTAGAATGAGAGTCATTGGGCTACTTGCAAAAGTAGGCACAATCAATCACCCTGCAGTGAGAATTTCCCCGCGGAAGGCTGAAAGGGCTCCAGGACGAGGTGACCCTAAATACCCATATCCCCTCAGGCAAGGGATGTACCAGTATCCTACTAGGTGGGGTCGTGAAGAAGTGTTTTTTCCTTTGGATAATAATTTTTCTGGTATAAGGAGACCCCTGGGAACTAACCAGGGGCTGCACAATCCCTGTGGGTGGGAGGTAGCTCAGGGGCTCTTGATCCCATGCCACATGATGGCCATTCACTAATTAAACAAAGTAAGGATGATCCTTCCCTTGACATAACCCCGCATGCCAAGAGAGCAAACTCCTGAGTACCCTATTTATTCACTCTTTCCCTGGTTTAGTCAACAAGATTTATTAAACATTTACTATATATCAAGACAGTTTTGGGAATGGAGATGCAGTTATAAACTAGACAAAGTCCCTCTACTCATGGAAATTTTACTCTAAGAAGCAAAAATAATCCTTTCAATAGCATAGTATTATTAAGAAGCAAGTTTTGTGGTTCCTCAAATTATAGATTTCTTAGCCGGGCATGGTAGCAAATGCCTGTAAACCCAGCACTCGGAAGGCTGAGGCAGGAGGATCGCTGAGAATTTGAGGCCAGCCTGGGCTCACAGTGAGTTCAAGGCCAACCTGAACTACATAGTGAGACCCTGCCTCAAAAAACATCCACAAAAAATTATGGATTTCTCAACAATGATTCACAAGTTCCCATAAACTTCTAATTAGCTTATTAAAGCTATTATTAACACTATTTTCTGTGATCAGGATACTTAGAGAAGCCAAGCATGATGGTGCATGCCTGTAATCCCAGCATTCATGAGGCTGAGGCAGGAGGATCCTTGTGAGTTCAAGGCCAGCCTGGGCTATTAAGCGGGACCCTGCCTCAAAAACACCAAAAAGCAAAACAAAAGATACGTGCAGGAATTATTCACTTCCTGTTCAGTGACTTGCCAGGATAATCTGATACTGTTGTCTTGATAATGCCATTGGGTGTTATTTTCTTGATAACTGAACCACCTCATCTCTTTTAAAGAATAAGGGGACCAGTACGCTGCTGGGCTCCCTAGCTATCCCCAGTATAACATCACCCTTCAGGAAATGCCAGGTGACAGCTGTCACTTGACACAATAGCTTTGGAAATCCAAGGATTATAAAGGACTTCAAAACTTACCCCAGCCTGCCTGGCACACATGGCGTGCACAGTATCTCTTATTCTTGTGCATAGTGAGTTGCTTCCCTTCTCCTTCCTTGAGTTCATCTGAAAGGAAAGGAACTGACTTTATGTGCCCTTCGCTATCTTGCTTGTAAGTAATTCTTTTTGCCTTTCTTTTAGTTTTGTTTTGTTTGTTTGCTTTTTTTTTTTTTTAAATGTGGGTACTGGTGTTCGAACTCAGGACCTTGCACGTCAGCAGGCGCCCGTGCCACTGAGTGATATCATCAGCCCTTTTTTCGTATGTGGGTACCAGGAGTTGAACTCAAGACCTCGCACTTGCCAGGCAGGTGCTTATGCCGCTGAGCTATCTCGCCAGCCCTGCTTTGTTTTTTTGAGACAGGGTCTCACTGTGTAGTTCAGGCTGGTCTTGGACTCACTATATGGCCCAGGCTGGCCTTGAACTCTTGGTGGTCCTTCTGCCTCAGCCTCCCAAGTGCTGGGATTACAAGCATGCACCACCACACCCCGCCTTTTCTTTTAGTTTTAGTCATGCCTAACATTTTTAAAAAGACATCATTGTCCTTCAAGATGTGTGTTGAATTTCCTAACCCCCAGTCTTATCAAACTCGGTGATTGCTATTGTCCCGGACGATGACCCAGGATGCAGCCTGGCATGTGAACCCCATAGATGCTGGCAGCAGGGTCCCTGAAACCCTTTGAGAAATGAAAGTAACACAAACTGGCTCCCACTTGAAGGCTGGTGGAAGAGATCAGACAGAAGTGTGGCGGCCTCCAGCTGCAGAACGAAGATGTCTACCTGGCCACCAAGTTTGAAGACTTCATCCAGAAGGTGGTGAGGAAGCTGAGAGGAGAGGACCAGGAGGCGGAGCTGGTTGTGGATTATGTAAGTGTCTGCTTGAGTTTTCAGCTCTAATGCATCCAGATCATATACTGTGAGGTGCTGTTGTGTCTTTTGTCCATTTGCTTTGCATCAGTAATCTTTTAAAAATAACTTTGTTAGCCAGGAGTGCTGGCACACACCTGTAATGCCAGCACTCAGCAGGCCGAGGCAGGAGGATCACTGGGAGTTCAAGAGCAGTGTAAGCTCTGTAGTGAGGTCAAGCCAGCCTGAGCTACATAGTGAGCTCCTGTCTCTCTCTCTCTATATATATGTAATTTGGATACCATAAAATCCACCCATTTAAAATGTACGCCCCAGTGGTTTTAGAAAACTAGGAATTGTGCAACCATCACCACTAATTTTGGAGCTGTCATGTCAGCTCCAAAAGAAAGACTGCACCCACTGGCAATCATTCTCCCCCACCCCCATTCTCTAGAAACCACTCATTTCCTTTCTGTCTCTATGGATTTGCCCTTTTAGATATTTCCAAGAAATAGAACCATATGGCATGCAGCCTTTTCTGTCCAGCTTTTTCCATGTAGCACAGTGTGTTCAAGGTTTATCTACACTGTAACGTGTATCATTACTTTATCCTTTTCTCTAGCCAAGTAATATTCCATTATGTGAATATGCGAGTTTGTCCATTCATCAGTTGATGTGCATTTGGGTCATTTCTTCCTTTTGGCTGTTATGAAAAATGCTGCCATGAAATTCATGTATGAGTGTTTGCTTAAACATATGTTGTCAGTTATCTTGAGTAGATGCCTAAGAGAGGAACTAATGAGTCGTACGGTAATTCTGTGTCTGACTTCTGGAGGAGTTGCTGAACTGTTTTCCCAAGCAACCGTGCATCTTATATCCCACCAGCAGTGGATGAGGGTTCCACGCGCCCTGGACCCCGCCAACGCCGGCTGCTGTCTATCTCTTCTGCCTCAGCCGTCGCAGCTGGGAAGCTGTGTCCCCCTGTGGGTTTTACCCACGTTCCCTGTCACCGATGCAGTTGGGCCTCCTCCCGTGTGCTTCCTATGTCTGTCCATTATCGGAGGGGAAATGTCTCTTCCAGTCCTTTGTGCAATTTTAGATCGGGCTGTCTCTTCACCATGGAGTTGTAAGAGTCATTGGTACATTTTGGATACTAGATCCTCCACAGTACGGATCTCAATATGTTTTCTGTTGCTCTGTGGAGTTCCTTTTCGCTTTCTCGGTGGTGTCCTTCAGCAAGCAACCAGTTTCCATTCTGATGAAGCCTGGTTTTCTGTGTCCTTTTGCCACTGTGTTTCTATACGTCTTGTCTGATGCTGCTTCCGTTTCCCTCTCCCTTCTTTACAGCACTGTTTTGTGTTAGGTAAATACTGCCTAGAGTGGCATTTTAATCCCTTTTTGTTTCTTTTACTATTTCTTTTATTTTTAAGTGGTTGCCCTGAGGATTACAATTGACATTCTCACCGAAAACAAGGTTTTCAGATTAGAGAACAGAGAAGTGCTGCTGTGATCGGTCTGTTCCACACCCCCTGCTGTGCAGTGCTTGTCACACACAGTCCCTCTGTGTCCACCGTGTCCACCAGCACTGCTTTATAACTATTGCTTTACACCGTGGTCTTTTATACCGGAGAGAAGGAAAGAGTTAAAAACAAAAATATATTTATGCTGACTGCTAAAGTTACCTGTGTGGTTACCTTTACCAGTGCTTTTTATTTTTTTGTGTGGGTTCAAGTTCCTAGCTCACATCCTTTCACTTCACCCTGAAGGGGTCCTTGGACCAGCCATGCATTTCTCGGTTTTGTTCCTTGGAGAAGGATTTAATTTCTCCTTTGTTTTTAAAGGCTATGTTTGCAATAGGAAGCAGGTATTACTATTCCCATTTTATTGTTGAAAAAAACCGAGCTTCATAGAAAGCCGTTGAGTAACTTCAATCCACCTGCAAGCCAGTGGTAGAGTTCAGGTGAGGCAAACCGTATGTCACAGAGAGAACGCGACCCTCGGGGAGGAGCTATGGAAAGAAATCCATGGCAAAGGCGTTTCCCAAGACTTAGGGAAAGCAAGGCTGCGCTGCACGAACGCTGCCACTAGATGGCGGTGTCTCCGCTCTGGAAGCCGGGTGGTGCCTTCGAGGACCAGGGCCTCCTGCCTCGGTGGCCCCAGGGCATCTCTCTTCTGAGCAGAGGGAGCGCGGATCCATGGACCAGCTTCTCTTCTGCACGGGCGGACAAGCATCTCTACTGCTGCCTGCTATCCAGGCTGATGAGCGCGCTGCCCATGTCTTCTGTCTGCTAGGTGTCCAAGGAGGCCAACGACATGACGGTGAGGATGCCGCATCAGTGCTTCATAAACGGGGAGTTTGTGGATGCAGATGACGGGAAGACTTACGACACGGTGAACCCAGCGGACGGCTCTGTGAGTAGCGAGGGCCGTGTGGGAGCTGGCCTGGGCCTCGCCTGTGCGCAGGTGCCCCGCGTGCATCCGCCTCGCTGCTCCGCCTGGTGCTGCTGCTGCCCCTGGGGTGTCACTTTCATAGCGTGGGTGTTGTGGCGGATTAGACACACGGCAGGGCGCCTCTCACGGAGCTCTCAGTGGAAACAAATCTGCAGACTTCGAACTCTAGCTGAGAATTCAGCCTTCAAAGGTACCAGAAGAAATCCGGTCCCTCAGCTGCGTCTCTCCGCAGGGAGGCGTGGCAACACTAGTGCCAAGTTTCAGGTTAATCATTTCCATCGTGGAGTTGTTTCTTCTTGACTGCACTACTGTTTGTCCATCCTAAAATTCTTGGGATTTTATAACACTTTTTCCTAGCTAGGTGTAGTGGTGCATGCCTATAATCCCAGCACTCAGGAGGCTGAGGCAGGAAGATGGCTGTGAGTTTGAGGCCAGCCTGGGCTACATAGTGAGACCCTATCTCAAAAAACAAACAAACAGGGCCGGTGAGATGGCTCAGCGGTTTAAGCGCCTGCCTTGCAAGCGCGAGGGCCCGAGTTCGACTCCCGGAACCCACATACAAAAAAGGGGCCGGTGATATCGCTCAGCGGCACGGGCGCCTGCTGGCGCACGAGGTCCTGAGGTCGACCCCCCGGTACCCACAAAAAAAAAAAAAAAAAACACCAAAAAAGAAAACCCCAAATCTTTTCCTATTAATATATTAATCCTAAGACTCACAAGAATATGCCTCTTACATGACCTATTTTACTTATCCTGAAATAGACAATATGCAAAGTAGCCTACGCTTCTTTGGTGGATGTCGATAAAGCGGTAGCGGCTGCAAAAGATGCCTTTGAAAACGGCGAATGGGGAAGGATGAACGCCAGAGAAAGAGGAAGATTGATGTACAGGTGTGTTTTTTTAGAAAAGCAAATCCGTTACCCTTGGATACCGGCTAATACTGGCAGGGTTTTAGAAATTCCTGCACAACCTTCTAGCGAGTGCCTGCGATGGGATTCGGCTCCTGTTACCTGCGCCGTGTGAAATCGCATGTGGGGAATTCCTGGGTTTTATCCTGTTGCTTGTGTCCGTCAGTGCGGCAGAGGGAAAAGAAGCTATTTACAAGGGTGTGGGCGGGGACCGGGGACCCTGCAGAGCTCTCCAGGCAGGGATGGTGGCGGCGGGGCAGCTGCTGTCCCCTAAGGGACAGGACCAAACCACAGGGCTCTCCAGCGGCCACAGCACCCCCCCGAGAGGGAGCCAGGGAATTCCGCCCCCGCGGGGCCCCCCAGTTCACCGGTCTCCTGCAAGTGGCCAGGTGGGGCAGTCTGCAGAGGTCACCACCAAGGTGGTGAGGAAATGGACCGAGCTCGGCAAGCGGGGCCCAGCCAGCATCCTGTGTTTTCAAGGGTGAATTTCAAATCTATTTGATGTGGAGGGAATCCGAGCAAGGAGAAAAAATGCTAAGGGTTAGGGAGAATGTTGTCAACGTAAGGAAGGGTGCCGAGAATAATTAGATTCGGACACTAGTTCCATTTTCTGCTAAGCGACAGCCAAGTATCTGAACTGAGTAAAAAACCTCTTAGCACAAGATTGGCAAGAAACCTCGGGACCAGGGGATCCCAGCCTGGCTGTAAAGAGCCCAGAGCAGCGCCCGAAGGACCGGTCATGGGGGAGGGGCGCCGACGGGCAGATTTGGGTCGTTTCGCAGTCACTCCACACAGCTGCGCTCACCTTCCCAGAGAAACGGGTACCAAACAGGACTCCGTGGTGTGTTTGTACTGCCCACCCTGTTTCTACCTTGTCTTCTTCAGTTAGCATTGAAAATACTTCTATGCCAGCCAGGCATGGTGGCACATGTGTGTGATGCTAGCACTCGGGAGGCTGAGGCAGGAGGATTGCCATGAGTTTGAGGCCAGCCTGGGCTACATAGCGAGACCCTGTCTCCTACAAACAAAAACATATTCCTATACCAGCCGGAAACCCGCAGGTGTTCTTGGTCCTCAAGGGCTGGTGTCTCACTCTGCATCTGTCTGTGTGTTTATGAACTACCCGCATTCCCACTGCCCCCTACCGTCCATCCGTGGCTCAGTCCTGGGCTACGTCTTATGCACACATGAGAGAGTTATGCCTACTTCAAGGCCCAGTGCCTCTCCCTCGGGACTCCTGAGGCAGGCCGTTTTCGAAGTCCGTTGCTGCGCCTCTGTCTTCCCCACCAGGCCATCCCCAAGGCAGAGACCTGGCCCGATTGCACTCTGCTCTGAATTCTTGGTTGTAGGACGGTGACTGTGTGCACGTAACAGGGCTCCGTCAGCGTTTGCTGGATGAATTTCTTCTTGGCCATGCAGGCTTGCAGACCTCCTGGAAGAGAACCAAGAGGAGCTGGCCACCATTGAAGCCCTGGACTCGGGGGCCGTGTACACCCTGGCGCTGAAGACTCACGTTGGGATGTCCGTGCAGACCTTCCGATACTTTGCTGGCTGGTGTGACAAAATCCAGGTGAGCGCAGAGCTCCACCAGGAAAAGGGGCTGAGGGTAGTGTGGACCAGCAGCCATGCCAGCCCTGCTGTCCGTGTGGATTTCTCACCTGCAGGATGCGGTGGTCCTAGTCCGTTTTCTACTGCAAACCAGAGTGCCTGAAACTGGGTAATTTATGAAGAACAAAATTTATTCTCTCACAGTTCTGGAGGCTGTGCCAGGCTGTCTCCAAAATTTAGCGCTTATGAGCTGTGCTGCTATAAACATGGGTGTGCATGGATCACTGAAATACGATGTCTTTAACTCTTTCTGGAAGAGTCCTAGAAGGGGAATAACTGGATCAAATGGAATTTCATTTTTCCTTTTTTTTTTTTTTTTTTTTTTTTTTGAGGAATCTCCACACTGATTTCCCTAATGGTTGTATTAGTTTACATTCCAACCAACAATGCAGAAAGGTTCCTTTTCCTTCACAGCCTCACCCGCATTTGTTATTATTTGATTTCTTGATGATAACCATTCTTTCTGGGGCAAGATGGAATCTGTGTTGTTTTAGTTTGCATTTCTGTAGTGGCCAGCGACGTTGAACATTTCTTCGTGTATTTATTGGTTATTTGTACTTCTACTTCTGAGAATGTCTATTCATTTCACTTGCCCGTTTTTTATTGGGTCTTTTGTTTTGGGGGATCTAATTTTTTTTAGTACTTTTTATATTCTAGATGTTAATCCCCTGTCCAAAGAATAGGTGGCACATTTTTCTCCCATTCTGTAGGTTGCCTGTTCACTCTGTTGGTTGTTTCCTTTGCTGTGCAGAAGCTTTTTAATTTGCTATGATTTCATTTGTTGATTCTTGGTATTACTTCTTGTGCCATTGGGGTTCTGTTCAGAAAATCCTTATCTACACCTAGTATACCTTCCAGCAGATTAAGTGTTTCTATTTTAACATTTAGATCTTCAATCCATTTTGATTTTAGTTTAGTACATGGTGAGAGACTCAATCTTCTGCATGTGAATATTCAGTTTTTCCAGCACCATTTATTAAAGAGGCTGTCTTTCCTCCAGGGTGTGTTTTTGGCCCCTTTGTCAAAGATTAAATAGCTGTATGTGCCTGGGGTTGACTCTGCTTCTTCTATTCTGTTCCGTCAATCCACATGCCTGTTTTTGTGCCAATAGCATGCTGTTTTAACCATAGTAGCTTTGTAATGTAACTTTAAAGCTGGACTTGTGATGCCTCCTCCTTTGCTCTTGTTACCCAAGATTGCTTTAGCTATTTTGGGTCTCTTCTGATTTGATATGAATTTTAAGATTGTTTTCTATAGATCTGTGAGAAATGCTGTTGGTATTTTGAATGGAATTGCATTAAATCTGTGTATCAGTTTTGGTAGTATGGCCATTTTTATTATATTGATTCTGCTTATCCAGGAGCAGGGTATATTTTCCAATTCATGATGCCCTCTTCAATTTTCTGTTTCAGAGTGATACATTTTTGTTAAAGAGGTCTTTTATTTCCTTGGTTAGGTTAATTCTTAAGTATTTAATTTTTCTTGATGCTATTGTGAATGGTATTGTTTTCTTAATTTCTTTGTTAGTGAGTTCATTATTAGTGTATAGGAATGCTATTGATTTTTGTGTGTTTATTTTTTATCGTGCTACATTGCTGAATTTCGTTATTAATTCTAGGAGTCTTTTGGTGGAGTTTTTTTTGGAGGGGGGTCTTGTATGTAAAGGATCACATCATCTGCAAATAATGATATTCTGATTTCTTCCTTTCCTATATGCATTCCCTTTATTTCTTTCTTTTGCCTTATTTCCATGGCTAATGTTTTGAGGACTATGTTGAACAGGAAAGGTGATAGACATCCTTGTCTTATTCCTGATTTTAGAGGGAAAGCTTTCAGTCTTTCTCTTTAATATGATGTTGGCAGTAGGTTGGTCATAAATGACTTTTTATTTGATATAATGTCCTTCTATACCCATTTTCTTCAGGGTTTTTATCATGAATGTATGTTGGATTTTGTCAAAGTCTTTTTCTGCATCTATTGAGATGGTCATATGATTTTTGTCCTTGCTTCTGTTTATGTGATGTATTACATTTATTGATGTGGATCTGTTGAACCATCCTTGCATCCCTGGGATGAAGCCAACTTGGTCATGGTGTATAATCTTCTTAATGATTTACTGCATTCTGTTTGCCAGTATCTTAGTGAGGATTTTTGCATCTGTGTTCATTAGAGTTCTATTTTTTGGTTGGACCCTTGTCGGATTTTAGGATCATGGTATTGCTAGCTTCCAAGAATGACTTTTGGAGTACTTCTTCCCTCTTGATTTCATTGAAGAGTTTGAGGACTACTGGTGTTAGATCTTCCCTGAAGTTCTTGCAGAATTTTCCAGTGAAACTATCAGGTCCTAGGCGTTTCATAATTGGTAATTTTTTTTTTTACTGCTTCAATTTTATTATCTGTTATTGGATTTTTCAGAATTTTTAAGTCTTCTTGGTTCAGTTTTAGTAATTTATATGTATCTTGGAATCTCCATTTCTTCTGAGTTCTCCAATATTTTGAGCTACAGGTTTGGGAAGTAGTTACTAATAATCTTTAGGATTTCAGTGGTGTCTCTTGTGATTTCATCTTTTTCATTTCTAATTATATTGATTTGTGTCTTTTCTTTCCTTTTATTGGTGAGATTGGCTAAGGGTTTTTCTATTTTGTTTATTCTTTCAAAGAACTAGCTCTTCAATTCATCGATTCTTTTAGAAAATGTCATTGATTTCTACTCTGATCTTTATAATTTCCTTCCTGTACAAAATCTGGATTTAAATTGTTCTTGTTTCTCTAGGACCTTGAGGTGTATCATTAGGTTATTTATTTGGGCTCGCCTTGTTTTTCTCATGTGGATGTTCACAGCTATAAACTTCCCTGTAGGAATGCATCCATTGTGTCCTGTGAGATCTGCTATGTTGTACTGTCATTATCATTCAATTCCAGGAACTGTCTTATTTCTTCCTTAATTTCTTCTGTGGCCCATTGATTATTCAAGAGTGCATTGTTTAATTTCCACGTGTTTGCATAATTTCTGTGGTTTCCTCTGCCATTGATCTCTAGTTTCATTGCACTTTGATCTCACGATACGCACGGTAAAATTTTGATTCTTTTGCATGGACTTCAGCATGCTTTATTAGCCAATATGTTTGACCTTTTTTATTCTCTAGGGGTCTACGATTCCCATCAACCAGGCCCGTCCAAATCACAATCTGACCTTCACCAGGAAGGAGCCCATCGGGTAAGGCAGGCCGGGTGAGCCTGTGTGGGTGAGGGCTGTGGGGTGTGTCGCTGTGAGCCTGCCAAGGATGTGGCATTTCCCTGCAGCGTCTGTGCCATCATCATCCCCTGGAACTACCCACTCATGATGCTGGCCTGGAAGAGTGCTGCGTGCCTGGCGGCTGGCAACACCTTGGTGCTCAAGCCGGCACAGGTAAACCTTAGGCCAGGTGCAAGCCTTCGCACACACTCTGGAGCAGAGAGACATATTTGTAAACAGTGCCTCTCTAAACAAAAACCAGATTGTGTGCTGGGCATGGTGGTGCACATCTATAATTCCAGCACTCAGAGGCTGAGGCAGGAGGATCAGCATGAGGTTGGTGCCCATGGGAGGGGAACTGAGAAGAGAAAGCTCTTATTGTGGGAGGGCAAATAGTCTACGCAGAAGGAATGATGGAATTAGAAATCACCATTTGGCAACTGTCACTGCCAAATGGTTCAGGCAGGAGCCACCAAGGGACACTAAAATCAGTGGGTGACAGTTTGAGGAGTGTTTCCCAACAAAATATTATAAATTATGAGGGATAAAAGAGTGACATGGAGCAGGGAGATTGGCAGGCCGTCTTTACCAAATGATCAGAGGTAACGGCATCGCTTCGGTGGTAATTGTTGCCGAAAGTGCGTAATCTGAATCCAATCATGAGGAACTGTCCCACGAATTCACGCTGCGTGAACTAAGTGGCCTGTATGCTTTCAAAGAGGCAGCGCGATGGGATCTGAAAGAAAACTCAGAAACTCTCCGTGGGCTGAGATCGCAGGCCTCACCGAGCACATTGCGTGATGGTGGCTTTTCTTTTGCCTTAAAACACGTTATTAGAACAACTGGTAAAACTCAACTGAAGTCTGAAATTAGGGATTCTATTGGTTGTTACTTTCCTGGTTTTGAAAACTGTACTTTGGTTATGTAAAAGAATTTCTTGATTTTAGGAAATGCATATAGAAACATTTAGAGGCAAACAATGCATATTACATGTCTTACTCTTAAACAGTGCAAGGGATAGATGATAGGTGATCGATGATGATAGATAATAGATGATAGATAAATAGAAGGTGATAGATAGGTAATAGATGGTAGATGATAGGTAGGTGGCAGGTGATAGATATAGACGTAGATACATAGATAAGGAAGAAAACGCAGTACAAAGTTAATCTGAAGGATCAGGGTGAGGGATATAAAGAGAATTCTTGGGACTTCAGTTTGGTAACCTTTCGCAAGTCTGAAATAAGTCACAGTAAAAAAGAAACGTGGAACGGTCAGACGAGCGCTCCCTCAGGCCTCCGGACCCCGGGGCTGGCGAGGGAGGGCGGAGCCCGGGGTGAGCGCTGCCGCCCCCGCAGGTCACACCCTTGGCGGCCCTGAAGTTCGCGGAGCTGTCGGCGCGGGCCGGCTTCCCGGAGGGCGTCGTCAACGTCCTGCCCGGCTCAGGTGAGCGCGCGAGGCGGCCCGCGGCCAGCAAGGGGCGCTGCGGGGCGCGCGGCCGTCTTCCCGCTGGAGTCTCAGCTCAAACCGCGGCGCGCCCAGACCGAGTCCCGAGCGAGCGTCGCGGCGGCGCCCGGCCCGGACCCGGGGCGCGGGGTGGCGCGCGGAGGCTCCGCGGGCGCCCGGGACCTTCGGGCTCCTGGGCACCGCTGTGCGCGGCCCCGAGGCGGACGCATCGGGCCTGGGCGGGCTGGGCACTGCGCGGGCTGTGACTTTAGATCTGCGCCGGTTTGCAGTGAGTACAGACATGCAAAACCGCGGCTGAAAAGACAGCGTAGGCCCGCACTCCCTGAGCTCAACCGCCCGCACCGTTAGCCGAGTCCTAGTTCCCTGCTGTTTGACCTCTGACCCTCCAGGGGGCCAGGCGGGACAGCGCCTCTCGGAGCACCCTGACGTCCGCAAGCTCGGCTTCACCGGGTCCACTGGGGTCGGGAAGCAGATCATGAAAAGGTACTGGCTTCGCCGTGTCCGTGTGCCGAAGACCTGGTAACCGCGCTTCTGCTTTCGTTTAAACAGAGCGCTTTCGGGGCGAGAAAAACCACATCAATTGTAGATGAGAAATCTACTTCTTGATGCTGGATATTAAAGTATATGAATGTAATAAAAGACTTTCCAAAGCTTTAAAGAACACTCTTAGTAGAACCAGAGCTATATTGAAATCCTACCCCCTATGGGTAGCTTCCACACAATCCAACACAAAAATTGTTTTGCGCTGAAGATGCAGCATGAATTGTTTTTGGAGCATAAATAAGAAGCTGAAATGATTTCTATCCTGTATATGACAAATCTGGATTATATATAAAATTAATTCTGAACCTGGGGACAGTGGCACATGCCTGTAATCCCAGCACTGGAGGGGCTGAGGCAGGAGGACTGCTGCAAGTTCAAGGTCAGCCTGGGCTACATAGAAAGGCCTTATCTCAAAAAGCAAAAGCAAAACAAAACAAAAGAATCTTCAAGATACAGTAATATTAGTTTTCTCTTCTTTTTTTTTTTTGTGAGTACCGGGAGGTCGACCTCAGGACCTTGCGTGCCAGCAGGCGCCCGTGCCGCTGAGCGATATCACCGGCCCCTTTTTCGTATGTGGGTTCAGGGAGTCGAACTCGGGCCCTCGCGCTTGCCGGGCAGGTGCTTAAGCCGCTAAGCCATCTCACCAGCCCAATATTAGTTTTCTTAAAAGTTGCTAATATTTAAGTTTCCAAAATAAAACATTAAAATATGTCAATGTAATAGAACACTGTAGTCACATTCATGAAAAAAAAAAAATTTTTTTTTTTGGTACCTGGAATCGAACTCATGACCTCGTGCTTGCCAGGCAGGCACTGTACCACTGAGCTATATCCCTGGTGAAAATTTTTCAATGACCTTAAAAATTGTTGTTCAAGTGATAAATTGAGAGAAAAATAAGGTCTAAAATTGTCTCTGTTGAGTGATCCCAACTACCTTAAGGTAAAAGCCGTGGTGGGTCACAGACCAATGGTGAAAACAGTAGTCAGGGAGCTGTGGGATGGAATTTTGTGATTTTTTTTTTCTTCTATCTACATTTCAGAGCACGTAAACAACACACTTCTAAAACTTGCCATCCCCCCTCCAGTGCTAGCATCCAGTTAGAGACAGGATTTCCTTGGCAGGGCCGTGATGGAGCTCAAATTCCTAAAAACATGAGTGTATCCAGACGCATCTCTATTGTTTGACCATAGAACTTTTAAAAACCTTTTTGTTATGCGAAACGTGTACTGTCTACAAATCACACAGAAAAGCACAGTGAATTCCACGTACTCATCGCCCACCTTCAACAGAAATCACGGCGCTCCCGCCCAGGTCTTGTCCTCAGGTGCATTTCTTAATGTTTCCGAGGCTCAGCTGCATTTACTGTGCCAAGCGGTGGCTGACGGGGCGAGGAAGGGAGAGGGGTAAAGGCTGCTTTCCCCTGTGCTTCCCCCAGCTGTGCTGCCAGCAACCTGAAGAAGGTCTCCCTGGAGCTGGGTGGCAAGTCCCCGCTGATAATATTCCACGACTGCGAGCTCGACAAGGCCGTGCGCATGGTGAGCGGAGGGCAGACCCAAGCCCCGGTGTCTGTTTGGAAAACCTGTGTCACCTCCTTTACTGGAGGTCTTAAAATGAGGTTCAGTTTTGTCTAGCCACAAGTAGAAATCTTTTTATACGAAAAGCACTTAATTTTTAAAATATTTTATAATTCCTCCAATTAAAGCATTTTTAAAATTGGCCAGGCATGGTGGCGCATGCCTGTAATCCCAGCATGTGGGAGGCTGAGGCAGGAGCATCACTGTGAGTTCAAGACCCACCTGGGTTACATAGTGAGTTCAAGGCCAGCCTGTACTGCATAGGGAGACCCTGTTTCAAAAAAAAAAAAAAAAAAAAAAGGATATAAGTCATAGCAAGCATATCTAAAAGTTCAAAAGATATTCTAGGGGTGCTTCTGGCTTCTTTCCCCTAACACCTTACCCTGCAAACTGCTTTTGTCTGTTTTATAAATCAAGCTCTGGAAAGTTTCCCTACTGGAGAAAGAGAATTGGCAGGCAGCTCAATGGGACATTCCTGTAGTCCTAGTACTTGGAGGCTGAGGCAGGGGAGCACTTGAGCCCAGGAGTTCCAGGCTAGCCTGGGCAACATAGTGAGACAGCTCATTAAAAAAAACAAGTAATTGGCAATGTCACTTCCTGGTTTTAACAGTGTGGTTCTGTAAGGTATTACAGAGGAAGCTGAACGAGGAAGGATGCATAGGAACTCCTATGGGATTTTTTGTTTTGCTTTGGTGTTTTGAGACAGAGTCTTGCTATGTAGCCCAGGCTGGCCTTGAACTTGTGGCGCTTTTCCTGCCTTAGCCTCCCCAGTGCTGGGATTACAGCGTGCGCCACCATGCCTGGCTTAGAACACCTATGTTTTTGCAACACTTATTTGTCTTAAACTATTTCAAAGTATAAAAACTTATTTTAAATTAAACTTCTAAAAAATGTGGGCTAGTCTTCATGCTTCATCTCTGAAACACAGGCTCACAGTGAGCCATCGTGAGCTTGGGCGGCGCTGGGCTGCTGGGAATTCCCGGGAGAGGGCGCGGTTTCCCAAATTCTGTGCAAGGCTCCAGCCCCAGCAGTGAACGGACCGCGTTCACCGCCCCGAGCTGTAACTGGACGCAGCCCACAGCAGCCTGCCCGTGCAAGGCCCAGGCAGGACAGAAAGTCCCGGGGCCGTGCAGACCCAACTCCTCCTGGGCCAGGGCCCGCGGTGAGCCATTGGGAGGTGTCAGCGGCAGACAGCAGCTGGGGTCCACGGCTGACGTCAGGGTCGGGACTCCCCTGGACATCTGGGTTCCTGAGAGCCCTTCCAAGCCTCCCAGAGAAAAGACTGGGAAAAGAAAGAGAGGAGAGGGATTTGTTCCTACAACGGACTCTATCACCGGATACATTACACTGCTGAGCATACCATGAATAAAAAGAATGACCCAAAAGTGCTAAGGGTGAAATAACTGTAGGCGCGCAGAGAGTAACAGGGTGATGACTGCAGAGAACCATTCTTTGCCTTTCTCGAACACTGAATATTCGCAGCCAGTGAGGCTGGTGTTGGCCGCAATCGGACGCTGGGAGAGGAGCACTCAGGCTCGTGGCGCCCTGGTCCCCACCGCGGAAGGCCTTGCATGTGTGGGAAATGCGTGTTATTTCAAAGCATCTCTCATACTTTTTATCCATTTTCAGAAGGTATCCTGGGAGTAAATTATCGATTGGATTTAGAAAAGGAAGATGCACAAAACTCCGAGTCTTCACGGTGTGTCAGTTTTTGAGCGACTCCATTTCAAAGATTTTGAAAACATATTGAAAAAATAGATTTCCTCTGGGGGCGGGGGGAAGGCTTTCTAAATATTTGCAATTTATATGAATTAATGTAGAAACATTTATTTATTTATTTATCTATCTATTCATTGGGTTTTGTTTTGAGACAGGGTCTTGCTATGCAGTTCAGGCTGGCCTTGAACTCCCTATGTAGCCTAGGCTGATCTTGAACGTGTGGCGATCCTCCTGCCTCAGCTTCCCAAGTGCCGGGATTACAGGTGTGCACCACCACGCCCAGCTATGATGCAGAGTGTTTAAAAGCAGCACAATAGCCCCATATTACATTTAAATTTATAGAATGAACAAGATTTTCTTGAAGCACAAAATTTGTCTTCGGTGGTATATCCTTGTCACACACTTGTGTTTTGAGTGCTCAGAGTCGAAGCTGTGTGTCTCCAGCAGTTCTCGTCACTAGCAAGACCAAGGGGACTCCCTGGGACAGCCTTACAATGTCCTCCAAGGAGCACCCGTCCTCTGTGTGCACGATTTCATGGCGATCTTGGCTTCCAAACCTGAGTAACACTATCTTCTTTCCTGCTGCCAGGGCATGGGCGCGGTCTTTTTCAACAAAGGAGAGAACTGCATCGCTGCTGGGCGGCTGTTTGTGGAGGAGTCCATCCACGACGAGTTCGTGACGAGAGTGGTGAGCGGGCGTCTCCAGAGCTGCTCTAACCGTGTGTAGAGGCTCCTTCCCTTGAAAAGCGCTCCTAGCGTGACTCGAGAATTCTTAGGTGTTGGTAATCGTATCATGGGCATATTTTTTAAAACAATCAGTGTTAGAACATGTGGCTTAGCACACATCAGGGCCTGGGTTCAGTCTCCATCCAGGAAAAGGGAAAAAAAAGAAAGAAATCCTTATTTTTTATTCCTATGTATCACCATATTCACAGGCCAAAGTACATAAAGCGTGGAATTGCTTTAAAATAACCCAGCAGGAGAGCTGTGACCTGGGGAGTAGACCGGCCTGGCATTGGTAGCTGCCAGCCCTGGAGGATCAGCACATGCAGTTTCATTTTACAATTTGTCCACTTCTCTTCTACATGTTTGAGATTTTTCATAGTAACGTGATAAAGGGCTCTACAGAAAACCTTTATAAAGTAGTCTTCGCAGTGGTCAGCACGACACCTCGCTCTGCGTTTGTGGTGTATGAGACCCTCAACACCTGTGAGAGAGACTTCTGGCTTATTATAAGTCCCCGCGTTGATTATGAGCCGCATGGCTGCAACCTCACAAACCTGTTTGTGGTTAACACAACAGCATATCATTTTTCCACTAAAGTAACAAGTCAATAGACCCTGTCGCTTCGTCATGGGTCCATAAATGCAGGACTAGAAGTCGCTTCTGGGACATTTAGGGTGAGCGCTGGTGAAAGCTGTGGAGTGGCCCTGCCTTGGTCATGTGGAAGGCAATTATAAGCATGAGCTGGCTTCTGTCGGCAAAACCAGCACTTGGCTTCCCCTTTCCTGAGCTAGTTCCTATCCCTGTGCCACCAAAGAAGCAAGGTTTTCTTTCCTCCCAGGCTCGGGGAACAAGGAAGTCGCAGGGCAGCGATGGCAGGTGGTCAGGTGGGCAGTGCCACCTCCGTGATTGCATGACGTCCTTTTGTTTGTGTCTCATAAAATCCACTCTGCAGCGCCACACGTCGAGGGCTTTCACGGTCTGTGACCCTGGTGAAGTTTCACCCGCTGAAACAGAGCTCTCAAGGCACTGATGTATCAGTCCATCAACAAATGCGCTGGCGCACGCTTTGGTGTTCACTCTGCAGCAATTTCTTGAGCCTTTGCTTAGCACCACTCGCTGTGCTGTGCTGGGTACGGGAACACAAAGGACAAAGCCAACGTGCTGTCCCCACCCCTTGGGCTTCCCAGCCAGCACAGGGCTCCGCACAGGGCACTGAGAGACCACGGGCCAGGCCTGGGTTCTGACTCTGTGGTTGACAGGCCACGCCCACTCGCTCACCAGGGTGGCCTTGCCTAATCTCCTACCTCCTCAGCAGGAAATGCAGAAATAGACACAGGAAGCAATCACAAGGAACTGTGGCAATGACCACTGTTTGATAAAGACTGTTGTTCAGGGCCGGTGAGATGGCTCAGCGGCATAAGCGCCTGCCTTGCAAGCGCAAAGGCCCGAGTTCGACTCCTGGATCCCACATACGAAAAAGGGGCCGGTGATATCGGTCAGCGGCACGGGTGCCTGTTGGCGCGCGAGGTCCTGAGGTCGACCCCCCCGGTACCCACAAAAAAAAAAAAAAAAAGACTGTTGTTCATCAGAGCATGCTAGCAAGTCCTTGGTGTGGTCTACCAGGAGATGTTACCAAGGGCCGTCTCCCACATTTGAGGAGGGGAAACAAAATACGGTGGCCGTTTTAGAAATGCTTTTGCCATGAAGAGTGTATGTGCGCTACATTAATGAAAATTGCTCAGCAGCAGTCGGTTACCTTTTGGATTAACATTCAGGATAACTTTATGTGGCATACGGAGTTTATATTATGTTAGAACAAAGTGGCTGAGACACTGAACTTTCAAGAACTCGGGCTTTCAGCAAAGTGCGGTAGCACACACCTGTGATCCCAGCACCCTGGGAAGCTGAGTCAGGCGGATGACAGATTCCACCCCAGCCTGGGCAACTTAGCAAGACCTGTCTCCAAAAAATAATAAGAAAGAAAAGGGGTGGGGATATAGCTCAGTGTGGAGACCCTAGGGTCAATTCCCAGTATGGCCCCCCAAAAAACACAAAACACAAAACAAAACCAAAAAAACCTTGGGCTCCCAAAGCACTGTATGTAGTGGTTCTGGTGCAGTGCATGATGAGAGAGTCCAGAGTCTTGTGTACAATGAGCAAAGAATTTCGAGTACATACCCCATGGTAAAAGAAAAAGCAGCTCCACTGATTGAAGTTGATGGGGAAGGGGCATTCAGTGGGCGGGGGAGGGGTGATACTGGGTGGTGGGAGATTAGGAAGGAATATAAATCAGGCTTTTGGATTTAAAAAGATGTGCGTCCTGTCTAGGGTGTCTGTCATTGGATCTCTATATGCTTGACAAAAATGATGACAATGTTCTGAGTCACCTCACGGGTATCTCATGCACAGATATTCCCATAATTCACTCTGTTGTAATTACATGTCTGACACGCAGTCCCTATGTGTGAGGCATTTGTGAATTCTGAACTATGAAGAACTTAATTCATTGCGAAGCACTTAATGAACTTCGAGTGGGAAAGGTCACCGTAGGTCAAGCCACTGTATCTCACGTGCACGTGCTCGGGGTCTCTTGGGGCAGTGGAGGAAGGGCTGGGCCTGGGGTGCTGCCCGCGCTCAGGTGAAGTAGTGCGGTGCGGGCTACACTAGCTCTGCGCACTCGGGCAAAGTCGCTTAGCCTCTCTGGGCCTCAGTTTATTCTTCTACAAGATGGCGATCATAGCTACTGCTGTGCTGCTGTGAGTCTCGACGGGGACGCATCTCCACGCAGCTTCGCACCACCCCGGGCAGCAACAGGGTCAGGGGGCCGTCACCATTATTAACAGTGAATTGTGTTTTGTGGACTGGCGACGTACAGGTGGAAGAAATTAAAAAGATGAAAATTGGTGATCCGCTCGACAGATCTACTGATCATGGACCCCAAAACCACCAGGCCCACCTGGAGAAGCTGCTGCAGTACTGTGACACCGGAGTGAAGGAGGGGGCCACCCTGGTGTATGGGGGGAGACAGGTCCAAAGGCCAGGTAAGACCCCTCCGCGGGGGTGACGGGTGCCTGCCTCCTTACTCTGGAATCAGTGGTAACAGTTTTCATGTGGCCCCGTCTCAGGTGTACTGCAAAAGCAGACAGTGGCATTTATGATGCGGTCGGAAGAGTTAATTACTATACCCGGTCTGCACTTGTGAGCTGTGGTACCTTAGGTAACACAATTTTTCTGTGCCTCAGTTTCCTCCTCTGTAAAATGAGATGAAAGGTGAATACCCTATTTTACAAGGCTGTGCAAATGACAGAGTGGATGTGACAGGCCCTCAGCTGTCGCGCAGGTACCGAGTCACTGCGTTATGGGACCCTGGGGACCTTGATTCTTGGCACTCGGAGATTTAGTCCCAGCCAGCCGAGGCTGGGAAGGGTTCGTGCCTGTGGAAAGCAGGACACGTTACTGCGATGTGTAAAAGGCTCGGTATTACAGTTCTCGAAGGAACTCATTTGCCCGTCACGGGCGGACCGCGCACCGGCACCTTGCTCTGAACACCGACTGATAATTACAAGAAAAACTGGGATGCCCGGTGTTTCCCGTATGAACCGAATTTCTGGGTTACTGCATGGTCTGTAAAGGAGATTCTGTTTTATAGAAGAATCTCTGCAAATGAATGTAGACAAAATGATAGAAACAAAATCACCATTTTTGCCTCGGGGTAATAGATGAAATAATTGATTCAGGAAACAGCGGTCGATGGAGGCTGTGCTTAGGCAAATGGTTGACAGAGACCTGGTGTCTACAAGGTACCAGAACATCACACCCAAGGCCGCTTGCCAGTCGTGAGGGGAAAGGCCCAATCCCACAGTGGAAGGGTCAGGCTGTCATCACCTGAAGCCACAGGTCAGCAAGAGACACAACTGGGTGCTGTAAGTCTCCTGGGGGACACCGCGTGTAGCACACAGTAGCACCTCTGCAGTGTTCTTGCCAGAAAGACTTAACCTGAAGATAATCGCAGCACCCGAGGTCAAACTTCCAGTTTATAAGGAATAGGGGGAGAAGGCAGGGCGCCACTGTGTAACAGGTACAAGCCAGAAACGGTGCTGGAGAGGGATGATGCTCAAGGTTACACCCCATTAGGAAAGTTCTTACTAACAAAGCACCATTTCCTTAAAGATGGTTAAGATGGTAAATTTTACGTTATATGCAAAAAAAATGAGAAAGGAAATACATGGCGTAGAGAAACCAATGCCACCGTAAGGAAGGAATGACAAACTTAATACATAACATATTCTATCGGACAGCTCACCCTGTACCTTCAACAAGTCATGGCATTAAAAAAACAAACTGAGGCAAAGCCAGAAATATTTAGGTTAAAAGACACTTGAGAAATCTAACCACCAAGGGCAATGTGTAGAATTTATGTGAGTTCTAATTCACGTAAGTTCATTGTAAAAAAAGAAAAAAGACATTTTCAAACAATGAAAGTAAAAATATAAACTACAAGTGAACAATGAGCATAGATTTTGCTCAGTGTGATACTGTGTTGTGCTTATATAAAAAAGCCCTGATTTTTAACTGATTTGCACTGAAGTACTTGCGAGTGAAAATTATATCAGGACCTTGCTTTAAGATACTTCATCAAGATCAAAATAAATCAGACATAGCAGAGCATGACTATTTATTTTACTAGTATATTATTTTTACTTTTACATATATTTGAAATTTTCATAATAAATACATTAAAAATAAGAACCTAGGAACCCCAGTGCTCAATAAGACATGAGCCTCATCTTGGTTTTACTGAGCCAGGGAGGAAATTGTAATGGAATTAAATAAAGAACTATTATTGCAAATGACTTAACCTATAACTGATGTTCTTTTCTTCTTTACTTCCAAAAAGGCTTCTTTATGGAACCGACTGTGTTCACAGATGTGGAAGACCACATGTTCCTCGCCAAAGAGGAGTCCTTCGGGCCCATTATGGTCATTTCCAAGTTCCCGAATGGGTATGTTCTTCAGATGCAACTGAACTAGACGCCCACCCACCCACTGTCCTGTGTGAATCAATGATGGCACCATTCCCCACGCCCTGAATATTAGCTTAAGTGAATAATTAGAAGCATCTGGTTTTGCTAACCAGTTGTGGAACCTAATATATTTTTGCTTCTCATTTACATTAATGGCTGACATGATGCAGCTGATTAAATTTTAGCTTCTATACAGGCAACATTTGAAATGTCTGTGGACCAAGGCAAAATACTGAAAACAGAGAGGGTAGTTTTTACATTTACATTCCTGTGGAAGGAAGCCAGGAAAATCTGATTTTCCCAAAGAAACAGAGCTGCTATCATAGAGGATTATGGCCCCAGAAGCCTGATGCTCAACTCTTTAGAGAAATGACCATAGTCAGCCAGGCGTGGCTGTAATCCCAGGACTGGGGAGGCTGAGGCAGGAAGGTCATCATGAGTTTGAGGCCAGCCTGGGCTACATAGTGAGTTCAAAACCAATCTGAACTATATAGCGAGACCCTGTCCCAAAAAAGTAAAAAGCAAAAAAAAAAAAAAAAAGTCCACAGTCACTATGGACTGTAAACATACACTGGTTGTGAGAGGGCATGAAACTGTCCCTCATGTTCTCTGTAGGGAGGAGGACTGCATAGTAACTGAGGTCATGAAACCAAACTGAACACCAGGGCATCTCGTGGCAGACTGCACAAAATTCTTCAGAATGGCTTTGTGTTTCCTTCACCAGCGAGGAGCTGGAAAAGAATGAATTGGAAATTTGGAAAAGACTTCTCAGTCACTGGGAGACACAACTGTCAGGATGTGTGCAGAGCTGAGCGTAGGGAGGAACCTTTGTCACCCTGACCCAAGGATGCCTGCCAGCGCTTTGCTGTCCTTACAAATCCCCCGAAGGATGGGCGTGTGTTAAACACACGGACGGCCCATCCTCATGGAGCTTACCCTCTAACAAGGAGAAAGGAGATGGGAAATTAGGCCTGGGCACCTCAGGAAGACGGGTCCTCCATCTCCTTTCTTCCTCTGTGAGCTCTGGCCAGTTCTTTAACCACTCCGTGCCTCAGTTTTTTCTCTTGAGAAACTGGGTTAATAATCATGCCTATCTTTTGGGCCATTCTGAGGATTAAGGATGTCAGCATTGGCTGTGGCCACTGTCACTGCGATGCTGGCCATCATTCTAGGGGTGGATTGTGAACCGCAGTGCTGAGGTATTGCCATAGCCCTCAGGGGAAACTCCTAAGGCAGCTTTCTGCCTCTTGCCCACCCTGTAAATGTGTGGGTCCCTACCGTGTGCAGTGCATCCAGACGTGTGAGTTTGAGGGGAGTCTCAGTTCTTTCCAAGTTGGGTTGCAAATTTCCTGTGCAAGTTTGAAACTGGGCATAGCTTTTCAGATGACCTCTGAAAAGCCTTTCACAGGCACAGTGTTGATACCCACGCTGTCCCTCCATAATACAGCACAACTCCTTTTCCCTCCAGTTTTGAAACTGAAACTGTCTTTGCTGGGGCAGCAGATGAAATATGTGGCATGCATTTTGTGGCTATTTCCAGAAAACACATGCATTTTTTTTTTATATGAGGGTACCAGAAGTTGAACTCAGGACCTCGCGCTTGCCAGGCAGGCGCTTATGAGGCTGAGCTATATCAATGGCCCTCTTTGTTTTTTTTGTTTTTTTTTTTTAACACATGCATTTTTAAGCATTAGGCGCACACTGAGAAAGGGGAGACAAGCTGAGGTGGGCTCATTGGACCGGGCTCTCCTCCAACTTGGGGACACACACTGAGTTGGTCCTCCTGGGCCAGGTCTACATCCACAATCCAGCCAACCTCAGAGTGAAGATGTTTTAAAAAACCGTATCTGTACTGAATGGAGACAAACATTTTTCTTGTCACCATTCTATTAACAACACAGTAGCACAATTATTTCTATAGCATTTACATTGTACTCTGCTGTATAAGGAGCTAGAGATTCTGCAAAGTACATAGCAGGATGTGCACAGGTTTGATGCAAACACTATGCCATTTATATAAGGGACAGGAAAAGGAGAGCATCCAAGGATTTGGGTGTCTACAGGGGTGCAAGAACCACTCTTTCAGACACTGAAGGACAACTGTGTATGGAGTCAAAAGGCAGAGAGATGACCAAGCCTCTTTAATGGATTACTCCATTCTCCTGTGACTGAATAAGCCTTTGTCATCAATTCCCTCTCACCTGATGACCAGAAATCCACAGTATAAAAAGCTGTCACATTCTCCTTAGCCTTTAGGAGCACCCATCCTCCAGCTTACGCGAGGCAAATCATCAACACAGCAAGAGTTAAACCAGCACTGCAGAGCTTACTCCACCCACACTCTGAGTTTGGAGGAACACGCGCTCCCGGGGTAGAGCTGACTTCCACTGAGCACTCCTGTGCTCCCGGCGCCGTCCCATCTTTCTGGCACCGAGTCAGGTCCTTTTGTTGTTGTTTCTGTTTCTCCCAGAATAAATGAAACCAAGGGCAGCATCTGCTGGGCTCACCAGGGGCTGCTCAGGGCCATCTTGGTGGTGCCCAACAATATTCAGTGAAGTTTTCTTGTCTTCCCTAAAACATCTTGCAGGGACATCGATGGTGTGCTACAGCGAGCAAATAACACGGAGTATGGCTTGGCCTCAGGAGTTTTCACAAGAGACATCAACAAAGCCATGTATGTGAGCGAGAAACTCGATGCAGGGACCGTGTTTATTAACACATACAACAAGACCGATGTGGCGGCCCCATTCGGCGGAGTCAAGCAATCCGGCTTTGGGAAAGACTTAGGTAAGGAAGGTCTGCTCGTCTACCACTCATTCCTGGTGCCATATGGCAAAATAAAAACTCTTTTGAGCTGTTCTGAAGGGCACTTCCTGCCTGGCATTTAGATGTGGGCTCACAAGGGTACTGCCTTTTAAAAAACATTGCACAGTAGCTGAGCATGGTAGTGCATGGTCAAATCCCGGCACTCAGGAGGCTGAGGCAGGTGGCTCTCCATGAGTTTGAGACCAGCATGGACTTCATAGTGAGTTTAAGGCCAGCCTGAACTGCACAGTGAGACTTCAGCGGCAAACAGAAACACCGAAACGTCACCCAGGATTTGGAGGCAGATTTATTTATGTTGATGGGCACTGACCTCAAAAAATGTCAGGCGCCAAAGGCTCAGGGAGGGAGGTTTTTATGGGTTGCAAAGGGAAGTACAGAGGCAGAATGGCTTGTTGGTTGGGGATTGGTTCGTACAATGTGCATCATAGTGACCAGCCATGCATCATAGTGACCAGCCATGCATCATAGTGACCAGCCCTGCATCATAGTGACCAGCCATGCATCATAGTGACCAGCCATGCATCATAGTGACCAGCCATGCATCAAAGTGACCAGCCATGCATCATAGTGACCAGCCATGCATCATAGTGACCAGCCATGCATCACAGTGACCAGCCCTGCATCACAGTGACCAGCCATGCATCACAGTGACCAGCCATGCATCATAGTGACCAGCCATGCATCATAGTGACCAGCCCTGCAGCATAGTGACCAGCCATGCATCACAGTGACCAGCCATGCATCACAGTGACCAGCCATGCATCATAGTGACCAGCCCTGCAGCATAGTGACCAGCCATGCAGCATAGTGACCAGCCATGCATCATAGTGACCAGCCATGCATCATAGTGACCAGCTGTTTCTGGGACACAGAAGTAACAGGAACTGAAGTAAACTGGAGGTTACCTGGGCAACAAGGGGGGTTATTTTCTGCTATAAGACTCAAAAAAAAAAAACCCACCAAAATAAGTAAAATAATCTGAGAAGCACTGGTTCAGGCGTCATCCCACCCTCACCTGTCCACGGTCTGGTGAGACCACACCACCTTTGAACCCCAGTCCTTTAACCACTCTTCTTCTCCCTAGGTGAGGAAGCCCTAAATGAATACCTCAAAACCAAGACGGTGACGCTGGAGTATTAGACAGTGCTGTCGCCCGGAAATCTTGGCTTCTCACCTGTCTGCAAGGCCCAGCCTCGAGCCTAAAAACACATCCAGGGCCTGGCCACTGTCTGAGCATTTGCACACGTGCCTGGGTATTTTCTAATCCACATTTTCTACCTTCAGATGATTTGTCTACTTTGTGTATATTTCTAAGACACGCACGTACCTTTTCCTACAAAGACACACCGGTCCTGGAGTCCACCTTGAAAGTGTCAGCCTGGTGCAGCTGCACTGCACGCGGTGCCTTTGTCAGAACCTGTGTGCGTTGCATGTGTGCAGGTTTTAGCATCTGAGTCATAGTCATGGGTTGTGAAAAGGAGTTCCCATAATTCTGCTTTCCAGGAACGGTCTACCTAGGAGGGATGTGAAGGGAGTTCTGACTTCGTATTTGGGTTAAGATCCATCTTTGTGCCTTTGCCGTTCTGTTTCTTATCCTTTGTGCTGGAGATCGGCCCACAAACATTCCTTGCATATTTACCTGCCAGGAGTGAGGTGCTCTTTGTGTTCTGAGTGTACAGAAATTTGTGACATGGTCTTTGGCCCCATCTGGCTTAAATTCTAGTAAACAGCTTTTAAAGTGAATTTTACAGTGGGGTAAAGAACAGAAAGCCTGTGAGGGCTGAGCCAGATTCATGTCAGACCATCCCAGGATCTGCACAGCTCTAGGAATCGTTTACGCCACTTTTCGGAACCCTGGATTCCTTGTGTGTAAAACGGGGATCAGAACGTCTTCCTCGGAGCCTTACCATGAACACTCAGGGCAATAACAGCACTACATGGATGTTTTCCTCCATCACTATTTTAAAAATACACTAAGCTATGTTGACTACCTAGATGGCTTCATCTTCCACACCTGTTTTCAGTAACCATCAGTTCCTGGACTGTTCTCATCCACTGTCCCTGGGCAGCAGGAAGCAGGGAAATGTCACCAGGTGACAAGAAGCGACAGTGTCAGAGAAGGGTTGCCTTTCCTTCCGCAGCTTCCAGCTCCCTTTCCTTCCATGTTTCTCCTCCTGGCTCTGCTGCCCGCTGGCTGCGTGACCCAGAGCAAGTTAGTTACCTAATAGCTCTGAAGCTGGGGTGAGGGTCTATGAAAGGGGGATAAAATCCCACATCCCTGGGTGTTGCAGAGTCAAGGAGATAATGGACGCAACACACGTAACAAGGTGCAGAGCACCGTCACTGTGGCACGTGGCATATTTGAATAAGATCACAAAGACCTGATGATAAGTAGCTGCTTTCCCAGAAAGGGCTTAAACTGGTCTAATGTGCTTTAGCATATCACTGTATCAAGTTATTTTAATCACAGATGAAATGGCAGACCCAACCCATTTTTCTGGACTCATTTTATTTCTCCGTGTGATTCCTATTAATCTCTGTAGCAGTCTTGTCAATTGTAAGCCTCTGTGAGAAGCTGAAAAAAGCTGTGGACCCCTCTGTCCCTCTTCTACCCCACATTCACGTGCACGCGTGCGTCATTCTGCAAATCCACGCAAGGGTGCAGACCTCCCGGGGTCACGCATGGGCCGAGGTTCAGAACATCTCCGTGGCAGGTTCTGAGTTCGTTCCAGCCTGAGTTTTATGTCTGACTGGTGATCAGAGTCAAGGACTCAAAGGAATTCTTACAGCGACAGAGTGAATTTCAGGTGAAACATGGCCCACAGCCTGCTAGGTGTTTTAACGAGCACACTGAGTGATGCAATCAACGCTGTCCTTTAGGCCACTGACCATTTTGCTCAGCCAAGGGACAAGGGTCTGATTATTTTCTGCACTGGGGAGGTGTGCAGGGGGTGTGGACACCCTAAGAATTTGATTTTCAGTCCCCATTCCATGCCCTTGCTGAAGCAGCCCCCTTGGCTCAAACACCCTGTCCCAGTCACTGTCTCCTTGCTGCAACAAAGCACCCAACACCTGCAACTCAGAGGCGAGGGTTGTTGTGGTGCCTGTTTCAGTCCAATACTGGATGCCTCCAAAGAAGCAGCAGCACTGCAGAGGGGCCTGGCGGAGGACAGCTGCTCACATCATGGCGGCCAGGAAGCAGAGAGCTCAGGGAATATCCCGGGAGGAACCCGAACCCATCCAGGTCACTGTGCTGCTGACCCAACTCTCTGAACCAGACCCCAGCTCCCAACAGCACATTCAGCTATAAACCCACCCATGAGCATCGACCCCATGACCCACGCACCCCCCAGAAGCCCAGCTCTGTGTGCATAAGGCTGTGGGGACGTCAAGATAGAAGCCATGACACCCCTCCCTGTTCCCCCAACTCATAGTGAGCGAGGCTTCTCTGCTGCAGGGTCCCATGCATCCTGAACCCAGCACATCCTGCCTTGCACTGATTCCGCCTGCCTAACTAGACAGGGTCACCTCTCCATCCCCAGCTGAGGGCTTCCTGTGTCCCAGACTAGTATGTTTACAACGTCGTTGGGTTTCATTGTTGCCATCTGAAAAAATGAGAGAGTTGAGGAGCTCTTACTGCCTGCACCTATCAGGACTACGGTCGCAGCTGCCCACCAGGCCCCAATCCTTCCCTTCCATTGTCCTGTTCAAAGCGTAAGTCACAAGCTGTCACTCCTCTGCCCTAACCTGCTCATGTCCCACACTGGCTTAGAACTAAGCCCAGCGTATCCTGCATCCTGCCGACCCTGCTCAGGGCTGCTCTGAGCTCCTCTCTGTCCCTTCTCTCTGTTCTTCCCAAGTTGCGCTGGCTGCCATAATGCTCCACTGCAGACCATGTGCCCCTCACCCGGGGACTCTGTCCTACCTCTCCCTCCTTCCAGCAGTGCTGGGAAATGTCCAACAAGCTCCTGTCTAAGGGACGCCTGGGGGCCCTGACTTGCAGCACATGCAGATGTCTGTGCATAAATAATCTCTTCCAGGCCAATTCTGAGGCACCAATCTGACTTCACCAAACTCGGAGTTGGGAAGAGATGCAAGCAGTCCACAAATGCAAGCCAGCCCCAGCCAGCAGGTGACTGCTCCTCCCTGCCACTGTGCCCGTGAGAGGTCTCGGCCCACACTTATTGCAGGGCTCTCCTCAGATACAGCTACCAACTACTCTTTCTACACAGCACACGCTTCCCTTCTCACTGCCTTCATCCCACAGGATTCTCCTAGCACTCGTCACCACCTGGGGTGAATTCCCCGTCCACGTCTCCATGAGGACACGAGCTTCGTCCACAGGGGCTGACTTTGCTCCGTTCAGTACTGCACCTCCCGTGCCCAACATGCAGGAGGCGCTCAGTACATATTTGTTCTCACATGGAGAAGAAACCCAACAAGCCACAGCCTTGAAGTATGCAGTCCCTGCAGGGGGCATCCTAACCCAGCCCAGGTCACTGGATTCCCGGTGCCTGACTTGGTCCCTGGGGAGCGAATAGTAAGCACCCACTAAATATTTCTCCACCTAAAAGCTCAGCAGAATGGGTACTCTGTGCAAGAGCTTGGTGGACATGGCCAGAGCCAGGAGAGGAAGAAAACTGGATTCTCCACACTGCTGTCCAGGAAATAAAGCTGTGGAGGAAACCTGGATAGAAGGAAGACATGAAAGATGGCAGAGAAGACAGGAGGTTCGATGGGTAACAGGGATGACCATCATTCCTGACGAATAACATCCAGGTCGATTTTTAGATGATTAAGACATAGCTAAGCATGGAAAAAATACAAAAAGTGGGGAGCAAAGACTCAATATAGGTTCTTCACATAGAAATAACTCAGGTATTTGAGACTGTTCCACATTTCAATGATTATACTTTAATAGCATTTGTGTGATACTGCACCTAATGTGATCTGCTTTTCAAATGAGCAGCCAGGAGTGGTGGTGCATGCCTGTAATCCCAGCTCTCAGGAGGCTGAGGCAGGAGGGTCCCTGTGAGTTCACTGCCAGTCTGGGCTACATAATGAGCTCAGAGTGACCCCTCCTCAAAAATAATTGTTTTTTGAATGAATGAAAGTAAAACTACAGGTAGTTTTCCTTGGTTACACTTACCTCGTTTTATGTAAACATTCTTTTCTATGATTTTGTCAGTGTCTCAGTTGGATCTCTTTGAAAGAGAAAAAGGAGCCTGGGGTTTTGGTGTATGCTTGTCATTCCAGCACTCCAGGAGGCTGAGGCATGAGGGTGGCAAGTCTGAGCCCAGCCTGGGCCATTTAGTGATTTTGCAGCATCCTGTCACAAAGGAAGAACAATAAAGCCTGGGGATGTAGCGCAGTGCAAAGGCACTGAGTTCAACCACAATACCAAGGGGAAACAAAAAGACAGTTCTGTGGAAATCTATTTCCATTCTCGTGGGTTGTCTTACTTATCTATTGCCGTGGAACCAAAGACCCCCCAATCTCAGGACTTACACAGCAAACACTTCTCTCTCAATTGCTGTGACCAGAAGCCTATGTGCCCCTGGATCCAAGCCTTCAAGCGCTGTGGGTAGCTACTGCGGAGTTGTAGTTTCCTCAGAGGCCAGGTGGCTGAGGCCCTGCTTTTGGCTCTCAGACAGGAGCTGACAGGATCCACTCCTTGGGGCGTTGGAGCTGTCTCATCTCCTACCTGCATGAGCCTGGAGGCCAATTTGTTTGTCCTCATTCTGGGCATTGAACCCAAGGCCTTTGTCCTGAGCTACATCCCCAGGCCATTTGGATTTTTTTATTTATTACATTTTGAGATGAAGTTTTGCTAAGTTTCTAAATATCCCATGCTGACTTGAGGATGAAATCCTCCTGGCTCAGCCTCCCAGAGTGTTAGGATTCCAGGCATATGCCACTACACCCAGATTGGAGACAAACTTCTTCTCTTTGCCAGGTGCAAGTCACCATAGGGGAACATTTCAACATGTTCCCAATGTGTCAACTTGCTTTGCTCAGAAAGAAAGGAGGTGGGACAGTTTCTTTGTAGCCAAATTCCAGAAGCAAGAGTGCATTGCACTCTACTCATTAGAAGTGATTCAATAGATGGAGCTCACACTCAAGAGAAGAGGGCTGCTTAAGGATATAAATCTTTGGACAGGGAACAACTGAGGCTACCCAGTTTTATTTTGGTTTATCTTACCTCACAGTTTGCAGAGGATTCAGTCCATAATTGGCTGGCTCCAAGATATGGCGGCATGGCAGATGGGCCTGGTAGAGGAGAAACAGTCCATGTCAGGGCAGTGGGAAGAGAGAGATCAAGGGTGGAGGAGGGACATAGGCCCTTCCAGGCTATGCTCCTGTGACCCACCTCCTCCATCCAGGTTCCTCCTCCCAACATCACATTAGCTATATGCTCATCCATGGTGTAATCCACTGATGAGATTCACACCCACCTGATCCAATTACCTTACCACATCCCCACTTTGGAGCACATGATGATTTGGGTGGAACTCTCAGATACATCCTTAACTGGAGCCATAAAGTTCTGTGGTATCCTAGGAAAAGATGTGCTGAGGTCTGAACCTGTGTCAATAGGATTTCTAACAAAAAAGAAATAAAATAAAATCCTCTATATAATATTGTAAAATTCAAAATGCCATCATCTGCTAAAATAATTACCAAATATAAAAGTAAGCAAGAAAATATCCTTTTTATTTTTAGTTTGGTTTTGAGACAGGGTATCGCTATGTAGTTCAGGTTGGCCTTGAACTCACTATCTAGTCCTGGCTGGCATAGACTTCCTCGTGATCCTCCTGCCTCATCCTCCCAACTGTGGGAAATGCAGGTGTGTGCCACCATACCCAGCTCCAGAAATATCCTTCAAAAGTAAAACGAAACACCAAAAAAACACAGGCAAATGGCTTCAAAACCTGTGGTGAGTTACAGGTCCTGCACTGCTCAATGGCTCTTCCCTCCTCTGTGACTGAGGGCCATTCCTGGGGAAATGATCCCAAGGGCAGCCTGGATGATGCCTGGTGCTGACTCCATTCCATGAAAGTCCAGCACGGATGACTCTCCTGTGGGCCTCACCAACCTCGGTGACAGCAGAGCCCCACAGAGACTGTTGGCCAGGCTGGGATTACTGTGAAGATGGTCATCACCTTTCTCATGGTGTGACCCCTCTGCTGTGCCAGAAGCCTCATCCACACATGTCTTCTCGGTGACACTGGCCATGAGCCCTTCTGGAGCAAATACTCAGTGGCCTGGACTTCTGGCCCTCCAGCCCCGCCTGGGCCTTCACCTGCTCCAGCTCTTCTCCCTTGCCCTGTTGTCCTGCTTGTCCCCATTGTCACTCGAGGGCTGCTCCTGGAGTTCAGCTCTCCTGTCTTCCTTTGGGTGGGTAGAGATGTCGAGCTTATCTCTTCACAGCCTCCGTCCATCCTGGGGACTTTCTCTGCACTCACAGGGTGCCAGGCAGGGAGCACAGACTGGTTCCCCACACCACGGATGCCACCCAAGTTGCAGGCATTGGGACACTGCAGAGGTGCTCCTGAGGAGCAGGGTACAGGTGTGGCAGAAATTTAAAAACTCACAGCCTGACACTATGTTAAGGATGGGACATACAGGCCCAGCCCGTCTCATAGTTGGACTGTCAGACTCAGTTAGCCTTGACATTCCATGACAGCTGCAACTTATAATACAACCCCAGCTGCACTTCCCAGCCTGTAAACCTGTCCTGTTGTGCTAGCTTGTTTCAAGGACTTATCACCCAGAGACAGACTGACCGAGTCAAAGACATGATTGATTCTGCCCGCTCACTCAAGCCTCTGACCTTCCTGTCACATGATAAGCAACCCCCTCCAACCAAACCTGCCCGAAATAAATCTGCCTGACAACGTATGACAATGCATATGTAACCAACTATAGTATTACGGAAACTCAGTACTGAACCAAAAGGAAAATGCTCCACACTGAGGAGTTGGAGGGCAACTGTTTATTTATACCAGCAGGCTGGTGGGACAGAGTCCAAATTACCAGCCTCGGCTCAGAGTGAAAGAGAAACTTATATACACTTTTGCAAGCAGGAAGTACAAAGCTGACAGCGGGTTATTGGTTACATGAATCACGTTATATTTTGTCAGGTAGATTTTTTCTAGGCAGGTTTACTTAAAAGGAATTGTTCATCATAAGGTAGGGGGTATGAGTGGAGCAAGTAGAGTTAGATGCGTCCTTGACTGGGCCAGGCTGTCCTAGGTAGAAAATCCTTGAAACGTGTTGGAAGAACTGGATATATATATATTTAAGTAGGAAAACACAGATACTACTGGAAGTGGTCAGGTCAACCTGGTGGGATGTCTGTGAGAAGCAGCTGGATGCAGACAGTCAAGGCCAACTGAGTTTGGCAGTCTAACTTATGTGACAAGCAGCATGAGCAAATCTTGTCTCAATATAGCAACAGGCTACTAATTGCTTTTTTGATTTCTGCTATAAAATTTCTATAAATTTGCTATCCTATGAGTTTGCTTTACATTCCCCCCTGTTTTTATTATGGGGAAGATTCTTCTTCCTCAGTTTCTCTAGTGCTAAGGAGCTGGTAAGGGGAAGTAACTTTTAAAAGGAGTTGGTGTACAGCCTCAAAGTGTTCAGTCAGAAAGTGAGTTAGGATGCAGATCACAGAAGGGCCTAGAAGAAGGACTGTCAGGAGGGCCATTAAAGGTCCAAATAGAGCTCCCATCCATGAGGGGAGAAAGTCCAGAGATCCCCACCAGGAGGAGCCTCCCATAATATTCTGAGCCCTTTGTTTGAGACACTCCCACAGCTGATGGGAGTTTTCTCTTACTATGCCTGACTTGTTGGCATAGTAACAGCATTCTTCTTCCAGGAAAGGCAAGTACCTCCATGTTGGGCTGTCAGGAGATCTAAGACTCTTCGATTCTGAAGGATGGCTGCAGCTAAAGAATCTATTTGGTCCTGCAGCATGTCTATTGAGGTTTGTATGTTGGCAAAATCTCTTGTTATCTGGGCACTTAACTGTCAGTATTGTTGTTGACCCATACCCATGTCTGTGGCACTGAGAGTTAAATTTCCTTTTATTGCTATCCCAGCTAGAATGGGCAACATTACAGGGCCACACTTTTGACATGACTGATGGGCATGTGCAGGATATCATTGGCCTGAGTAAACAGAGAGGTCGGGTACCAGAAAAGCAAGTGCGCAAAGACTCATCTTGGTGCTATCAAACACTTGGTGTATCCCATCAGAACAGACAAAGAAAGTCCCATGGGGGGCCACCAGGGAAGCTGAGGTGACAGTCAACACATCTGTGCGGTCAGTGGAGACATTTTTGCCCTCAGAGGAACCCAGGAAGCAGGTGGTGTCTCCCCTCACTATTGTGGGACAGGACTGGAGTAAGCGGTCAGGAGCATCAGTAGAATCAACTTTAGAATCATTTTGGGTTAGACCTAGAGCTCGATAGGAAAGAACTGAAAGGGGAACACAGAGCCAACAGTCATTGCCCAACTCTGGGTTTACAGCTTGGAGGACCCGATGGGTGCCATTGACCAGGTGCAGGAGGTCAGGAGTCGGAGGTCCTGTGTGATTTGTAGCAGGCACAGTGGCCAATGGGAACACTGGTGGTTTGGGGGAAGGAATCTTAATTGGGGTGATGGGGGTGACCCAACCTTTATGACCTTTAAAACAAGCCATGGGTCTTGTCTCCATCCATCCACCTGGGCTCTTATCTGGTGACCTGATGACCAGTCTCAATGGGAGAGATCTGGAATAGTGTACTGTAAGCGGTTGCAAGTTCCCAGTTGGCAAGTTGGATTAGCAGGGAGCTGAGTTAAAAGGCTATTTTTGGACCCACTCCAGTCTATGACACAGTCCCATCTGGAACAGAACATAGACAAGAAAGGGGGGTTTATAGAACTTTTGGGTTTGTCACCATTCTGGACAGATACACTTCTTATTAGTGTGATATTCCCATTCCCAATTTAATCCTTTGCACCCTGAGGAACAGCAACAGTTTTCCCAATTTAGAGTGTCGGCCTGAACTGGGCATGCATCAAATAAAGGTCTACTTTAGGCTGAGAGGGATCCCATTTAGTCTGATTAAGAACTATCACGGGGTTCACGCCATAAATCTGAATTTGGAATTCCCAGTGTCCTGAATTTCCATACACTCCTAGAATATTAATATATATTATCCACAGAAGAGTCATTTTAATTTTGGTTTAGGCGGCTAAAAGTTAGTAGCCCAAAGATTATATTTATATAGGCAAGAACAAAAGCAGCTTTCTGATAAGGTTCTCAATTTGCTGGAGTTACAATCCAGCAAGTGAAAGTGAATGCTGAAATTAACAGTAGATATGGAACTAAGAACCAGGCAGAGTAACAGTACATTGAATCTAAACTGAAAAAACAGATCAAGGTAACAGTATAACAGAGATAACACATCAATATAAAAGAGAGCAAAGGTGATTTTATGAGGGACTTTCCAGTCCTCTGGGGATACAGCCCAGAGTCCTATGGCAAGCACCAAGATAAACAAGAGAAGGGGAACTAATATCCAAACTGGGTAACAGAACGTGAGTCTGTTAGGACAGGAACTCCAATGTACGATGTCCATCTAATCCTCAGCCCTGTGTAGACTCACCAGCTTCCAGAGTGGCAAGGGTGGGGCTTTGAGTGCATTGTCTTTTCAAGGTAGTCTTTAGAGGATTTGACTCATCAGGACAGGCCTTCCAGCAATCATCAGGATGAGCCTGCTTGATCCTGAAGTGATGAATCCAGGGCTGGATCTCTGCCACTTTTACTGTGGTGGGAGTGGTCAAAATAGTTAAATAGGGGCCTTTCCAAATTGGGGACAGAGGATCCTTTTTCCAGTCTTTAACCCAAACCAGATCACCTGGACTATGTGGGTGTGCAAGAGTATCTGTAGGTATGGGTGATCTCTCTGCTATATTTTTATGCATCTGGGAGAAAGTTTTTCCCAGCTGAATAAGTTGTTTTTGCAAGGTGATATTTCCCAACTGGTATAGATCCCCCAGAAGGCCCTTAATTAATGCTGGAGGCCTCCCAAACAAGACTTCAAAAGGGGTGTATCCAGTGGGCCCTGGTGAAGTCCTGACTTTCAGGAGAGCCATAGGTAACAAATCTACCCATGGTATCTGAGTTTCTTGGTAGTACTTTGTCAGTATTGACTTTAGGGTTCTGTTCACTTGCTCTACTTTACTAGAGCTCTGGGGCCTATAAGCAGTATTGAGATTCCATTTGATTTTTAGTTCCTTGGCTAGTTTTTGAGTCATTTCTGCTACAAATGATGGCCCATTGTCGCTGCCTATAGGCAGAGGCAGCCCATATCTGGGAATAATTTCCCTTAATAACACCCTACATACTTCAGAGGCCTTTTCAGTCTTAGTAGGGAATGCCTCTGGCCAGCCAGAATAAGTGAAAACAAGGACCGGCAAATATTTGTAGCCCCAGCATGGCTTAGTTTCAAAGAAAATCTATTTGGAGATCTTCGAAGGGAGAGAGTCCCATGTGTTGGATTCCAGGTGGTACTCAAGGGCCTGTTGAGGCCTCAGTCCTTGCACAAATTTGACATCTTTGGCTAACAGCTGCACAAATTGATGTCAACTTTGGGATATAATAATAGCGACCCAGTAGCTGGACCATAGCAGTCTTTCTTCTGTGCCTCATGTCATGGTGAAGCTTAACCCAGGTGTCGGTTAACTCCTTTGGAATGATCATTCAATCATCTGGTAGAGCCCAGACACCATTTAGGTCTACATTAGCCCCTTCCTGTTTTGCCCATTTTATTTCCTCTTCGGTATAATGGAGGGAACCTCGGTGCAAGCTAAGGACAGTTTTTGGTAGGACCTCATGTGGACCTTCGAACTTTAAGTCATTGTCTCCCCAAGTAGAGCTTTCAGCGGCCATCTTAGTGGCTTCATCTGCCTTTTGCTTTCCAAGAGTGATGGTGTCTTTTACCTTTTGATGTCCCTTACAATGCATGATGGCCACCTTTTTGGGCTTCCATACAGTGGTCAAAAGCTGTGTGATTTCATCCTTGTTTTTAATTTGTTTTCCTTCAGCTGTCAGGACTTCACACTCCTTATATAGCATCCCATGGACATGGACCGTAGTGAAGGCATACCAGGAATCTGTGTAGATGTTTACTTTCTTATCGTTGGCCCAGTTGAGGGCCTGTATAAGTGCCCAGAGCTCGGCTCATTGAGCTGACCAGTTTTGGGGAAGAGGTTCTGCTAGGAGCACTTCTTCAGTGAGGACCACTTCTTCAGTGAGGACCACAGCATAGCCAGCCCTACATTGTCCATTTTCAACAGAGCTACTTCCATCTATGAACAGGATGTACTCAGCATCTGTTAGAGGCTCCATCTGGAGGTGGGGGCCAGCTTGCAAAGAGTCCATTAGTCAGTGTAAGGCAATCATGGTCTGGTTGTCCAAGCTCTGTGGGCAGATAAGTGGTTGGGTTTAGAGCTTTAATTGGCTGGAAGGAGAGTTGGGGATTTCTGACAAGCAGTCCTTGGTACTGGGTGATGTGGCTATTCAAGAGCCAATGGTGTCCCTGACTGTTGAGAAGCTCAAGAACAGCATGTGGCACCTGGACAGTAAGGTTCTGTCCCAGAGTCAATTTGTCTGCCTCCTTAATTAGGAGGGTGGTTGCAGCAAGTGCCCACAAACAGGGAGGACATTCTTTTGACAATGAGTCCAGTGTTTTAGACAAGTAGGCAACTGGCCTCTCGCAGGGTCCCACTGTTTGAGTTAGGACTCCCAAGGTAACATGCTGTCCCTTGTCTACAAAGAGGTTGAAGAGGCGAGTCACACTGGGGATTCCTAAAGTTGGAGCTGAGACCAGAGCTCTTTTTATTTGTTTGAATGCCTCATTTTCTTCCAAAGTTCAATTTATTACATCTCTTTCAGTCCTGGGCTTTTTCAGCATGTCATAAAGCAGCCTGGCTTTTTCAGCATACCCAGTTATCCAGATTCAGCAGAAACCAGCTGCCCCCAGGAATTCTCTAAGTTCCTTTTTACAATCAGGCCATGGGATGGAACGATGACTTCTTTTCTTTCTGGCCTTAGGTGTCAGGGCCCCTTTTCTAAGTCAAACCCTAAATATCTGACCTTTTGCCTATAAATTTGAGCTTTTTTCCAGGAGACTTTGTACCTGGTGTCACACAAGTGATGGAAGAGGGCTTGAGTTCCCTTCCAACAGTCCTCCCCAATTGAGGGGTTTCCAATTAGAAGCCCCACTATATCATCAACATACTGAAGTTGCATGCAGTTGAACCTTCCATGGGGGAAGTTGGCCAAATTGGCAGCCAAAGCTTCCCCAAACAGTGTGGGAGAATTCCTGAAACCTTGAGGGAGGCGAGTCCATGTAAGTTGTCCCTTTTGTCCAATGTCAGGGTTCACCCATTCAAAGGCAAAAAGAAGCTGGCTGGCAGGAGTTATTTGCAGGCAGAAGAGAGCATCTTTTAAATCCAGGCAGGTGAACCAGGTGGCATCAGGAGGAAGCAGGTCCAGGAGAGTATATGGGTTCGGGACTGTTGGGTGTGAAGTCACTGTGGCTGCATTAACAGTGCGGAGATCCTGCACCAGCCAATAGTCACCACTGGGCTTTTTAATGGGAAGTAATGGAGTGTTCTAGGGAGACTGACAGTCTATTAAAAATCCAAATTGTTTCAGGCAGGCAATGTAGGGCTACATGCCGAGACGGGCTTCTCTAGACATAGAGTATTGTTTTATAGCAATAGGAGTGGCAGTGGAATTGAGGCCAATAATAAAGGGGGCAGGTTTATAGCAAGCCCTGGAAGCAAATCTTCCGCCCATGCCCCTGGGACAAAGAGTTTTTAAAGTCTCTGGATCCTTGTTGGTTGTGGGTTTGGCTTGATATAACCACCATTCTTCTTCTCAGGGAACAGTTCAAGTCAATATCAGGTCTGGAGTCTCTGGTTAGAAAGAAAGAGTCTGGTTTGTCTGGAATGAAGGTTATGATGGCTCTCAATTTAGCAAGAAGATCACAACCCAGGAGGGGTATGGGGCATCAGGCATGTATAAGAGCTGGTGTTTGATGTGATAGCCTCCAATTTCAGCTGAGGCAAAATCTCCTTTCAGAAGGGACTCCTGTGGCCCTGACCACCTGGATTTTCTTTGAAGTCAGAAGTGCAGTGGGTTGGGTGACAACAGAATGTTTAGCCCTGCTGTCTACCATAAAAGTCATACATTTTCCCCTGATTTTGATTATGACCATGGGCTCCCAGGGCCCCAATGGAATGAAACCTGCTCTGTCTTACTCACTGTCATCAAAAAGTGAGAGCAGGGGTTCAGGTGGTGGCAAATTTAATTCCCCAGAAGCCTGCTGCTCTTTTAGGCAAAGTGGGCATTTGTCTTTCCAGTGTCCCAGGTGCTTGCATCAGGCACATTGGTTTGGGGTGAAAGCATAGGGGCGGCTGCCTGTTTTGAACTGAGGTCCCTTTAGGCTCTGATTGTTGCCCTGGTCTTGGGCTGACCTGTCTGGTACCCCCCAGGGAGTGGTTTTCCTATTATCGCAACCAGGAGAGCAGTCTGATGCTGGACCCTACGACTTGCTTCTCATTTGCATTTTCTTTTTTCTTCTTTGTCTTGGTTTATAAAAACATTTTAGACTATCTGGAGTGGCATTCATGCCAGCAAACCCATCGACTTTCTGGATCTTTCTTCCAATGTTTGGAGCAGATTGGGTTATGAAGACTGAATTTACCATCTGTTGATTTTCTGGGGCTAATGGATCAACTGGGGAATAGGTTCAGTAAACCTCACATAGTCTCCTAAAACTTTGCTGGGCTCTCAGTAGTTTTTTTGGATTACTTCAGCAATCTTTGACATGTTTATTGCCTTTTTTCCTCCCTCTCAGAGACTGGCTGAGAGGACCAAGCGGTATCATTCAGAGGCCTCTTTGCCTTCTGCCATATTTTAGTCCCAATCTGGCCTGGTCACTGAAAGCCAGACATTCACACTGGTTGCCAGATCAGCAACTGTGTCAGGGGCTTGAGCCTGAAGCCAGGCTCAAGCTCCATCCACAATTCAGAGGCACTCTTCAGTAATGAAGAGAATCAGGAGGATTTGTTGGCAGTCATCTGAGGTGGGATGATGTGTCTGAAGGATTGAGGTCAGCAGATCGATCATGGCCTGGGGCTTTTCCAAGTAGGAGGGAGTATAATGTTTCCAGTTGAGAAGGTCAGTGGAGCTGAAAGGCTAGTAGTTGAATTGGTTTGGTCCCCTCGTCCACCAGGGTATCCTCGCAGGGGCATTTGGAGATGGATCGAGTGGAGTCTGTGCCAGATGGGGCTTGAATCAGGTGGCTCCTGAGTGCTGGGTGATGCTGAAGGTGGTGCAGTTTGTGGTGTAGGTGATGGGGCAGAAGAGTCTGGAGAAATAGCTTGCTGCTGACTAGGAGATGCCTCTTCGGGAGGTGGCAGTGGTGGTGGTCCTGGCAGGTCTAGATGGCCAACCAGATATGGAGGAGGGAACTCTTCATCAGGATCATCAGGCAGGATGGGGTAAATCTTTTTAGCTCCTTGGGCCTTCTTTACAGGGGACCTGTGATCTAGCTGATTGGCTTTGAGCATTAAGAGAGTCCCTTTTTCCCGACAGGCACAGGCATGGAGCCAAGGTGGAAGGTACTGACACAGTCCAAGCCAGGAGTCAATGTAGGGGAATTGACCATGGTAGCTGTTCAGCAAGAGGTCTGTCAACTAATCCAAGACTTGGTGGACAATTCTTACATCCAGGGTTCCCTTCAGTGGCCATGCAGGGCATAGGCATAGCCAATCAACCTTGCAGAAAGTATAGACCACTGGGGTTTCATTTTCACTCTGTAATGATCTGAGAAGCCTTTCCTGAAGTTCTCCATCATGCAGTCTACGACAGTGGGCTGACATTGGCTCATACCCATACTGAGTCCCTACAGTGTGTGTAGTGTGCCCTTTAATGGTGTCACAACAGACAAAGGGTGGGTGCCCCTCACGAATGAGAGACAACTCAGACACCCGCCTGGCTGCTTGCCTCTCAGCAATGTTGGGACCATTTGGACTTAGGAGAAGCGTCATTATGAAAAACCTCTCCATTTTGTCCTTTCAAGCCTCTGAGAACATGCTGGTGTGACTGGTCAGACAAGTCCTCAAAAACACAGGTGAGTGCCAAATCAAGCTCCATAACTCTAAGCATCCGCAAGGGGTTTTCATCATGGAACACAGACAGAACGGTCCATTGCTTGCACCGTCCATTCACAATCAGTCCAAACATTCATATGCAGACACACAGAGGTTAAAACATTCCAACCCCCAATCCCAGGAGCAAAGTCTAACTGAAACCAAAACTGACTGACCTGGCTAATGCAGGTGAGGCTTGATCAGGGCCTCCTTCATCCCACACAGGGCATGCAACTGACAGACTAATAGACTAACTGAGGGACATCCCAGGTGTCCTACCTTGTCTGAGGGCCCGAACCGGTCATATTCTGTCTCCTCCTGTTGGTCCAGTGAGGTCTCTGCTGTTGCACAGGGGTTCCCACTCCTGGACCGCTGAGGAGACTCCAAGAAAAGGGCATGCCTTCCCATCTGCAGGTTGGAGGGTGAGTCCCCGCCACTGCCAACAGGCTTCCACCAGTGACCCAAAGTGGGCAGCACAGTGTTTTCCAGGCCAATGAGCCAAGAATGTTACAGAACCTTGGTACTGAACCAAAAGGAAAAAGCTCTGCACTGAGGAGTTGGAAGGCAACTGTCTATTTATGCTAGCGGGCTGGTGGGACAGAGTCCAAATCACCAGCTCAGAGTGAAAGAGAAACTTATATACACTTTTGCAAGCAGGAAGTACAAAGCTGACAGCGGGTTATTGGTTACATGAATCACGTTGTATGTTGTCAGGTAGATTTATTCTAGGCAGGTTTACTTAAAAGGAATAGCTCATCATAAGGCAGATCGCGCTCACCGGCACTTACTCAGTAGTAACTCAAGTCAGGCACCACCCTAGGCACTAGAGACTCAACAGCGAAGAACTCAGCACAAAACCCTGCCTCCTAAAGCTCACAGTCCTGAGCAGGGCCAGCAAATGACAGTCTAAGGCCAAACCCCGCCTGCTCCCTGCTTTTGCTCAGCTTGTGAACTAAGAACAGTTTTTGTCTTTTTAAGTGGTTGAAAAAATCCAATGACACTATTCAGGAGATGTGGAAATTGCATGAAACTCAAGTTCCTGTAGCAACGAGTAATAACTCCGGACCTGGGGCAGCAGAGGCTTCACAGGAGATACGGAGCCAGTAGCAGGACCACAGCCCTGGGAAGGAATCCCAAGTCCAGTGAACATGATGGGAAGGTTCCTGGCTCCAAACTGTGGCCATGCACAGTGAGAACGCTCCCAGGAGGAAGGAGCAGAAGCAGGGAGACAGCTAGGAAATTCCTGCCAGAGTGCAGGGGGGAGACCATGACTGCTAGGACCAGGGCCGCAGGCAATGGAGCTCACACGACAAGGCTGGGTTGGGGTCCGCTCTGCAGGCGGGGCTGACCGGATGTGGGCATGATCAGACATGGGAAACTACGGGGTGAGCTCTGTCCAGGTGCGTGGGTGATAACGGGAATTCTAGTACAGAAACAAAATAAGATATGAACTGTGATCATTTTCACATGAAGTTGATGGACTCAACCACAGTCCTAAACACGTGATTTATTTGGAACACAATGAATCAGACTATGATTACCTATTTTGGGGCTTGAATGGAGGGGAAAAAGCCAGGTAGACCACTTAAGAAAATACTGCTTCAAGATAGCAAATGCAGCATTTGACTGAAAAGCCCTCCTGTGACCCCATGTGACTAAATCCCTGTGCTCTATCTGGGAAGTGTAGGGACCAACGAAGTCGCAACTGTAAGGCAACCATGTACCTGGGCAGTGACAGAAACCTGATCTCATGCCAGGAAAACTTACACTCAGAGATAAAGTGGAAAAGCACTCACTCTTCTTTGTGGGTGACATGGAACCCTAGTAATTGTACCATATTAAAAGAATATGAAGCTTGGTTACCATTTTTGGAACTTTGCTGGGGCTCGTGTCAATATTTTCAGTATCGAAACGACCAAGGGGAGCAGCTTCCATTTCCGTTCTGAGTGTCTCCATTGCCTGGGCCACCTGTAGGAGGAATTTCTGAACATGGTCTCACAGTATGGAGAGAAAATATGGTATAGCAATATTTATGTTCCTAAATTCTAAAACTCATGACTCCTTGAAAATCACTTCTCACTGCATAGTCATAATAAACTTTTCAAGTCTCTTCTGTTTAAAAGATCTCCACCCTCTTCTAAATTTCCAAAGTAGCAGGACAACAATTTAGAAATCAGTTATTTCCCAAATGTTTTATTTTTGTTTCTCCTATATTCCCAGCACTATAAACTTCTCAAAGTCTTGCATCCAACACAGTAACTAAGCAGAGTCAATATGACTCAGTAGGTAAGTGCACCCATCTTGAAGGCCTTACAGTAGAGACACGAGGAGCAGAACTCCAATGACCCTGAGCACCTGCATCAGATGCACCTGAGACT